>JAHLJT010008756.1:80526996-81208861 GCA_031308135.1 Acheta domesticus | reverse complement strand
TTTTTTTAAATCAGAAACTGAGCATTGTATTTTCATCTTTGGAATAGACTGTTGTCAGAAGTATATATTTTTTCAATAGTACCTGCTTGGCCAATTTCCTTTCCTTTTAAACACAGCTAATTGCAGGCATGGTATGGCGTTGTGAGGTACCATCATAGAAGAACCACAAATTACTTCTGGTTATCAGGTCAGTTGGTCGCCGGTCGTCGGAGCAGTCGGACGTGCATTAGCAGAGCTCCTCGCTTAGACAATGGGGTTGCTACCTGCAGGAGTATCGGGCTCGCATCGGGGCGTGGGCCGCGCGCTTTTCCTCGTGCGCAGCGCCGGCCCCTTCGGCATCGCTTCGCGGGGGACGGGGCCGTTGCTGGAGCAGCAGCGTTGTGTGCGACCACGATAGCGGTTCTACTACTAATTGGAGGTGTCGAACCAAACCCAGGACCTGCAGACGAAGTAAATGCAATCCGTATCTTGTGCAGTGGCTGTAACAGTAACTTAAAATCCGGCAAGCAGTGTGAACTCTGTGGGCTCTGGTATCATGCGAGTTGTGGAAAAAATGGAGACATGGACAACGGAAAATGGTTTTGCAGTAAGTGCAAAGAAACAGACTACGTCTACTGGAAGAAAAACTGGAAGCTGCTCTTCTTCAAATCCAGGAACTGCGGGAGTTAAACGCAGCTCTGGAGGAAAAACTTCGAGCTGTTTCAGTAGGAGACGCCGCGCAGCCAATTGTAGAGGCGCCAGTTGCGAGAAAACCCATTCTCGTTATTGGCGACTCGATAGTAAGGCATGTAGACAAGAACGACGACCACATGGATGTTGTGTGCCTCCCGGGAATTCGAACCGAGCAGCTGCGAAGGTATGTGGAGAATAGGGATCTCGGAACGCCAGATACCGTAATTTTACATGTCGGTACAAACGATTTGAGAAGCAAAAATCTTGACTTTGTCATGGGGGATATGTGTGACCTCGTGATGAAAGCACAAGAGAAGTTTCCGAAAGCAAAAATATATATTAGTGGTATTCTCAGGCGTCGTGGCATTCCATGGAGACGGGTCGGTGTAGTGAACCGAATGTTCGAGTGGGTGGCGCAGACAAGGAATGTGTTTTTTGTGGTCCCAAATTCGTGGTTGCAGGACGGCGATTTTGGTCGTGACGGCTTGCATCTAAATCGCTCGGGCTCCACAAAGCTAGGCGGTCTCTTCTCGCGCGTAGGTGGCCCGAAACTTCCCGCGATAGGCTCGTGAGACAGCACGGCGGTGTCGGCAAGGGATGTCGAATCCCTTATGATGGTCTGCGCGGGGATGTCGGCGACGGACGGCAACGCAGTGAGGGACGGCGACGTAGTGGCGACATATAGTGGCGCGGAGACGGCGGCGAGGGACGGCGACGCGGTGACGGCGGCGAGGGACGGCGACGCAGCGGCAACGTGCAGTGTTGCGGCGATGGCAGCGAGGGACTGCGACGCGGTGACGGCGGCGAGGGACGGCGACGCAGCGGCAACGTGCAGTGATGCGGTGATGGCAGCGAGGGACGGCGACGCGGTGACGGCGGCGAGGGACGGCGACGCAGCGGCAACGTGCAGTGATGCAGCGTTGGCAGCGAGGGACGGCGGCATTAGATTAATGAATTATGCAGAAGGTGAGTCTCTGGTTATTTTGCAGGTTAATTGCAGGAGTATTTAAAATAAAACTGTTCAATTCTGGAACACGGTAGAATCTTATAATGTAGATGTCGTGATAGGTACGGAGCCATGGCTCAATGCGGAAATATTAAACGCTGAAATCTTCAGACACAAATTTTTTAACATTTAGACGTGATAGAGTAGATCGCATTGGTGGGGGAGTTTTTATATGTATAAAAGATAACTTTGAAGCAACAGAGGCATGGGTGGACGACAAATTTGAAATCATAGGTGTAGACATCCGAGATAAAAATTCGAAATATCAATGGGAAATTATAGGCGCGTATAGATCACAGCAAGAAGGACATGAACCATTGGCAAGACTTGCAGAGAGAACACGCGTAACCAGGAAAACCGGAAAAAACGTCATTTTGGGGGGAGATCTAAATTTACCGCACGCTACCTGGGAGGAGGATGTGGGGGCTGAAGGCGCCACCCACCGTCTCGTTAACGAGCTAGTTTGGGAGAACGGCTTAACACAGGTTGTGACCAAACCGACCCGTGATAATGCTTTACTGGACGTTTTCCTTATTAGACCGGTGGACAAACTTCTTGCCTGTGAAGTAATTCCTGGAATTAGCGACCACAAAGGAGCCCTTCTAAAAATGTGCAGAGAGGGTAAGCGAAATGATCTTGTAAAAGAAAGACAGTTTTTTCAGTTCTCTAGAACAAACGTCACAAACATGCAATTATATTTGAAAAACAATTATCCAACTTGGGCTTCTAGCGGAAGTACAGTAGAACAGATATGGACAAATTTTAAGAACATCGTTTCAGAATGCTTAGCAAAATTCGTGCCTACCAGGAAACTACGGTACCACTCGGATCCCTTGTACTACAACAAAGAAGTGAGGCGATTGAAAAGGCATGTTAGGAGAGCGTATAGTAAACGTAATTCAAATAAGGAACAGAAAAATAAATTTCTACAATTATCTAAAGACTTATTAGCTTTAAAATTACATAGCCAAGAAAATTACCTTAAATCAATTCTAAACGACCGATTGACCTGTTGGCAAAATTTCTTCAAGTATGTGAGACATAAGAAAGGGAGCAAAGAAAGTATTCCAGCGATCTGCGGAGCAGACGGTTCGTTAATCACAGATGACAGTGTAAAGGCGGACGGTTTAAACAGACATTACGCTTCTGTTTTCAAGCCGAAGGATCAAACCCCAGTAAGTAAAACAATACCCGTAATAGAAACCTTTCGAGTTGATGCAGGAATTATTAGAAAAAGAATCGCAAAAATTAGGAGAAATAAATCTGTAGGTCCTGATGGAATACCAGGAGAAATACTAAAACTGGGAGGGGAAGCCATGATTCCGTACCTTGCGCGGTTAATGGACGTAACTATAAATAATAAAATGATTCCTCAAAATTGGAAGGAGGCAATTGTAGTACCGATTCACAAGGGAGGAGACAGAAGGGTTGTTAACAACTACAGACCTATTAGTTTGACATCAGTCGTATGTAAGCAGATGGAACACTTAATTGCAGAGTATATTAGAAAAGTTTGGAACGAAACTGATTGGCTATTTCAAAATCAACACGGTTTCGTCCTGGGTATTCGTGCGACAGCCAGACTATTGCTTTATGTCAGGACATAGCAGATTCACTAGACAAAGGGAGTAGGGTCGATGCTATAATATTAGATTTTTCTAAGGCATTCGATCTTGTTCCACACGGTCTTTTAATTGCCAAATTGTCAGAAACGGAACTAGATCATCGAATAATCTTGTGGATAAAAGAATTTCTTTCGGGGCGCACTCAAACAGTCAGGATAGGCGATAAATATTCATCAAAAGTCGATGTAACTTCGGGGTCCCCCAGGGGAGTGTGCTAGGGCCACTACTATTTTTAGCGTTCATTAATGACATTGCAACTGGAATAAAATCGGAAGTTAGACTTTTCGCCGATGATTGTATAATATATAGGAGTATTGGCTCATCTTCGGATGAAAATGTTTTACAGAACGATCTAAACTGTTTATGGAACTGGGCGTGCAAAAATAAGATGGAGTTAAATCCGGAAAAGAGTAAATTCATTTGTTTTACCAAGTGTCGTTCAAATGTACACTCCAATTACGAATTAGGAACCAACGTTATACCACGTGTAAAAAGCTGTAAGTATTTGGGTTTGGTCCTGAGAAGCGACTTGGATTGGTCGGATCATATTAACAATACGGTAAAAAAGTCCTGGAGAGCACTTCATTTTGTAATGCGTATCCTAAAAAATAGTAGTCCAAATGCCCGATCCCTAGCATATACTACACTTGTTCGTCCTATTTTAGAATACGGATCAGCATGCTGGGACCCGTACAGGAAAGGGCAAATTGAGGCGTTAGATAAAATTCAAAAACGGGCCGGTAAGTTTTCAAATCATGGGCGCATTTTTGATGAACGAGAAAAATGGGAGTCCTTATCTAAGAGAAGAGAACGGGCGCGTTTATGCGTAATGTACAAGACTTACAGAGGAGACACAGCATGGGCAGATATCGGTAAGAGATTGCATAAACCAGATTATAAAAGCAGAGGAGACCATCCGTGGAAAATACGATGTAGAAAGCAAAGAACTGATGTAGGTAAATTCTCCTTTGTGAATCGCACTATAGTAGATTGGAACAAACTACCTGCAAAAGCACTGGAGGCTCTTCCTTCTAATGTAGGCAAATTTAAAAACATACTAAATTCT
The DNA here is from genome assembly GCA_031308135.1 of Acheta domesticus. NCBI lineage: Eukaryota > Metazoa > Arthropoda > Insecta > Orthoptera > Gryllidae > Acheta > Acheta domesticus. The sequence goes on along the minus strand of JAHLJT010008756.1, from coordinate 81,204,492 downwards.
ATTTAGATCACCATCAATACTGAGACAATACCTTCATTATTATTATTATTATTATTATTATTATTATTACTGATATAAATATCACCATTATTAACACTGCTTTTAGCTTTGGTGTAATTCTTAATTTATTATTATATATAGTTTTTGTTATTTTTATTATTATTACATATTAGCGTTATACAGTGAAGTGAAGTGTTAGTGAAACTAGTAGTCAATTTAGAGATAACTAGAAATTAATTAGAACTAGGATATCCTCTAATTCTAATGGTAACTATAATTGTTAATGGTTTTTATTGTTCTAATTCTAATTGTTGTCATGTTTGCCACCGAGCATTAGCTCAAAGCGAACTAATAAATCTATCTATCTATCTATCTATCTATCTATCAATCAGCCTGGGTATTTAGCTTGAATATTTGTTCTTGTGTGTAAGATATAATCCGTTTATAATAGTTTTCTTTCAAACTCTGATTGTTATTTTTGTGAAATTGTTTATAATGTATATGTGTAAATAAAATTGATATGTTTTTTAATCATTGCTTGTTGATTTTGTCTACTTATATGATGGAAATACATTTCCAGGAATGTAGACGAACAAATAATAATCAAAACTATATTCTATTGATCTAGAAGCATGAACCTGCTGCTATCATAATACTGCGCTTAAATAACCTCAAACACCGTGGAAACGAAGATGGAGAGCAGATAAACGCGATTACCTTCGCTTAAACGGCCGATCTCGGGCGTTTAACTCCTCGTGAGTTTAACTTCCAGTAAACGCGTTTAATATACGTGGTGAAACTCGCCAAGAACCTTAAACGCGATTAAACTCCAAGATAAACGAGGTTAAACACTAATCGAAGGTGGTGAAACCGGCCCTAAGTGATCAAAAGTATCCAGACATATCCCAAAACATACGTTTTTCATTTTAGATGCATTGTGCTGCCACCTACTGCCAGGTACTCCATATCAGCGATCGTAGTAGTCATTAGACATCGCGAGAGAGCAGAATGGGGCGCTTCGCGGAACTCACGGACTTCGACTGTGGTCAGGTGATTGGGTGTTACATGTGTCAGAGGTCTGTACGCGTGATTTCTACACTCCTAAACATCCCTAGAGACACTGTTTTTGATGTAATAGTGAAGTGGACACGTGAAAGGACTGGTGCAGCACAAAAGCGTATAGGCCGACCCTGTCTGTTGACTGACAGAAGCCACCGACAGTTGAAGAGGGTCGTAAAGTATTACTCTTAGGCAGACATCTATCCACACCATCAAACAGGAATTCCAAACGGCATCAGGATCCACTCCAAGTACTATGACAGTTAGGTGGGAGGTGAGAAAACTTGGATTTCATAGTCGAGCGTCAGCTCATAAGCCGCACATCACGCAGGTAAATGCCAAACGACGCCTCGCTTGGTATAAAGAGCGACTGAACAGCGGAAAAACTGAACAGCGGAAGTGGTGTGGAGTGACTGATCACGGTACACAATGTGGCAATCCGATGGCACGATGTGGGTATTGCGAATGCCCGGTGAACGACATCTGCCAGCGTCTGTAATGTCAACAGTGAACTTCGGAGGCGGTGGTATTATGGTGTGGTCGTGTTTTTCATGGAGAGCGCTTCCATCCCTTGTTGTTTTGCGTGGCACTATCACGGCACAGGCCTACGTTAATATTTTAAACACCTTCTTGCTTCTATTTGTTGAAGTGCAATTTGGAGATGGCGATTGCATCTTTCAACACGATCGAACACCTGTTCATACTGCACGGCTTGTGGCGAAGTGGTTACATGACAATTACCTCCCTGTAATGGACTGGCCTGCACAGAGTCCTCACTTGAACCCTATCGAACACCTTTGGGATGTTTTGGAATGCCGAATTCGTTCCAGGCCTCACTAACCTACATCGATACCTCTCTTCAGTGCAGAACGTCGTGGAGAATGGGCTGCCATTCTCCAAGAAACCTTCCAGGACCTGATTGAAAATATGCCTCCGAGAGTGGAAACTGTCAAGGCTAAGGGTGGGCCAACACCCTATTGAATTCCAGTATTATCGATGGAAGGCACCACGAACTGCTGTCATTTTCAGCCGTGTGCCCGAATACTTTTGATCACTTGGGGTATTTACATTGCAAAATACATATTTTTCTACTCTTCTAATGAGTGTCGTACCTGAAATCCTGGAGTTTTCGTTTACTAAATTATTGATTATTAAGTTTTATTTCAAATAAGTGACAGAATAATATTATCAATTTAACCGTGTTTAAACAGAATTAAACCCGTGTTTTATGGGTTTTAATAGAATTAAAACCGCGTTTAAATAGAATTAATAGAATAGAAATTAAACCGGTTTTCTTTTAGCAAATTATATTGAGCATAGAAATATAATAGCAATAACTTCAATTTTTTATTTATCTTCAAATGTGTTTTTCGACCAAGTTACAATTGTAAACCAAGAAATTCAGTATTTGAAGCTCCTTCTTTCTTCTTTCCTTCATTCACTGCTTTTTCCATTTCAGAAGAATAATCTTAAACTTTTCGTGGAATAGCGTAAAATACTTTAAAGAGAAAGATGCAGATCTCATTTTCGTTAAAATCCCTGAATTTTCAAAATTTGCAAAAGTTGAAATTATATTTGGCGTCTTCCTATAACTACAGTATTGAAGGTATACATTTATTTATTATTGAAATTTGTTCTCTAAGGACAGATCTTGAAATACGATCATGTACAATTCTTCGAAAATATGAGTAATTTTCGAATAACTTTGCGTGAAATGTAGGCAATTTTTAATTTATAAATAACTGCTGTTTTACAAGAGATTTTGTTTAAGACAAAATTCTCAATCTATAATTTTGTAGTGTTTAAATGTTAATATTACGCCATTTTCGAAATTAAACAGATTTTGTCGGAAATGAGACTAGCGCCACTTTTGTCCGACCATGGGAACAGAAAAAAATTAAAAAAAGGAATTAATTCGTTTCTGAGAAAAAAGAAAAAAGTTGTTTAAAAAATCATGTAGATTTTTTTGGAAAAGGGGGTAATTTTTGCATTATTTTTTGTATGAAATTTATGCAGTTTATAAAAAATATTTTCTGAAACCCCACTCCAAATTTTTTCTTCAATTTTGTTTCCACGGATAGAACAAGGAACGCTTAAAAGAATGGTGCAGTTCTGATTTTCATTGAACTCTGAACGCGCAAATTTAAAAATAATGCAAGAAAGAATGTACTGTTCTATCTCCAGTTTTTTCTGATCAATAAAAAAGTAAATGATTATGTTACTAAAACTTATTTTAGAACGGTCTCAATCAATTTAATTTAGATTTTATTCAGGAGTACAGTCGTCGATAGTCACCGATGAGACGATAACTAACGAGAGCTTTGTTGCTCGTATATTACCAATACGCCGGACAAGAATGCTAAGAATCCGCTTATTCGTTTTTCACGTCTGACGAAAGCTTCGTTAACACAGCTCTTGTCGTTAACTGAGGTTGTTACTCCCTGATAATGACCGGCTTGAGCATACTTTATGCGTGATTCGAGGATCCCTCGCGGCGTAGTACTTGTAGCCTTGCTTTACATCCTCTTCTAGAGCGGAAGCTGGGATTTCGAATTCGAATTGTAAATTCAGCACTGGCAGTTTCGTGTTCCTATTTTGGAAGTACTAGTGTCTAGTTATCTCGATTCGCGGCCAGTCTGTTACACGAAACATTTCATTGCGTAATTTGGCTTTCAAACGAATGTTTTTTAAAACTTACTCAAAATCATGTTTTTAGTATTTTTTCCTTCTCGCCTTTATTTCGCAAGGAGAGAAAGTTATATAATCGTACGCTGGCAGATGGTAATTTTTAAAAGAACAATTATTATTGCCGGGCCCTGGTAACAAAAAAGTGGATAAATGATGTTCTAATATCTAGTAAATTACTTCGTCCAACATGTTCTTTAGTTAGAATACTTGTTTTGTGGATTCTTAGTACCGAAAAATCATTTGACGGCAAAATGTCTATCTGTCCGTGCGTCCGCCTGTGGTCAAAGCTTTCTCCTGAACCAATCAACCGACTTTATCAAAAATTAATATTTCCCGATCGATTTCAAAGAAACCGATACTCTGCGAGTTGCAAACGAATATTTCAATTTTGGAGGGTACTTTACATGAAGCCTCAAAAACATTTCAATATTTTCCCAAGAATGTCTCCAAATTTTTTAATTAAACTTTGTGGCTTAAATTAATGGCGAAAAAGTCTCATTTTTGTTGAAATCCTTGATTTCTGAAAAATTGCACAAGTTAAAATTGTTTTCCACATCTTCCTAAAACTATAATATTAAAGACGGTGTTTTTTCTTAAAGAAATCTGTTGTTTAATGGCAGATATTGAAATAATCAAGTACAAGTTTTCGAACAAATATGTAGTTTTCGTCGGGAGCTCAGAACCTATGCTGTCCGGAGCTGTGATGAGACATGGAGGAGGGGAAACATCAAGAGCCAACGGTTAGGTCGGCGTCGTACCTCACGTTCCAGTGAGAGAGCAGTACCTGGATGTAACATGTATACCTGCCATTTTTTTCGTTTCACTGGACCAAAGACCGTAGCAGTTGACAGGACTGTAAATAATAAATCAGTTAAACTGTTCGATTTGTCGGCCCCGTGGCCGAGATCGCTAAGCCAGTAGTGCCGTAGTGATCTTGGACCGTGAGGTCGCGGGTCGGGCCTGGTTGTAAGTGTCCGTCCTTTCACTCCTTATCATCAACATATCGTTTCATGCTCATACCATAACGTTACATCCCATAGTGGTCGCTACTGACCTTGTAGTTGATGCGACCTTAACAAAAAGAAACTGTTATATTTAGTGCGTTTGGTGCGCGTCCTCCTGTCCGCCATTTCGTGTTGGCAAAGCCTGCAAACGCCACGCCTTCTGCGGCCCGGCGCAGTCTCCAGGGTGCGTGCTGCTAGGGCTGAGGAATCCGGGCGGCCCCGCCCAGGGGTGGAGCGGGGGTGCCGGCGTGGGAGGCAAAAATCGAATGAGCATCTAATTGGGTTTCTGGATTCCACCTGACGCCCCGGGCCCGAGGATTTCGGGGAGAACTCGCCCTCTTGGCGACCCCGCCTCCGCCCCTGTACCTCCCCCACCCGACCTGCGCGTCACCCCGCCCTCCATCCCAGGGGGAGCGCTGCCTGCGTCCGAGACTAAACGACCCTTCTGGATACTTTGCTTTCTTTTTTCTTAGACTGTTTTTAGGTCCTGTCTTTTTTTTCGTTTCGCGTTTCAAGGCGGTAATTTATGTTCGATTGGAAAGATTTCTGAAGAATTGTTAAGTTCTTAGAGTTCAGTTATTCGATTTTCATTCTTTCTTACACATTTCATACCTTTGTTTCAATCTTCGTAGTATTCAAATTCTACTTACCCGTTCCATTGCAAGATGTCATCGCATCTTCACTCCAATATTATTTTTTTTCCTATTGCATCTACAATTTACCAATTCTTTAATTACAATCTTCTATAATTTTAGATGGCGTTTTAAACGCCTTATTTTACTTTAGCGATAACGTGTAAGAATTTCAGTGAGTTACGACAGTTCATTTCATTTAATCTTTTTACTTTCTCGTCTTACTACGTGCATATGTCGTAAAGAGAAAGTAGTGTAATGCTGCAGCAAAACTCGGCGATTTCTCGACAGAAAACTCATATTGTGGAGCTCTAGCATAGAAAAATTCCTTTCTACACGTAGATCCTCTACGACTTTGTGTAGTCAGAATGTAAGCTTTGTGAACCCTCCATACCAAAAAATTGCTTGACGGCAAAACGACTGAGTGTCCGTTTGTTTGTCTGTCTCTCTTTGGACAATGATAGTGCCTAAACTGATCGGACAATTTTCTCCAAAATCGATAATTCCACGATCCATCTAGCGGAAACCTGGGCTCTATGAGTTTGAAACGGATGTTATGATTTTTTGGGTACTTTTCTCGAAGCTTAAACACTTTCAAAATTTTTGAATAATGGCTGAAACTTTTTTGATTAAACATTTTTCTCGGATAGCCCAAAGAACGCTGACAGTAATGCCAGGTCATCTTTTTGTTTACCTCTGAATACTCGAAAATTGCAAAAGTTGAAACTGGTTTGGCATCTTCCTGCAACTACAATATTGAAGATTAATAACAAAGACAAATATTTAAATAAGTTCATACACTTTTTCGAATATATAAGTATTTTTCGCGTTTTTTTGCGTGAAATATGGAAAGTATTGAACAATTATTTCCTCAAAAATGGTTGCATTCTTCTTAAGTTTTTTAATAGACGTGTATAAATGTCGCGTTTTCCATTTTCTGTGAATTCTCTACATTTTCGATAATTTCACAAAATAACGTTGAAAAGCTACAATATTTAGGATCGAGATTTTTTTTCATTAATGAAACTTGTAATACATGTGCAATGTTTTCAGAAGTAATGTGAAGTGCATGCACATGATTGTATTCACAAGTATATTCACGAAGTAATGTCATGTGCAATTGTCGGGGGGAAAGGGTCTGGCACCACGTTCAGGGGTGTGGAAGGACGGTAAGGGCAGAAGGTGCCCTCTGGGCCATTCCCTATTCTCTTAAAGGCCTAAGGCGGATGAGAGGGAGCAATAAGAACAGGGATGACCCCAGTCATGGCAAACCGCAGTTTATTGGAGAGGTGTTACTTACATATGCACCTGACGTAGCCAAGCCTCGGCGAGGACGGTCCACCGGAAGAGCGACTTTGCAGCGGCCATGGCAACACTCGAAGTGCACGGCGATCAAAGGCAAGGGCAGGAAGCTGCTAGCAGGACCCTGGAAGGTCGGTCTGAACTAGCAGGGTGGAGGAGTGTCGGCAGGGCCAGTCTGGGCCTATCTGAACCGACTAGGGGTGAATGGAGGTCGGCAGGGCCAGTTTGGGCCGATCTGAACCGACGGGGAGTGGTAGGTCCGTGCACACGGGCGACGAGCTCACGAGTAGCATTCGTCCCCCTGCTAAGCGGAGGTTAAGCCGTTATACAGGCCTTTTCTGCTGAGACGCTCTTTCCGCGGCGGAGCTACGCCATTATGATTACGCGGGCACCAACCGTCTGCGGCCACGCGACACAATATTTTCAAAATACAAGTAGCTTACGGGAAACGTGTACTTAAAATAAAAGAAATTTATATTTTTTTCTCAGAAAACAGCTCCGAATTTTGTCATAAATTTCTTTTACCGGAAAGAGCAAAGGACGCTTAATTAATTTCGGAGGTTTCATTTTCGTTGAATTCTCTGAATATTCAAAAATTGCTTAAGTTAGGGCAAGAAACCGTATTCTGTTGCGGAGCCAAAGACAAACAGGCATAAAGACGGAAGAACATTTTAGAAAAATAAATACTTTTTCAGAGTTAGGAGACCCCAACAGATGTATATGCATAAAACGTCTGAAGTGTGTTTATCCCAGTGTTACATAACTTTCTCTTACACGACTTATAATACACCGTATATTACATGCGTATACCAGAAAGTAAAACAGTATAAATCTTACTTATCTGTATACTATTATTTAGCGGTTTTATTAAATGGGCTATACTTATTGGATATAGTTGGAATGTAATTTCAGTCTGTAAATGGATTATAGAATTCATTAGTTCTAGTTGAACAGTGGCGGATTTTTGGAATCAATGAAAAATAAGAGAAGCCTAACTGATTCTAATACTATCTCATAAACTACTTAGTACATATAATACGTAAGTGGTATTACAACGCTGAATAGAAAAGTGACTTTCTTGAACTCGTCTTGTTGGTCCCTAAGATCAAAAGTGGATAATTTTTGCTCTTAGTACGTTGTGCAGTCAGAATCCTTTTCTTATAAATCCTTGACACTGAAAATTGGTTTTGGGGAAAACGTTCGTCCGTTCGTCTGTGGACAACACTAGCGCTAAACCTTTCATAAGATTTTCTCGTAAATTGATATTCCTCAATCGATCTGACTACACTTGAGGCCCTGCGAATTGGAACACAATCATTTAGTTCTTGGGGGTAAATTTGAAGTCCCAATGACATTTTCAAAATTCTAAAAAAATGTGAAAGCTTATAAAAGTAATCGTAAAATGAGCTTGGAAGTAACATGCAAATTAAAATGGAGCTTACTTTCAACATTAATCCCACGCGGCTCAATATGACCTCCATCACTAATTTCCTTCTTCAAGAGGTTCAGCATTATTTCAGTCTCTAACACGTAATTTCGTAGAATTTTGGATTCCCTTTGCTTACTTGATCCTCCATGCTTTCGTAGGTTTGCGTGCGAGTAAGGCTTGTGATGAGACAAAACCTAAGGGCCCGATGTCACATTGGGATTCCGTCCCTCTCCTAAGAAATCCGTTGAGTGGAGCTCTTCTTTTAGTCTGATTTGTTTTCGGGATCGAAGTGTTTTTGCACGTGGAAGACCACAGTGGTCGAGGTAGCGGAGAGTGCGTGCAAATATTTTCATCTACTCGGTCGTGCGGAAAAGAGGAAATATTTACTTGCAAATCTTCATATATTCCACAACCAATATTATAGTTTTCTGTGGCGTCTTAATCACATTATACAAAATATGAAATTAGGACAATTAATATTTTGAAATATATGGGTTTTTTAAGCATAGTATTTTCAAAATGGGAACTTCCCTGCATGACCGTGTACTTTATTATGTAATAAAACACTACTCCTGCACTCCTGTTGCTCAGTTCACTACTGCAATTAAGGAGCATATAACAAACATTCCTACAGTACCATCCGCAGTTGCAACTTACAAAATCGAATAACCTAATAAAGAATCGAATCACATTGTAAGCTTACAGGTCTGTTCGTGTGTTAGGTTTTCCTTACATATTTTATGGTCTTATGAACCAGTAAGTGTAAAGACGCAACAACAAAGAAAGTAATTTTGTAACTTCACGGAATTCCATTGATTCAATTTAGAAATGATCGTTAATGCACTACATCAGTTATCATCACTTATCATAATGTTGGAATTGTGAGACTTCTACAAAGCAAGAAATGTTAAAAGAAGAGATTAGGCCTGTTTAATTGAACGCACATACAATGAGCTCGTAGAAAAGGGATATGAATTGATTTTTATTGAAGAAAATGGTTTTATAACCAGAACTTATTCTCTTTAACATCATTTAAATGATTAATCACAACTTCAATTAAATGATTGGATTATAGTTCTTATGTAAGTCCAATAATTTTCAGGCAGACAACATTAATATATTTTTATTGTACAATCTTTCCCAAAACAAAAATATATTAATGTTGAATCTGCCTGAAAATTATTGGACTTACATAAGAATTATAATCATTAAAAAGGCAGTCTTTGACTAATCAAATTAATATTACTCTCTACAAAGAAGATAAATGATTGGATCATCGGCATATATGGATATCATCAAAGGGCCTCTGAATTAAATTGTTCACCATTAATATTCAGAGATCACAAAATTAATATAGTATTTTCGGTCCTTGATACGAAGTTATTTGTACGTCCTAAACCTTGGAATTCGAAAACTCACCGGAAACATAACATTAAATAGACACATCATTTCCATACAGAATTTTTTTCTGACGAGGATTTTGTTTCCACGCAGTTTCTCAGATAGCCTTTCGGGTGTTTCGCGAAACGACTTCACATTCTGTGGCGGAACATACTCGTATCATCATTTCTTGGAATTTCTTTGTTGGGTTCTTCGTTTAATATTTTGTATCTCTGAAGACGCTGTGCCAAAGACACATCTTAGCACAAAAAGATCTGCCAATTCAATGCAGCTCGTAAATTGTTTCCCCTCTCCTGTACATTCACAATGACTCTAGAGCACACTGAACATCGTATATATTGCATCTAAAGCCACTTTCAAATAGAGAGCCCTTATAGCTCGATACGGGGAACAGAGGCCTTCTACTTTGAAAAGCTTGAGATATTCAGTAGTCTACTTACGTTTAAGGCAATAGAAACGCGAACATTACAGTAGTATCTATACAGTAAATCTCGGTGTGTTGTGTGAACTTATGCAATGAAGCTTTTAAGTGGTTATTAATTGATTGAACTTGTCTTCAGTTATTATAATTAGGCTTTTATTATTATTATTATTATTATTATTATTATTATTATTCATTATTATTTAATACAGAAAGGCGTTATAATAAATTATATACATGTCATAATTTTATTCTTAAAGTTTGATTATATTATATTTGATTTGAAATTTGATTTATATTTACTATATTTTCTTGCATACTTATCATACATTGATCTTCTATGAGCACCATTTTGCCATATTTATTTTTATATACGTTTATTTGAGGTATACAAGTGAGTTCATAATTTCTGTTTTTTTTATCATATATGACATCCGTGAAGTTATATAATGTTTCCGAAAAGATTGCAATTGCTCGAGAGTGCACTTTCTTTAGAAGGTATAGAACATTCTGGTTTAATAGGTCATTATTCTTTTCTAAATTGTCTAGATTTATCCTTTGTTAAAATTTCATTGTTTAGATATTCCTCTGAAGCTTTACTTACTACCATTTCACCTGACATTGTGATGCAGGTGAACTTTGTATTTGAAATTAATATCGGCGAACATTCAACATTGTGCAATTCGCGTATGCTCTGTCCCTTCATGCATGATTTATAAGTTTTGTTCTTTTACGTTCACTACATTCATGGTGTTTTGGTATCTTTACGTTGCCCGGCCTTTCATTATAATTTCAAGATTTATGACCTGTTGTAAAAAGTGAACGGCGAAGAACTCTCATTTCATACATCTGTCTCCTGCGGGATTCTCACTTTTATGATAGAAGATCAGGGACTCTCCAAAGCACCAGGAATGTTAGAATTGCGATGTGAAGTCGAAGTTATACGAGCTCTCCCAGGAAACTGAGATGAGTTTTGAAATATAGTTTACAGAGTAGATTTTTTTGTTTATGTTATTTTTGTATTTCAACGCATAGTTATCTAAATTATCTTATGTTTTCTTATGTGCATATTTTTCTTTTCAGGTAAGAGACCTGAGGAGACTGAAAGGAGCAAAGGACGAAGTGTGCAACCGCTATATCATGTGAGTGAATTGAGAAATTAAAGATTTATGTGCATTTCAACATTAAAAACATTATTCATTGCAAGTAATCGGTCATAAATACTTATTTACGTGAATGTGATCTTTGGCATACACATGAAATGTTGATGGATGAGGCGACAAAATTACCCAAGACCAGTATTTTAAGAGGAGTACGCCACGCCAAAGACACTTTCGTACGAGTTACGTACACTTTTTCGCACTCTCATCTCCCTCTGATCTCTCATGGATCATTTATAGTACCTGAATCTTCACTTTTGCAGTTCTAAAATTGTTTGTTTATAGAGCATAGGTTGTAAAATAAACATGTAAATCCAACATAATACAGAATCATTAAATGACACCAAGTATTTTATTGAACTGTTTTGCTCAACTTTTCTATTCAAAATCAATTTAGTAACCAACCTACAGAATTTACGTTTGAGCACAACCATTGACAACACAATTTTTGACATTATTAAAAGAAACTCCTAGAACAAAGAGAATTTGGTTACCTCTACAGCAATTGAGCCTCCAGCGGATGTTATGGCCTCATCTTCCTCTGTTTCATTTTGCGATGATACAGGAAATATTATTTTTATTCAATAGAGAATGTTCTAAATATTTTTCAGCAACTGATGAGCTCTTCTGACCATCATGTCTTTTGAGATTTATTAAACTGGGCTCTTGCTACGACACACTCCTGCTACGCCAACGATAAGCGCAACATCATCATGCTCTAGCAAATTATAATTAATTATTATTCATGTCCGAAAATAAAAAGTATGTAAAGTATTAAATAAGTATCATCACATGCTTCCAATAAAATCTGTTAAGTTTATCTCTGCTCGGATTTTGAATTTTTCCGACTCATAATAGACAGACTTACGCTTCAAATAGGCTATTACTTTAGCATAATTACCTACGCCAGAATTTTCTTTAATATTTGGAGAGTTTTTTCAGCATTGAACATTTTGACCATATGTCGAAGATTTTACTGTCTCCTGACTGCTCCAAACCAATTGTATTAATTAATATTACTGCAGTACATACGAGTTTAATAACTAATCTAGTCATACCTTCAGGAACAGCTACAGAACAGAATATCTTACTTAGTATTTCAAAATAATCTTCGAATAATTTGCATCTAAATTAAGAATGCTCTGTATTATTTTTCATATATTTCATTTGCCTTTTCGGACCATAAATTTGAAATGGCCATTTCACCTTTCTGATGAAATTCTTTTGGAATTTGTGTACATGAATCGGCCATTTTAAAACTATTTTCACTTGCACTACGTTCAATAATTGTTGAAATCATTCGACATAGTATATAGCTTTGCCAACATTTGAAACGATGAATGTCACGAATGCAGGTCCAACCTACGAATTGCAAATTAAGTAAATTAGTTTCAAGGCAGAGATGAGGGAGAAAAATATTGTATGCACCTTGTTTGCAGCATATATTATGTTCATTATTAAAAGTGGATTAACGAAGAAACAACAAAATGCGAAATTTGAAAGTGGCGCGGATGCGGTGAATTGAGCGATCGCGCGCGATGAACGGGTCCGCGACACGGTCGGCCAGGGCGAGAAGTTCGTTCTTTGGGGAGAAGGGGCAGTGTGTGCGGAGCTAGTAAAGGAGAAAGAGGTACACGTGGATAGAGTGTGTGTTGAAATGCGATGCAATCAGCGTTTAAATAGCAGCAATATTTATCGTTAAAAGGTTTTATTTTCTTTGGTATTCAACACTGACTCATCCTCAAAGGGAACGAAAAATCGAGAATTGATATGTATTTATACAAATCTAATTATAATAATTAACGTAAACTTGACTGTGTTTTACACCTCCAACAATGATCCCGTGTTCTTTCATAAATATTCTTGATCTCCACAAAAATTAGGTTTAATATGTCTAACACCAATCAAATTCCAAAATAAGGTAAGCTCGGTCACAATACAAAGCGTACTACTGATACTTGCATTCCAAAGCATGCTGCCCACTCAGACATATTCGTTACTTTGATCTATTAGTCAACGATTTGTGAGACCAGACTCAGAGGGCGTAATTTCTCGATGCATCTGTGTGAAATTATTTTAAAGAAACTTTTGAATGTAATAATTCTGTGTAGTGAGCCAATGCGTGGCCCATCAATATTGTTTTCATAACTCAACGCATTGGTTCGAATGGACATTACGGATTTCTTCTTTTCTTTGAGTAATATCGCTTACGGAATGTCGGTGACGAAGTACAAAGAACTGCGCTTACTGTGAAACTGTGAAATGGCACACATGGTAGTTAATCCTCTCACCAGTCACGAAGTGAAAGCTTTCATACGTTAGGAACACTAGCAATGATGTTAAAAGGAAACAAATACGTCAGTGACAAAGGACAAATTATTGTTAGACAGAAAGTGATTACTGATTTCGAGGTGTTCATGTTTTGGAAAAAATAAATACATTTTTATTTAATCTAGAAGTAAGTTTTGTAATAATATAAGAGATCTCCATCTAAATGCTGACCTATATATTCATGTAAATTATAATCTCTATTTCAAGGATTAAAAACATAAATATTATAAAATAAACAAGGAAAATCGAATGGGGGTATCGAGTTATAAACATATTTATGAACATATTTTTATTTACACCATCTATATTTTATTAAATTCAAATATAAAGTCTACTGACACATTGCTTTTCACAGTTTGCCAAATGCAAATTTACGAAGACATCCATATAATATTATTCGACTTTTTTCTATGTTTTTTCTTTCTCTCATACTACTGTGTAGTATGTCTTTACTACTACTAGTATGTCTCTGTAGGTAATGTTGTAGGTAATGTAGGTAATATTGCAACGCAGAGCGACTATATTTTATCATAAAAACGTTTTTACACTGATTATGTGGATAATTTTTGCTCCTATATATGACAAATTACTTCCTTCAAAACAGTTGTATAGACAGAATGCATTTTTCGTGGATCCTTCATTCCGAAAAAATGGTTTGTGGCAAAATATCTTTCCGGTACGTCTTGTCTGTGAACAACGCTGGTTCCTAAATCGTTCTGTAGATTTTCATTAATACTCCTCTGATCTGTCTGGCTGTATCAAGACCTCTTGAATTTGAAACACACATTTGAATTTTAGGAAATATTTTACATGGAGCTTCAACAACATTTTCAACATTTCACATTTTCTCATAGATCCAATTTGTTCTTTATTTTTTCCTCTCGAATATAACTAAGTACGTTTATAAAATGTGCCGGGTCCATTTTTTAAAATTGTTTCAATTTTCGAAAATTGCAAACATTTTTCGTCATCTTTCTGCAACTACGATATTGTATGTAGAGATGTTTACTTTATACGAACTGTAGATGTTTACTTTATCGTACTGTAGTAGAGGGAGGAAAAGTCTTGGCATCCCCTTCACAATTCGATTTTGAATGTTTTATAGTGAGAATAAAAACATTTGTGCGATTTTATGTTGAGAACAGAAGCGTTTTTTGCGATTTTCGGATTTGCGATTACATTATTACGTAACCTTTACAAATAATCCGAGAAAGAATCCACTGTTTTAGCATCATTAGTTTTGAATTCAGACCCGGAATCCTCGTTTATTGAAATACTTGCACACCGTTTTGTGCTCAGCAAGCGACCGAGGAGTGCCCTAGCTTGGACACCCCTGAGCGGAGTAATCGCGTTAGGAGGCGCTCTCCCTCGCGCCAAGAACTCCGCGTCCTCCCCCACCCCCACCCCGACCTCTCCACCCACCCCGGGTGGACGGGGAGGGGGGGGCTGGCGCTCAGAGTGCGCGCGAGAGCTCCACTCGCGGATTGCGCCTTAAAAGTTGTAGAACTTCTGCGCGCGAGAGGTAATAGTGACGTATCACTCGGGCTTCGACGGCGGTTAGCTGCCAAGCGGACAATGGCATCGTGATTCGCAAGGTGGTACGGAGGTGTGTACGGGGAAGCGTCATGAAAAGAGGTAAGTGATTGCTTGGAAATCGGTGCAAAGTCTGCAGTGTTTCCGGTGCGAAGAGTGTGTGTCCTTGGTGTATATTAGTCTATGTACACGGCAGGCTCAATATCGCCATCCGTTAGTTTTGAAACAAAGGAAATAACGTTATTAAGGTTTTTTATACAAGAGGGTGATAACGGCCATCCAAACAGTCTAAGTGGTATGCTCTACGGTGGGGCTGTGAATTTGCAACCTGTGTGTAAGATACCGATGTCTTCATCTTGTATTCGTGGAGTGGAAGACCAAAGCAAAATATTTGCTATCTAATCATCCGCATTCAAGAATTATTTTATAATTGACCAGGAAAGCAAAATATTAGTCTTCAACTCTAATATACTTGTAAAGGCATGTTAGAAGAAGAAGGTTGCAATGTTGCAATGTGCAATTAATATCTGAAGATTCTCCTGTTTTATAATGATATGCGAGTAAAGTACCATAAATTTTACGGTACTAAAGGAGACATAACGCAAGAGTTCGAGTACGTTTTTAATCGACAAAGAAGGATGTTGATTGATTAAGTTTCAAAACTTTTCAGGCAACTTGCTGCACCCTCGTGATTACATCGCACCAAAAGAGAAGCTGTACAAAAGTTACGATAGAACAATACTTGAAAAGCGAAAAATCGAAAATAAAAAAAGATGTTTCATATTGTTTAGAAATTCTCCAAGGCTAATGAAAATAGATAGATTTACAAATTCTGGAACAATAAAATCACTATTTATTGTGAACACAGTTGAATGTGTTTCTTAAAATGTAATTGACATGTTTAAGATTTATCTAGATCGGGATATGCATTATAAATGTTTGATATTTATCTAAATCTGGACATGCATCATTTGAAGTTATTTCAAACTATTGCTGGACATTTCTGTTGTATACACTCACTAATATTTGCACTTAAAACACTATACCTTCGAGTTTACAAAAACTTCCCATCTGCGCTTCACTAACATATCATACACGCACACTCTAGCGTCAAGAACACAACAATAACAAAACAACATACTCATCAAATGATGGACAATTAATAGTATCCATTCTATTAATTTTAACACATAATTCAAACTTAGTGTTTATGTTACAACGTCCGTTAGTAATATCACGCGATAACACGTCTGATACCCACTATCTTTTATTTGAAGCAAAAATCACAAAATTTGAATGAGTAGAAAGTTCCAACTTCTTTTTAAACAAAAACACGTAGTGAACCAATGAAGAAAACGATTAAGAATAGTGAAGCGCAGTTTTGCAATAATAGGAGATGTTAAAATAGTGAACTCGTTATGAAAAAAACAGTGAATAACATGTGTTTTGGTGAATGCTTTATAATGTAAGTCATTTAACGTGTGACATCGGGATATTGTCTCAGACTTATTTATTATTACTTAATTGATTCGATCGAAGTTAATCTTTCTACGAATCATCACAAAATCAAAGAAGGAAATGCCTTTGTCGTATCAATCAATGAAAACGAAATGCCTTTGTCGCATAAATAGGCACAGAAGATAAAGTTTCTCAGTGCAAACAACATTAAAGAATTAATCATTTAGTGAAAAGCAGAGCCTTCTAGACGAATTTGTTCAAAAGAGAGACTGTAACCAAAGTGACTGCCATTTTTGCATATGCAGATGACGGAAGAGAATGAAACAAAATCTTAAAAGAATGTATTGTATTTTACAATGTCGTATGTATCATTTTATTAAGAACATTCTAAATATTGAGAAAATGTTAATATCCCAAAAATGTCAAAAATTCAGATTTCTGCTTTGTTTCCTCTTAAATAGTGTATCACCCTTTAACAAAACTGCATCGATGACATGCGTTCACGCTCTCGATCTATGCATCTTGAATAAGGGCACAAGCACTATCATTTTAGCCTCGATTAGTTACCCCGGTGCCTCCTGTTTTATGCAACGCTCCAGAAAGTCAGTGACGATTACCGCCAGCGCGCCATCTACCTGCGGGCGGTGGTCCGCTGGTCCGACCGGAGGCTGCGTTGCCCCGTGTTCAATTAGTAACTCGCGCATCGGCCGCAACCGTAAATCAGTGTCGGAGCGCCCATTGCGGAGCGGACCCAGGGCCCTTCGCCAAATGGGTCGCTCTCGTTCCTGCCCTCAAGCGGAGGCTGCGCACACCACTTTTCTGGGCGCGTTTCTAGAAAGTACTATAGTGTTCGGTAAGCGGTCGCGTTAGTAACGGATCGTTGGCTGCGGAAGAAGAGTTTGTTGAATGTTGAGGCTGTTGAAAGTAATGAAAAGATATATATTAAATTGAAACGGATTGTAATAATACATTTTATGGTATAAGACATATAATAATTCATTTTATCTGCTTTCATCTATCTAGTAAGATTTATTGTGGTATATTTCATGCGGTAAGGAGTAGTTCCATTTTTGGCCATTATGTATTTTATTTTAGTCATTTTAAAGCCTTCAGAAGAAAGTAACGTACATGAATCCAACTTGTAGGTTGCACTAAATTATTTTGTGCCTTGAGATTTAGTAGAAGAAAGTGAACGCACTGTAGAATTGATTGAAATGATCACCGGTCCTTTATTTAAAGTAATTGATTACGGTCTAATGAAATATCATTATATTCAGATTAATTATTTAGAAAAGAGTGTAGGGTTAACATGCGAGAGTTCTCGCACGGTTAGTCTATATATTAATAGGAAGGACGATTTTTCTGTACATTTTATGAGAACAGTCGACTGAATAGTGGCCAAGAAATGGTCTTAAATTGAAGATCGTCTCCCACAAGTGTGCAGGAACATCTTCAAATACAAATATTTTAGCTCTAAATATTAACGAATTATTTTTGACAAAAATGCAATTTCGAAATTGTGTCAAGCGAGCTGCCCGCATTGTGCTACGCTCTGTGACAAATAGCGAAAACCCTTCCACCTCGGACGGATAATTTGTCAGATGAGAATGGACCTGGACCAGGGTGCTATACACATGTGATGCGCGGGGGGCCTGATATGGTCTTTGGATGGTGAAGTCGTGGAGGGAGGGGGAAGCGACGAGCGGGCTGAGTGCCGGTGTGGATTGGGCTTGCGGGTTGGCCACTGAGCCAACGGGACAGGTAGTCACCGACACAGAACCAGAAAGTAATTTAAGGGTGGGGAACAATTTTTGATAATCAAAGTTTTAAAGAAACAGGCCATCGTGAAAAGTGCTTAATGTCAAATACCCTCCAAAATGGAAAGATTCGTATCAAATTCGAGGAGATACGACATCTAGATCGATAGAGAAATATTCATTTTGCTGAAAAATCTGTGTACGATTTAGTCACAAATGTTGTTACACTTGCGTATAGTCCTACGATTTGAAAACCTACTGGAAAGACGAATATGTCCCTACCAGGGAGCCTTTGTGGTGTGAACATATTTGAAATATTATTTAATTGTTCGCTTGAAATAAAAAAAAATTGTACGAATAAATTGATAATGGGAATACTATTTTGGAAACGATGATGGTGATGACCGGCTGAGGAGGCTCAGGGTATAAAGTGTCATCATTGCAGTGCCTCTGACCGGGAGGTCCTGAGGTTCGAGTCCCAACGATCGCAGGATTTTTGAAATAAGTAGTTTAGTGTTCGAATTCAGTCGCTGTCTGGAGGAGTATTCTAGCGGTCGGCTGCTCACATTAGTAGTTTTCCATGGTTTCTCCGATCAACATCTGGCGAATGCCGGAGCAGTACCCAATAAACGGGCCATGGACCACCCGCGATCATTCCTTCGTCTTCCTTGTCCTATCATATCTCCTTACTTACAGACACATGTGCACCAATCCACCACATACGCCAGGAGAGCAGTCGGGAGCTTAGCGCCGAACCAGGAGACCAGTCGGTGCCCCGCTGGTTGTAAATACCTGGTTGGGGGGGAGGAACACAACTGGCGAATAGGTCGGCGCCGGGATCTCGTATCCCAATGAAGAAATATTACGGCCCCTTCCCTAGCTAAAAATATACACTTAGTTACGCGACCAATGACTGCAATTGACTCGCTCGGAAACACTTATCAATCAATCAATTGGATGTGATGATATTTATGTGATAGTTATTTTGAGTAAATTGAGTAAAATTACAAAGCATTGTTGGCTTGGGGGAGAATGTTCCCCCTGTCCTCTGGATCCGCCATAGGGTAGTCATATGATTTCTCCGCATGTGTGGAGATGCACACCATAAAGGCTCCCGGGTAGGGACGTATTCGTCTTTCCAGTAGGTTTTAGAACCGTAAGACTGTATGCAAGTGTGACAACATTTGTGCCTAACCGTACACAGATTTTTTAGCAAATGTATATTTCTCTACCAATATAGATGTTGTTGCATCTCCTCGAATTTGATACGAATCTTTTCATTTTGGGGGGTTTGGGGGGTTGAAGCGCTTATTCAGTACACTAAAACACTTTTCACGATGGCCTGTTTCTTTAAAACTTTGATTATAAAAAATTAAAGGACATATATTCTTTGAGAGATACGTTATGGCACCTGTTGAACCAACTGGCAGGTGAATATTTGGCGACCCGTCGTATTACCTGGCCCCCAAATCAAGCAAAACACTCCGAGGGTGCGAGATTTTCTCACGGGTTCAGCCAATATTAGATTATTACTAAGCGTAGCTGAATGTAGTCTGAAGTTCTACCTAAACTAATTTGTCTCCAGACCAGTCAAATGTGCTATATCAATACCCGAAACGACAAAATAATAAATCATTGGTGAGGAAACAACAGTATAAATTAATTACGTACACATGTTCTCAGTACGATTTGCAACCGAAATTCCTGTATATCATGGAAAAATAAATGAATAGATAGAGAAAAATTATTCATACCACAAATTAATATAAAAATTAAATCCGATAGACAGAGATATCCCCGCCTGATAACCAGTCTAGTCGACATATCATTCCAAAACGTCCGATGTTCGTTCATGTTCGTCAGTAGCGTCGCGTGCACTCCGTTGCGTGACTGATAATCGTCGTTCTCGGCGCGCGGCGCGAAAGTGCCCTAATGACGTGTGCGAGCACAGCGCCGCCGCGCCGTCCCTTGTCGCGTAAGGCCATTAGCAATGGGAGTGGCGGCGATGGCGGCTGCAGCGAAGGGGCTTCGACGTTTGGTAGCATCACGGTGCCAACACTGCAACGATGAACTCGTACGTCTTTTAGACAATATTAAACCTACGGAGGTAGCTAACTTTTCCATGATCTTGGTACTCGTATTGGGGGTTGCAATCAATAAAGTTCTAATATTGTTAACAACAATTGTTGTCATTTTCTGGACTACCTGCATATTTATTCTTTGTAATTTTGTCAACGTAACTCCCACTTCTTACAGTTCGTAATTTCTAGAAAATGTGTTATTACGCTTTAAAATGAATTTTGACATGGAATAAATTAAATGCCGTGTGGCGATTTTAAAAGATGATTATTATTTTAAGGGCTTTAATAGGTTCAATGGATTTTATTTTCTGGTAATGAAGGTCACCATCTTGGAAAACGGCACTCAGAATTCCCCAAAAGTGCAATATGGGTATTAGAAGCTGCTAGTAAAAGTGGTTACCTTCAGCATGTTCAAAGTGCAACTTTTAGTACATTGCTGTAAGTGAGGCAAAGCTCAAATATTCCATTAGTGAATTGTAAATGCCACAAAAATATTTTTGTCAGACTGCCAATGCTTCTACTGAGTCACAGAACTGAATTAAGTGATTTTTGTACTTGAAAGAAAATAAAATGAAAGTTAGCAAGTCTATCTAAAATTAGTTGATAACACACGTGATTAAAGTGACTTTAATCAACCCCTAGGATTGCGCCACTCAGCCTATCGTTCTTGTATCAGTCTTTCCTACTCGTAAAATAAAATGCTTCTTTTGCCACTAGTATTATTATTACCACTAATATATTTATTTCATATCACGAAATAAAGCAATTTGTTCGCCATTCTTACGAATTACACTGACCTGTGATTTTAAACTTTCCGATCTTTGCACAATATTTTTCATCTTTAATATTTCTGAAATGCTGATTCGGGAACTGAAGTCAGTTTTTCTCTACCACATCAGGTATTTTTGCAAAATCAAAATGAAATACTGGAAATATGAGTCACGCAAACAGTCAAATTTACTATTAATTTATCATCATGTGTAAGGAATGCTTCTTTCTTATTATTTAACTCGTCTAAACGCTACTATATTACGTACTTATGAACATAACGTAGAAAGTATTGAATTGCGTATACGGATTTGAAGAAAAACACAATCAAATTGACCAAATCCTTCATCATGTATTGAGAAAGACCACTAAATTTTATAATGTCAATCAATTTTTAAAGTACATCAATTTTATAACGTCTTAACTTAGTTCAAAAAATTTCTATGTCTTTGTGAGATGTAGTTGGATCTTCCCTCTAATAACCAACGGTAATCTGAAAACATGTTTTTGTTCCATTTCCCTTGATATTTGCGTTCCAATTTCTTTCTTCCAATCTTTCTCCTTGCTCTTAACTCAGAATTCCTAGATTCTCAGGAAAATAGCCCAGATGTGAATGTAACATTTAACTATTATGCTACCGTCTTTATAGAAGATGGATGTCAATTCTTGTTCGCGATATCTGTACCAATATTACGTCGTCCCTCGTGCCAACATGTTCTATTCACGAAATCTAGACCCGAGTACCTCGGAAGATTTCCTTGTAGGGCCAAGGTCTTGTTCAAAATCATTTAGTGCACTGTGCGTGTAACGTTTATATTCCTTTTAAACATCTTCAATAGAGAAATCACCGTCAGAAATAAGCTCGGCCAGTTCTGCGTCACATTCAGATTCAGAAGAGAGACAGACCTTGTAAATTTTCCGGATGCTGTGGGACTGGTACATCAGAACTATGAGGGACAGGTGAAAATGCAGATGGAATGTTGTTTGGATACACAATAATACTTTTGAGATTGCTGTTAAATCCCTTCACATTCACAGAACAGAAGTAGCAGTCAGTACTGTGGTCTATATGTCGCCATACCATTAAAATTCCGACTGGCAACGCTGTTCACTCACCGTACATCCATTACCGTAACGGCTCTATGTATGTTCTTTAGGCCATATGTTGGGACCACGGCTTGTCTTGGTCTCGTAGTTTGATGTCAAAATAGTCATAGTAGCCCTTTCTCACGAAACTTGATTATTTTGCGCTGCAGTCTTATCGGCACGAAACTTCCACACATATAGCAGAATGAATGTGGACTGCTCTTACAGCCGCGACGTAGAACGTTTATATAATTACAAGAAGAAAGGTAATCTTTTTGATTGAAATACGTGTTAAACATCGTATGTCACTCACTATAGAACACTTATGAAGACAAAAAAATGATATTTTTACTAGCAAGCGAAGCGCAACAAAATTTCGCCACTCAGCAAAACTTGTTCCAATGTACCGTGTTTCCAGCTCTAGACTCACGCGATTTATAGACGGTTGTCAGATGGTTGCAAGACATTGAATTAATAAATTAATCTAGAAATCAAGCAACTCGTAAGAAGTGCATTAGTAAAATGAATTAAATAAAAAAACGTAATATAATATTTAAAACGTGATGTGGGAAAAATAACGACAGATCCTGATTCAGGGTGCAAAAGTAATCCTAAAGAGCAATACAAGATGGCGGCATCGCAGGCCAGTGATTCAAGTATCACGGATATGAATCATAATAAACATACGCACGGTATTTATGTCTGATGACCGAAACTGTACACGTTACAGCGAACTGATATAGTTGTCTTTTCTGAGATTTGCAATCGCTCTACTTTGCAATTCTCTTATGATTTTCTCGGATAAAGTTCACTATCCTAATGTATTTTTGCTACTAAATTTGTTTCTGTAGAAGAAAAATGATGAAGAATTGAGTTTGTTCAAAAAGAAAAAAAAGGGAAAAAAAGTCACTAGAATTTATGAAGGCATCTCCCACATTACTAGGAAGACTTTGGGAGTATTTACGCTAGAAAAATGTATTTTCCTTGGAATTAAGCAATTTATTATTCATTAAAAAGAACAATTAAAATAGGTTCATAATCTCAAATGTAAAATACTGAACAATTGCTTCCTCATCATAACTAACACATTTCTCACCAAAAGTATTAGTTAGTACCTCAATAACCACACTATTTTATGTATATTTGTAAAACCATATTATCACAATGTTGAATTTCATGCACACTTGTACATTCGTATGTGTGTTTTCGTTGTTATTGCTCGCGTACATTATTATCATTCTCAAAATTCCTATTCTCGGGTAATCCTGTGGTTATTGATTTTTCAATTTGCAAGTTTTAAATTCCAGGAGAAACAAATTACACAGTGACCAAATTGAAATGTCATTAATTTCCCCACATGCTATTACATGAACCATCACCTGCAAAATGTGTGAAATTTTGATTTTTTTTGTGCATATTTACAGTAATTGTTGTGATAGATCATTTTTCTGGCGCATGATTTCGTTTCCAGAAAAGAATGTAATTGTATAGAAGAATGTGTGGAATTTTTAATTACTCGTAAAAGCAGACGACCGTTGTTTATTCTTGATTACTTTGGATTTGATCGACAGTGTTTTCAAAAATACACTTTATAGACGTCTAGAACTACGTTACAGAACAGAGAAAATTATTTTCTGTTTGAAAAAATCAATGAGGAGATTTTGACAGAAATTTTGATTTTGGAGGTAACTAATACCGATTTTTCTTCGAAACGTCCATCTGTCAGTCCGCCCGTCATTCCTCCTGCTCGTCAGTTCCTTTGCCAGCCTGTCAATCTGCACTAGCCTCTAAAAATAGTACATGTGCTTTTCCACAAAATCGATATTACCCGATATATCTAGCTGAAGCCGACACTGCCAATTTTAAACGAATATTTTAATTTTGGAAGTAGTTTTCATTAAACATCTAGAACATTTTCATTTTGTAATCAGAAATGGATCCAAATTGTTTTTTTTATTTTTTAATGCAGCAAACTATAATTATACGAGTATAAGGCTTAATTACCATTTCGAGTAAAACCTCTAAAAATTAGAAAATTACAAAATTTCCATTTCCCCATGCTAAACTATTACTTTATTATTGATACGTTCAAAACACTAACATTTATTCGGTTCAATGATGCCCGAAATTTATACTTCCGTCAAAATTTCGATATCAATCTTTTGCCGCTTTCCAAGTATCTCAGAATAAATGTAAGAAACTTCCAGGGCATTGGCAAAGCCATTAGGAATTGACGATGAACACGTTGCTAACGAACATGTGATAGGAAATTACATCTAACGAAGTTATATATGCGACGTTTGATCCTCGTAGTTACGCAAGTCATCACGCACTGGTTTTCTGCAGGTACTCGATATATCTTTGTATAATTGGGAACGTGATCTAACACCTGTGCATAATGAGTTGGTTAGTAAACAGTCGAATGCCACTTGCTGAATTTTATTACATGAAATTTCCCACATATATGTTCGTTGGCCAAATGTGATCATGTTCGACTCCCCAAATGGACAACTTGTGACCCCCTTGTCAATACTTTCTCTATAGTACTACTTAAATAAGAAAATAAAATAAGTAAACGGAAATTTGTTTCATATATAGTGTTCATAAAAATAAATTCTAAATTGAAATATAACTGTGCAAATTAGTTTTAAAAAGTTGGCTTTCTACAATATTCATTATTTTAGATATAATCTTTTCTCCAATGTCTCGAGAATAATTGAATATTATGGAAAAATCATTTCATTACGAAATTAAGGAAGGTATCAGCATATAGTGTTGTATAATTTTGCCACGAATACAATGTGAAACAAATATATAATAACATTTTAAATAAATATATCTTTTTCTCAGTCCTGTAGGTGGCTCATGATCACCGTTCTAGCTTCTCGTGGTGTGGTCCCTCGTTCTATTCCCGGTCGAAACACAAAAGTAGAGTTGTAGTCTTCTCTTAAAAAATCGTCTTCGTTTCTGTTAGCTATGTGACGAAGAAACGCTCAAACAGGAGGAGTTTGCTAGTTACTGTGAAGGGAATACGTCATGTTCGCCACATGTCTCTCTTACCCCCCCAAGCGTGGGAATTAAACTAGGCCCAGGCATGAGGGACTCCGTTAGCTAGTCGGCACAGTGAAACAGACAACCCAAAATGCCAAATACATAGACACATCCTTACCTCATGCTCGTTCAACGTACTAACCCCAAATCTTGATTCGGTTTATCTAATTCTGCATTTCTAGTTGTGAATAACGGAATAACGCTGAATCAATGGCTAACATTTCTGCAACTCAGTGTTTCGAAATCATTGACCTTTAGGTGACGTGATGATTCAGCATGGCATTTTACGGTAGAAAAAACAGTGCGTTGCGAGCTTCTCTGTGCACTTCTGCGTTCTATTTTTAATAATTTGATAAACTGCAGAATGAGCAATTAAAGTGTGCATTATATGAAAAACATTCGCTTGGAAGAAATATATAAACATAATGAAAACATGTTCATGTGTGGAACTCGTATATTTACATCTCTAACTCAATCTTAATTGTAGTTTTTCAACTCAAAATGTCATGTGAGTTAATTTTATTGTCGTGAAAAATGTTGCGACGTCCTATCGAAGTTGAGGTCTAGTTGCTCAGCGTTTTGAAGGCAACCTGGATGTCCGTATATTTGGTCACAGTAAGCGAAAACAATAATTATCTTATCATTGTGATGATAAATTAACAATATTACCATGATGTAAAATGAATTAATACGATATGGGGCTATGAAGTAATACATGTGAGTTCTGATGAAGGAATGGTGAAGGTGCGCTTTTAATATGATCTGAATATTTTGAAAAATTAAATGTAATATAACCTCTGTAAATAAAGAAGCAGTCGTGAAATTAAGTTGCAACACTGCAAACGGTAATTCATTTCTGAGTTTTTATTGTATTATATTGGCTTAAATTGCCACTTAGCACCAGCTTTTCTTTAAATCAATGGCAAGCAAGAATGAGAGCAAGAGAAGCGACTGTAATTCGCCTATTCTTGTACAGAAACAAAGAAGAATCAGTGGATCAATGAACTGTTACGACTGGTAGTCGATGCTGGCAAGAATTAGAACTTTAAAATCCATTAGAAATGGCGCACCAAAACTCAAGCTGTATCTTATAAGATCTTAAATATTTAAAAAAATAATTTTTATTATGACTACGTATGTTTTCAATATCTATATCAAAATTATCATTATAAAGAACAAAATGGACATTATAGAGATATAATCTCAATTCTACTTTCTCGCTATCGTTACCACGGTAGGCAGAAAGTTATGTAATGCTGCGCGAAAATACGGCAAATTTTTGACAGAAAAACTGTCATTTCAAGAACCTGGCAACGAAAAAATGGATAAATCCAGACGATAAATTCATAAAAAATCCTCTAGCACGTGGTGTAGCCATAATCCACATCTTGTGGGTCCTTGATACCAAAACATCGATTGACGGCAAAACCTCTGTCGGTCAGTCTTTCCGTTAGTCTGTCAACCTTTGAACAACGCTTGCGGCTAAAACGTTCAGATTATTTTTGTTCAAAATTGATATTTCCCAATTGATCTGGCTGATGTCGTAGCCTCTAGAATTTGAAATCAGTATTTTAATTTTGGGGGATACTTTACATGAAGGCCTTGGAATTAATTTAATTATTTTCAATCCATTTTAATTTTCATGCTAATTATATCAACAATGCCAATTGGAAAATGTGTATCCCATACGAATTATTGGTCATTGTTGCTTGTTGTATCTACACGTAATTGTTGAAACACCGCACTGATAATAATAGACGGCGATAATGACGGATGCTTTTCGTTGGCTAAACTATAAACTAATACTTTTATATATTTGGAGAATATTACTATACTATAGTGTTCATTATTACTAGTATATATTTTTCGATCAATTTGCATTTGTTTGCCAACGCTATCAGTATCGTATTATTTATTAACTTTTAATTATTTTACTTTTTCGCATACTGTTTACGCAGAATATTGTAAGGCTAAAATACTTATCAGATGTGTTCGTGAATACCCTGCATACATTGTTGTGGTATAAAATGTATTACATAACAATTACTAAAGGCGAGAAAGTACCTGCTATTTTAGCACCACTAGTTTACGTCCGTATTCCCTTTCTTTCCCTCAATTTTTACTGGGTTACTTTAATAATGAAAAATATTTCAATTCATTTTCACTTGTTCCTGATCTCAGTACCCTAAAAGCCATAGCTACCTAATTTTGAGCGCAAACAATACATTAAAAATTTACTGTTTTACCTTGGTGAAACATAGTTCATCATTACTCAACACTATAAAACAATTAATCATTTCCATCTTATTATGACTAAACCTAAAATATTTATCACAAATGTAATACAATACCCAACAATATAAAATTTACACTTTTCTTCTCCTTTCATTACTACAATTACATCAATCATCCTTAGCTATGTTGTTTATTGCCCCAAAATTTTTCATTCTTTTTCTATTCGGAATCTTAATTGTTTTAAAATCAGAATCTATCCCTTAGCGGAGTGCCTCCCACCGTTATTCCCTTCAAACTACCTCTTTCACGCCTTACTTCGACTAAGTTTCCTTCGTTCCTACCCTGAAGTATTGTTCTAAAATCAGGATCTATAGCCTTTACAGCACTGCCTCCCTCCGTTATTCCCTTCTACCTGCCTCTCTCTATCACGCCCTACTTTGACTTAGTTTCTCTCATTCCTACACTGATGTATTCGAAGCATTCCAGTTTGCTTCATTGTGCTGATATTCCTATCACAATTTATTTTCAGGTTGCAAATTGTAGTTGGGATAAATTAATAGGCAAATTTTGTGTAATAAAAGGCAAGTTTTGTTCCCCATGTGTTCACTGCACTGCGATTTTCCCCTCGAACCAAATGTCTAGTCAGATAGACTTCCTCTTTGCTCTCACCTCGGGATTCGCATGAATCACATCAATTAGCTTTTGGATCACTAAGGATCTGCGAGACTTTGAACTTTCAGAACCGCACATAAATGTATTTCAAATATAAATCATTCATCCAAAAACAGTGGTACGAGTAATTCGCATACAAAACTGTACTTCTTACTACGCGAGACACTAGAATGATCACCCATTGAAGGACTGGCCGAAGGGTTTTGTTAGAGGAAATAAACAAAATGTCAATATGATTGGATCTTAAAGACATATTTCAATATCGTGTCTGTATTGACACGTTTTCCTCTGTTTCTAGTTCCTATTGACACAAGCCAATAATAAACTGAAGATCCATACGCTTTTGGGCGAAAAAATGTGTCATTCATAATCTTTTAAAGCTTTTAATTGTGACTGCCTCTTTCCCTTAAAGTGAGATAGATCTCGCCTTCTGCTGTCACAAAATCTAATATTAACTTACAATTTGATTTCCTTCGAATCCACTTATAGCGCCTCGCAAGTTTGTAACAGATGTTGAAAGTACAATTGTAATAGTCCTCGCAAGTGTTCTCCAATATGTTGTCATGAATATTATGTAATGCACTGTCCTTGACATTTGAGTGCAGATGGTTCACATTCACATGAAGGGTCATATTTCTTGGAAGATGAAAGTCTTTGACTGTTCGAAGAGCCAATTTGAGTCACTTCCTGATTTTCACTATCACTGAACATATCCAGCGCACATTCATGCATTTCTGTGTCATTCCTATTGTTCTTGTGAATGATTATGCTGTACGACAGTGTATTCGCGGACTCCATATTCTCGAATCCGTTTACGTTTCCATTACGCAATTTTGCTTCTCACATTTTGATTCACGGAATCAATTCGTCTCATGATGCTGACTGCTATATACACTGTAACCCATTATCAAAAACATCACAAAATGGCTATCAAACCGAGGCAGCTACGGTCCTTCATCCTTAGTGACCTCGGCTGTACAGGCCGGCAATCTTGTTAGGCTTATTGAGCAAATAATGCCTAAAATTGCGTTTCGAAGTATTTTTAAAAAATATTTGCTTACAGTAGAGTCAATTATTTTAGTTTAAAATGAGTTGAAACTCAGATACTTATTTTGACTGATAGTTTTCAAGAAATTCGCTGTCCATTTCAGAGTGCGCGGTATGTACATGGGAGACTTGCGTGGCGCCATTTGATCTCATGGGCGGAGATATCCTGGCCTTGAAAGAACGCATTGAGTTGCAGATTTCGAAGACAGAAAACGTCGCAGCTTTCAACAGGTGGGGGTCAGACGAGGATATAGTATACAGATAATACGTTCGAGGCCGACATGGACCAAGAAGTATTAAAATTAATCACAATTGTTTCCTCAGAAAATTCAATTTCAAAAAAATGCAGGATAAAGATTCACACTAGATTTTCTGCAATTAAATTTTTATTTCCTGACGCAACATTCAAGAGTACATCGATCCGTTGTCTTTTGCTCTTATCAGTGAATTGTCTTTTCAAAATGAATATCATTCCCTGGATTTTAGTAATATTAATATTTTCTTTCTTTTTTGCCCATGTTTTTGCAACCATAGAAAAGCTTCTGCGAAAATTTAAGTTTCAAAGGATGGGAATGTTTTAGTTAGCGCGTATCATTTGATAAGTGCCTCTTCCTTTGTAACATTCAGTTATATAATACTTTTCGAGATCTTCCATTTAGGCATCAATATTTTTGCTCTACACAGATTGGATCCCTTTGCAGAGGTGTCATGTACGAGTTCCCATAGAGGCTCCATCGATTATCTCCCTCTCCGCGGGATATTCAAATGGCGAAAAGTGTTTTTACAATTATTCCAACTCAAAACTAATGGTGCTAAAACAGAACGTATTTTCTCGCCCGTACTTTCACGCAAAATTGCGCGAAAAGTATTCAAAGTTTTGAAAAATTGTCCATGACCTTATTTCGAAATCAATCTTAAAGGGACATATTTAATTGAGGGGAAAGCTCTAGCTTAAATATTTTAGTTGCAGGAAGACTACGAATTTTTTAACTTATGCAATTTTCAAAAAATAAGAGTTTTAACGACTATGAAACCTACACCATTCTCTTAAACATCCTGAACACTAAGCAAAAAACAACAAATATTTAATCAAAAACGTTGGAGCCATTTTCTTAATTTTGAAAATGACCCTGGGGATTCATGTAAAGTATCCCCCAAAATTAAAATTTTGATTTCAAATTTTAAGATACGGGACATCAGCCAGATCGATTGGAGAATATCAATTTTGGAGAAAATCGGCTGAACGGTTTAGCTGGTAGTGTTGTTCACAGAGGGACGGACAGGCAGACATTTTGTCGACATACAATTTTTCCGTATCAACTATTCATAAAACACGGATTATTTTAATACTACGTGTTAAAGGATTTTTTTGTAAATTTAGCAAACAGGGTTTATCCACTTTTTTGTTACCAACTGTAATAAGAGCTTTCCGCCAAAAATTCGCCGTTTTTTCGCACAGCATTTTATACACATTACACCGTAGCCAAAAAGTAAAATGGGTGATTATTCCCATTACATTTATTTTTAATTTAGAGACATTTGTGCAGTGTTACTCATCTGCAAAAGTCATATATTTCATCTACTTAATTTCTGCAGACAACTAGACAAATTCAAATTCTCGGAATTCAAAACGGCGATGATGATCTTGCATAGTTGTCTCATTGCATCATGTAGTCTTTTTACTTTTCAGCGTGCTTCCAATTCGCAATCTTGTTCGATTTCCGATACCGAAAGGATCAATCGATGTCTGTCTCATAATGCTCAATGATCATATGAACATTCTTCAATTTTCTTATACTTGTGCAGCGACCTTCGAGGATAAATATATAAATATGGCATCATTTGCATGAAATATTTCAAAAAAATGTCAAAAAATGTAATTCTATGTTTGTATTCAAATTTCGCCTAGCCATTTACTATTCTTTCTTTGTTGTAAAACGATATATTTAATTTATATTTTCTCGTTAATGCACAAATAATGACGCTCATTTGTGTGACGTATGCAGCTTCATTTGTTCCTGCAACATCAATAGGAATAGACAGCGATGTATGAGTGAGTTAGTTGGTAATTGGAGCCATGTGACATCTTTCCCGAACATCGAGGCGTTGTGCCGGGCCGATGGCCCCTGTTGCCAGACCTGGACGAGAGAAAGAGAAGCAGCTGAGGGAGGAAATAGGATGTGGCAGACGAGGCGAATCTAGGTAAGGAGCGACGGAATGAGAAGGGTCAACGCCACCGGCGTGTTCTATAAATGGTGTAAGATGGAACAAGCACGAGACGGAACGGGACGAGACGAGACGGACGGGACAGGACGGGACAGGACGGGACGAGACGGGACGAGACGGGACGAGACGGGACGAGACGGGACGAGACGGGACGAGACGGGACGAGACGGGACGAGAAGAGACGAAATGGTACGAGGAAGTAGAAAGTGAGAGAGGGGAAGGGGAGAAAGGGATGGAAGAGAAAGGCCGTGACAGGGCGCGTCGGGGAAAAATGAGGTTGGGCGAGTGCATTCTGTACGGGGAGAAAACAAGCCACAAACCAAAGGACGTGGTGTGGGCTGTTGGGAGCAGACGTGAGCCGGAGGGCGGAAGGGGTGGGACGGCGCAGCTGGTGGCGCCGTGTTTTATGAGCCATTGCAACCCCGCGCCCCCACCCCCACCCTCATCCCCTCTCTTCCCATTCCACTCGCCCTTGCCTCGAGAGGTTGTCCCCGTGCTGCAAGCGCGTGATTATGGCTTCTACTCCAGAAAAAAGGGGAAGTGCGCGGGAGAATGGGAAATTACGATGGAGGAAACCGAGCAGAACTCAGTGTCATGAGAAGAGGGTACGAATATTTAGAAAGACAACCTAACGTTAGTTGGAGTAAGAAATGATGAAGCAGAATATTTTGGGAAACTTCATGCGTTACGTGCAAGAATAGGATGTGGAGAAAGGTAAGATGTGTGAAAGGGTAAGGAAGAGAGAAAAAAGAGACTGACAAAAGCAATCAAAATAAAATGGGTAAGTGAACGTTTTCGAGATTCTGCGAATTCATTCTTGTGAGAAAGTAAACTTTCGTGTTGGTTCGCGTGTGTCAACGTTTCCCTTATGACCGCTTTTGCCAAGACATGAGTTTCGAATCTATATTGCGACGTGTTTCGTTTTTTGGTAATAAGAACTGTATGAGATGGACTACGTTTCGAAAGTTGTGTTTTGAAATAAAAATAGTTTAAAAAATAAGGTTATTCAGCATTTGAAAACTAATAACGTTGCTCTATACTTTATAAGTTTTTGATGCCGCTGAAATACTTCTTTGTAATAAAAGA
Source organism: Acheta domesticus (assembly GCA_031308135.1). Taxonomy (NCBI): domain Eukaryota; kingdom Metazoa; phylum Arthropoda; class Insecta; order Orthoptera; family Gryllidae; genus Acheta; species Acheta domesticus. Next base: position 81,172,065 of record JAHLJT010008756.1, on the reverse strand, counting down.
TTCCTCTGATGACATTATTATATTTCCTACAGAATTAACTAAGCAGTAAAATAATAATCAAATTGCTTGATTAACAAATAATAATTCTTCGCTTCAAACCAACAGAATAGATTCGATAAAGTTTACCTGAATAATATCCTCATTGTATTATACAATATGAAAATTTGTCAAAATAAATTACATAGTCGCTTCTTAGTTAATAAACGTATATATGTGAAAAATCTGCGAAATAAAATATGAGATGTTACAACAATTAACAACTGTAAAAGAATCGAAATTTTTCGTCACGTATTACATTTAAATTAACAACTATTATAATTCATTTCATTCGTTTTAAATCTATGAGCATAACACATTTAATTCTCGCGGGGTTCAGGTATAAACCAAGAGTTTTACTTTTGCTGGCGTGAAACCTGTTTTGCTGGCGTGAATCAGCAACTTCACGTTTCTCTTACCATCCCGTCTGCCTCCAAGATTTTAATAGCGTCCACGTTGTAAAGGTTGTAAACTCGAGAGTTGTACGAGTTGTAAACTCGGTTGGGCAAAAATTGTAATTCGCATGTGCATTACTGTAATGGGTATTAGAAAGGGAGTTTGGCATGCAGATCCGAAAGACGATATACTATTGCTAGAGTTATACTATTGTCATATACTATAGTGATATACTATTGCCAAATGACTCGCGATGAAATGACTCACTCATACATTCATAAATAAAATATTTTGTATTTTAACAGACACCACGTTTCCCTATTTTCCATCCGAAAACAACGCTGGTAGTTTTAAACTGGTTACTGTTAAAGTGTAAAGACTTTGACATCATATTGTAACGTCACCAGTAGGCAGCCAGACTCCCGAAGTGCTAGCAGGCGTTGGAAGGCTGACCGCCACATGGGAACGAACAAAAGAGCGACGCATAATAGGGCCAGCTAAGGGGTAATCGTGAATCCCTCGTCCATGACGCAGAGCGAACAGAACAGTGGAGAATGACCTCCCTTGGGAGTGCATGAGTTGACCGAGCGGCAGCCTTCCCCGTCAAGGAGCTGTACATAATTGTAAAAATCTTGTAAATAAATAGATTCTAAATAGAGCTCGTGTCTGTGTCTTGATTTGGTTACCACAACGCCACTATATTCAATTAAAAAATAGATAACATATTACTCGTTCAGAAAGATTTTATAAAACTCATAATGGCTAAAAAATGTAATTATATGTTTGGCTATATACGTAGCCCACGCCTTCACTTGCGTGACGAAATGGGACGCTAGTTCTGCAGGGTTAAAATGAGTCACATTGCATTTGAAACAGACAGAACATATTTTTATTTGGCCAGAAAAAAATAACTTTTTATTATGTTGTTCATTGTCAAACAATAGCAAGGAAATATACCTTGCGGGAGCACCTGAATGCATGAACCCACATTTATTTATTATTACAGGCATCTGGCGTAATAAAACAGATCCTCTCGAACAGGATCGTCATTGTCTTTGAGCTCGTGCTTCAGCTTTCTATCATCTACCGCATTTCATCTTCCGGAATGACGTCATTCGCCCGCCACCCAAACTCCAGATTACGTCACGTTGTTGGTTTCGCGCTCAATCAACAGCGTCTCGAAGGCAAGGCGCAATATTCCGGTGTCAAAGTGATTGCTGCTAGCGGCCGGGAGTTGGAACGCTCGTTTTTGAAGAAGGGAGCGGTTATTGAAGGAGGTTCGTGTGTTTAAAGACAAAGAGGTTCATTGAAATGCTAAATTAATTTCTCGCGGAGAAATGAGGTGAGAATATTATCCTACTATTCGTTTTAAATGAAGTATAAAAGAAGAATAGAAAGAAATGGAAGAATATTTAAATGACACATAGAAACATACAATTTCATGTCCAGATGCGGATATGAATGATTTATAACTTCGTTAATTATTTTCCTTTTTCAGATTCGTGCGTTATGTGAAGAAATATCGTGTAAGCTCAGAGGAATGACAAAACAGTTTTAGAAACAAGAAGGGGCTTGTTTACGAAATATTCATTATATTTAGTTTGGCGTTCGTTTCAACACAAATGAAAAACTAGTTGTGCTTCAACCCGACATAATTTCTCGTAGTATTAGTAACGGTTACGTAACTTTATAACACTATTTAATACCGCAAAGCTGTTTTTCCACCGCAAAAATATTTTCTTGAGCAGGGATGTAGACGCCGAAAGCTCTGCGAGCAACCAACTTTTCCAGCGACGCGCGGCGGCTGTGAATCTACGTTGGTGCGCGGCAGCGAGACCTCTCAATGAGAGCACCATCCGAACCCCAATAAAGATGGAAATTGCAATAATGAGCCATATTCTGCATTGGGGCTTCCGAGAACGTCCCTGAACTTTTCTACTAGACCGCCTAGCTGTTTACCTCAACATTCCCGGTGTATCAGAAAGAAATTTGAATTTCTGATAATATCGAACTTTCGGAAGCTTTAATCTAAATCGTACCTATGCCGTATTATTAAAGAAGAAATTACCCCTTTTTAGGAAAATTCTTATGTACATATTTCGTAAAAATGACCATGATTTCATTAAAAATTATGCAAATAATACTTGTATTGTTAAATCATTCTCCATGACATTTAAAAATTAATTTAAAATTATAGATTTCATATAGATTCCTCTCTTCCTATAGGGTAGGAGGAGGAATAAATATTTATACTTTTGCAATTTTCAAAATTGAGAGGTTTCACTGGAAGTCCGATCTGCTTCGTATTTATAGGCATCATTTCTCAACCTGAAGAAACATTTTAAAGAAAAAAATTGAAGCCATTTTTAAGTTACTTTCGAAAATGGGGTGAGTGTTTCATGTAAAGCACCCCCAAAATTAAAAGATCCGTTTTTCAAATTGGAGAAACTGCGGCATGAGTCAGATCGATTGAGGAATGCTCAAGTGTGTACACATCACTGACGACATTGAACGTTAACTGGCAAATGCTTACAGATAACTGCAGACACTGTCGTTCGATAACTGGCAAGGAACACTGTAAATATGTGTCTTTAAGGTTCGACTCCAGAATGTAACGGATTTTTATACAAACCCCTCTACCCCAAAAACAAGCCCCGCACTCACAGGACTCAAAATAGTCAAAATAAAATTAACGAATTTGTAAATAGTTCGGCGGACAGACAGACTAAACACTGCACTGCAGATATTGGTTTTAAGCATTTCCATCACAATATTAATAATTTTATAAATCAGTTAAAGATTTCTAAAAAAAGAAGGAAAAGGTTTTCCTTTAATATTTTCTGCGCTTGTCTTTCATAAAGGAAATAACATTCATTCAAGATTTTTTATTTCTGAGTCCTACTGAACTGTAGAAAGTATTATCGTCCGTCAGAGATACCAGGAATCAATATTTGTTTGTTATGTATTAGTTGTTAACACCTCGACGTTGGTGTACAATGCATGCACCTTGTCAAGTGGTTAACATCCTAAAAAAATATGAATCTCAAATGTACCGATTTTTTTTGGTATTTTAACTTATCTCTTGACAAGATGCATACATTGTGCCGAAACGTCGAGGTGTTAACAATTAATAAATGACAAAAAATAAATAATAATTCCTAGTATTTCTGGGGATTGATCCTGCATGGTCCTGATTGATGTCCAATGCTTAATCCATCTCATCATCATTAAGAAAAATATCAACAGGAATAACTAACAATATAATACATATTATTATTATTATTATTATTATTATTATTATTATTATTATTATTTGCGTATAGGCCATTTTTGACCACGCTACTCGTCATCTTCCGAGGCCCGGAGAGATAGGCGTGTGCAATTCAGGTTGGATCAGTATTACGCTGGAGCCCATTTACATCTCCCAGGGTTGCTAGCTTTACAGGTATGGAAGATGGAATGATGATAATGAAGGGTGAAAGGACTACACACACATACATATAGACATACACAAATACACCCGTGTCCGAGGTGGGACTCGAACCCGCGACACTTTGGCCCGAAATCGTCACGACACTTCTGTCTCAACGATCACGGCCACGGGGCTGACTTGTTGTTGTTATTATTATTGTTATTATTATTATTTGCATTATTATTATTTCCATTATTCAAAATTTTACCCTCGTCCGGAGTTTTCAGATATAACTCAAGGACCGAACGTCAACACATATGGCGAGACAGATGGTGAGAAGTTCTTGCTCCAGTGCACTCAGATTCCGCTTCAATTACTAAGAGAGAGAACCTTACGCACAATATTGGTGGTTGCCAGAAGCACGGCCTTCTGCATGGTTCTGAAGTGCCACTCAATTATTGTTATTATTATTATAGATATTATTATTGCTATTATTATAATTATTGTAGTTGTGACTGTTGGCAACGTAGGCTGCGCGGTGGCTTCGGGAGGCCTGGGCTGGAGAGTGAGTGCTCTGCATAATTCGGTGTCCGCGTGGCGCGCCGCGCACCGTGGCCGCATGCCACAACAGAAGCGCGATGCGAATTCGGGGCGGGGGCCGCTATTTGCCCAGTCGGCCATTTAGTTGCACGGATGCCTCCAGCACAACGCAACAAAGTGCAACCGGAATTCTGCAGTGAGCTTCTGCAGTAGCGTGATCAGCGTTATCGAGAATTTGCGTTGGCGTCGGCCGTATTATTTCGTTAATAATGAGCGGTTGTTTATATTGTGGAAGCGAGTCGTAGTGAGTAAAGATGTAAATATAAAGAACGGAACCTGAGAATGTAAATGCTGGAGGAATCGAAAGTAATCGATGAGTTTTCTTTTTCTTCTTTTTTTACACACTGGCATTCATTTGCTATTCTAGTTGAACTAACTTGATGGAATCTTAGTTTATGAACATTTTTTCTATTTCAATAAGTATTCAAGATGTTCAGTTTCGTATTACTTTAGTGCATCTGCGCATGCGCAGAAAATCGATAGTGCTTCACGTTCGAGTTGGCAAAAACTCACTATCGCAAAGGTTGGTCGTCGATGAGCTTCAACTTATCGATTTACTTTCGATTAATATGAAGAGTAAACACACACAAAAGTGAAAGGCATACAAAAATGAAACACAAACAAATGCAAGGAGAAATGCGCATGATTTATATTTACTCTTCTTTTGAGACGATAGTGCAATAGTTGTTGCACGGTCAATAGTTGTTGACCATATAACATTTCATATTGAATTTTTAATCAGCATCTTCATTGAGCATATTATGCAATGTTATGCCTTTCACAGTGTCAATAACAAACGCAAAAATGAGAATAAATTTTTCTGTTTTAAGCGGCTTGTTTTTTAAACTATAAAATGCTTCATTTGAGTCCATGATTGTATTTTATCAGAAAATTCTTATTGTATTTTATGAAGTTTTTAACTAAAACTAACATTAACTTTTTGAATAACACTTCGAATATATGTTCCAATCAACACGGTTTATAACTGAATAAATGAATAACTGAATTTATAACTGAATAAATGAATACGGTTTATACGGTATGTAACTTATCTGTAACCTCATGAAGTTTCGAATCCGTTCGTTAAACCAGAAAGAAAAAATTATAATGATGAATGGAAACAATTGACAGGAAACTTCTATACTTTACTTTACGGAAAAATTCTTCTTCTACGAGAGTCTAACTTTATAAAAAAGTTATTGCATCTGGTCAAACAGGAAGTTGTGCGACGAAGTGAAAAATCACAAAATGGCGGCCAATCTATTGACGCGTACACGACACAATCTCCCGTACGCAAGAGCGCCACAAAATGAAACGCCCATCTACAACAGTAGGTCTTCCCTGAAGGGAGAAGGAAGCGCCCGGAAGGACTTTTTGCAGAGGACGTCAAGCATCGTTCTTTATTAAGGGCACGAGATATGAATACTTTTGAAAACAATTTAAACTTTTTGAAAGTTCTTCTGCAGGCAACTTATCGATTTTAATGCGCAGATTCGTGATGTAATATGATGATAAGACAGCAACTTTTCTGTAAACAGAACGTTTTATGTGGATGTTGGAACGTTAATGTTTTTTTTCTTAAAAATTTTTAGTTGCGAAGTTTCTCGGAGTGCTTAAGGAATTGGAAAAAAATGACATTCTTACAGGCAATTAATTTCATTTCCTTAAAGAGAAGTCTTTAACATTATTTAATTTATAACTATAAGTGATATAAAACTGCTAGATTCTCTGTTTGAGGAAATCAATATTCCCCTAAGGACATAGATAATCAATAGCCTAATGAATAGAAGAGCCGATTGGTTATTAAAGACCGGAGGTGCTTAGTAACATTAATGTATTAGTTTTTTCGTTCACCCAGTCGCCATGAGTATTGAGCCTCCATTGGGAATGAGTAGTTTTTCCGTCATTACCAAACTCTATTTAATTGCGGTTTAGTGCTGGCCCGCTGGAAGAAATTTAATAACGTAGTGTTTTCAAAGCGAACGTTTTTTCATTAGTTAACAGGGGAATAATTTTATCAAAACGCGCATGCACTGCAGAGATGAGTGATATAGTACCATATTATTAAATAAAAAATGTAAAAAATGTGGCAGCCCAGCCCACGAGTGCAAAAATAATCCAAGTCAGTAATAATAAAACTATGTAATTTAGCAACTATATAGGATCGTCGCATTGAAATAAGTAAGTTATAAAATGCATTATTACTTAGACTTAGATTGAATGGACCGTTTTTAGGTGACACTGATGGTATAGTACTACTATTAGTATTCAATGTCGTTAATACTGAAAGATAACAAATACATCTCTGTAAAGGTCATGTTATTGTCCATAGTGATGTTTGTGAAATGAAATGTGAGAGGAAATTTTTAACAATGCTATGAAACGCAGACATAAACATTTTTTCTAACTATCACATTCAGTCTGACAAACTTTTTGAGATTGATATTAATAATGAAAGGCAACAAATCATCAATCTGTTGTAGTACATAAAACTTCACTTACACCATGATTTTGTCATCTAGTACTTGTGTTTTATGATGGATTGTGGTGATTTAATTTTCTTACTACCGCTACCACGGTAGAGGGAAAGTTGTGAATTGCAGCGCAAAAAAACGGCGAGTTTTCAGGAGAAAAACACTAATTACTGGTCTCAGGTAACTAAAAAGTGCATAAATCCAATTGCTAAATTTAGGGGAAAATTCCTCAAATACATGGTGTAGCCAGAACCCGTGTTTGGTGGTTCTTGATACCAAAAAAACCAATTGACGGCAAAACGTCTGCCCGTCTTCTGTCCGTCTGTGAACAACGCTAGTGGCTACACTCCAAATTTGATATTGCCCAATCGCTGTGACTGAAGTCGCGGTCCACTGAATTTGAAACCAATAATTTAATTTTGAGGTGTGCTTTACACGAAGCCCCTGGGACATTTTCCAAATTTTCAAAAAAATACTCCCTAGTTTTTTATTACATTTTGTTGCTGAATAGTATAAAAAACGTTTAAAAGAAGAGATGTGTAGGTCTCATTTTCGTTAAAAAATCTGATTTTTCGGAAATTACAAAAATTCAATTTTTTGCGGCGTCTTCCAGTAATTATGAAGATACGGTTTTTTCTTAATGTAATGTGTTAATGAAAAATATCTTCAATTAAGGTCATATTGAATTTTTTTAAAAATACGAGTCTTTTTTGTCTTATTAGCGACAATATAGTCGCCCGCTCGCAATTTACTGCGCTTCGTGAATTTAAAATAAAGCAGTTAGTTCTACGCAGGTTCTAAGCAGTTGGATGCTACGTAAGTTAGAATTTGTATATTTTTTCATATTTGAGTTTATTATTATTATTATTATTATTTTATTATTATTATTTATTATATTTATATTTCATTTTAAATTGCCTCCTTTAATTATGTTAAATGTGAAAACGAATAGATCATTTCGCTTTGCTTTTAAGATGTGGGAATCAAGAGCAAAGCGTGTAATTCTGATGAATATAAAAATATTATATATAATGATTATATTTTTTTACCCACTTTCATTTTCTTGCTAGTGATATCAACAATATTAATTGGCAACAAGGCTAATTGGCAATACAAATTAACAGTTTTAACCCATTATTGGAAAGCCGCACTGATACCAGAAGGCGATAATGACGGCTGTCTTTCGTACACGTTGATATATACTAATACTTTTAAATATTTGGGGAATATTGCTATACTATAGTGTTTAATAATTTCTACTATATATTTTTCGATCTATTTGCATTTTTTGCCAGCGCTATCAGTATCGTATTATTTAGTAACTTTTAATTATTTTACTTTCTCCTACACCGCTTACGCAGAATAATGTAACGCTAAAAATCGTGACTAATATTAATATAATCGGATATGTTCGTGAATACATTGCATACCTTATACAATGAATTCAATACCAGAATTATAATTTTATTTAAAATTTTGAATAAAAATCTATTGCTCCAAACTATTTAATTTTTGCACTAAATCTTCTACGATTTTTGCATCAAATGTTCTGCAAATGAGTTTTACAAAAAATGATGACTGAGATGCGTTAATTTGGAGAGAAATTGTAGTATAAATATTATTACATAACCATTACTAAAGGCGAGAAAGTACGTGCTGTTTTTGCACGAGTTATGATGCATTTCATCACAATATTCTTTTGAATGTCTTCAATTCTTGAAACATGATGTAGTAAATATAATCCAAATATGGAATGTCTGCTCGAAAATACAATGTTCGCAAATGATACTGCACACTGACTCTATTTTTAACATTGACAAAAAGAATGAGAAATGAAATTACTCTCAAACTTTCCGTAAAGCGAATCTTTTCATTATTCCTTACATGTTTGGAGAGTTAGTTAATCGAATTTTCTCAGATAACCGTCTGCAATTTACTTTACGTTACTCAGATTAAAGAAACTTCAGTACTTGGGTTCTTCTTACACTTCATTTCTACTATAATGGAAGTCATTGTTCATTCATTAGGTGGAGCATAGCAGCTCCTAGCCTTCTTAATCTATATCATTAATGTTGAGAAAGGTATCTAATCAAGTCAGTATGAGTAAATTATTCAAAATTGTTTTGTTCTATTTACACATCTGAACGTCTAGATACATTGAAGATGAAATCAGGTGAGTAAATAAATAATTGAAATCTTACGCTTTACCTTCTGAAAAATACATTCTTCTTAGAATCATTTTCTGTTCGCAATTGCAAAATAACATTTCTTAATGAATCAAATATATTTGTCATATTGTAAGAAGAGAATGGTATAATCCAAATTGATGATAATGGAAACAGATTCGTTGCATGGTCGTAAGACAACTTGTCTCGCCGCGCGACGAAATTATTCTTTCCTTTTCAGTTCTCCAGGGTGATTTATGTATAACTCGTAAATCTAAAAAAATGAGTGAACGAAATTAGTATAGTTTAGTACGCTCTTGCACCTTTCGGTGCGGACAGACGCTGCCCACCCCATCCGAGATTGCTTTCTTCCAGGTAGAAGCCGATCAGCGTTGCGATCTCTCTGCAGTGTCTGACCAGGATTCGAGTTCCAGCGGTAATGCATTTTCGCTACATAGCTAGGTTGAATTGAGCCGCTGCCTGGAGGACAATTCTAGCAGTCGATCGCTTTGATTGGTCGTGTTTCGTAGTTTCTCCGATCAATACCAGACAAACGTAGCAGCAGTACCCTAAATAACCGGCCACAGACCACGCGTGATATTTTCTTACTATTCCTGGTCTTTTCTTCTCCCCTAACACATTTACATGCACACATGCATGCACTACACTACCATACATGCGGCGGCGATGGTGTAGCGGTTAGCGTAACAGACTGCTATACCGAAGTTCGCGGGTTCAAGCCCGATCGAAGCCGTGGGTTTTTAGGGGTGAAAAAATCCTTCGTACGCATTTCGGAGGGGAAGTAAAGTCGGCCGTCCCGTGTTAGTAGATTTACTTGCATGTAAAAGATTCTCAAGCCTAAATGAAGCCTCTGAATGAAGCCTCGTCGCCTCAGTAATCCTTTCTTTCCGCTCCGGGGAAAGGAGTGTAGCGAAATTTGCGTGGTCAGACGGAAGAGCAGGCCTCATGGCCTGAGTCTCGCCACGTAAAATAAGGCAATTCAATTCAATTAAAAAAATACATGCCAGGAGACCAGTCGGGAGCTCAGGCGGCCAGTCGGTAGCTTAGCTGCCAGCGGTAGCTTAGCTTAGCTGCCAGGAGACCAGTCGGTACCTTAGAGCTTGTCCCGCCTGGGGCGGTCCCTCGCTGGGAGAAGATACACGGAAGGGAAAAATGCTAGCATGCAGGCGTGTCGGTCGGCGCCGGATTTCACCTTTGATTTGAAGAAACACCATCAAATCTCGCGTAAAACATCCACTACACTAAGGAAATAATAATCATTGGTGTTGAAGTGCTCGAAAAAGTGCAGCCTTTCTAGCTCTTTGTCTCTCCATCTAAAGCGTTGTGTCTTTTGAACCCTTATCAGTCATTGTACATCGGAACGAGACAAGAGTAACTTTATATACTGAAGCGCCTAATAATTTAAGTGTTCTTTCTGCGCACTACTGTATTAGAACCTTGATGGCTTACACTGAGACTCGTTGGCCTCATACCATCTAGCAGTGGCCATTACAGGGCCTTGTGTTGATGGTGTCAAATAAATTTCAAAAACACATCTGTCCTTAGCCTAGTATATAAAGGCAAGATTGTTCTGAGTTGGCTGATATTTTTATTGGATTCAATTTTTGTCCACGTTAATATTGATTTTTTTAATGCTTCGCTTCGTTGAGATTTAGTGTGTTCTATATAACTTACGAGTGCAAGGTGACAAAGTCAGGGTACCAGCACGTAAACTACTTTGTTGTCAATGCATGTATGTCTATATGTAGAATAAATGTATATACGAATGAGGGTAGGGGAAAGAGCACCAGGCATGTTGCATTCTTGGTATTATCGGTTTTGATCGTTATCACATAGACTGCGTGCAATTTTGGCTGGAAAGACTGCATCTTCATATTTTTGTATACAATGAATTATTTGTAAAGAAATATTTGGAATGTACTACAAATTATCTCGTTGAAGCAACTCAAACGTTGGTAGTAGTTTATAATAAATCTTTCCTACTTGTACTAAATCAGACTGTAAATTTAAACAATTATTAATAAATTGATACAAAATTTAAAATACATAGGTATGTGTTAAGATAACTGTTTTATCAGCAATGGGTTCATAGTTTATTCTTTTATGGAATAAATCTTTGTTGCTGCTGAATTTACTGTACCGACGCACCGTTTCAATGTGGCAGGAATCAATACCCCACGGATCCAAATGCGTCACTTCTGAGAAATATTATCACAAAATATACCAAACATGAAAATATTGTCTGAACTCGAAAAATAACCGCCGTATTTCTCTTATCGCCCCCTCACATAAGTGAACAAATATAACTTGCGGTAGCAGAAAACTCTTCTCCGTGCCATGCTTCATTCCATATCGCGACTACATGCGACTACTTTTCGCTGATGTGGTCGGCCGGCAAGCTCCCCGAGAGCGACGGGGATGTCCTGTCTGTCTCTCCTCCCGCGCATCCTGTCACTTCCACCCCGCCCCTCCCGCCCCGCAGCTGCGCACTGCATTGAGCTGCCCTCGCTGGGCGGGGGCGTCGCATTATTTGCGCGCATCGTACGTCTATAGCCGGAACAAAGCCAATAAACATCGCCGTTATCCCACGCGGCAAAATATTACCTCGTCAGCTTTCGCGGGGGCTGCGGCCGCGAGAACGAGGACTGAGAGGGTGGTATGGCTGCGGTGGGGTGAGGGCGCGGGGGACGGCGGGGCGGTGGGAGCGGCGGGGGCCACGAAGGTGGCAGGGGCAGTGTGGGCGGCGAGGACCACGAGGGCAGCAAGGGTGGCGAGAAAGGCGCAGGCGAGGAGAGGGCGGGAGGACGGGAGGGCGGCGAGGGCGGCGAGGGCCGCGTGGCGTCGTTGGCGGCACGGGTTGTGAGGCAAGAATGGCGGAAGTAGTGTGAGTTGCAACGACTAAGATAAATTAAAGGGATGGGTGAGTGATAGTTGAAAGACAACAAATAAGGAAGATGAAATCCAATGAACGAAAAGGTTACACAGGAGCAGTAACCGAGGGATGGGCAAATACACGGTGTCATGCGATAGAGAGACAAGAGAGGATGGAGTGTGACGTGGGAGATGAAAGCGAGTACGAGTGTGACTCGGACCCTAACAGGCCCCATGTTGTACACTAGAGGTATGAGGAAAAATACAAGAATAAATTAGGGGAGAGGCAGTTGATGACAGCAGAAGACACTGCGTGAAGGTCGCGGCGGTTTCGAGGGAGACGAGAATATGCTATTATGGTTGCAAAGCAATAACAACTCTGAAGGCGATTGTGGGGGTTTGTTAAACAAAACCAACCAAAAGAAACCTAGCACTGTTACCGGTTTCTTAGAGAGTTTTGGTGTGGAAATTTAAAATAAGACTATAAATGCAGTTGGAAGGCAGGCTTGGTGAATTGTAAAAATGTACAGTTGTATATTAACTGACAAAAGAATTATCACATTATGCAACAAGTAAACACTTTTTTGTAACAGGAATGATGCGGGTGTTCTTTACAATTTGGAGGGTACTGCAATCAATGCACTTTCTAGAAAATTTCTATCACGTTACATTTAATAGTTATGCAATTAATATCCATATATTCTATGTGAAAGACTATGTGCTAACCACACGTCCCCCTTAACCCATGGCCACGAGGCTGGGACGCCGCTGTTAGGCTTTATCTCAGCTAAAGAGCTGTTGTTCCAAAGTACATACGTATTCGATGTGACTCTATTGCTTACCATAAACCATAACTTCGGTTGTAATGAACTAGAATTTTTTTTCAGGTTTTTAGTATTAAAAAGTAATATTAATAGAATATAAATATAAATACGATATAAAAATATTCGTATGAAATAGTATGTTCCTCAACTATTTAGCACACGTAGACTGCTTTTTGTACGTTGAACTGGAGTTTCCCCGTAAAGAAACACGCAAAACCCATCACGGAAGTATCCCCATCGTCTGGATATCGTCGTTCTATTTCGGCAATTTCCTGGTAAAATCTCTCTCCATACTTGTCACTCACGTCACCCAAGTAACCAGGAGAAATTTTTAATGGGAATCCAGGATATTTGATTTCATTGATAAATTCAATGGCATTTGTCAAGAAGAATCTTTGTGACCAACCTTTTAACTTTAATTAATTCATGAACCAATTCATCAAAATTGAATTTATTTTTATGTACCTGAAAATTATTTTCATATACATGGGCAAAGACTTGGCTATCAGGATTATTAAACAAGTTAATATGTAGTGGTGAAATAATAATATTTTTTGGTGGAACCAGTGGGTCATGAGCAACATTATTTTCACAAATTGTGGATAGTACACGTCTCGGTCTATTTCTTTGAACATAGTGTTTTATTGGAGCTATAGAAGAGCATCACATGATTCTTTGGCTCTCGCCATTTTATTATTAATTTTATTATTATTATTATTATTATTATTATTATTAGTAGTAGTAGTAGTAGTAGTAGTAGTAGTAGTAGTAGTAGTAGTAGTTGTTGTAGTAGTAGTAGTATTGTTTTTATTAACACCATTGTGTTTACATCAGTGGCGAAGCTGAAGGGTAACCTAGGAGTCTTAGGCTCTTTGCCCATAATTTCTTCATTTTCTTGTAGTCGAAGCCTTTCTTCATGCTTCGTGGCAAACCTTTTTCATTTCTTCTTTCATTTGTTGGTATTCCAAGATTCCTGTAGATATCAGCACTTCTCACATACCATGGTGTATTCATCATTTCTCGCAGAACTTTATTTTGGTAAGTTTGTATTATTTTTATATTGCTACCTTTCGCACATCTCCGTAGCTGAATTTCTTAGGGGAAGGGAATTTCTTAAGGATAAGCTGGAATATCTTCCTATTAGTCATTTATATTGACGAAAATGTACTCGTATATTGAGTTCTTCCTTATTTTCTTGACATGTTCCTTCCATTTCAGTTTAGTGTCCAATGTCATACCCAAGTATTTAGCTTTATTTTCATAAAGAACTATCATTCCGTTTATAATTAGTGATGGCGAATTATTTTATCTTCTATTGGTGTAATTGACGTGTAACGATGTTTCTTCATTTAAATTTATTTTTAATTTTTTGTGCAATCTGGCCTTCATCATCTTTGGTATTACTAGCTTCTTGTAGCCGTCAGCTAGAGCTAATCTCGTCTCGTACTGTTCTTATCAAGGCTGCGTCGCCCGCAAAATGGTTAATTTTCCTTGTTCTAGGTTTGATATATCAATGGTGTATAATAAATTCAATACTAGCCTAAGAACACTACCCTGTGGCACACCTGCTTGAATGTCCATCAGGTCAGAGTAAGCATCTCCCTTTGTCCCGAACATTCTCTCAGATCTATATGATGTGAAAATTTCAACATGTTGCTTGGGTAGCATTTTACTTAATTTATGTAGTAATCATGCCAAACCTTGTCGAAGGCTTTCGTAACATCGAAGAACAATACAGAACATACTTGTTTCCCTTCAACGGCCCTTTCAGTTACATCTGTAATTCGGTGCACTTGGTCTATTGTCGAATGTCTTTGTCTAAAGACAAACTGATAGTCAGGGATCAAATTAGCATTTTGTATAATCTCGCCAAATCACAGGAATTTCAAACTTCATTGTCTGTCGTTTTTCTTTCATCATTACACAAGAAATGAACCATTCATGCGGAGTCCATGTCTTAACTTGGATAATCAATATAAAGTTCATTATTCTTTTTTATGTAAGGTCGCATCAACTACTAGGTATATAGCGACCACTATTGGTTTTCTCGTTATGGTGTGAGGATGAAACGATATGGTGATGATAGGGGGTGAAAGGACGAACACATGCAACCATGCCCGAGGCAGGACTCGACCCCGCGACCCCACGGTCGAGATCACTACGGCACTACTTCTTTAGCGATCTCAGCCACGGAGCCGACAATATAAAGTTTGTATGCTGTTTTTAATCTTTGTAGCACAGGTCTATTTTCTATTTCCTTGTAATACCACAATATATAATGTATACTATCACGTCTCTTACACACAGCCCTAAAAGCTCTCCTCAGAACACGCCGCTTATGTTACAAAACAAACCACGAATTCTATTGACTCTAAATTACACTTTTTAACCTTTTTCAATACACTTGGTCGTGTTGTCAATAAATTTGCAACAAGTACATGAAAAAATTAATCACTCTTGTCGATACTAAAATACTTATTTTTTCATAAATATGAATTGACCGAAATAATTAACGGGAAATGACGTAACACGTAGCAAACATTGGCACCTGTAAGGAAATTTTAGTTTCAATACATTGAATTAGGACAATAAAAATAGTAAACAGTACGTATTGGTTTACGTGTTACACAACTGCTGTCTAGAGTTATGTTACTTTCAATACCATTTTCATTCCATTAAAAATAATATGAACAATAACGTAATGGGTGGTATAAATAACGCCAAAAATAATGAGGAAGAAGAGAAATAGATGAATTAAGATGATTGCACTATTTATGTTAGTATCACAAACGTACAAAAGCCTTTCTTAAAAAAATAGTTTGAATTTTTAACATTTGATGCTAGGATTAAATGCTTATCTAAAGGAAACACGTTATTCCAAACTCTCAAAGAAGTGATATATTACAGAACGTATTGAAAAAGACCTAGCCATTTACAGAAATAGTTGCCAGATTTCACTATCTGAAGGAACTTTTTTCAGATAACTGGTTTATCTTTTTTAACATGACAATAGTTAACATATAAACAATTCTTTACAGAAGAAATTATAAATTTCATGAATTAATTAGTTCTTAAATTTTTTCTCGATAGCTTTCAGTCACAATTAGGGCTAATTTTTTGCTACTGTTGGAAATCTGGGATATTAATCCAAAGCATTCGAAACTAAGCCTACAAATATTTAAAACTAATTAAAACGCAAATGTACTAAAGATCATCTTTGGAGACAATTGAAATATTAATATTTTATGTATTTCTGTTTCCTTGACTTCGTTATTGGCTGCATTATAATATACAATTGGTATTTCTTGAGAGAAGTAATTTTACGTCTAATGGGCCCACTACCTATAAGTGACTTGTGAAAAAATTACAGCTAATTACTGATTACTCAAGTTTTTTTTTATTTCTACTGTATTGCTTCCCTCACTCCTGATTTGTTCAGTATTTTCATACAAAAATCTGGCAACTCTACACACATTGTAAAACCAAATTTCAAAAAAAAATTGATCCCGTCTGGCGGGTAGAGATTTTACAGTGGGGCGGAGGCGGCGGAAGGAGTAACGGAGGCGCCCTGGTCGTCGACGATGGGGAGGACGGCGAAGGAATGGAGCACGGGCGTAGGATTTGGCTGGAGGCAGCCAGTTTTTGCCCCCTCGCTGGGTTAGGTAAGAGGCTGACGTCGCCGCAACCGCAGCTTCACTGCACTCTATCGTTCCTGCCACGATCTCCAAAGACCCTGGTCGACTAGGGGACACACAGGAACGTTCAAAAAATTGAAATTTAATTTCCACATGTGTTTATAAACTTTTATGACGTGTTGCATTAGAATATCAAGAGTTTTGAGCCACAAATCCAATCTAAATAGGAATGTCAAAGGTAGTTTTTCAAATAAGGAAAACCAACTGTGTCGTGGCATATGTATTAGAATATTTAATTTTAAATTCACAAAATATTTAATATACTATTTAAAAAAAGAAAATAATGTGTTTTACCCTTTATAGAAAGCTTTGTACACTGAACAAAGGGTTTATTACAAAACTTGAAAATTTTAATGTGTCTTATTGAAGAATTAAACCAAGTAAAAATGATTGGTCCTTGTCTTCAATAACTTTTTTTCTTGCTTGGACCCCGTTAATACATTCTTTATGTCACAACGTTTACAACAAAAAAAGCTGTCAGATAGACAAGTACATGCAATAGTCAGTTTTATATTGGAAGAATCGTAAGGATGGTATATAGTACACGTCTTTTGTAGGAATTCTCGTTTTCCACGAATTTCTTGTGTTCATCTCTGGAACTTCGCCAAGTCCTAACGATTTTTCATTTTGTTTTCCCGCCGAAGACATTTCTATGTTCATTGACTTTACCGTCTTACTTTACTGTCGTTAGTTATCTTTTATCATCGAAGGACACTCTCGCCAACTTTTCCTCTTTCGACGAAAGCGAAATAAGTATCAACGTATCGCCGACGGTGCTATTAATGTGCATTCTCGTCATGTTGGAATGCACATGAATGGAACCTGCCCTCATTATCAGGCATCAGTACGTTATGATTAGCATGTTTTACGTAGCATGCTCTAGTACTGTCACGATAGACTACTGTCAATGACGTCTGTTTCTACCGCTATCACGCCACATGCACACGATTAAGTAATAGTTTTGCCTTGACTTATTAATGCCTTGCCGCTAGCTTACTTCTTAACACCATCTGCAATTTCCATGCCCACGAGAGACTTACATGCCAATTGCAACCACCCACCGCCACCTTCACTATTACGCCAGTGCTTGGCTCATAGTAACTACTGGTTTTCCATATCTACCAGTTTCCGATCTATTATTATTTCATCCTCGTTCTACCAATACAATCCCAATACGATTCTATCCTCTCTTTGTTTCAAATGTAACCCCTGTTTAATTGTATTATTTCCTTCCGTTCAACAAACATCTCAAATTCGTTACCTTATTATCATTCCATTATTGTGACGGCTAACGTTATTCTCTTTGTACTAGATGTTTAGTCCCTGTAAATGTGAAATACCACAAACAGGCTTCTTACTAATTAACAACTTTTGGTCTCATACTCTTAGCAAAATATATACCACAATGGAATATTGTCAATAATACAAGCTTATAAATAAAAACTGCCTCACACA
Source organism: Acheta domesticus (assembly GCA_031308135.1). Taxonomy (NCBI): domain Eukaryota; kingdom Metazoa; phylum Arthropoda; class Insecta; order Orthoptera; family Gryllidae; genus Acheta; species Acheta domesticus. The sequence continues at coordinate 81,154,116 of JAHLJT010008756.1, read as the reverse complement.
TCCAGGTTGTGTGTCGATGGATGAATCATGTTGATTCGCATCATCTTCATATAGTTAAAAAACAAAAATTGCCATCTGCAGTCGCACATTATATAGTGTTGCTAACGCTGCGGTCTACAGCAGGGCTTCTACATCTTCAACCTATGCATATTACACGGCTTCCTTCTGTGTTTCAACATCACTCCATTCTCGGCAATTTCGCTCCTCCGCTTTGGCACCTTGTCGTTCCCTTTAAAACGGCATCACATCAGGGCTGCCGGTTCAGCCACAGAAGGAAGTACCGTGAGCGATGAGCGAAGGGAGAAGGTCATTTCTGACATTATAATCACAAACGCGGTGCGGTAATGTCAGTCACTATGTCATCCTTTTCTGGGTCATGACACAGATTCTCTTTTTTCGGTGACTCAGATTCCACCGCTCCTTTCTCTCGGCACCTCCGTGGTTCCCCACAACGCATTACCACTCCTTCGCATCCTCCTCATAACGGGCTCGCACGCCTCGAAGCTACGGCAGACGGGAAAAAGAGCAAGGCACATCAAGTGATGACGTGGGTGCATCAACATTATTCTTCGATCTTTCCGTCATCGTTTGGTCTATTGAGCCAAAGTCTATTCGTCACTTGGAACACTTACCCACTACATCGTCAGTCTTGATTACTATTCCTACCAATGTAATAATGCCAGAGAATTGAAAAATTATATGGGGGAAGCATCCGTAGTTACTGACAATGTGAGATTCAAAGTTGCTAGTTTTAACAAGGCTTCGGAAGTTTTGTTTTCTTATTTAATCACTTTTTGAAATTTTCCTTACCCTTGACGATCTGGGCCCCTTTCTTTGGCCTGTATTTCCCGCTTGCTCTATCACCCTCTCCAGCAAGCATCGTCATCCCATGAGTAACAAAACGGCCAATTGCTCACCAGAGTAACACAAACTCCATCGAGCAATGTCAGTCACTGTGTCACCCTTTACGGTACAACGCCGCTGCCCGCCCCATCGGCTATCCAGATTCCACGGCTCTCTTTCCCCTCCAGCCGCCTGCCCATACCGCTTCACTTCCCCTCCGCCGCTTTGGCACCCCCTTCCCTCCGACGGCTCCCCGCCAGCGGTCCCGCCAGCCTCCGCGCGGTGGGGAAGGGGGAGGGAGGCAGCACATCACGTGCCCGGCGGGGCGGGGGCGGGGCGGCCGGGTGGGGGTGGCGGCGGCGGCGGCGGCGGCCGGCCGCAGCAGTGCCGGAGGGCGCGGCGGCGGCGAGGGACGCCCCGGCATGGACGAGCAGGAGCAGCAGGAGGACGCCGCCGCGGGTGAGTGGGCCGGCGTGCGCGCGCGCGCGCGCTCTCGCCCCGACGGCGCGGTGGCGCCGCGTGCGTCCCTCGCTCTGTGACCGCTCAGTGACCCGCGAACGCGCGCGTGCTCGCACGCCTCGCGCGTGTGCTCGTTCGCCCGCGCAGCGTGTCGCCTGCCGGTCGGCCTGCCCCCGCCCGCCCGTTCGCACGCCCACCCGCTTCGCGCACGGGCGAGCGGCGCCGGCGGCGGTGGCGCGGCGGTGCCGGCGAGCACGTGGGCGTTGCGCGGGGGCGTGCGGCTGAGTGCACGTGCCACCTGCGGGAAATTGCGTGCTCGAAAGGTTACGCGCGGAGGCACGTGGAGTGCGGCGAGATCGGTGCGGATTATGATTCTTGGTGTGTGACGTGAACTTACAGGAGTCGTGGGGTCGAGACTGCTCGTAACTTGTGAACTGGCGTTCGTGAAAAAAATCTACGTCTGATTGTGTGCTTGAATATTTCTCACGCGGTAGTGCTTTAGAAAGAATACGATAGAAACGAATCTACAAACTCTGATTAAAACTGTTTGTTCGTACGTAAACGAGTGCGTTTGTCAAACATCTACGAAACATTGTTCCGACCGGCTGCTCATTTGCATGGGTAACAGAATTCAAATATTTAGTCGTGCGAAATATTTTAAACATTTGGCATGCGGGATATATAATTTTTTATGTGTACCACATAGGTAAATGGAAGAGAATGGGCTGATTGTAATGCCAACTTACAAATTGACGATGACGAATAGATATTTATTTGACCTTTTTCTTACGCTTACCTTACCTTACCTTACCTTTTCCTTAAATATAATTATTTGTTACAGAGGTATAATCTGGTGCGCATGGTGGCTTAAGAGTTTTCATTAAAACTAGTCTTTGTGTTAAATTAAAATCTGCTTAGGTCACTCATATATTTTTTAAGTGGAGGGTTTTTCAAATGCTATCAAGTAAGAAGCGACTATACACGAAATACTATTTCTGCTATTAGTAATTGGTAACATTTTTTTCACACAGTGACACACAAGAATGTAGGCAAATAAAAGAACTTTCAGGAGACCGTTTTCGAACCGTGTCTGATGTGTTCACGAAGTGTAAACGTGGTTGATAAGCTGCACAGCTAGGCGTGAAAAAATCGATATGTGACATATCGACTGATTGTGGTGGCGTATCATTATCTTCCTGTAGCAATCGGAAAAGTGAGCATGAGACCGTAAGAAGTAAGGTAGTAACTACGTTGGCGTAATAACACTTACGTACATGGATAGTGCGAACGTGTCTAATGAAGCGTGCAACAAAGATACGATTCCTCTTTAAAATCGTTCCCGTTCGGCAACCCGAGGGAGATCGGTGCGTACGGGAACCAAGTGATTTCGAGCAAAAGTAGAAAGAAGAGCGGGAGCATGGTCGATTGTGCATTTTGAGAGGAGACAATTGTGCGCGTAAAACGGCGACTATTGTGACACAAGGAGTGGACTACGCTCTCGCTTCATTCTCAATTGGCAACACCTTTTGGGAACGATTGAAAAGTTTGTGGAACAAGGTGCAAGCAATTTGGGTACTATGTAGTATGCGGTTAGCGAGTGGGAACGTAGCTGTGTGGGGTGAATACGAACGTTTTGCTGCGGTGAAATCATTCATGTGATAGGTGATTATTTCACGAATGAAGGAAGCTGTTTTGGGGCGAGAGTGAAAGCGAAATTGTAAGCCTGGAGTAGGCAAGTGATCGCGCACAATAGTGACAAGAATAGTACCAAAAAACGAATGCGCTTTAAAGTAAGTCGATGTTTGTGGTTAACTATATACTAAGCGGTTGATCATTTTAACGTGAGGCATTGTGTGCGCTGATTACGTGTATCTCTTCCTCTGGAATAATTTCGTTACACGTTACGTGATCGCTCAGCACATGAAGGAAGCTGTCGCGTACCGTGTCCGATGTGTAGGTAACAGTAAATAGAAAGACAAGAACGCGATTGAGGTATTTGCTTGTGTAGAACGACGGTAACCACGATGCAGAAGATGAATAAACACATCGATGAGAACTATCAGTGCACTAAAGACGTGACGGTTAGATTCGTGATAGGAAACGGAGAGTGTGCTTGACATTTTGTTTGGAGACAATAACGAGAGAAGAAGAGCATAAAGTTTCGTGCGGAGTAACGCTTGTGCTTTTATGACTTAATTGATATGTGCACATGCACGTCAACAAATTGTGACGTCTACTGAAGAAAATTATTGATGAATTTTCAAATTAAAGTCGTACACGTCGACACTATTATAGTTGATATGCGATGAATAATGTTTGTAAATTTGTAATCCTGATCTTCAGGAGATAGTAATAACAACAATAAGAATATCTTTGATTTTCGTTGTAATTTCGTAATATATATTTCACCAGCTTATGGACCTGGAGTTTAAGACTTCTCTATTTTGTCTTAAACCTTTCACCTTAATAATAATAAAAATAATAACAACAGTGATAATAATGACGAATTGGGTTGAAAGGATGAAAAGAGAATGTCATGAGAAAACCTAATTCGAACTCTCATATTAAAAAAATGTGCGTAATTCAAACCTTTTTTCTCAAAACTGGAAGGCGAGCAAGCAAATCTCTCTGCCAGTTGTCGCACTCATTTACCCTCCATAAAAGTGTACGTAAGGGAGCTAGTAATTTCTAGAGTGTGCCGGGCGGGGGATGGGGTCGAGGGAGCGTATCTAATTACAGTGCTGGAGAAAGCAATTGTACGAGTGAAACCGGGTGGGAGGCGACTGCGCTCTCTAATCATTTCGCGTCGCAGCAAAGGGGAGCGCGCCCGGGAGGACAATCGGACTTTCAAACATCACTCGCCCAGTGGCGTCACCTACAGTGGAGAAGCTCAATCTGTGTATGTTCGTGTGTTGAGGTGTATGAGGCAGAGAGAGCAAAGGGGAGGGATGAGAAGGGGAGAGAGAGAGAGAGAGAGAGAGAGAGAAAAATGTTTTTACGGACGAACAGAAAAGACGTAAAATTGACAAGATGTGTGGTAGAGAGTAGGTTGGTTTGCGTTTGTGTGCTTGGGGCGTGTGCGTGTGCAGAGACAGAGAGACAGAAAGAGAAAGAAAGAAAAGACAAAAATAAATAAAGGACAGAAAGAACGATAAGGAGTATGAGTATCGTTATATGAAATGAAATCGTAATCTTCGCGATCTTAGTGTGCTAGGAACTACTGGTTTTATCTGCAATTAAGGACATACATGTGTCATTACGTCTCTGAGATCTGTTGCGTGGCAAGTCAAAGCTATCTTGTGTATTCAGCATTATTGTGTCAATGAGTTGTAGGTGATATTGTCACAATATTCGGAATGGTAGATTTTTAGTATTTTTGGAAAACTTTGTTTTAATTTTTTTCTATTGCATCCTCATTTTAAAAGTATTTATTTCACTTTCTTCAAGTACATATTAACAAAACTTGTGTTGTTTTCAGAGTAGTATGAATATTAAAGAAAGAATCTGTACTGCCAGTAACACATCATGCTTATACAGTAAGGATTTACGATTTATATGTTGGTAAAGAGTAAAATCTAATCAATATCAATAAATGTTTTCGTTAATTAATATGACTAGTTAATTAAACATGACTGGAATGTTGAAATAATTCTAGTTTTTTTGTCGTCAGAAATTTCAACTTTTTTCTTTCGTATTCTGCTGTAGAAGATGTTTCTTATGGAAACTATCAAATTTTCTAGATTGAACTTCGTTTGAAACGGTTGTTTGCATAGAATATTATTTGCTGAGGTGGTGTACGGGAAATGGGCATATAGGCGAAAATATACCTCTTTGTTATATTTTCTTATCAAACTTTATTAGTATGACGATATGGTAGACATTTTTTTAAATGTTTTATAATTTCTTTTTATGCTTTTGTTGAACATATTTTATCTTACTCTTCCGATCAATCCCTTATCTTTACCTCCGACATTCATTACATGGAAAAGAAACATTGATTCCCGCGCAACTTGAACTGTTCAAAGGCAACAATAGGCAGGTTTACCAACATCAACAATTGAAATATTGTTACCAAACTTGCTGACTAATATGTCTTTGTAAGAAGGACTCGTACACCTATATACCATTAACAGATCTCCTGAATATTGTGATAATTGAAACCAATTACGTTGATGTATCAGTAATGCAAGGAAATATATTCATTGTATTGAAACTACAACGTTGCATCTTGTATTATCTCCGACAACAAGTGAGATATCATTCAAAACGTCTCATTTTACTGATTAGCATACTGATTATTTTTTCAGATCTCTCCTGAACATTGCAGGAGAGTTATTTATTAAACTTTCTTTTGGGGAGGCTTTATGCCTTTGTGGTTTTAAAACACACGAAGAGTTGATTAGTAGCTAACCTAATTCCTCTTTACAACACGAATCAATTGCCACTACTTGTAGATGAAATAAAAAACGTGTTTTTGGAAAGTCTGTTAGCACCAAATTTGAATAGCTACATTTACTAGTAGAACATAATAAATTTTGTAATGAAACACAAACTTTAAAAACAATACTTCTATTGACTCTTTCTATTCTCAAAGATGCACAAAAATGAGAACTGTATTAAGATGAACATTTATTTTTATTACAAACTTTTTGTAAAAAATATTATAAAAATCCCCACCGAAAGTAGCTTGCTAAATTAATACAATATAAAGATGATTTTTTGCCAAAAAAGAGATTCAATGCCCTAAATTATAATATATTATCAATATAATAAATAATATATAATGTAATATTATTATAAAAACAACTAACAAATAGAAACTGATACATGTATACTTTAATCCAAATATACCTTCCTTTTTTACGTCTTTTTAGGTCAAATTAATCGTGTTAAGGACAACAAGCGTTTTTATAACGGGTCAAATTATTCATAGATTATAATAAAACGCTAAAAAGTATCTTGCGTTTTGCATTACAATGCATGCACATAAAGTGTGTCGGAGAATGTGTTACAAATGGGTTACTGCGGTTAGCTTGGCTCGCGCGTGACGAGAAGTGCGAAGTTTGTTGACGACAATGCGTGTGCAAATTGTGGCGCCACACGTGCTGACAGAAGCATGTAGATGTATGAGGAAGTAATTGCTTGGATGTAAACATGTATTGAGCGTGAGGGTCGACGGCGCTTTAACGATATTCTGGAAATGACGAGGCCGCTACCATTTCCGCCTGCCTGAGGTTAAATTTAAAGGCCGTAGTTAATGAGCCATGAGTAATGCTTGTAGTCTAAAATGCTTTATTCATCTCAGAAATAACACTATTTGGGTGAAAGTAAATTTTGCTTGAGCGGAACTGATGAACTCGCGTGCTGTGTGTTTTTTCTTAACATCTTGCGTATTTGTATGGTTCTAAGTATCTGAATTTTTTTTTGCATTCCTAATGCGTCACATTCTTACTGGAAAATGTATTATATTTTTGAAATCATTTAAAAGAGAACTACACTGGAAATCAATGGGTTATGGTCCGTCCTCTTCGTATTTTATAAGATTTTTGGGAGATTTATTGCACTTGTTTTCTAATATTTTGCAACATGTATGATTGCATTAATTTGTTAAATGGTAGTAGGCAGTATTCTTATTCATGAAATATAAGATTTGTACCTCTTCCCGTCAAGATATATTTAAAAGGTCTATTTTTGTAGGAAAATCTTACTAAAAGTGCACGATACGAGTACATTGACCATGAAAGCCGTAAGAGAAACCTGCTGTAGCATTGAGTTCAGAATTAAGCAGCCCTGTCCGCAGGGGAATCGCATGACACATGATGTGATTCTGGGAGACATGGAAGCATTTACGTAAGCGCCATTATAACACAACGTGCTGCAGAATGCGCTAGTGGAAAATGCAGAGATGTGACACGTGTACCAGCGTGACGTTAAGCTAAGCGCGAGAATCTGGAAGCATGCACCTTCATGTTTGGGTGGTCCATATTTAACTCCATTTAGTTGTAGTAGAAAATAATTAAAGAACTGCACATTAAAAAACAGGAGTTCTGTGTATTAGGGTGTATATCGCGGTCATTAAAAGTGAAATTTGTATTGGTCAAAGTGAATCAGAGTCATTGTTTTGAATTATTCTACCGTCGTTCCACCATTATTCCTCTAAGAACATTACCATTTTCCATCAATTAATTCACTCCCATCGATGTACCTCTCAGACAATAAGTGTGTGTAAGTAAGGGGTGAGAATAGGACAAGAAAGAGGAGGGAAAGATCGCGCGCGGTTCGTTTGTTAGGTAATTGCTCCGATATCAGCTTGGTGTCGATCGGAGTTACTACGGGAAACGACCGATCAGAGCAGACGGTCGCTAGAATAATCTTCCAGACAGCGATTGAATTCGCTACCGTCGAAAATCCGACCACGGGACTCGAACCTAGGACCTCCACGTCTGTTACATGTTGTAATCAATTTTATTCCCTTTTCTCGGCCTATTTATGAAGATTTTAATTTCCATTCACTCGATTACTTACTTTACTTGCCCTGCTAGTACAGCCAGTTGATGTGCCCTTCCTACGAATAGGAGAAGTTTCTGGAAATTCTTGCCTGCTTCACGACATCGTATTGCACGCAAACAAATAATCAATTATGGTTAGTATTTATTGTTCTTTACTACAAATTATCGTTATATTAATTACAAATTCTCCTTGTCATGACCCCCATTATTTAATTCTCTAAACTTGTTGGATTGTTCTTAATTCATCACACTGATCTTCGCGCGCTCTTCTCAGATGTAGTTGTGTTAAAAATTAATTTAACCTCTCCCGCAGATGGGCGCCTGCTCCCGAACACTGTTCTATTTAATTTTTTCTATTTTACGTCCGTCACCAGCAGTATTCGTTAATTTCAGTATTTCAATCACTGTCAATAACTGAACTCGCGTTATCTGCCACCAAAAAGTCCCCATTTCGTTTTCACGGCCACCTCTATTCGATCTTCTTTTCAATAGTAACAATAGCGATCACCACCTCGTATCTTACATTTCATTCAGGATCATGCTGGCGTAATTTTAGTATCTCAGCAATATCTTTCCAAAGTTCAGGGTGATTTACTAAAACAATTTATGGAATATTGGACTCATTTAATGCGCATTGCAACACTTATCATTAAATTTTCCAAGAAAAGCTTTCCACAATTGTGTATGGACATCTATCTACAAATTAACAGAGTAATATAATTATGTAAACAGCGAATAGGCCTGTCAAGCAACGACACACATTTTCTTCGCCATCAAAACTATGAGAAAATAATCCCCATTATTCCAACTATTTCCGATATGTCACAGTGTCCTGATCCACATTTCCCGGTTCGAACTAATTAATGGTAATTAATGGAACGTGAGATCCGATGCCGACTTGCTCGTCGCTTTCCCGCTTCCAGATGTCTCCACCAGAGTGTCATCGTCGCAGTTGGAACAGGCTCTAAGTTTCCGACTTTCGACGTAAGTGGTATTGTTGTGGTTAAAGTGTAAGTGTGCATTTGTGTGAGGGGAGATGAGGGAACACGGATTAGGTGCGGATGATCGCACGCTGACTGTGGCCCGTTTGTTAGGGACCTACTCTCGCATTCGTCTGATAATGATCGTGGAAACAGTGGAAAACCGAACAGAACAGTCTGCCACAAGAATTCAACCAATTTTTCTTGAGTCTATAGTTGAATAAAATTAGCTGTGAATCGAGGGTGGAAAATCGACGCTAGGGTCGAAAATGCAGCTAGAGTTCAAAATGTAGCCAGGGTCGAAAATGTAGCTAGGGTCGAAAATGTAGCTGGAGTCGAAACCTTCGGGGTCTGAACCATCAAACCTTTCAGTTATTGACAAAAGAGAGGCAATGAGAAATGCTGCTACTGAATCAACGGAACCGAATCTGTAGAGACCTCTATGCAGAAAGGGTTTCTTCAACTGGAAACGTGCAACTCGTTTCAGAGAGTGAAGACTCATCTAGAGAAAATCAGCCAAAGAATTTTGTCCATTATGGTTTTATCCATCGGACTGATTCAACAAACGCTCGCATTTGTCTAGACGAGTGAAACGGATAGGGGTAAAATAAAATGGGTTCATATGTCACTTCATATATATTAAGGCCCATTCGACAATGAATGGGCCTTAATATATATAAAATTACGAAGTAAATATATTGAAAATGAGAGTAGTTTTTTCTGAGGTTGAAAATGTAGTATTAAAAAACGTAGTTTGAAAATGAGAGTAGTAACTTTCTCTTGCTTCTGAAAGTTGTGTTTTTTCAGAAGTACAAGTACTATACCAATAGCGAATAACAAATTTGAATGGATCTCTATAGCTTTTGGTTGATAGATGGGTAGGGTGTTCAGGCAGGAAGTGGCCACAGAGGAGTTACGCGCACCTGGAATGTGTGTGAAAAATGTTACGAAAAAACGAGTATGGATTCCCCGCTCACGGGAAATAGCCATGTTTGATATACGCGCTGGATAAATATAGATGAACCGAATGCAGGTATGTGTGAAACAGATCGATGTCCGTGGCGTGCGACGTGTACAGGAATGGACAAGGAAGATGGAAGTGCACAATTGTGTGCGTAGATGCGTATTGTATGTGCACGTGCGTTGTGCGTCAGTCAGTGGTGTTAGATAAAGCGATAGGGCGTCGGCTGATTGACAAGTGTATTGCGTTTCCTATTTACTCACGGTCATGGTGATCCGCGTGGAATTGAATTGAAGGGGCCGGGAGAGGTGGCTCAGGGCATGAAATGATGTCGCTGCAGTCCCTCTTACAGGGAGGTCGTAGGTTCGAGTCCCGACGATTGCAGAATTTTCGAGTCTAGTTAGATAGCTAGGTTGCATGCAGTCACTGTCTGGAGGAGCATTCTAGCGGCCGGTTGATCGGTTGTTTTCCGCGGTCAACATCAGACGAATGCCGGAGCAGTACCCTAACAAACGGGCCACAGACCGCGTACGATAATTTCCTTCCTCTTCCTTGCCCTATCCTCACTCCTTTCTTACAAGCACTTACAATCGCATGCACTACACTACGACGCATGCCGTGAGACCAGTCGGGAGCTTAGAGTTAGCTCTGGATACGGCGGTGTCCCACTAGTGGGAGATACCTGGTTGGCGGAAAACCCCTCTAACCGACAGTAGGTCGGCGCCGGATCTCGCTATCCATCGGGAGAAAATCATCGCCACTCCCAGAGAGAAAACATTCACTATATTTACTGGAATAGATACCTTAGCAGTTGATGACCTTAGCAGTGACCGGCAATCACTAACAATCAATGAATCAATCGAATCTAAGGGTAGCTTGTGAAGTTTGAAAACGTGTCCTCAAGAAATGTGTTTGTGTGAACACCTTGTGCGACATATGTCTGCATTTGTTTTGTGTACGTCTGCAGTGGCACAAGAAGCGAAGTATATTGGGTGCTTTGCAGAATTTAAGTACTGTATCTGACTCGACTTATGAATTGGTGTCGTTTTAATTGCTGGAACTGTCTTGTGGGAAAATATTTAGGTTTATTTTCAGAAATAAATGTTTGGAGAGGGCATATTGTAGAATGTCTTAACTTTAGAATTGTAATTACCTTAAAGTTGTAAGAATGGAATACCCCGGTTTTGTAATAATTTGTTGACAGATCGCTAATGATGACTCGTTAGTCATTCAAAGCGGTTAATTACATTAATTCAAATTCATGAAATGACATAAACTGCATGTCTTATTTCTACGCTTCTAGTTAAAATTTTACTGTAATTACTTTTTATAATTAAGTTTTCCTAAACGATATTCTGAAAAAAACATAATTCTAAAGTACAAATATTCGCATTATTCATGTAAGTATTCATTTAAATTGTGAGATTAAATGAAGTGATGAGGAAGTTGGGTAAGCTTTTATTTGTATATTTTGTTTATTTGTATATGTTGTTATTAAATTGAGAGAGGATTTCAATATTGTCTTTAGTCGACGTTCAAACTCTATCTTCAGTTCTTCTTTGATTTGTGTATGCGCTACCGTTAGATTTTGTTGCATTCCAAGATTGTAGAAGATGTAGAAATTGTTTATGTTTATAGCTGTTATTGTCTGTTTAGATAAGGTCTGACATTTAACATTGTCTGTGTGTTTGCCCTTTTTCATGCTTTGGATTTTGAATTTTTCAATTCTCAGTTGCATTCCCGTATGGATAGAAAAGTTCTCGGTTATTTTCAATAGCTTTGCCGGTCCACGTTCTGAATAGGAGTACAATTTTGTATCACCGTGTATACGCGATGTGTTATTTTACATTTTCGCAAGCCAATTCGAACCTTGATTCATTTTTGCCTAGGAGAGTTCAAATTGGGTTCAGCCAAAACCAGTAAATGAGGTGTCGCTTTAGAAAATGCCACATTTGATATCCAATGTGTCTGTAGTAATCATCTGAGTATTTGGGGTAATAACAAGAGTGGTACGCCAATGGTTCATAACCGATTTCAGAAAATGCACAATTGTAGGGTTTACTCCATATATTTATAAAATGTAGTCATGTGGAATCTTATCAAAAGCCTTTTTGCAATCACCAAAGCAGGTGTAAAGATTGTGGGTCTTATTGGATTCCTGAGACATGATAACACTGTCAATAATGAGTTGCTCTTTACAACTCATGGAACCCTTACATCTTCCTTTCTAAAACTCTGCAAGGATTTTATTATGTGCGCAATGTTTTTCTGTTACTGATTGCAGGCAACTGGTAATGATTTTAGAAAACACAGAGGCCAGTTATTTGGCGGAAATTGTTTGGATAAGCTCTATCTGTTTTAGGCTTCAAAAACGTCTTACCCTCACATTGATTAGATAGGATTTGCACCGGGTTCTTGAGGTAATAGTTCATTAATTCAAATATCTTACTATATAATCTGGTGAATCTTTTGAACAAGAAATTACGGAGTCTATCCAATCCAGGACATTTTCAGTTGTGTAGCTTACACATAGTGGTTTCTAAAGAGCCTCTTTCAATGGATCATATTGTCATCTCTTCGATTTCTCTTGAACCCATCTCTAATTGTTGCAGCCATGGTGCGTTGGTATTGAAACAGTTTTCTCTTGACCAAATGTTTTTCCAAAAATCTTCTACAGTTGGTTGCGTTGGAATTTCATTAACTTGAATTTCGTCACTTGCTATTCTTCGGTAGAAAATCTTTGGTGATGCTGGATATCTCTATTGTCTGTTTTCCTTGTGAGACTTTCAGAGTAAAGGCGCTCTCGTTGACCGTAAAGACCCTTAGTTGTTGTTTTAGTGTGTCAATAAAATCCTTTAATGATTTATATTTTCCAGATCGTAGCGAGCATGTTTTCGGAGTTTCCTCGGTACATTGGCTGCTTTATTTTGTATACCCTTCGATTATAGCGATTTCAGTTTTGATTGTGGCTTCCTCGCTGGAACACTTCGATTACAGCAATATCTGGTTTAATATACTCAATTTTCTTCTGCATTTTCCATGGTCGTTCTGTCTTGCCGCAGTACGCCTGTGACAATTGGCCTTCGATCATTGTTTCCGCCTTTCATTCTGACGATTGCTACGATTACACAGTAGATGATAGAATCAAGATCTTGTTATGCTTTAATTTCTTGACATTTATGAGGCAGTATCTGATCATTTGCTATTTTCACCAACAATACTAACTTTCTCGAGTTGTTTTTGGGAATCCTTGGTTTGTATGGTGGGTCACGTTCCTCAAATTCTGGCTTACCACTTGATATTCAAATTTTAAACTCACTCCAGGTGTCTGTGCTATATCTTTCGGGATCTCTACGGGTCTCTGTGAAGAGCGGAACAATAAAATCAGGACCTGGGATTTGATCGGATTCTTGCATTGACACTGAGTTCTGCGATTGAATTTGAGTTTCTGCTTGTATTTCGACCTTTATTTCCTGTCTTCGATACTGGCTCACATATTTTTCGAATTTATAGATCGGTGTTCTGCAGTCAGAAACATTCTGTTCCCTTAAATGTGACAGATGTTGATAAAGGTGAATGAAACATTCTATTGTAATTTCTGCTTATACGAGAAACGGCAAGTCTCGCAACGGCTGATGCGAAAATATATCCGAACAATATTTTTATTCATTACGTCCGTCCACTTTATTCTCGGTCGTGGCAGACCTGCTTGATCGGTTCCGAGTAATGTCCGGGGAAGGCTGTCGGCAGGTGCAACTGACTGTTCTTGGTTGCCGCTTTCGTCGGCTGTAATAAATTCGGGTGTCCCGGTGTATGCCCGCCTGTTCAACATAACACCACTAGCGATTCCTATGTTATCACATGCATCTTTAGCTCCATCTGTGCCCTGGCGCTCTCCAGGCAGAGGCTTTGGATTGATGCAAGTTTCTGATTGTCTCTCCATATCCAAATGGGTCGTTGCCATTGCCCTTTTAGTCTCAATATTTCTGGCTTTTCTGTCTCCCACGGGGATGAAGATTTTATATGCTCTACCGTGCGGTGGGACTTGGGGAGACGGGAGTGGTAATAGGAGAAACGCGTGTTTGGGTATGGGTAGGGATAGAAAGGATTCTTTAAGGATATATGTATCTGGTATTGAAAGAAACGGCGAAGGGACGTGTCTTTGAAAGATGGACGCATTTATTCAGGTGGGCTTAACAGACAGCTGCTCCGGTGAGTCGCCTCTTACACAGGCGAAGATCCCGTGGTGTTATTGTAGTACAAAAAAAGCAACACTGAAACACCACACGGGTTTATTATTATTATGATTATTATTCCTCTATATCACAACTTAAGATGATATGAGTCGGCTGAATATAAAATTTACTCCAGATTGCGAACAGCTACCTAATTGGAGATATTTTAGTCCTGGAGTTCAGAGCAGACTGCAGGACAAGTCTCACTCTTCTGTAATACCCCTTGCGAATTCTTTCATTGTGTCGTTCGAGATGGTCTCACATTCTTCACTGCTCAGATATTTGTAAGTTTTACCTGGCTCAAGATCTTGAATCACAGTCTGCTTATCAACTTCAATGCTCTCTGACGTTGCTGGTTTGCCTCTTTTTAAATTGATTTTTGCACATTAGTCTAGACAAAACTTCATGCAGATGTCTTTGCTAGAGTCATTTACGACAGACAGCATTTTGGGGAGAATCGCTTCATTCTTAGCAAACACTTGAAGATCATCCATGTGAAACAAATGTGATACTCGTGTTATGATTAATATTAAAATTAGTAAAGCAAATGTGATATTATTATTATTATTATCATCATCATTATTATTATAAGTAAATCACTGCCACACAGGTGTACCCATTTGCTGTCGAACATAATTGTACCTATGTTGTATCTTATCTTAAATATTTTCGGATCATCCAGGGTAACATTTAGGTACTTATATTATTTATTATAAGTAGCCTCAGCAAATACACGCATTACAGTTTCGTGGTCATAAAAATATATAAATGCATTTAAGTCAGATTAAAAACGGATGTCATTTTCAAGAGCTCATTGAGAAAAGAGTATGTAAATTAATTAATTTTCATTCTGCCTCGATGTTACTATATTAAATTTACAGCATTTATGGTAATAGTAAATAAGCAATGAATCTGGATTCCCAAAATAATATATTTTGTGACTAATATCTGTTTTGACTTTAAGGAACCAGCGTATATTTGAGGGCAATTTGTGAATATTCCATTTATGCTCATAAGCGTCGATTTAGTGTCATCTTCATATAAATATAGTAAGGACCATTAGAATATTATCGTGTTTCAGTCAGAGAACATATTTAAATGATCCCGGAAAATTGCTCATTTGAAGAGAAAATCACAAGAATTGCAGCAGATAGATTGTTCCAATCAGATGATAAATTTACGGTTCGTTCCAGATATCTAAAAATTGCAGAGTTTTCCAGCTAGAACTCTGTCTTATTTTAGAGGGACCTGTTGTAGAAGATCTTCACTTTAAAGCAGGCGGAATGCATGCTTCGGTGTAAAGTATCCGAATAGCCGGGGCCGAACCGTTCAATTGGAATTCGCCGGCGGTGCCGTGGCAAGAGTGCTGTCCGGGCAGCGGCCCAAAGCGAAGATTTGTGACCTGGTCGCTGCAACCGCTCCGGCCTCTTCGAACATTTGTTTTCCTATCTGTTCTCTCGCCATTACTCTTCTGTACACGCATCAATCGTGTTTTCACCCACTTGTCCGCAGTTGTTTGGTTGTTTTCGCACCCAACTTCTTATTGATTCACTGATATTGTCGGTATTTTGAACGTAGCACTCACAGTTCTTTTTATGAGTTTCCTTTATTACTAATATATTTAAAATTTAGAGATATATGTATTTACTCATAGGTCTGCTATTTTTTATATGTTTTCTAAGAAGCTCAATATATAATTGAAGTACTCAGATTAACAACAAGGAAATCTACACAATCTACATAAGGATCCCTCTATAAATGGATGTAAATATCTCCATTATATCAATGTTCTCAAGTGTTGCGTATATCGTTGTTAAATATGTCTTCTTCATATTTATGAAGGCCTTGGGGGGTAACAAGATGAGACACACATCGACTAATATCGAGATATTAACATTTACGAATAGAGGGATGCTTGCTGTGGCTAGTGCTAGTGTAGTTATTTAGATATTCCTCTAAGCACTTGAATTAAAAATACCTTTTAAATGAAGGTTGATTTTTTGAGTTAATGGTCATAATTTAAAAAACATATGAATGTATATTTATTTTTGAAATATGCAATTATGTGGATTTAAAGTTTTTCTATTTGTTTATTGAAAATATAGTTTACAATTATATTTGTATTGAGGATCTTCTTCAAATGTTCATCGATTCTTTCAGTACTTTCTGGAAATATTGAACATCGAAAGGATTATTCTTCTTTTCTGGTTCTACCGCTGGCTTTAGGCTGTGATATCCCCCGTTCGAATACTTACATTTACTTGATCAGTGGGCTGGGCCATACTAGGATAGGTAATCAACCCATATCTCAGCTGTAAGAATGGGACTTGAGAAGGAACGTTCGCACACTTTTTGTAGGGTACTGCTCCGACAATCTTCTGAAAGCAGTCAGGGAAACCAGGGAAGACATTATCAGAACAATAGGTCTGTGTCTTCGATTATGGCGGGCGCCACAAACTCCCCGATGATAAACATCGGGCAAATCTCCGGCACCTGGCGGGGATGGAATCTATAACCTCCCAATCACTGGCACCCTCGAGCCGCAATAAGAGCATCAATTGTTGTCACTGAAGTACCTCTGACAGGGAGGTCCTGGGTTCGAATCCCGACCGTGGCAGGTTTTTCGAATCTAGCTAGATAGCTAGGTCGAGTTCAATCACTGCCTGGAGGGGGATTATAGCGGATTGCTGCTCTGATCGGTAGTTTTCCGTGTTTTCTCTGATCAGTATCAGCCGCATGCCGGAAGAGTACCCTAACGAATGGTCCACAGACCGCACGTGATATATTCTTCCAACTCCTTGTCCTTTCTTCATCCATTACTTACACACACACACACTTACACGTACATGCTCTACTCTACCACACATGCCCGAGGACCAGTCAGAAGCTCTGCCACCTCTCAAGGAAGAACTCTACACTTATGGGACTAATGACCGTAGCAGTTGACGCGCCGGGAATCACTAATCAATGGAGTCTAAAGGCGTTGACATCGACAGGGTTAATTTGTATAAAATACCAACATTCCTCACTACATTGCTTAATGTACTCATTATACGGAACGTGAATTCTGGTTGCGCAGGCCTTAGTTCGATCTGCTGAAGAATTCACTATTTTGTCATCATGGACGATCTCGACGCAGTGTAGTTTCCAGGTAATAGCTATGACTAAGTGCGGTATCGCATGTCATTACGAGTCCGTAACTCAATTTTGTACACTGAGACGGCCAGCATTCGAGTTTTGAACTTGAAAAGATTTTTTACCTCAGTTCATTAGCTGAGTTAAAGACAACCATTAGAATTGAGAGAGATGAGAAATCCAGAGACTGAATGCTCTGGCCGGCTGCTGGCCGGATGGCCGGCTGGCTGGATGTTGTGAGCGGTCGTTTTCGTAGTGTCTTCCGATCATGTTCAGTTGTATTCCATAACAGTACCCTATGCAGCAGATGCATTACCACAGTGCGGTACTTCCTCCCCCATCCGGATACTATTTTCATCCTTGCGTCTCATCGCCTTTGCTCATCAGCTTCATCCGTAGAAAAGGTTTCGGAACTATGCAAATGACAGGTAGAAACTTATGGTATGTTGAGGTGCAGGGAACGAAGAAATATAATGTTAAAAATGTAATGAATTTATGTTTGACACACTCCATTCTTACAACTTCTTAAAATATTTTTGTGTTTAGCTGTTTTTGTATTTCTCAAATTCCACTCTTGGCTGAATGTTCACCTTTAAGAAGTGTCCTCTCTGCTCGGTCGTTATCTTCTGCACGAAAAACGTCTCGAAATATATATCTTTCTGAAAGCATGTAATGCTTACAACTTTCCTGTATTTATATTTTTATTCATGTGATATGGAAATCTAGTGTTGTACGTATGTTTTGGAAGAGATAATGGAAGTATTTTGTATTCACTTTCTAGGATAAATTTGTGGGTGATATGATTGACTTTCGGTGGTGACTTTGCTCCAGCACAGAACTAAAACTTTATTATTTATATTTATTCCTGATATGAGGGATAAAGCAAACGAAATAAAACAAGTGGTGCTACAAAATGACACAAACTTTTATGTATATTTTTAACGATCATTAATCAATGGTGTTCAATCATCTCTCCATTAAATTGCTTGAAACATAGCACACCCTGTCTTCTCAAACACACTTTACATGTAAAATTGATTGTTTTGTTGCATACGAGGATAATAAGGTGATTAGCAACTCTGAAAATATTTATCTAAATAAATCCAACATATTTGTTTGCTAAAGCGGCAACATTTTGAAGTTTTATTAGCTTTAAATCGTTTATCCTCTGTTGTTAGAGTGGAGCGGACTTGTGGGATAATATTTTAGCTTCGCTATTAAATCAATGAATCCATGACTTCTTGCTACAGAACTGTAAATTCTCAAATAATTTAGAACAAATTATATCAAATATTGTTGTGGTTTACAGATATCAAATTTACAATTTTAAAGTTACCACAATGGTAGAAATCTTAAAATGATACTAAAATTAATAAATTAGGAGAACATATAAAATTGCGAAATTTTTTGCGCCGTTTTATCATACTAAAAGAAGACCACAAACTTGTTTTACTGCTTAATTGATCGCTCGTTTAAATCGCTTCACAATATCATTTATGCCCCAAAAAATTTTTTCATACGTAGTTCTAGTTTGGAGAGGTAGGTATTGCATTACAACTTGAAGCTTCATTTTTCCTGGTGAAAAATGCTTCATTTGTTTTCAAATAATAAACAACTTACATCTTTCTGGAGTATATATGTGTCTATAAAATTTAAATTTTTTGCAGAGAAAGTATTCTTTCAAACCAATTTTTTAATGCTTATTGTGGCTTAGCCATTCTAAATATCGAACAAGTTTATTAGACAAAATATGCTTAAAATTGTCTTAATAGCTTATTTGCGACGTTTTGTTGTTTACTCTCTGGACATCTGGACAAACGCTTCGTAATTAACTCATCGGTCTGGTTTCTAAGTTCTCATGTGGATGAGTAGGTATTTAAATAACAATGAAACAATGCAGAGCACAGGCAAGAACATTGAACCACTTGTTTGACCAAATATAGGATAATTTAAGGCACTGATAATATTTTCTGCTATATTTATTAGTTTTATCACAATTGCAAATTCACAATTTACTCTATTGTTTTTTGGTCTATGGTCTTGTGTAATGTATTTTCTCCATATTACACATATGTCCCAATTATAGACATAATCATCTTCTTAGTTACTTTTTAAATTACATTAATAAATGAAATTTTATTAATGAATCGAACGAAAATTCTGTTTTTCAATTTACTTGTTAGATTTTTTCTGCACTTACGAAGGATAGTCTATGATCCATTTTGTTATTTTTAACCAAACTTTTAAACACTGGCGGCGGCGACGACGGTGGCGGTGACGATAGTGGTGGTGGTGGTGGAGGAGGAGAAGAAAGAGGAAGAGACGTGGTTTTACTTAAACAAATAGCTTCAAAAAGCAGCATTTGTGTATTGTCAAGTTTTGTCCCCAGACAGATACCTTTCAATGTCACACTAGCGATAAACATGATCATGGAACCCAGTAATCCATTAGCACACTCAGATAAGCTACCTCATCAGGGAGATAGGCAGGAAAGGTCGAGTCTGGCGAAAGGATTTATGTTGTTCTCTTCCTTGTAATTTTCCTTGTTGTATTCCCTGTGAATATTAATTTTTATTAATATCAACGTTCCTATACAATTCACTTTGTAGTGAAATTATGTAGAATTTTGCGAGAGAATTAGCCAAAGTAATGATGCCCTGTGTATTTAGTGAAGAACGGTTTCAGTGCCATGAACCATGTAATACTGCCCGTAAGTTTAATCGTGTCATTTGCGTATGCATTTACACTGTGTATGTATAACGCGTCAAAACGCTCACGTAAAAAGTACTAGTGGCCCGCAACAGCAAAAATGCTAGTGAAGAATGTCACACGAAAGTCGCTCCAGTGGCCGAGATTGTTAAGGCAGTAGTGCCGTCGTGATCTTGGTCCGTGGGGTCGCGGGTTCGAGTCCCGCCTCGAGCATGGTTATATGTATTCGTCCTTTCACCCCCTACCATTACCATATCGTTTCATTCTCAAACCATAACGTTACAACCAAGGTGGTCGATAATGTGGTTGATGCAACCTTAAATAACAAAAAAAGTCACACAAAATACGTTTCCAAAACCTAGTACGCGCACTGTTTAGTTGGTGAAATAGCTGAAATCATCTTCGACCACTTGGATTTATTCATAGAGTTTGCTTACGATCGCTTTGCCGTCATCGTCTACAAACAAAATCTGATGGGCTCGCCACTGTCCCCACTCCTTACAGACATGTTCACGGATAATTTTGAAACACTCTTGTTTGCAAATAAAATATTCTTATACAATACTGTAATGTATTAAATATTTTCAAAAAACAGGCTTTACAAATACTGCATACTGAAGTACAGTATATGTGAGAATATACACTATAATATTCCTTTACATGTCAAGTATATTAAAATAATTACTGTTCAATAACGCTACATATGAAACTCAGATATTTCATGGCGGATTCTTCCTGGGCGTTTCACTGTCGCCTGGTGTTAGCTGTGTCGTAAACAGTAACGCACCGAGTCCGATAGTTCAGACTTTAGATACGAATGAGATTAGGAGGAATGACTCAATCAAATTCATTTTTCAGTTAACATTGAAACAGTGTCATTTTTTTCTCGAGTTATAGGTTTCAAACAAAATACAATATATCTCTCACTTAATCGGAGGCTGCATAGTTTTATTTCAATTTTTTAACGCAAATGTATATTCGTCAGGCAACGGAGTCGCAGATGTTAGAATTCGCCTTATTTAGATTGAGCTAAAAATGTTTCGATATGCCGAGGAAGCAAGTATCAACCGTATGTGTACGGTTTTCGTTCTCAATTCGCGAGTCGCGTATTTGTTCACCAGTAGCATTATCAAATAAAAGGCTCTGGAAATACAGAAAACCTAATGAATACCATCTAGATCTGTGTTTAGGGTAAGCTTTACGGCGAACTTAGTTTATTGAGTGGATTCAAGTATACTAAGATATTCTTAAAATACTCATTCACACAAATGAATGTAATGTTTTGATTCCCCTAGTGATGAGAATTTACATCTCAAACGCACTGTGTAATTGATGGACACCCCACAGAGAGCGAGAAAATAAACCATGGTCTTCGCGAAGATAAAACGACCAGTATTAATACTTTAACATTAATATATTATATATTGAATAATATCTGTAAGTGACATATGATAAAAAAAGAATTATAAATTGATAAAATAATGAATGGTGCTTTAATATTGAATGACAAATTGTATTCATGTTGGAAATGTATTCATGTTGTATTGGTGGTGAAAGCTTATACTCTCATCTATCTATCTCTCATCTAAGTGAGAAATTTTCCAACCAAAATCTAGTTACTTTCTACATCAAAATGGAGGGTATTTCTAACCATATTCTAAACCACTGAAGTCTAGGTAGTTGCCGTCAATGAGAATCCGTGGCTCAGGTGGCACAATGAATTCCCGCTTCATACAGTTCGCAGGGGAGGAAGGGTGAAAGTGAATCTTGTTTAGAGTTGACTAGGATGTGGATTGTTCTAATTTGGTCGTTGCTCTCTCTACGACTCCCGTGTCTGTTTAGAAATCTGTAAAATTTACATACGCCTCCCTCTGTTTTAACAAGTTCTGCATTGAAATAAGGCGATACACCTTGTCAGTGTCCTTACGTGGGCAATATCTAGGCACACACGCTCACATAAACTCAATCACTTTTATTTGCATACATCTTTAAATATCTACACACACAATTTATCCATCATCGCTATAATTCACAGTTCTTCACACTTTAAACACTTAGTAATAAATGACAACTTTACCGCAGAGTTGAATTTGGTACTGCACTAGGCAGATGAAAAATCCGCAAGGACCCGGACTTCCCAGATTTGCTACGAATTTGAACACGGATCATTAACAACTTAACTGAACAGATAGTATAGTTTGTTATTCAGTATCGTGCGCGATTAGTGAGCATCTTTGTACATGGGATTGGTTGCGGGCATCTTTCAACGTACACAATCGTTCGGCATTGATTAGTTGATGTGCTTTCATTCGAAGGCGATCGAAGCGCAATTTATTCTTGCGACGATCGGACGACAATTGCAGTGTCAGTTGTGGCCGTGAAACTATTTCCCACATTATGGTTATTAAAGAACTTCCTGGGGCAAATTATTTCCCACAGAATTAAAATATTTCATAATACATGAAGGACAGCCTACTACATGTCTCTACAGCGTAGTCGCTCTAGGAAAACAGAATTGGACTACTGGTTGTTTCCTTCACGTTGTTTGTCTGTTAAGTTCATTTCGTCTCACAGAGGCGCAAGGCGTGCAAATGCCGTCAATAAACAACCTTAAAGTGGTTAGAACAAGATAGTGATATTTTTAACATTCTCTTTTGATGGTATTCATCGAAAGATTAAACGTTATTCTTCGCAGTGGGGGAGGCAATTTTTCTTTCCCTGGCCACGCGATCGTCCTAGTGCAGAAACTAGTCAACTCTGTATATTGATGGATTAAGCATTTTATTTTCCTCACGTAAAACTAAATGAATCCATGTAATTACATAAAATCCTCCAAATGGGACGCTATTTTATTTCTGTACATCTCGCAAAAGCCACTTGTAAATAAATATTTTTGAATGTAATATGGACTCTCTATTTACTGAGGTGTATCCTCCTCTAACCACCTTACCATAATTTCACTGTACACAGCTTGGGGGGCTCCTCAGTTACCTCACCAGAAATCACTGTCTCTTCCCTGCCACTCAGCACATACGAAGGACATGAAACAAACGGCCATTTTCAGAGCGCGATTCGAATCCTCGATCCTATCGATCTAAAAGTTACGACAGCTAATGAAATGTATTAACTGAATACAATTCAAGTTCAAAATCAATTTATTTAGTAAAAATTAACTACTCTTTAACTATGTGTTAACTACATTATAAAAATCAAATATTCGAATAATATTGTGCACCACCAGCATTTAGTTCAGACTTTCTGCTTTTTAGATCGCAACTTCTCGTTATTCGATATTATGAGGCAAAACGAGACGTGTACTTCAAAAAGATATCCATAGACCGCTCTTCAAGCAAGGTCCCCTGGGAACGGCGTAAAGACCATTTCGTCGATTAACTTTGCAAAACCAACGTCCCCACATGTCCGATTTAATCCAAAAAACTCTTTAAATATTTACAACACTAATAAAAACAAAGTGTGAAAGTTCAGTAAAATCGTTCGTGTAGTTTTTGCGTCTATGTGCGACAGACATTTGCACATTTTCTTTTATTTATATCTAGATTTAGTGTTGTTCCCTTACACCCCAATCGCGTTGCTGAGACCGTCACTGCTATTCTGCATCGCTTGGCGACCGCCAGCAACCAGCGCCGTTGACCCACTAGGTGCTATCTCCCGCGGCCGCGTCCGTTGCCATGGTGACGCTACGCTGTTGCGCGTCGTTGAGCCTCGTGAGCAACGCAGAGCGCCATCGTCACGAGGGGACAGCGACCTCTGCACATATGATGGTCGCCACGAACTTCGCTCGCGTGCTGATATTTTCATATTCGCATATCTCACTGATAGTTGAATGTGGTGTCGCCGACGCTGTAAACTGTTTTAAGTGTACAATCATGTGTAGAAAATTTCTTTCATACTTCATTTCTTTCATGCGTAGTTTTGCTTAAAAATGTTCTTCGAGTATCTGGCATTGGACTTACTAACGAATCGTAGTAGCTGTTAATGTTATACTCCCATTCAAAAATTCACTACACTCAATGGCCTTATATATTATCTCCAAACGGGATATGAACTGGTAATATTACAATTTCAAAATTATAATCGCAGTAATAAAAATGATGCGACATCACAACTAAATTTTTTAAGTTTTGTTTTCTAATATGAACATAAATGATCACTTGCAAGCTTTTGTTCTGCATTATTCTCTAATGCTAATAAAAGATCATTCTCAATTAGTTCGGGGAATTCTGACACAAAATCTTCTACAACTACATTTGATTCCCCTGAGTTGCTTATCACTTCCATATTTTTATTTCCTATTTTCAGATTTTAAAACTCCAAAAACTCTGATTTTTGTTCTGAGGGCGATACAAATATATAAGCATTAAAAGGTTACTATTTTGTATGTTTATGTGTATAAGTTGTAAGTCACATTAAATTGAAAATCGATTTGTGCACGCTTAAGAAATGCATTATTTAGTATTTCCAGTTCTTGTTCCCTTCGTATTCACTTCACGTTCTTTAAATTTAATGTTCCAAGGTAAGTTGCAAATTCTTTATATAAAATACGCATGAAATACTTCACTACAACTGAAATACTTCAGAATTTACAACACATTCAGCCAGGCGATATTCATTTACTTTTTTCTCGTTTGCCAATAATCAGTGTTGCCAACCTCATGGTGGAAAAATTATGGTGTCGTGGACTGAAAATAACCACGGAATAATGGGGTGTAATCAACGCCGCCTGCATATATCTATTTAAGTGGCGTTGGTTTAATTTCCGTCATACAAAGATCGCTGCCACACGAAAAAGCACGTTTTTGGCAATTTCTTGGAATCTTATGGCCGGATCGGAAGATAAATTATCAGTTCATTAGGAGACAAAGACGCGTCCAATGACACGTCATATGTCTCGAGTGATGCACGGGAACTGGTCTAGCCAAGAGAGACGGAAACGTCTTTCCACGCGCACGCACGATGAGTTTACTCAAGTACTGTGTAGGGATGGAGCCCGATGATGATGACCATGAACAAAATTTCTTTTACTCGGGTCTGGATAGGAAGTTTTTAAGAGCCTCGAGAGCCAAAAATTACGATATTCACGATATTCCTCTTGTATCCTCTTCTGTTAAATTAAATTTTAATTAAAGAAGGACAACAGATTTAACGATTCACAAATTATTTTTTAAAACACATATGTGCATATAAGTATAGAATTCTGTAAAGAAAGTGTGTAGCCCTTTATGTTTTAAGTATTATTACAATCTTAAAAGTACAAAATTTAATTTCAGTCACTTTTTTTGAAAACACAGAAGCGATAAATAATTTTAAAACGTACTTCAATGAAAGCAATGAAATTGCTTTTTAGACTCTAACAAGAAGTTAATTTGTGGTTCAATTTTTGTTTCACCTATTATTAAAATGTCTCTCAAATATTAACCACTTAAGTCACAAAGATACGATACTCACGACATGATCAATATATGAACCAAAGAGTATGAAACCAGATTATTGTTTCTTTCAATAATAGTTTACGGCCTATGTCACGATTAAATTGAATTAGAATAAACTTTGGATTGGAGAACCACATAGAATACATCTGTAGGCCGGATGTAGCCCGAGGGCTGTAGTTTGGAGACCCCTGATCACGAATGTCACACTCGTTTCCCAAGCGTAGGTTAGAAAGGCTTATGGCTATTCATAATGCAATATTGCTATTACATAAACTTAGAGAAACCAGAAAGAGCAACGAAGAGCGACTCTTGACATCCTCAATTCTATTCGAAGAAAAGCTATTTCTTATTTAAATGTGTTTTCTTGTAGGAAGGAGGTATCACAAAGTGTTTTGAACGACACACCACCAATGTCACAAATGACAAACTTGGTTAACTGAATGATCTCGCATGTCGTCTCGATTAACAAACCCCAACTTCATGGAGCATCGATGGCTTTCACGACCGGAGTCAATATTAGCAAAAGTCGCCGACCCGGACAATTTTCCCGACAACCCGACACCACAGAAGATGACCAAACGCAGCTGTGGACGAAACGTCAATTGGACCGCGGCCCGTCATCCCGAAAACGTTTCCTAATACAAACGTCCACTTTGTCCGTTATTTGCTCTATATATAATGTCATTAACAAGTATTTTGCACTCCCCTCTTCTGCACATATTCTCCTGGTTTGTCTTTGCATCCCACTTTTTTGATCGAGTCCCGACGGTGGCGGCTTTTTGGCACTAACTACTGTGCTAGGTCATATTCAGCTACTGCCTGGAAGAGAATTCTAGCTTGTAGCTCAGTGTTGTCAAGGTCGATGCCACGAGCGCTACGACGAAATCGCCCCTTCACGCAGTTCGTCATCCCGCCACCAGACAACGCTATCCCTATTGCAGAACGGCAGGGTTACTAATAGTTTCCTTTCCCGACGCTAGTTGCGCAGAGTAGCTCGTACCTTGCTACGGAGCCACAACGCGTGCCACTAACACTGGTAGAAGACCTTGACATCACTGGGCTAGCTGCTCTGGCAACTAATTTTCAGTGGTTTCTCTGAACAATGTTAGGTGAGTGCCGGAGCAGAACCTTAATAATTGGGTCATGCTGCACCCGCGATCATTTACTCCTAATCCTTATCTCTTCTTTCCCCCTTATATGCAAACACATATTAACTATTTTTCATCGGCGAAGAAAATTGTCTTTGGAAGTTCTTCGAGTAATATGTTTCATTTCTGGAATGAAAATTATAAGTATGTAATTTAGTTGTAGCTGGAGACCTTATTCAGCAATAAAATATAACGGGTATGGGTGTTCTGTTCATCAGTGTTTCCACTTTTTAATGAACGGCACTTTTTTGCGGGAAGATTCACCTATGTTTGACCTTTTGCGTCCAATGAAAATGTCAAGGCATATGCATTGTCTGACCCTTCAAATGGGAACCTCGTGACATTTTTCTGCGACTCTAAAACTCAAAGTTATCTTTTATTTAATGTCTGTGTTTTGAGGTGAGGTCCAACTTTATCACTCCTCGTTAATATAAATGTCAACCCGAAAATTAGCATTTAATCATAAGTAAATTAGGTGTTTATGAAAAACCCTATATTTTTTATTGATGTAACAGGTTTACAAATGTGTCTTGCTAATATAGTAACTTTTACTTTCTGATTATTAACTATCATTCGATCTCTGTTTATTACTTGCATATCATCATATTGTAGCCGTGTGGTATTGCCACAAAATTCAAGTTGGCTGTCGGAGTTGACAAATTATACAACTTCCACATTTGAAGCGCTTTTACTTTCTCGCCTTACAAACGCCTTTGTAAAAGAGAATATTATGTATTCGTGCGCCGGAAAACTGCACGGTCAGCAATATTTAATGGATTGCTTTCATTACACTCTTCCGTGAAATTTTTGACAAAGATGGAAGAACTTGTAAACTCTCATTAAATATCTAGTTTCAATATTTAGAGAAGAAGTTTTAGAGTAATAATAATAATATTAATAATAATAATAATAATAATAATAATAAATCAAATAAGGTGTCTCATGGAAATATTAATTGCAATAAATTCAATATCATTTGAAAGGACACTATCAATTCAAATATTTTTTATTTTTTGTGGTTATTTCGCTTAACTAAAACCTAGCATTTCAGTAGTGGTCATATAACTGAATATCAGAATACATGTAATTAATGCAGACACAGACTCGGAAATAATATTTGATACATATTATCTCTTCTGAAATGCAAAACGTTGTTGCGTCAGAAGTACAATCTTCCACATATTTTGAAGCTAACGATTTTATTCATGTGAACTAAATTAGCGCTTTCACAATTTAATGTGAAATCAACACATCCATTTATGGCTTGTTAAAAGAAAGTATCCCAATCCATGTTACATTAATCTATAGTATTTTACTAATTTTACTCTCACCGGGAATACATTTTATTTCCTTTTACTGGTAGGAATAACTGCTGAAATGCTCTCTCTACGCAATAAATGCCTCTATTGCTATCGATAACTGAATTAAATTGAATATTATATCAATATGTTCGTGAATTTTTTATTTAAAACATCGATATAAGGACATCACAACCTAGACTATCTATCAGGAAATCTTTCAATTATGTTACTTAGAAAATCCACCTTCATTACTTGGGCAGAAGTTAGTAGTAGCGTCCATATAATTCCGAAGGCTGGGAGTTAAGCCTCGCGTATAATGGGCTTTTTCAGCACTAAGTTGCAGCGTAGATAGATAATCCTTCCACCTCATTTCCCACCAGAACCAATCATCCCATGCATGATCATTCACCTCTCATCATTCATTCATTACTCATCATGACTCCTACCATCATTCATCCAGTGGAGAGCATTGGTAAACCACCACTGTGGTAACCTGCTAGGAAACGGGAAAGGCAGTAAAAAGAAAGCCTCCCCCTGGTCCCAAAGTGGTTTGTAGTAGACACTCATCAGCCAATAGAAAGTTAGATAATACCGTCACAGCAATAGCACACAAGATTGGAGCGAGGTTCGAGGCGGATAGAGGCGGACTTTCGGCGCAATCAAATAACTTCGGAGAATGAGGCAATAGTCTAGAACAGAGTATCATCCCAAGGCTTCCGGTGCGTATGCTTAAAGCTTACCCGGAGAGTGTCTCCATTGGCCGGACGAGTGGAAGATATCTTTTTAAGGTTGCTTTTTAACTTCTAGGTCATGTAGCGACACTGGGTAACTGTAGAAGTACAACATAAACACACAGAAACATCCATGACGGAGGCGGGATTCTTCGAACCGAAGCAGCTACTGCTCTTAAGCAAACTTAGCTATCCAGGCCGGCAGTGGAAGGTTCTTTTGGGACCTACCACACAGTAAGTCTCGAGAATGACTTCTTGAAACAAACGTGTGGTTGTTCAAAAACGAAAACCTCGACTGATAGAAAGAGAAATCCGTAATGTTTTATGATTAAATGAAGTGTTAAATGTAAGTCGTACGTGAATTAATGTTTGTTTATTATTTTTTGTAAGACTGTACTGTTGTATCAGCATAACAAAACAGAGGAATGAAAAATCGCTCTTAAAAACCAACTTCCGTTATCTATTTAAATAATTAAATTAATAATCAAAAAATAATGGAAACGGTGTATAACCAAACGAGTCTATTATTGTATAATTAACCATGTGACCTTCAAATCTTTTTGTAATACCATATTTATGTAAAAAAACATAAAAATAAATACCATTTATTTGGATGTGTCCGCTTAAGCCATCTACAGTAAATTAAATACATTTTAATTTCAATATAATGCAATTACGCCATATTTGGCTCATTTTGGGTCTGAGGGCAAACGATTTACCTCGGACTACGCCGTTAGGTATTACATTTGGAACTCATTCACAACGCAGCCCCTGGAATTGTGCGAGACAGCCATTCATCGACTTGTCGCATTGGGATAAGTGCCTCAACAGCCGGGGCCAATACTTCTGATATATAGGTACTGGTTTTTGCTCCTAGGCCTCCGTTTTATTTCTTTTTGAATGCTCCTTGGAAAAGGATCTGTGTGGTTAAAACCTTTGGCCATTGCCTCGGTTTATTGCTATCAATCCTATTTGTTACTTGCTCTACATCTGCCCACTAACGCTCTTTAACCGTCCCCAATAGTGAAGTATACCTGTTAAAATAACGATGCCGTAATATTTAAAAAACAAATAAACATACTATAAATGTATAAAAGAGATCTGAAAAAAATGGCCCACCGCTGGTATTTTGATTTCGCGCCTGAAGTCTCGGGGAGGCGATGGCTAAATGAATGTCTTTCGCACGAGCAGTCACCGTTAAGGGCACTCATCTTATGAATTCCGGATATGGTGGTCATGTACCCTTTCAAAAATTTGGTACTCTTGATTACATTTCGGCTGATTAGATCCCTCGGTAAGTTCAAGTTGAATTTGGAACAAAACGACATCATGCCGACAGGAATGTATACGTAGGCTAAAATATATCATTTATCCCGTAAGACAGGCACGTCAAACCGCCCGCAATAGCTACTTGCCCGCCTGGGCAGCGCGGCGCTCTGACGGGAACGGGCAACTTCCCCTGACTCTGCACCGGGAGAAATGGCTCAATGCATCAACGGATGTCACTGCACTCCCTCTGACAGGGAGGTCCTAGGTTCGAGTCCCGACGGCGGCAGGATTTTCGACGCTAGGTCGAATTCAATCGCTACCTGAAGGAGAAATCTATCGGCCGGCTGCTCTGATCGGTAATTTTCCGTGGTTTCTATAATCAACACCAGGCGAATGCCGGAGCAGTACCCTAACAAACGGTCCACGGACCGCGTGCGATCATTCCTTCGTTTTCCTTGTCCTATCCTCTCCTCTTACACACACACACACACATGCCGGGAGAACAGTTGGGAGCTGAGCGCTTGTCCTGGCTGGGGCGGTGCCCAGCTCGTGGGAGATACCTGTTTGAGGTAAACCTTGCTAGTCGACGGTAAGTCGGCCCGGATCTCGCCATCCAGCTGGGAAAGATCACTACCACCTCCCGAGGATACACACGCACTACACTTACGGGACTAATGACCTCTGTAGTTGACGCGCCCGGAATCATGAACAATCAATCAATCAATCCCCTGACTCCGCACTCATTTACCCAACAAATCCAGAAAGGGGTGTACATGAGCAACCCGAAGCGGCACAAGGCGGCGAATAGAGGCTTCGTACACAAATATTCTTGCCAAAGTTGTTCTTTCAAATAACCTGTAATTGTAATATATTTATATTCTTCACTATTTATTACTATTTCATGCTTATTTTCCAACTAATTTTTCCCGCATACAAACAATTTTTCCCGCATCAAACATCTAAGTGACAGGAATATGTTTGAATGGAGATTTCTTCCCTCGTTTTCGTTTTGTGTTGTGTTGTTAGGATATTCAATTATTTATTGTATTAAGGAAAAATGTTAAATAAATTAACAAGCCACTACAATGAGCAATTCTCGCTTACGGATGTGCAGCGTTTTTAACAGAATAATATTCGTTTATTGTGATATTTCATTTTAATGGATCATTTCTTTGCTTTAAAGATAAAATGGGAATAATATAGCATATTTTTTTACAGTAACTGCCAAGTTACTTCTACTGACGACTGTCATGGGCCAGGTATCCTGTGGTCCTACCGCCAATGCACAGCAATTTGTATGGTCCTTACTTTAAAATCTCGCACCAATTTCTCTGGACGCAGTGCCCGCGAGCTCTAGTAAGCTTGTTTCCAAGCCCGCGACCTTGACATGCCTGCCGTAAGATCCTTTAGTCCACCTAGCATAGAGTAAATGTGTAGAATACACGAGACCAGCGCATTACGTTGAATGATACAAATGAACGGTGCAAACAGGTAAAAGGAAATCGTTGTGCATGAGAACTACATAGTACTACTCTTTCGAATTTAATAAAAAGATCAGTGACATGAGGAGGAGAGAGACATTGTTAATAATTTTTCCTAGAATTGATAGATATTATAAAACATTTAACAAACTCCGATGTAAAATGTGAGTAACTGAAGAAGTAAATTAATCTCCTTTCTTTAAATGAACACGTGGATTTTGAAGTAAAAATATACATTTTTATTTCAGCATTTTTATTTATTCTTATACTAGCATACCTATGTGAGAACTCTTGCATGATATACCCCACCCTCTTCCTTATTTTTACATTTCCATATTAAGCCTGTAAGATATTTTTCTTCTAGACCCTCTTATCCTCTGTCACTTGTTCTTTATGTCACCTTGTAATTGATGAAAATGTTATACACTATAAAATACAATGGATATATTTCAGGGAAGAGGATTATAAATAAAGGTGCAAGGCAGAGTGACAGACTTTCGCCAACACTCTTTAACATATATCTGGGATATATAATTAAAAGGTGGAAGAACGTGGTGCCTTCAGGAATTCATCTGGGCAAAAATACCTTTTTTTATACTTTTCTATATGCTGGCGACCAGGTAATCCTTTAGGAAAACAAGGATGATTTGCAAAGATATATTTACCAACTGGAGCAAATTTTAAGGGAGTACAACCTGAGAGTTATCAGTTAATATAACAAAAGTAATGGTTTTAAAGAAAAAGAATAAGTAAGGACTACGATTGTGCTTCAAAATATAGTTTTAAAACAAGTGACACATTTTAACTACCTAGGATGTGAAATTATACACATGGAAGAGATAGGGAGATCGCCAGGAAAATCCGTAAATTTCAAGGAGTGTGTGGAACTATAAACAGAACGTTTAAAAAGAAAGCACGAAAAGAAACCTAGTTAAAATTTTATATTACGGCCCTCCCAGTTTTACTGTATGGATGTGAAACTTGGGTTCAAAAACAAGAAGATTGTAGGAAGATTGGATCAGCAGAAATGAGATTTCTGAGAGGAGTAAAGGGCTGTACATTAAGAGACCAAATAAAAAGTGAAAAATAAGAGAGGAACAAGAGCGGAAAGAAACAGTACACGACAAAATTAAGAAGCGCAGACAGCAATGGGTGACACGTATTGAAAATATGCCGCATGTCAGACTTCCAGTGCATGCCCTGAATTATAAAGCTGCAGGAAAAGAGAAACATTGGAAGACCAAGAATGAGATGGAAAGAGGCTGAAACACGCAATATGCGTAATCCGTATATGAAGATGAGATAATACACTCTTGTCAATAAAAACTATTCTTATTTAACTTTATTATAAACCAAATTGGTACACCCGTGCAATTCGATAGCATAGAATATCAAGTAATGAGGAATTTCACACACAGTTGCAGATTATACTGCCTCTGAACAGGTGGAGTAGAATCGAGAAGTGTCGAACCAGTAAAAATGTAATAGAAGAATCAAGAAGATCTCATCCTGTAGATTGCGGTGTGATGAACGTTTCTTTGGTCGCAAAATGTTAGTTTTTAAGGCCCTAGAACGATTTGTTTTGTTGTAATTTAACGATATAGATTTAAATACCTGGCTTGCGTTGCGAGTTGCGTTTTACAAGAATATTTAGATGCGTTTTTTAAACAAATCCTTCATATTTTTCAAGTCATTTTTAAAGTTTTAATGCAATTCTTCACCTCTTTGTGAAATTCTCTTTCGTTAGAGAACTCATTTATAAAGATTAGTTGCGTGTGAGAGCCGCAATGTGAAGGTAGATTACTGAAATAATATTGGAGACATTCTTGAAAATAATTACATATACAATATATTTCGTCCTAGCCCAAAAAGGAGATATACCATGTCTTATCTATAGTGTGATCCGGCTCGTTGAGCGTCTTCGTTACAGCGATTTCATTTCAAAGTCTCAAGGTGCTAACTCTGGGATATATTGGAAAGAGGTTATGAATGAGGAACATTTGTCAATACCAGCTGTGCGCTGTCAGGCATGGTGTGGTACGAGCTTCATGAGACCTGGCATTATTATGCAATAAATCTACTTGTGTTAGGAGACCAAGATCGTCGAAGTTAACGAGACAAACAATTTTAAGTAACGAACAAGATAAAGGCCTAGTGCAATCGCTTAATGAGTAGGAAATTTTAAGGACATTTCAAAATCAGTGTGAATCACGACTTTTACAACATACTAGAGATCATTGACGTGGCTTTTTAATTTTTCAGACTAAAATCTGTGGATTATTCGGATATTGCATTTGCTAATGGTGATCTGGAACTGAAAACATTTTAATCCATTAGGAACGCTATTAAATGTCTTAAAATCCTGTATATCACCTGATTTTGTTATTGTTGAACTTAGCGGAAGAGTAATTACAACATACGTGCATATGTTGGTAATATATTGATTGATTTGATAATGTTTGTGCCCTGGGAATGCCCATGTAACTAGAATGACCACACCAGTTGAGATGAAGTATTATTAAAGATGTCACTTATGGCAGTATTTCATATATATTGCACAACAAGGAACTTATTCGTTAAGCGTAAAAATTGTTTAATACTATGTACATAAATTTATAACTTAAAAGTTAATTTTAAATAAGTTAAATATTTTATAAACATCAAATATATTCCAAAATTATATTGTAACTCAGGTACCTAAAAATAAATATATCAATAATTAAGGAACATTTTAAAGGAAAAAACAGTTGCCTGTTTTCTCCTGTCATCATCTTCAACTCTTTTCAGGGAAATTGTTCCCATCCTCCTTACAACTCAATCGCATCCTCCTGGTGTTTGCGCACCACAGATTGAGAAATACTTGTACTAGATGACCGAGCGAAGTGGCACAGAGCATAGCTCGCTGACTTCGCATTCGGGACACCCGGGTACAATGTCCTGCCGGGGCCACCTGACCGGGGTTTTCGTGGTTTCCCTCGGTCATCCAGGCGAATACTGTGATGGTTGTACTGAAAGGTCACGACCGCGAAACTGCCGCTAGCCGAATTTGTTAACTACGTGAAGTCAAGAAGGCGAATCCGAGGCATCGAGGGGTTGGGTGGACCCCTGGATCTAATGGTGTCGAGGTCAATTGCCCTTTACGAAATAACGCAGTGGCAAAATGGGGATGGCTAAATACAAATACTATAGTGCGATTTTTCTAACTCAGCCCCTCAAACACCTATGGCCACGATGGAATATCACACGGCATTTCCCGTCTTTCTCCGTCGAACCGCTAGAAGTCGCATGATCGCAAGCACTGCTTGACACGGTCGCGATCATGCGATACCTGGCGGCACGACTGAGAATATCGCGAAATGCCGTGACATATTCCATCGTGAAGGCGGGCCTTGAGGGGCAAAGTTACAAAAATCGCAGTGTAGGTGTGGATAATATTCTCCACCCCCTCGCTGTCGCGAGATCTGCAGTGATTGGCAGCATACAGCGCGCTCTACCCCGCCGTTCCACAAACAACCCGCGCGCCTGGGGATGGATGCGGGTGAAGCGGAAATGGAGAACGGAGGCCGCGCTTGCGCCACTCTTGCGTAGGCCGGATGCGGAAACGATGGATCTCATTCGCGCTACGAACCCTAGACAGCGCCGTTGCTCCTGGAACCAGCGTTGCCAGACGTACCAGGATCCTGGTACTTTTATCAGGATTTTAATGAAGGTACTATGTAACAGAATGAACACATCCTGGTATGCTTAAATACTAGGATTGTAAACGGTAATTGATGGTGTACGATTTAATATTCGTTTAATAACTTTTTATTCAGTAATTTCAATGCAACACTATTACAAATATCTATTATATTGGTAAAATCGCTGGCCTAAAAACATTAAGGGTGGCACAAGATGTTTTGCTCTAGCACTTTCTATAGTAGGAAAGGATAGAACGTCTTATTCTTCCATTTACTTTATAGATATAAAATGAATTGATATCGACTTAAGTTAAACGTATTTCCTGCGCGCGTTAAAAACATAAATCTTACAATACGAACAATGTAAGAAATTAAATCAGTAGACATTGGTACAAGGGATTTTAGTGAAAGTACCAAGATTTTTGAAGGCTTGGTACTGGGATTTACATTTAATACTCTGGCAACGCTGCCTGAAACAACTGCCGCGTGATCGTCACGTTTTGTGATTGTGCTTTTTGCACACACCCTGAGGTAAAATGAAGGCGAAATTCTGATGATGAAATTCTGAAAAAAGTGTTGGATGAATTAAAATTAATTTTAGGAATTCGAAGACTGGCATATACTATGCTTAAAAGATCAAAGTAGTCACGCCTGATAATATGCTTGTGTTAATATTTATCCCATTTCAACATTAAACA
This sequence comes from Acheta domesticus, assembly GCA_031308135.1. Lineage (NCBI taxonomy): Eukaryota > Metazoa > Arthropoda > Insecta > Orthoptera > Gryllidae > Acheta > Acheta domesticus. Next base: position 81,118,527 of record JAHLJT010008756.1, on the reverse strand, counting down.
TGAGGTACCGGCTAAGGTTGGCTAAAAATCAGCCTTCCACTGTCTCTGCAGACTGTGACAGGGAAGTTCAAGTTCCGGATTGTCGACAATAGCTGGATTGAATTTGCTGTCTGGAGGAGAATTCTGGCAAAAGGCTGCTCTTATCGGTAGTTTTCCGTGGTTGTTAGGATCATTTCTCGGTGAATATTTATGTAGCATCCTAACAATCGGGCTGCAGATCGCGAGAATATTTTCTTCCTCTTCCTTGTCCTATCCTTTCCCCTTACAACAGAGGCTACGACAAATGTCGGGAGATCAGTCAAGACCAAAGAATTTGTTCCGGCTGGGGAGGTGCCCCGCAGGGGGAGATACCTAGTGTGGAAACCCTCGCACACCGGCGTGTTGATCGGCACCGATCGGCATTCTCACCTACCGGCAGCGCGGGGGAAAACACCGCTGCCTCCCGCGTTAAAACACTACATTACACTTACGGGAATAATGAACCTAACAGTTAATGTGCCCGAAAATATCAAGCAGTCAATCGATAAAATTAAGCAATAAAGATATCTGCTCTTTCTTTCTTTCATTTTCTTTTGGAAGAAAGGGATGAATGTCATAAGGAGATTGATTTAAGTTACTCCTTTTGTCGTTTTAAGAATAATATATTTATTTCAAGGGTTTGGTAATACTTCAGAAATGATTAATGTTCTTCTAACTAACTTTCGGGAAAACAATTTTCAGAAACACATTTCTTTTCGCGAGAAAACTATTTCTTCGCTCAGAAATTGTATTGTCAGCCGTTATAATAATTCTATTAACTAATCAGGCATAATGGAGGTAAGGGATAATCAGCCACAACAATAAGTAATAATATTTATTTATTACAACATGCCCAAAGTTAACTTTCGGGAAAACAATTTACCAGAAAGACATTTCTTCGCGAGAAACTATTTATTCGCTCAGAAATTGTAATGTCATTCGTTGTATGTAATCTAAGCCCTGTATGCCCGGAGAGAAATGTTCCTGTGACGCGTATCAGCTCAATTGTCGGATCAACCGATTTTAGAATAACTAAAGACAATAGATCTCCTGGTAACGAACAGTTCATACGAAATTTGCAAGCTGAGTTTATTTGAACGAATGGAAAAAGTATCAATTACATCAGTAACATATCCAAGAGTTTGAGGTTTTCAACCAAACTAGGTTTTAATTAATTTTTTAACGTCAGTTTTCTTTGCATTTACGCATTTTAAAAACATTTTAAAAGAATTTTATTGATCATTTTTGGCGATGTCAAAATTCGCTCCCTAATAATTATTTTTGGTGGAATATTTAGCGATATTAAATATTGTTCAATTTTTTCAATGTTTACGGATCCATTGGAAGCGTTATAGTGATCTGTCAATAATCACTTTTTACGTTTTTTATACCTGCCTTATTTCATCAACTGCTGCTGTAATTAAATCTGTTTCATGAACTGAATAACTGTTTTCTGTTCGATGAAAGGAATTATGAAATATTAAATTCACAAAGCGTTTCAACATATGGAAAAATTAAAGTACGTGTTTAATGAACTTTGGATTCTCATTTTATTTTCAGTGACTAATATTTCCAGAATTATATTAATATCAGTCGTGAACTAATTTACAAACTTCACCTTCGATTCAAAACAGGTTTATTGGCTTTCAGTCGGATATTCACGTTTACATTTTTTTTATTACTTGGCTAGTGGCTTTCGCTTGCTTTAAATTATAGTGTGTTTTTTATAAAGAAACCTCTCTTTTTGCTTCAAACCACTTGATATTGAGTTCCTTGAATACATTAATTTTATACGAGAGATAACGAAGTTTGTATGTGTTTCCTGTCACAGTTCGTGAAAACATGAGTTTTGATGCTTATTTCTGAATCGTTCTCTAAATTATCAATGTAAAGATTTTTCAATATATTTACTCTTTACAATGACAGTGCAGAAAGTACTAACTTATGCTCAATGTGTTAGTAAATGTTGATGGTATTTATTATCCTATAAGCGTCGAATTGCTGATGTCGAAGAGGAAACGTCTCTGATTAGACAAAGTGATATCTCAGTTTATTTAAATCAGGAATTGCTAATAGAGTTTACTTAATAGGTATAGGAAGCTGTGCTGGCCATCTTTCTTGATCTAGAATTGTGTATTGAAATCCAGGATAAGGTACCGATGCTTTTACTTTTCGAATGTGTATAGTGTGTTTTTATACAGAAACCTCTCTTTTTGCTTCAAACCACTTGATATTGAGTTCCTTGAATACATTAATTTTATATGAGAGATAACGACTGGACTGGAATTTGGACTGGAATGTGGAGGTAGAGTGAATAGTGCCTGCGATTTGATGCGTCTCTTACGTGTTTTCTGCCTAAATGGATCTTGCTGTTTGCTAACCTTCGATGTGAAGAGTTCAAAAAGTGTGGTAATGTCTATGACCGTAAAACCCATCATTAGAGTGCGTAGGTATACTAATGTCGGCTGTAAAATACTATAAACGTAAAATAATGACTATCGTTTGATTATAGTGCATTAAAGCCATGTACTACAATTTGGCGAAAAAATCACGTGCACGAAATAGCATTGAAAGAACAAATAGTTTCTACTTTTGTTAAGTCTAGTTGAAATTTTTGAGAATTTTTCAGCAAAGAAGCGAAAATTTGAAGTAAAATGAAAGACAGAAGTAGGACCAAATCATTCTCTTTAAGACTATGAGCAGCGTTGAACAAACTGAAACTCAATATTTAGAACTCTAACGTTCAAAACAACAATTTTAAGTTCACCCATTAACCACTTTTCTCGCTCGTAAACCGTTGATTCGCTGACGTCGATTCCCAATGTCATGGAAACAGAACGGACGGAGGTGACATACGAACAAGCCTCTGAGAGCTGACTCATCAAACGGGTTGGAAGTCCTCCAACTTTTGTGAATAGTGGGCCGCCTCGGCGCGCAGTTAGTGACCTGCTTCTGGCGGAACGGTGTGGCTTCCTCTGCGGTGGAGGTCGTCGCAAGCTCGTTTATGCCGAGCAACTCAAAAGCTCTTTTTCGCGAGACGAAAATGCTGTATTAAGATTGAAGACCTTGCGATACTCCAAGGTCGGGCTTTGGCGATTTAGGAATTTTGGCAAGAAGACGGCGCCGTCCTTTGAGAGAAAATATATTACACTGTATGATGAAGGAATATATTACACAGAATTGATACAGTATGAATGGATTTAGGAACTGACTGGTACTGCCTGAACTACGTTTTCTTTGAAAGGGTGGGCGATTTAGGATGATTTGTTTTGAATTAAATGTGTCGAAGGCGACTGTTAAGGTTCTGTTTGTATGGTATGTAACGGATTAACGCAGCTTGCCAAGAGCATTAATAAATCATTTGCAATGGTAATGATATTGGAAACGATCAAGGTGATTGATTCGGTTAATATGGATCGTGCTTTCAGTGTTGTCATTCGAATTTTATGATTTGAGACTTATGATAGAAGAGTTAGCGTTCAATTTTTCAAGACGGCGGATTTGTTTCCGTTTTTAATGTATTCAAGGACTCTGGCAACATATGATCGTGTGATGTTGCATTGGATGTATCTGACGCTTTGTAGAAATGGGGATATTTTGTGGCCACTAAAATAAGTGTTTACAACCAAACTTGTGGAAAGATTCTGTGATCATTAGTTCTCTGACGCTATTGTGTAGTGATATCAATGTAGTTTCTACAATTGATACTCGTTAGCTGCACATTACCGAATGATATCAATAGTGAAAGTGGCTCTAAATGTACGATTATGCGGATGTTAGAAAATCTAATTTAACCCAGAAGGAGTCGCATGGGAGAATTTGGACCCCAGATATTATTTTATGTTCAGTTTTATTAGAGAACATGGTAAAGTTTTGTAATATTCAGTAACTTTTTCCTATTCTTTTACGTGCAAATTCCTTACCCGTCACAAGATTGCAAGGTTTTCTGTGAATTATCAGAAATTTATTTTATCTTACGGATGTCTCTGGAGTAGAAAACCTCCCGTGCACCCTCTTACGTCATACCCGCGATGACAACCAGAGCGACCTGAACATCGTCCACGGTACCCTTACGATAACCTCCATTTCTTGTGACACGATTCAAATAGGCTCTTTCAACTTTCAGGGGATAAGACATTCGTGATGCTTTCAGAAATTGCCAGAAATAAAAATTGCATGAAATTTGCGTTGTATTTACCTATCTAAAATAGAACAATATTTACGTTAAGAAAAATACTAAAGCAGCAGAAATTTCAAGAAAAAACTAACAAGAAAAGACGTGAAGTATTTTTAGATAGCAAATCATCCCATGAACGTGAAAAATTCAAGAAAACACTAATAGGTTAATTACGTTTATTGTTTGTAGAAAGTGTATAAAATTGATTGCAATTTCTTTTGCATTGTGTGAAAGAAAAATAATGATTTTATGCATCACAAAAAGTTTGATGAATTTTATAAATTGACTTTAATAATTTTAAATAAAAGGACGCTATAAACAAAGTTACGGATGTAACAGACACACAAAAACCAAATTAAATTAATTCATGATGTTTGAAAACTTCTATGTCACGAAAAATTCTGTGAGGTCATGAGTGTGCTGCTCCGCCACACCGATTTTTGCTCTTTCTGCGAAGCATCAGATACGTCATCAACCACGTAACCACAACATGGACTCTTCGTTTGAAACGCTTGACCAGACGTGGCTGGCCAACATGCGGCATGGCAAGCGACAAGTGTCAGTGAGAAACATTTTGAACGTGGCATAAAGTGACAATTTTTCACGATGATTAATCCAAAATAACACGATGAAAATATAGCTGAAATAAAAAAAGATGCAATATTTTCAAAAAACACTTCGTCATTGAAACATATATATGAATCTGTTTCAATGAATTGTCACAAGATGTTAATGCGTCTTTGGTATCTTGCTGCAGTTAAAATTCCTTTTATTTAATATTAACAATTTTAATTTAACAATAACAATTGAAATTATCCTGCGCAAAAAAAGTTAAAATTCTTGCTAATATTGTATTGCAGACTGGTGCATGAACTGGTTCAGCTCATTGGCTGAAGCCAGATAGGTTGTGCAACAGCACACCAATGTCCTTGTGATATATTTGGGGTCCTGTTTCTTCCATGTGATCAGTAAGTTTGTAGACAATATAGGAACTCTCCCGGGTTAAGAAGGTTTGCCGTGTTTATTAACATTTTTCTGTTCTTATCATTGGCCTGACCTTTCGGCTGGATTTCGCGACGGACGTATTCCCAAACCCACACATAAGTCCGACAGGGAACAAGAATTTCCCATTAGGTTGCTCTAGATTCCGGTGCTACTCACGTCGATGGCGTGAAGCTGGATGCAGTGAGGCTCCGAGCCTCCTGGATGTCGGTCTGGGCGGTCCCCAGTAGGGCGCTCGGCTTCGCCGTGGCAATGACCGATACTCTTGGGTTATTGAGTCAAGATTCATCCCTACGCTATGTGAGTGGCGCTCAATCAGACTCCGGTGCTAGTCCGGACAGCTAGTAGCTCTGAGCTGGCAGAGAGGTCCCGCCCAGGCTTGAATATCTTCTGTCTTTTCGTGGCCCTGAACGAAGTCGCTCGCCTTTCACCAAGGAGGTCCGGGTTCGATTGCCGTCGAATATCACGGAATTTGTTCCTATAAAACGAGTTGGGCTACCTCACAATGGCTAGTCCAACCCCTGGGAACTATCCTAAACCTTACCCCTTCCTTATTCCTTCCCAATTTTGGCCGCTGGGTAGTGACGCAGGGCCGCGCGCTGTATGAGGCGCGTACGCGGAGATGCTACCTGGCGGTCCTCTTGACAACTGACAGACGAGACGAGACATAAATATAGCACCCTCTGGAATACATAGGGCGCTGATACCAAGAAGTCATGGTCGATTACCTCGCGCTCTACGCTCGACCAGGAGCCAACAGACAGACGTTGCGTAAAAGACGCAACAAATATTTTTTTAAAAATTGGGAGGCGCCCCGGTGGTGTGCTGCGTTCCGGCGCATCCAGAGGCCAGCCCATAGGTGTACATATACGTGCAGGGGCTGCAGTTAAACGCTAACACCTGGCTAGAACATCCTCCTGGTAAAATAAGATTAGTGCGGAGTAGTGGCTTATACTGTACTTACCATTTTATTGGCACAGCCGAAATATTTCATAATCTTGGGAAACACGCTGCAGCATGGCACTGTCGCTAAAGGAATCAATGGAAATGTTTTACTGTCTCTTAATAATTTTGGAATAAAATGCATTTTAAGGCCTCAAAATCGTAATATTATTGCCAAATAAGTGTACCGTGAATGCACCGTTACAGAAGCTACAGCTCGTTGTGTCTTGTACATGGGTGCATATAAATCCCATCCCGTACCAACCCACCCATCGGCATTAATGCAAAAGCCAATATAATGTGCGTTATTTCGGGAATCTCACTCATCAGTTATAATGTAATCAGTTCCTATGTACTGCAAATCCCTTCAAAGCTCGCGAGTATATCGTTGCATTTAATCAACAAGGACTCTTGTGGATTTTCACGTCCTCCAATTGAAAATTATCCAAATGGGTTCAGGGTACTCTGTCGTTCGAAAATTGTCAGAGTTGCCCCTTAGGAAACAAAAAGGCCTGCAAGTAAACAGACAATCGCCGTACACTCCTGTGTTTGTAATATGCTCGAATTATCGGCTTTCGGCAGGAGATGTATATTGGCAGTTAGAAACAGATCAAATGTTTATTGTTTCTAACACTGGGCGCGGCAGTTATAGTGATGGGAGAAGGTCAAGCCTAAAGCTGAGCTTTCCGATCGGCGTGTGACTGCAAAACTGACGGCAGTCTGAAAACTAGTCTTGGCAAACTTTCATTATCTCATCCAATAACTACTGATCTACTGATCCAATGTATATCTTGAGTGCAATAGGAGTATTTCAGTCGTGAATGTATAGTATATAGGATGACGATTTAAGTAATAACCTTTTCATATCAGTAAATAAACAAAATTCACAGAGATATTTTATGTACGTTTTTGAGTTATTAATTTCTCAGTTCTAATATTTTTGCTTAGTAAACACATTGAAATTACGGAGTTTGTGTATATTAAATTATTAGATATTTCGTTTTTTAACTAAGATCACTCAAAGAGGTTCAGGGAAAATCCAGTCTTCGGACCCCATTGTTTTGTCTCCAAAAAACAACATTACTTCTTAAAGTGTGTGTAAAATAAAACCGGTTTTATCTCCTAGGTAGCATGATATATTGGGGAACAAATTTAACTGAATCAACTTCAACTGATTTACCTCAAAACACAGTTTTTGGTCATCAGAGTTTCATTTGTATACCCACAAGATACAAACAATAATATTTAAAAAAACATCAAAGTTCAAATCAACCCAATTTTAGCATAATGTAAGAGTAAATATATTCAGAGTGTTCTCGTTAAAATTATAAATCAATATCTCAGTATCAATTTCTCACATACAAGGATAGAATTTGTACACGTCTTACGTAATTTTTGTATCACGAACTGGCGTGTTCTATAATTTTAATCTCTTGTGAATCACAGAAGTTTAAATATTAGATTTTCTAGCATTGTTACATTTATTTGCAATTCGTCCATTACGTCCATTAAAATTTATTTTCCATTCCAATTACGTCCATTAAAACTTATTTTCTTTGATGGAACTTCAATCTTAGTGCTTACTACTCTGAGTCATTGCATGTTTTTGAAATGGCGTTTACATATTGAACATTGATAAACATTTTTAAATTTACTCAGGCTTGGAGGAAAAGGCTCAAAGATTGTCGCAGGCAAACCGTTCTAGTCTCCAATAGTTCGATTCGCGAATGAATATTGGGAATATTGTAAGTATCAAATGTAGGATTTTATACTTTCCATGCTCCCGATTAACTCAGCCATTTGTTTGGGTTACACCGGTGTGTGTACGTTCGGAACTACCCCGTCGCCCTCGTGGCAGCGAACAGACTTTTACGATTATTGGCGTTTGACCGATAACTACCCACCGGACCCACCTTTGCCCCCTTCGTACGTGTCCCTGGCGACCCTCGAGCCACCTACCGGAGTTCGCTCTTTTCTTTTACGAGCCATAGTTTCTTTCTCAGGAGTTTCAAGAGTAAAAAGAAAGGGGATTCACATACCTCAGAGATTTTGCAATATATTTATGAAAACAATTTATGATTGCAATTGTACATTTTTTTCTGAGGAAATTTGATAACTTTTAGAATCAAATGCTGGCTCAGAATTTCATTCTTGAATAAAGATTAAAACATGGCTCTTGCTGCTTTACAAGTCTCTGTGTAGAAGACCAGAGAAATAGAGAGCTCGTTTTTATTGTTCCAAAAATTATACAGTGGAGAGATGATTTATTCCTGTTTCACTTCTATCACTTTTTAGTGCATCCAAGCGTCCCCCTCACCAGCTAAGTTCACTTTTCCTTCATTGCAACTACTGTACATTACCCTCCTGTCTATCCATCGCAGCGACATCGTTCGCTAAGGATTCAGTTTTCGGGCACGTCAACTCCTGTGCCCATTAATCACAATCGTGTAGTGAATGTTTTAATGCCTGAAGGTGCCGGTGTTGCTTCCCCGCTGGATGGTGTGTTTCGGCGCCGAACTACTAGTAGGATTTTCCTTCTCCAGGTGTCTCCCAGAGGGGCACCCTTCCCGCAGGGACAACCTCTAATCTCCCGACTAATCTTCCGTCATGTGTGAGAGTAGTGTGAGTGTGTGTGTTTATGTGTGTGTGTGTGTGTGTGTGTGTAAATATTGGGAGATATGACACTGAATAAGAAGGATAGATTGCGCGCTGTCCTTGGCCTGTTTTGTTAGGGTACTTGCTCCGGCATTCGCGTGGTATTGATCGGAGAAACCGTGGAATACTACTGATCAGAGGAGCCGCCCGCTAGAATTCTCCTCCAGACAGCAGCTGAATTTGACCTACAGTTGGTAACAGTCTTGTTTGTGCAGTCCATAATTTGATCGAAAAACATTCATTTTAAGTGGAAAATTAATTCTTATGAAAAATGTATTACAAGATAATTGAATAATTCCAATTAAATTAAATATACCTTTTCACACCTAGACGAAATGGCCTTGAATTTGAAATTCACCAGCACATTTAATCGTTCGAGAACTACTCGCTGGGAAGGTTTCCAAGCAACAAAATGTGCTGGTTAACTTCAAATTCAAGGCCGTTTTGTCTAGGTGTACAAAGTTACATTTTATTTAATTGGAAATATTCAATTATCTTGTAATATATTTTTCATTAGTATTAATTTTCCATTCAAAATTAATGATTTTCGAGAAAATTATGGACTTTACCAACAAGACTGTTACCAACTGCACGTGGATAGTGTTGGAAATCCGCCACCGACGAAACTCGAACTCCGTGACCTTCCGGTCAGAGTCGCTGTAGAAGTAGCGACAATGCTGGTGCTGAGCCAAACTTAACCGGGATGACCCGCATCCCCATTCCGGTCTTGTGCATACAATTTGCGGAATAGGCGAAGCTTGTGCGCCCATCTGTGCTCAGGCCGCTTTACAGGAAGCAACAGTAATTGGTGCTGTCGGCCCCGTGGCCGAGATCGCTAAAGCAGTAGTGCTGCAGTGGTCTTGGACCGTGGGGTTGCGGGTTCGAGTCCCGCCTCGGGCATGGTTGTATGTGTTCTTCCTTTCACTCCCTATCATCATGTAGTTTCATCTCATACCATAACGTTACATCCAATACCAGTCTCTAATGCTACCTTAAATAACAAAAAAAAGTAAATGATGCTGACGCTGCGGTCCGTAGGGTCCGGACATCGTATACACTGGTCTAATTTCCGTTCAAACAAGGTTTTGAGGATTGTAAATTAATGAATGGAAGGACTGATATTAAGTTGTGCATAAGCCACTGTTAATTTATAGAAAGCTTGAAACTCAATTAAGGGATCGATGAGGTCACAACTATCCCAGATATAACGTGTAGTTTCTTTAAAGCAAGCTCCTCCACGACCCTGACCTCGTAGGAATAATACGATGAGATAGAAAAGGTGATGAATGAAGGGTGAGAGGGCCAATCTTTCGCCAAAAGTTAAAATGTCTGTTTTCGCAAGACTGAAACCTGCGACAACACTTTCGAGAACACTTCAGTATTGACTTAGTGTCCCTAGCCGCATGGGTGAGGTCGACGATCAAGAAAACCAACAAATAGAACCAAAATATAACTCTGTAGCAATGAGACTGCATATAAGATTGTAAAAACAAATTCAGTAGTGCTTCTAAAGAGACTTTATATTGACCCATTGGTTAAGTGAGACATCCTGACGATCCAAAAAGAAAAGAAAGATTTACTGGGGCTAATGGCGGACTGCACAAAACGTCTGCGACCTCTGTGTTGAACGGCTCCTTTGGCAGCCGCCAGTTCACCCAATCGGTTGAAAGCCGCGAGTAAGAAGCCTCCCCCACCCCAAGGCGGACGGGCAGCCATGTTCCGATAATCGATGACCAGAAATGAAGCGATTTTGAGCTCGGGCGCACGGAATACCGCGAGTCCACAATCTTTCAGCATCCCGCGTTCCGAATCCGAGAGCAGAAGCGAATCCTCTGCCATCTGGTGGTCGTCCAGAAAGCTGTCTTTACAGAAGACTCGTGAGGGATCATATTGGCATGCGAGACCTCGAATTTTACTGTAACTGACAGATGAGAAATTTTCGATAAATTTCTTTGAAAGAAATAAGTTTTTGAGAAACCATTCAAAATGTTTGCATTAAGACAATATTTTCAAATAGACACATTGAAAGAGATTTAATTATTTCTTTAAAAATAATCTGTTCAGTTCTTGAGAATTACTGTTGATTTAGTACCCAATTTATTACAATAATTGACGATGTTTTATGGCTTCATGCTGCAAGGTCAAAATCCGTGATTGTGGGTTTCATTCTTTCTGTTTGAGAGAAAACTTAAATATGAATCGATTGTGTAGAAATCAAATGTACGTATTATCTATATTATAAACTTCCAATGGTTCCTTCTGGGAAATGTATATTTATGATAAGACTACTGTCATAGATTTGTGACATCCAAAACTGAACACGCGTGCCCTTTCAAACAATTTTGTGGGTGCTATATTTACAAACGGAAGTTTTTTCCCAACAGGCTATCCTCCATTACCGCGGCAAACAAACCGGCAATGAAGTTGATGTGCTCTCGTGCCGTGACAGTCCTGCTACTGGAATAGTCCGTCGGCGGGCACATTGTTTTATTTGCTTTTACGAACTCATTAAAAATAACTGGTATACATTATGCAATCAGCGATTAAATTATCCAGTCGATTATTTACACAAAATACAGGATGTTTCTCATATTTCGGCTACAGCAAGAGAAATTCAATCAGTCTACACGTTCACCTGAGTGCATTTCGTTCGCTTGGACGGTAGTTACACAAAACTCAATTTCCGGAACAAACGAGCTGTATTGGAAAGCGCGCCCGAAAACTTGCTTCTAGGTTCAAATTATTTGATAGTCGTACTAACTGTTGGAACATTATACTCGTATTTATTCTGTATTTATTACATCTGCTTCATTAAAAATGCGTTGGTGTATCAACTCTGCAATTCCTGGAAGAGATGTTTTGTTCAATTTTATTTCATTAATGCACAGAGAGAATTTGGTGATTAATAGATAATATAATTTGTTTACACACACTGGAAGCGATATTTTGAATTTTTCTCTGTATTCTGTAATTAGTGTTGGTTTTACCTTAAAATTAGTAATGAAGTATTTATGGTTTTGACTTTCTGATATTAATACGAATTGAACTTTTGCTTTGTAGGACCAGATAATTAGTAACCTAACTCAAACTTCTAAAAAAAATTGCTTTGATTTCCTTTGGCCTTGTAGGAGCAGAAGCCGTACACTTAGTAAACGAACTCGCACGTAAAGTATCGAACTTGTGCGAATTTATCTTAACTGGGTTTTCTTTTTGCCAGTCTTTGATTTTCACAATGTTATCAATTTGTTAAAACGAAATAAATAAACTAAGCAAATAAATAATTCCAATTTTTCTTCAATAACAAGTTTCAATATTTTATTTTGTGATAATTACATTTTTATCAAATCTCATTTGTCATAAAAGAAGTAGGAAATTAATTCCAAAGTAGAAATAAGTTGTATTTTAGTCAATGGAGTGAACAGTATTTCTTGGAGTCATTGTCGAAGTAATAATTTAATTTAACTAAAAATTATTTTCATTGGAGAAAATAAAACCGCACACTGAAAGGTTATGTCAGAAACATGCGTGTTACCTACTCCACTTGTAGTTTCAAGATATTAAATTTCTGCATCACATTAAAAGCTTTTCTACTTGTATACACCCTTTATTCTATTGTTTATAGCATTGGAATGGCGTTTTTACTCCAAATGATCCATCATGATAAATGGCAAAATATAAAATACAAAATGTGTGGCCCACCAACTATATTAAGAAAACGTTTTTACTTCATTAATGATCAGTAGAAAAAATTAAGATATTTTATTATTAGATAATTAAGATGGAAAAAGTTTTCTCAACAATTCCATTTAATTAACTTGTCAACTTCGTTAATTGGAGGATCTTGCAACTTGCTGGGAAAGATCTTAAATAATATTACACAACTCGGGAAGCCGAAATCATTAACCACATTTTCCTGATAAGATTATCGAAGGGTACAGTTTCTGTAAAGAAAATATCTTCTCTTCTCCTATTATTTGATTGTATAGAGTGCAAAATAATGAATATTTTGCGTAAATTTTCACAAGAAAGAACTATTCATACTTTTGAAAAATTGAACCACGAAAATATGAAATGAGAACATTTTTTGGGGCGGTTAACTCTCATTCTACAAACCGATCATCATTTGAAGCTGTAGAAGAAAAGCTGAATTTCTTGTGATTTTTTAAGAGGAAATGTGTTTTAATCCACCTTGAAACCTTTTCTACTTTTCAAATACTGTCCTATTTTTTTGTTTATAACTATACTTGCTATTTAACTTCAGTGATTATTTAATTTCAATATTTGTCATTGTGGAAGAATGTAGAAGAAAATTGTTGTAAAACGTATATGCATTCAAGTATGACCCAAAAGAAAATTAAATACACAAAATGTAACATTATATTTACAATGTATAGAAAAGCAGCGCGATGAAAAGCACAAAAATAATATCGATCCATGGAATATGAAACAACAAAACGCGACCATAGAGGTTTAAATAAAATATCCGAATGTCAAATAGTCATGCGGACTAGTATAATATCTGGCTGTGTGGATATTCAGTGACGTTATAATCTCCATTGCTACATCTTGGATTACTCAGGCACCCAGAATTATGTGGATAGTCTGCACGGATAATTGAAGATAGCACATTCGCAAATCCAGATAATTCGTTTAATCATGATGTTTGCCCAGGGGATGAAGGCAGAAGTCGATGTGCGAGTACTGCGGTAAATCCATATGAACCGCCCGAATTAGAAAGAGTACATTTTTCAAATTTGTTTTTGTAATATCTACGAGTAAAATGTTAAAACATATTTCAATGTGTTTTCTAGTATTCTACACTCAGATACTGCAAATGTACTTGCTGAATAACTAATAAAATAAAATATTGGTAAGCCTTCATGAAAATAGTTTTTTCAATCTCTTGTAAAGTTGTGAAAATGTAACATGTACCCTTTCTGCATTGGTCAATTCATATGTAAAAGGGAGACGCTTTCTAAAGCAGTTGAACTGTGTGTTTGCTACGAGACTCTGTATCACAATTTTAAGTTCTTCTTATGCCTGGTGTCATGTAGTGTTTCTTCTTCCTAGCTGTCCTTCAGAACGTTTGAGAAACAATACATTTGAAATAAGAGCAAAATAAATATTTTTACTTGTTATTCATAATTATCAACAACTGTGAATGAATTAAATATAACTAACGGATCATAATAATATATCAATATTAATAAATGTTGTGAATAATTAAAAATTGTATTTAAATGACAGATTCATTCACACCAGTTAAAAGTTATCTATTTTTTGCATCAATAACTTTCAATTTATTACGCGTTATATAATTTTCTCTGTGATCCCCAATAGAATTTCAGTATCAAACCTCTTTTTCCGTTTCAACATTAATTATTTCTTAATACAATCATAATTTACAACGTAAATAAAATTCCTCAGATAAGTCAAGTTGACGAACTTTGCACTTCACAGTTAACATTTTGCACAAAATTAAATTCATAGCGTGTCACCATAATTGACAATCAGAAAAATAAATTAATAATTTCAATAAATAATTTCTATAAATAATAAATAATTAGAAATCAAATTATTCTCTTCAGACTCATAAACAGAGATATTAAGCTGTGAACAACTGACAAAAATACATTCAGTTATTAAGCGGAAACTTTTGAGAAACTTCTTACTCTCGCTGTAATGATACGTGCTATCAAAAATTAAATATAAATTTGTATTGAATTACTTGTAATGCATTCCATTTGCAAATACGTGCTGGCAATACAAAATTTATTTTTCCTAGTTTTGTGAATCTTGGGGTTCCTGTAAAATCCCCACCCCTTTGGCCTCTTCTGATCAGGCGTAGTGAGAACACGCTTGGAATGACTCGTTGACCGCCTCAAAGAGACTCTGTCTCTCTCTTCACGTCGTTCGCCGGCGTGTGGCGTTTCTCATTGGAGCTACGGATAAGTCCCAAAATTGTATTGCGGACGGGTCGTTAGTAAGACTTGCTAGAATGGCTCTGTAAGAGAACTATGTGTTTTAAATGTTTTATTACACCCTAGTGTTGATTTTTCTTAAAGCTGTCTCAAGGAAGTAAACTCACGCCTGTTCCCATCGTTCCCTTTTGAAGAAAAATTAGAACATTTCTCCAACTTCTAAAAATTTTCGTTTTCAATGTACATTGCAAAATATTTCCTCTCTCCCATTTGTCCCTATTAATTCACTTTTATTTGCACATACATTCCAATAACATTTACATTGTAATAACTACAGGCAGGAATATTAACAATATTGATATATTGGAGTAGCGTGATAGGAATTATAAAATAAATATAGTTTGATTTCTTATTTAATATTAATATAGCTTGTTAATATAATGTTGATGCATTTAGTATTTCCTCCTATCGTTCTAGTTTTTGGAACAGTAAACGTTTACAGTAATTAGCCGATGCAAATGAAAAGACAGCTAAGTTGAATATATGTTTTAAAGTACTCTTTATACTGAGCAGAGAGAATGGTTGTTTTGTAATGAACTTTTGGATAAATAGTACATTAAATTATACATTTTGACAAACGTATTAAGAATTGATTTAGACGTCGAAAAAGTAGCGAAAATCGCTTTGAATGAAACTCTGAAACATGTTAGATGTACAAATATATTAATCATCTCAATTCTAGAAGACGAATCGCAGCTGTGCCTTGGAAAGGAGAATCCTTCTGCCCGTGCCAGTCAACGCCCTCGTCTTCCAGAAGCGAGTCCTCCGCAGGGCTGCCTGGCGGCGGTGGCCCCGTGCCGAAGTGGGGCGGCCACGGCAGAGCGCCTGTCGCCCGCACCGCGGCTGCGTGTGGCGGGGCCCTCGCCTGCGTCGGAGGCGCCCGCCCCGCCCCGCCCCTTCGCCCGCGCAGCCCCGCCCCCAACGTCAGCCCTTCCCACTGCCAGAGCAGCCGCACCGCCCTACCCCGGTACCAGGGCCTTGCCACTCTCCATCAAAACCGGAGACAAAGCGAGAGGGTGATACTACAGGAGGTCTCCAGGTACAGCTGCAGACTAGGCTCGCCAACTTCCGCACATAAAAATTGGCTGATTTCTGAGAAATACGAAAAGTGTCTTCTAAGTGCTCAATTATTCATAATATATACGTAAGAAACCGCTGAAGAAAGCGCAAACATTGACGCTATCTTTTGTAACATGACGCGGCTGCTTGTGTCTCGCGAACCCACGCAGCAGCTACGCACGTATGAAGTATCGTTGGCAACAGTTCGTATTTTAGTTCCTGTAAGAAGGTGCTGTAGGAGAGAGCGCCACTATAATGGTCTCTACCCCGTTAAATGGGAGTTGAAATGCCCTGCCCCGGTACCTTAACAGCCTCCAACGGCCAGCGCAGTGACACTGGCAGAGCTGTCGTAGGATTCCAGTTCCCACGATGAAGGATTTTTGACATTAGCTTCATAGCTATGTCACATACAGCAGCTGTCCGAAGTCTGGTTGCTCTAATTCGTAGTTTTCTGTGGTTTATTGGATCAGTACCTCGGAACTGCTAGAGCAGTACTCTACTAACGGGGCACGGATTACGAGTGATCTTTCCTTTCTCTTCCTTCTTTCTCCTCTCCCCTTACTTTCGTACACTTACACTTATATGCACTATACCACCGTATATGTCGGGAGATCAGTCGAGAGCTTATTCCGTCTGTATGATCTCGCCCTGTCACAGATACCTGGAGAGGGAAACCTCCGCGATTCGATGTGTATATCATTGCAGGTTATTACTCTCTAGTGAAGGTACAACACTGTCACCATCCGCGATAAAACATGCATTACACTTACACGACTATTGACTATAGTTTCTGGCGCTATCGGATTCACTAAATTATCCATCAGTCAGTCCACAGCCTTCGACACCTCTGCCATCCATCTTTGCTGCCTTCGCCATCTGCATATCCGCAGTCTCCGCGTCGATCTTCCTCATGAATTCCACTGTTTTCTCTGCTGGTTTGATTGCGGTAGCTCTCTCGTTCCAACCATCCGTTACCACACCTATCTATGCATTCTCTGCCTTCGTTGTCTACTGCTCAATTTCTGTCGTTCAGCTTGTAAAACAGGGTCTTTGATATTAGTTCTTGTCCTTAAGAGTGCAATTGGCATTTTTTCGGCGAAACAAATAAAATATTCTTTTCCATTTTGCTCTGACAGCGTTGAAGCAAAGTTTTTAGCTATTGTTAAGGCCCACGTTTGATATACTTATAAATCGGGAAAACGCAGGAGTTTAGGCATTTTGATATTTAGGCTAATGTTTTGTCGAACAGTACAAAATAAAGGATACAGAATTATTTCCAAGGTAGGATAATTCATCTAATTTCTTTGAATGAACGGTTTAAGAATATTTCTGAATGAAATAGAAACACAATGTATAAATTAATTTGAAGAGTAGTTTTTGTGGTAGCCAGTATTCTTCGATGAGTATGTCAACCAAGATATACCCATCATTTGAGATGATAAGAACTAGGTTTTCAACTATTATGTAAAGGGAAAATTTGGAAAAGAATGTAATTGTCTGTAAAGAATGTCAGAGCAAATGGTACATCTTCTAAGGCATGTGCAGTATTCGAAAGCCGTTATTTTTGCGATAGAGAATGTGATATATATTTTCACTTTACGTTGATATAATTTCATATTAAGTTACGTAAGTGACATTGGCCCCTGAATTATTTTTCACATTCTTCCTCTACCACAATTTGGAAGATAAACGAAATCACTTTCACTGTGGCAGAACGTGACCGAGTGCCTGAAGAGTTGTCTACCAGTCAGTCTACCAAATGTAACACGTGTAACTTCATTACTTTGTAAAATTTCACACCAGATAGGTATGAGCAAAATATGAGCATGTGTCATTTTCAGGCCCTACACATACCCTAGAAGTTTGTAATATTTGTACTGATATCAATTAATTCCTGGGATTATTAATTTTATTGTAGAGATGTTACTATATCAGTTTTCTACGGTAATGTTTTGTCTAAATGATTTGAGATCTTTCAGAATATCTATTTGCAGGACAGTTTACTAATTCCATCGGGTTTATCTGATTAATTTTAATGCTTTGATGTCATTTTATACTGGGATCGATGAGTCTCCCATTAATAGATAGAAACGGCTTATTTATGATAAATCGTACCGTTAAGGCTAATAGGGGAATATAGTTCGTCTCATCGGAATTAGTTCTTCTCCCGACCGCTACTCTTCTACTAGCATTCAGCCGTCACAACTAGACCACCAGTACTCCCGTCACGCTACACGCATCCACTCATCACTGCCATCCACTCGTCACAGATTCGCCGCCACAAAACTAGAGTCCAATTAAAAGAAGTTAATGATTGACAGTTGTGAATGGAAAGGCGTGACATTAACAGGTTGCGTACCACTGAGCACGTGATCCCGGGACACGAAAATGAACACTTGAACTTAATATTTATAAAAGTAACCAAATTATATACTCATATTGTATGAAGCAACAGGTTCAGAAGTACAACTGTCAAACACTAACTTATTTTAATCGGACCATACCTTTACAACACAACCACCACTAAACAGTCTGCGGCTACCATATACGACCGTCACCAGTTCCTCACCACCAAGCGAATATCTCCACCAGCTCAGCCGCTGCCACCTCAAGGGGAAGAAAAGGAAGGTGAGGGAAGACTCGGGAGGGTGGAGGAAGGCGGGGTCGTAGGCTTCGCGAAGCCTTACAAGACTTCGCACCAGCGGCAGAGGGAATTGTTTCCCGTCTCTCGAGACCCACCCCGAGCAGCCGGCTGGGCGGAGGGACGAGGGGAGGTTGTAGGCCGGCGGAGAGGGGCGAAGTAGAGCGAAGGGTGGAGCGGGAGAGAGAGTGCAACGCGACAAAACCTCCGCTAATTAGGGCGGCGTCACTCCTCCTGATGAGCTGCCCAAGACGATGGGCGGCGGGGAAGAAGAGCGAGGTGAGGCTGTTGGGTGCTGAGGTGGCGGAATGACAGGGGGCGAGTGGATGAACCGGAGTTTGTAGTGTAAAAAAAATAGATGCTGACAAAACTATATTATTGGGTTGCAAAAGGGTTGCAGAAACTATGAAAGTACGTACCAGAAATGTTTGGAGATATCCATATGCAATTTACTGTTCTACTCGTTATGATGAAGTATTATTTTTAGCCTACACAAAGTTACTGGTACGTAACAGAATATATTAATGCACAGTAGTTTAAAAAAATGTCTGTAGAAATTCTCATAATAGAAATGTTATCAATGTATAACACATTTTTATCCAGTATGTGCAATGTAATTAGAAAAATATACTGTAGTATGTAATAGCTGAAATCTAGATTCAGTATATTTCAACAGCTTGCGATCAGAAAATCCTATGTCACATTTTGGCAAAAAATGAGATACTTCCAACAGAGTCCTCTGCCTCCCAATTCAAGTCTTTGAAAGTAGTATGAAGTTTCAACAAAAAACTAACACTAATAAATTAAAATTTTGGATATATTCCTTAAAGTTATAGTCATAGTCATGCTATGTGATATATTTTGTCTTTAAACTCAATAATTTTAGTTCGAATTGGAACGGAACTATTTGCCACCCAACTATTAATTAAATTAATTTAGACAATATATTCTCCACTTTTAAGAATATTATTTTTGACACCAGACACTTTCCTTAATTTTGATAATCACAAATAATTTGTGGTAATCACCATCACCTTCATCATCGAATTTGGGGACTTTGCTACATGAGAATTGGTCACCGATACAATATTTTCAGGAAGGTGCTGTCAACCCACATACTTAAATCTCAAAATGTGAAGAACTTACGATTTCTTTAGGGTTTACTGCCCCAAGGGGAAAACTATACTTACGGACTTACCATCCGCCTTTGTTTTTATGTGCGGAGTTTCATTCCCTTAATTCATTGCCCGCTGGAGACTCGCCTTTCCTCTTCTCATTAGCAACTTTGAGATCTTCCGCCAAAAGAAAATTACCAGGGGTCACCACGAGGAGGAAATATGACTTTCTTCCCAAATTGGTTATCATATTTAGGGGAGGGTCACAACTGTGCTAGGCAATGATATACCTATGCCGTTGATAGTTCCTACCAAACTCCTACCCTCAGTCACTAGGAAATAATTTTAACTTGTTATTAAGAAAGAAACGTAGTAAAAAAATGTGACAACATGGCTTAATCTCGTTAAGTTCAACTACCAAAACTGGATGTAATCGATAGAGATTATGGTAAAGTGGGAAAGTTTGACATTTAATTATTTATTTTAGATATGATACAGTCTGTGGCCGTGGAGAGTAATAAATGTTGGTCCTCCAAATGTGAAAGTGTAATCATTTTGTATACGTGGTACCCTCTTTATCTGCCTGCCAACAATGATCGCAATCCGCCTCATCCTTCTGGATGGAGCTGTTTTTATGTCGATAAGTGTATTAAGGTCTCAGTTCTCTCAAAGCGATTTGATAAGCAATGTGTAATTTATTATCTTTCATAATGAACTCTACTAATTTTCGGTTTCTTTATATGCGCCAGTTAAGAACAGCTACTGCTTGTCTTCGTACGATAGTGATATATCGGTCCTGGCTAACCCACGAACTGCGAGGCCACATGTATCCCGCCATGTTATTAAGTGAGGTCCGCCGGGCGTAGTGTTATTTAAAATATGGAAACTTATTTCTCGTTACATGTGTAGAAAGAATATTATCAAAATGAAAAGTGCTTCCATTGGCAAAATTGTACTACGCTTATATCACACACGATAAATAGTTCAACTAGATATATTTCGCCCAAAAGTTGGAAGTTCATTTAGATCTATACTTGTGAAACATTTTTCTCAAAGATGAGCTTGATAAAGAATTCATCATGTTATTTTTTATTAACTGATAATAATTTATAAAACCTGTTAAGATGTGTTTGCAACGTTAAAGAGAAATGTCAATAATAAAGACTAGAGAAATTGAATGATAGCATATCAATAATCCTACAAGAAAAGGAAATTAATACTCGGATTTATAATGCATGGCGGAAATTCTACAGTTTATCATTTATATTGAACAACAAAAAAGAATACATAGCAAATAAATTACAAACATTTGACAGCTATGTGTTAACTGTTCTAATTTATGAAAGTACAAACATGGTCTCTTTAATGTAAAAGAAAGAAATATTATAGACATATGTGAAAGGAAAATCGAGAGAAAAATATTTAACATCAATCTAAGAGACAGAACCATGAATGTTGACATTAGAAGAAAGACAAAATTAAAAGACACAACACAAGTGGCAAAAAGATAAAAATGGAAATGGGGAGAACGTATCAGCCGACTTCGACACGTAAAGATGGACACACGCAGCCACCCAGGGGGATCCAAGATGAGGATGGAGATATGAAGGAAGACAAATAAGAAGGCGGCAAGATGAATTTGTGAGCGAAATAGGTCATTTATGGGACAGCATAGCTAGTGACAGGGTAAAGTGGAAAGAAGTGGCACATACAATTCTAGAAAGAACAAATCATATATGCATATCTAATATAATTGTAAATGATAAATAGGAAAAAACAATTTCACGTCATCAGGTTTTAGCTCACCTGGTAGTTTCTTTTTTGTGAGCTACCCCACCAGTTAGTGGGAGGCTTTTGCCCTGGATAGGATATTATATCTTCAATAATACTAATAATAATTCTAATATCGTTTTTTTATTTTGTATTTTTATTGTTTTTTAAAAAAGTGTATTTACTCAATGTACGGTCTCGCTATAACATTGGCGGCATAAAAGCGGGCCATGAAACCATTTGGTCCTCGGTCAGTAGATAATTTATAGTTCACTTTAGAGAATTGTTATTCATTTGAAGAAGCTTAAAGCTTCAAGCATAAGCCTTCAAGCATAAGCTTCAAGCATAAGCAAAGTATAAGCTTCAAGAAGTAGAAAAATATTTGTTTTAATGCCTGGTTCCATATTGCTGGAATTGTCACAACGTGACTACAACATATGCAAACATTTTTTTAAGGAATATGCGTTTACAAATAATTTGACCACTATAAATTTTAGCTCATATCGGAATTTACCTCATCATTTAAGTAAAAAACTTTCCAACCAACTAGAATGGATAATCCTTTATTCCCTTCAGCATAACTATTTACGTAAATTCTCAGGCCCAAATGAAAACGTTTTTAGGCTCGTTTCCTTTCGAAAAACAACAAAGAACAACAACTGACGGGATTTGTGAATTGGGAAGCGTCGGTTATTGGCTTTCTGAACGCGGCCGTTCCGGCGTCCGCGGCGCGGCGCGGCGGTGGCGCTCCGTGAGCTTGTTTGCCGAACATCGCCGCGCGCTGCTTCCTCCGCTCGGGGCAAAACTTTTTCCCGCCGGTGGCGCCGCGCCGGACGAGCGACCAGAGGGCGCACCAAGCACAACGTTGGGCACTTCGCCAGGAATTTTCTCGCCGACGACCCTTCCCTGCCCCCGGGTGCGTCGCGCGTGTTCGCGATTTCCACGGCCGTCCCGTGAGAATTTGGCTCCCGTGTTGTTTTTTTGTAGCCGGAAGTTGGTAGCTGGCATTCGCAAATGGAATGTGGACTTGGAGTTTGGAATGCTAGATATTTTAATTAGCTCTCTGACGCTGTAGGTGCGATGTGATCTACTAATTGAAATGAACCTTGGATAGATGTCAGAATATGACTAAGGGACGAACTTAATAATTAATATTACATTCATGTGTGAATTACTATTCTGGTGGAATGTTTGTTCTATTTTAATGCATTTTTTGACGTTTGAAACATTAACGTTAGTGAATCTGGTTGATAATTTTAATGAGTGTATATCAGTGTTATTTAATATTCTACATTTTGTCACTGTAATACATTGAAAAGCGTATAATATATTAAACGAACTGAAGTATGTCTTGGAATACAGTGATTGAGGGGATGGATTTATTAAAGTCGTCAAAATGTGATTTTTAAACAAATTATATTACTTTAAAAATCAGGAATGAAAACACTATAAGTAGAAAATTACATCTGCCATTATCACTATTTCTTGATATTTAAGTGTAATGCAAATTCCTCAGCTTAATACCTTGCGTTCCTCTGTTTTTCTACCAATGTCAATAGGATGCTGCTAGATTAAAACAGGATCTATGTCTGTTCATGATTTTCGTTTTCAGGAATATGTAAGATTAGATCTAGTTTTCGTCTGGATGCATAAACTGTATACGCATCTTTTGCAAGCAGAAAATAGATACTTTAGACCGGAAATAAAAGAGTCTGGTTTGCTTATATGTGTAATTAAATTCGCTTTAATTATTCGCCAGTATGAAACAGCATTGGACAAGGTTATGTAGACCAGTCATTTTTCTGGTATTCAATGTACCAGTAAGAATTATGCACTTCGAATGCTATAGCTCTCGTATTTCAGTAAAATGCGATTGGCATTGTATCAAATGGAAAAAAATAATATTGTATACAGCATACTCTCAACATAATTTATCATTATTTCAGTTAAAGCACGGTGAGTCCCATTAAATGTCTCACAATTTGTCAGTTGCATTTCTCCGACGTTCGTCAAGATTCTTGTAGATCGATGGGAATGCTCAAAGTGAGTTTCTGGGATCAACCGGTCGTTCTGCCAAAGTTTGGAGGTGAAGGCAGAATGAGGAGAAAGAATCCCGCCCGCTCAGGGACCCGTTGTATAGAATGCTACTCCGGCAGGCATCGAGAAGCGAAGAGGAAAATATATCAAAGCAGTTTATCTACGAACTTTATCATGGCAGGGAATAAAAAATCACTTATATTTGACACATTAACAAAATTTCTCACAATTTCCAGGAATGGAATTCGCGATTTCCAATACCGATGTTATAAATTGTTGCGTTGAAGTAACGCTCGCGGCTGGGAGATCTAGCCTCCCAGTCCTTGTGTCACCTCTCGAGGTTTTAGTTACTCGAAAAAATTCCTGGTTCGGATGACTCGAACAAGAATGAATGCTTAACGTGTGGCATCCAAGCAATTACTGGATGTCACGTAATATCCACAGTCTAACTATGACGAGGATCAACGGATTTGTCCGTCGAATAGGAAAGATTAAAGAAATAGTCGAGTACCAGTTTAGCCAAGGACTCAGCAAGTATTCTTTTATAAACAAAGTTGCATATTATTTACTCATTGATTTTAAATTGATACAACTTCAGAATTTACGTTATCAATAATTGCAACAAAAAATGTGGAAATAAAAGAACACACAAAACACCCATGGGAGAAACAATACAAAAAGCACAAAAATCTGGAATTAACAACACAAAAAGAAAGCCAATTCGAAATGGTAGCAGCTTACTAATTTATGTACAAGAAATATAAATATGAATTGTTATTTACATATGTACAATATTGTAAAGAAATATAATAAAAATATAGAAGGTATCTTTAAGTGGGGAAAAATCACTTATATCTATACAGCGGAAAAAGCGATTATAAGTGATTAGATTATCGAAAATGCTTAGCAATTGTATCAACACGGCAGAGCTGAAAAAATCTTCTATCCTTTAGAGGGATAGTGGTTGCTGTTGGCATTTTAGAAACGTTCCAAAATAAGGCCTAGCAGATCATCTGCAATTATATACGAATACTCGATATTTGTTGGAATTTATCATCTTGTTTCATATCAAGACGAACAAACACTATGTTGTCAGTGTCCCAAGAAATGTGACTTTGTAAAAAATGCTCCGCAGCACTGCACACTAAAGATTGTTTTGTAACTTACCGTACAGCATATATAACACACTGTTTTTTAAACTATTCATTATATTTTTTCTCTTTATAAGTTTCTACTTTTATAATTTTTGTTCTTTATCTGTCGTTAACTTTTTTCTTTTACATTGCTGTACATATTGCCATCGACCTTTTAAAATGACATTTATTGGAGATTGTATTATTGATATAACATTTTCATAAAATAAAATATGTAATTTTTTATTTGTTACACCATCTCTTGAAATTGCATTGCAATAACCTGAAAAAAAAAGGTTTTAGCAGTATCTGAATTAATGTATTGTTTTGGTATGCTTCTCAATTATCACTGACTATTCAAGCATGTTTTAAATAAATGCTTATGTATTCTTCGAATTAACAAAATTCTGCTGCTTTCTCCTTTAATTTTTCCATCCAGCATATTTTAACTGTAAGCACTTCATAACATGGATTCTGTAGCATCTCATTCTAAGTATTTCAACAGAATCATTCTCGGTCTCTTTTAACTCCTCTTTAATAATCCGTTTTACTTACGTTGAATCTAATAATCATTCCATGATACATCATTCTCAATCTCCTTAACGTGTTCGTCTACCCCATTTCACCCCCCAACGTTCCCCTAATTTTTTATCGCATCCTCTCCCCTTCTCTCTCTTTCGCTCTCTCATTGTTACAGAAAACTCCTCGTGCGTAAAATCTGCCGACTGAACCTCACAGCGTTTTCCCTCTAAATCGACAGTCTTCTTTTACACAGAGATGAATTGTGGTGGTAATACCTAGATTTTCAGAGACATGATAATTTTTTTTTCATTTACTCAAAATTTTATGAACTCATCTTGTCTTTTTCGAGAATTGCGATGTTGAATACAAAGCATTTTTATATACTGTGTCATTCGTGGATATGTGGCAGTTCTTTCATTCAGTGGACTGTTTCGCGCATCTTCTTTTCACATTTAGTGTTTTAAATTGCAGTTCAGGCAACAGTGGACCTGTATTTGGGTTTTTACTTTGTTTTTAAATACTGAGTAGATCTGTTATACTACGGTTTATTAAGCTATTGACATTTTAAATTAGAGTAAAATCTTAATCCAAACATGAGTTAAGATGATTGACATGATGATAACATGATTTAAGAACTAAGTCAATTTTCTCAAAATTTTTGAACTATTCTTCAATAGTCAATTCTTCTAATATCTAATGTCGTACCATTTTCTTTAATTTTAAAAAACTATTATTTAAACTATAAAAGAACTAAAAAAGTAAACATTGTAGATGAATTTTAATAAATTGCAATGTATTGCCACGCGATTGATTTTCCAGAATTTGCAATGAAAATATCTCAATGGCTGATATTTTGTTCTGCTGCGAATGTCCTTAAGGGCGTGTCCTTGTATTCTTTCACGCTGCTTTCGTCCAGGCGCCGCAATCCGTTCACATGCCTTCAAACAGGATTTATAGGGCTCTAGATTTAGCGCCAAGTAGCACGCGTCGACACCGCCACGGTTGGGCGATCCGGTTTGTCGTGCGGTGTGTCGACGCGGCGAAGCGAGTAGGGCCTGGGGAGAGAGACCGAGAGGTACAGGCGCCTCTCGGGGCGTGGGCGGAGGCGGGCGGAGGCGGGGCGGAGGCGGGGCGGAGGCGGGGCGGAGGCGGGGCGGAGGCGGGGCGGAGGCGGGGCGGAGGCGGGGCGGAGGCGGGGCGGAGGCGGGGCGGAGGCGGGGCGGAGGCGGGGCGGAGGCGGGGCGGAGGCGGGGCGGAGGCGGGGCGGAGGCGGGGCGGTGGCGGGGCGGAGGCGGGGCGGAGGCGGGGCGGAGGCGGGGCGGAGGCGGGGCGAGATCGGAGAGGGCGGCGAGGGCGACGAGGGCGATGGCGGTAGCGGAGGTTGAAATGGTGACGGAAAAGGAGTCAAGCGAAGGTGGAGACAAGCGGATGCAGAGGTGATATGGGGTGGCGGGGGCGGGGTTTGGGAAGGAGGCAAGGGCGAAAGCGGACATAGAGACTGGAGGAAACGAGGACTGGCAAGAATCATAGGGGCGGAGAGGCGGTCGGGTTATCGGTCATTGAGGTGAGATGAACATCGAAGACGGTAGACGATGTTATCTCCACTTATCGTCAGTGCAGTAGGCATGTTCGTAAAAGAAGATAACGCTTGCTGATTTATGCTGTATTTTTCGAATGTGCCAAACAACAACGAATTTGCATTAGGTGTTAAAATAATTCCAGGACGAATGTCTTTTAGGAATGTTGAAGTGATCATTCCATTTTGAAAGATTTAATTGTTAAAGTTGTGGCGATTGTCTCAATTTAAATACTTGATGAGTATTTCAATACAATAAAATTTTCAAATCTGATATAGCAATAATAGTCTCTTTAGCAATGCCCATTTCAAACTTGATTCTAGTAACTAACTCAAAAGAAAAATAATAACAAGCAAATAGCTTAGCAGAATCAGCTGAGAGACTAGGAAAGCCGGTCCACGAAAGGCGAAGGTCTGTGAGGAGAATTGTGCTTTTATGAGGTCAGAAAGAATGTAAGGGAACTATGGAGAATGTGAAAGAAAAATTAATTGAGTAACAACCCTAAAAGAAGAGAAAATGAAACTGGCAAAGTTGTATTGCTCTTCTCCCAGAAGACTGCTCCTTGTAGTAATACCAAAAGACAGTAAAAAACGAGAGCAATGAAAACAGTGGTTAGGCGTTGTCGAAAACAAAGTAAACAAGCAATTGGAATAGTTTGAAAGATTATGCAATGCCATATTGCCTAAAAGGAAGACGGGCGACAAACGAGCGAGATGAGCGGTGGAATGGGAAGGGCTGTGAAAATAATAAAATTTATTGAAGAAGAAAACTGCGATAGGATCATGACGCAGAAAGGGATAAGTGCAGGAGAGTTGGGTCATTTCGTCACGCTGAGTAATACTGTGGTTTAAGTAGCAATGTATTGTTGGTAGCAATACGGGGGCACTGTCATAAATTGGTACATACAACGCAAGTATATTGGTCAGACTATGGCAAGGTCATGTTGTTGGTGGATATGATGCCATTATTATTAAGCAGAAATGTACGTTATGACATAGAGTTGACACATAAGGTCGGGGAATATAGCGGAGGACAATGTAAGTGCCAAGAGTGTGCAGAAAAGCATTAATAGGAAAACACACTGTTACACAGTTGGAAAAATATATCATTCAAAAGATGTAATTCCAGAAAGAAACACATACTAGTAGTGGAGATGTACTTGCCGGAAAATAAAGCATAAATTACGGAGACCCTTCTGGCAAGTTGATGCAATTTTGGATAAGATAAACCACAACATTTGGCAAAGCTGTTAATTTTACGTTTCTTCCTCGAGATATTTAACAATTAACTTACCTTAACCAGGGAAGAGGAAGAAAAGAATGAATGGACAGGGAAGTAATAGACATTTACTGTACATATGAAGATAAATATAATGCGAAAAGTTGCCAGTGATAAACTTTCAAATCGTAATCCGTAATATTGGTGTCGTTCTCAGTTAACACATAAAGATAAAAGAAAACAGATATACTTTACACAATAATATAACAAGAGCAAAGATATAAAGCTGTGATCTCAAAATAAAAAAAACATACTAGAATAACAGCGAGTGTAATCAATAATATATAACTACTTACGAGTTGTGTGAAATGAAGTGCGCGTTTCTGGTAAACACGATTTAATGTCGCTGCAGGAGAAGCGTCCCGTCGTTTTAGCTGTAAGCTTAGGTCGAGGTCACATACGAGAGCACACTCCTAATCAAAGAATCTTGAGAGGTTTAGAAGTTATATGTGAAAATAATATCACGAAATCCCTTCTAGTCAGCAGCGTATTATTACAGTCCCACGTGTCTAAGCATTAGTCAGGAAATAAATAAGAACCAGGTTTGAAAAAGAAGCAAGGATACTGTCGACAGAAAGACAGGAACAAAGAGTTAAAACAAAGATACAAGCCAAAGTTACCACACCGTGCCTGGAAAACAATATGTAGTTGCTCCAACGATGCCAATATTGCAATAAGATCACGTTCAAGCAGCAAGGAAATAGAGATTGTACAAAGAAAACCCTCAAATGTCCCTTAATATGTTTTTAATCGATGTTTTGAATTCTAATCTTCGTGCAAAAAAAAGTAATACGCTCGAAGCTTGTATAAATAATTAGAAAGAAGAATATAGATATTGCTGTAATTGTTTTTATTTTTGAGTTAAAATAAAATTTGTTTTTATAGCTTACCAGAAAATATTGTTAACTGGTCACATAGAAGAGAGACAATGACGCTTGAAAGCGAACTTAAAAAAAAACACTAAATTTATTAAATAAAAAAATTAATTTAATTAATGAAATAAAACTGTTGTAAACTGTTGCAATCTCAAACATTACGAAGAAGTTCCTGGTAATTGACAACTATAGCTGTAGTAACTAGCTGCCTGCAGAAGCAAAAATGCAGTTGAACAAAACGACACGAAAATTTTTCCAAAAAGGAATTTTCTCTCTGTTCATGAACAATAGATAAAAATATTCCGTATTATCCATTACTCTTCAATAATTTAAATGTTTTAATAAAAACTGTCTTCACGAATACTGCAATAGTAGTGTGTAGTATAGAATGAGAACAACAGTTCTTTACAAACAAAAAGTGTAAAAAAACTCTTGCATAACGTAACAGGCATTTAGCAAATAATTAATGGCAAGCGGAATCTTTCTTCGAATCTTTCTGTTTTATCTGAGTAGCATGCAGTGACGCACGCAGCATATGCGTTCAGTCGGTACAGTTATTATGACAATAGGTGGAAAAACACAATCTAATATTTGCCTTTTTCAGTCAAAATCGAAACTTTCATTGTTTTTCTACGTGAATATTTTTGCAAGTTCCTGGGTATCTAATTCAACTACAGACGTATAGACGTCTTTCAAAATGCCCGAGGCTTCTCAGGTCTTCTTTCAATTTTTCCTCCCACTAATATAGATTGATCGCCCGTCAGAGGAATTGTTAGAGAGGAATAATTAGAGTGCTGGAGTCAGTGGCGTAGCTTCAGTTGGGGTCACCCGGGGCAAAACTAATGGCATCACCCCTCCCCTAAATTAAATATAAAAATATCTCTTGTAGAATAGTTTATACATTATTTAATAAAATAAAGTAAATTTGACAATTATTAATAATATATTAAAAATCTATATAATTCAAAATAATTGAAATATAATTTTTAAATAAGTAATCTAAAACCAAGAATAACGAATTAAGAAATGCATGTTTTTTTATAAAAATCCTTTTCCAGATTTAAGGGCGGCAAATTTTATGTATAATTTCATCAAAATATATGCTGTAATTTGTACAAAATATATGCAAAATTAATGTTTCTAATTGATGTCACCTCCAAAATGGTGACACCCGGGGCAGAGCCGCCCCCTCTGCCCCTCCCTAACTACGCCACTGGCTGGAGTGGATCGCGTGCGTAGGGAGGCGGGGAACACGAGGCCGCGCGGGGTCGCTCTCCGTGCCCACGACAGCCCCCGGCGCCGGAGGCCGTTGCCGCGCTGTCGCGTGCCTGAGGAACGGGCGCGTGCTGCGCGGCGATAGCGCGCCCCGACGCAGGCGCCGCCGTCGCCGATGCCGACGTCTGCCGGGCTCGGCGCCGCGTCACCGCCTCCCGGCTCCACACCAGCCAGGCTCTCTCGGCCCACATCCACAGCCCGCCTCCAACGCTGTCGACGGACGGGAGGTCCTCCCTCCTCTCATCCTCCAACGGCGCCACACGGCGCCACGTCACTGCCCATGACGTGCTTAGCGCTCTAGTCCTCTTGTCCTCTCCGTCCGCGTTGCCCCCGCCACCCTCACTCCTCATCGCCTCGTTGCGCTCGTTCTGGCCATCGATGCCGCCCTCGCCGCCCTCGGCCTCCCTCCACACCCACAGCCCCCCTCAGCTCCTCACAGTTCCCCTCGGTCCCCCTCGCCCCCTCGCCACCCCTCGGCTCTCCTCTGCTCCCCTCGGCCCCCCTCACCCACCTCGGCCACCCTCGGCCCACCCTCGGTCCCCCCTTGGCCCGAAACATTTCCACCGTTTTCGCAGTCTCTACTGTCTCTTTCGCCCCCTCCACCCCCTCTTATTTCCGTACCTCCTCTTCCCGCTGACCCCTCCGTCCTCGCAGCCCTCACCACCGTGGCCGCCCACGCCATCCCTCTGTCCTTGCCGCCCGCGACGTTCCCGTTTTCCGCACTACTCTGCACACATTCGTCTCTCGCCACCTACGCCCCCTCGGCCTCTCTCGCACTCATTGCCCTCGCCATCCTCGCCATCCACACCTAGAACGGTGCTCGATTCTTCCCTCATTGGCCCTCGCCAATTACGGAGCTCTTAGCATCTTCCTAGCCCTCCCAGTGCACGCCATTTCTTGATATACAACTCGGCTGCCCTCTTGCCTGTCGCCGACCTCGTTTCTCATAACGCCCGCGACCCGCCTAGCGTCCTCGCCCGTCCCAACTCTTTGAGTATCTGTTGGTTTCCCTCCTGGTTCTATGACATTGTCATCCTCACCAACGCCGATGACTTCACTGGTGACGTTGAACTCGCGTATTTCCTCGATATTCCTCGGGTCCACATCAGAAGGTCGATCGACGGTGTTCCTTTCACTCTCTATTGGCCAGACTTGACGAAACCTAACAATAATCAATAGTACATTAGGAAACGATGATGTAATAATGGGTATTAATACACGAGTGTGATATTACTAATTAAGCGAGGAACGATCGAGTATCTTAAATTTCAGACGAGTGTATTAATACCTATTACATCGAGTTTCATACGGTACTTTTCCTAGGACTTTTATAAGTTAAACTTCTACAATGAATAGTTTCGTGGCATCTGATTCAGCCGAGGCCACCTAGCGGACAGCTACCTAAATCTACCCTCCCATGCTGCCGCAGGAGGCTGTGTTTATCTGTCCGCCTGCTAGGGAGTACTGCGCTAGTCAAGTAGAACCAAAGTGAAATTACGATCCACTTCATTTTAAATAATAAACCATGAAAAATACTAATAATCAAAGAACAACTATTGAGCATAATATAATATCAAATTCAATTTTAATGTACACAATAGAACGAAACATTTGCTAAAACGATTCTCAATGATTAATTAAGCCTCAATACTTGGTTTGTAAACTTCCCTGGGATTGGTCAAGAACCTGTATCATAATGAAAACCGTATCGAAATCGACTATCATTATGCAACTGGTTGCAGCCAACAAATGACAGTATTATACAATGGGAATAGAAAAACCCCTATTATCTCCTTTTCTTTTCTAGTGCCCACGCCGCGCCGCCTTTGCCATCTGGTCGCCGCTTCCCCGACGGGCGCCGACCCCGAACTTTCGCCTCCACTCCAGCGACACGGATTGATTTATTTTTCCGAGCACATCGACTGCTGTGGTTATTAGTTCCTTTAGTGTAGCAAATATTTCATGCCGGGAGTATTCCTCCCTCACTGTATGATAAGGTCCAGTGCCAACCTCTCGTCTGATTTCCCGATGCATGTGATACCGAAGTGTATTTAAGTGTACGCGCCCGCGTGTGTGTGTGAATAAGGAGAAAGGATAGGAATAGGAAGAGGACGGAAAGATCGTAGTCTGTGTCTCCTTTGTTAGGGTACTGTTCTAGTTTTCGCGTGGTCACAATCGAAGAAACCACGAAAAACTACTGATGAGAGCAGCAGGCCGTTAGAATTTTCTTCTAGACAGCGACTGAATTCGAAATAGCTTTCTAACTGAAGGACTTAAACTCCAGGACATCCCGATGACAGTCACTACAGAGCCAGCGGCAACGCTTGTTCTGAGCTAACTCAGACGGTCTCACGCAATACGAACATACCGAAGAACACGATACTTCATTTTATCTCCATTCGTAACGACAGGTTCTGCCCTTTAGCTTTCCTCGTTTGACTGCCACCGGGAGAGGTGGCCTAAGTGTACCAGCTGATGTCACTGCAATGCCTCTGACCGGGAGGTTCTAAGTTCGAGTCCCGACGGCGGTAGGATTTTCGACAGTACCTATATGACTAGATCGCGTTAAGTCGCTGTCTGGAGAAAAATTCTAGCAGCCGGCTCCTCTGATAAGTAGTTGGTCCGTGATTTGTCCGATCAATACCTGGCGAATGCCGGAGTAGTACCCTAGTAGCCACGGACCGCGTGATGTCCCTTCCTTGTCCTATCTTCACCCCTTATTTGTATTCTCTTACACATCATGCACTTCACTACCGCATATGCCGGGACACCGGTCGGGGGCTTTAAGCTTGTCCCGGTTGGGGTGGTGCCCCGCTGATGGCAAATACCTGGTTGAGTAAACCCCTAGTCGACACCGCTAGTCGGCAGTAGACCGGCGCGTGATCTCGCCATCCAGCGGGGGAAGATCACAGCCACCTCACAATGCAAAAAGCATGCGCTACACTTACGGAAATAATGACCTCAGTAGTTGACTTCCACGGAATTACTAACAGTCTATCAATCGTACGATTGCTCACGTACGGCTTGTCAGGGAGAAAGTAAAATTTTCTTTCCATCCAAATAATGCTTGTTTATTAGAAGTATTTAGTTACATTTAGAAACTATTTCCTCCGACAATAATGCTTGCATTGTAGAGAAGCTTCATCGTATTCGTTTCGTTATGTTAAGTATTCTGGTTGTTTATTTCAGCCAACCGCATATTTCTCCGCTTCGTAGAACTTCAGTAATCAACAGATGATTACGTTATAACTTCTTTTCCACATATAAGGAGTCCGCACTATTCGGACCGGCCCCAGCGACATCTTTTCCCTCCTCGAGTTACCCGAAGCCGAACAACTAACAACCCCCATCCCCTGCCCCTGTCCTCCGGAGCTCATATTTACCCACGATCATTCCACTAGCGCCCTCTTCTATCTCAGAGCTCTCACTACTCTCGCCTTCCTCGCCGCCCTCGCCACCTTCTATTCACTCCCGGTGCTATGGGCCGCACCAACTCATGATAACTTCTAACACATATTTTTCCATCCTTGCCTCTCTTGCAGCTGAAGCTAGCCACCTCCCAGCCTCTACCCGTTTCTCTTTGGCTCCGATTTTCCCGCGCCCGTTTCCTTCGTCGCTTTCAGCGCTCTCGTCGTCCTCATTCCCATCCTTACTGCGCCCTTTGCCTGTCGTCCGTAGCCCCTGGGTTGCCACGTGCAGTCGTCGCCCATTTCCGCCCGGCCGGATGCTCATCGCCCCGGCCACTTTTCCGCATCGCACTTTGCTGGCCTCCCCGCCCACGCTGTCAACGCGTTCTGTTGGCCCATATCAGCAGCGACACTTTTCTTCTGACATTAGGCCGGCTTTTAGAGAGGGGAAGGAAGTTGGGAATATTTCTGAGGGCGAAAGTTAGGAAAGATATCCGTTAATACAATATCAAGCCTTCGCTGGATTTCTAAGGCAATATTTTCTCCATTCTGCATCTATCATTTGAATACATCTATGGTCGTGTTGTGTTTTATTTTAAACTAGCTGAAATGTCCTGCGTTTTCGGGTTATTTATTAATCATCATCATCCTGCCTTGCCCTGCCATGTTTCTTTACGATCATCGTTGCTACTACCATTGTTCCTATGGGCGGATATTAACAGGTGCATTGTTACATAATTCCGTTACATGTTCAATAAACAATATTGCAAAAAAGCCAAACAATTTATACAGGAAATGTTTTTGGCTTTCAAAAATGTTTAATTAGTGAATTTCCTATCTGTTTTGGAGAGAAAAACGGAACCTGTGCATATTGAAACTTGGTCCCAGTGGGAGGGACCAAGCCCTCTTCTTTACACAAGAGCAAAAATTATTTGAAAAATCTAGCCTAAGTTCGGCTTTACGCAATAGTCTACATCTCAGTGGAAACTACATCAAAGCAATTAACTCAGCCGTTACACGAGTTTATCCAGAACAGACAGACAAAAAATCCAAAAGCAATTGAATTGAGATTAAAAATGGCAGTTGTTTTGAAAACACAGATACTCCAGTTGTATTTATATAATTATTTATTGTCTTTTGTAAAAAATATTGCTGTTCATTCCAAATGCCTACCTAATTCTAATCATTGTAAACATGTTTGATTGCACTAAATTTTACATTCACATTTTATTTGCCTTAACGGATTGCGCTCGGTTACAGTATCCCCGAAATGTGCCGGGAGTTACAAAGCAAAAGCATCAATAGTCACAGTCGTAGCATATTCTCAACGAGAATGATGTGCACTATTTAGACTTTCACTGAAATTTATTATTTCTTTCAGAGACCCTATGCGAGATGGGGTGATGAATTTTCCGTTCATTGCTCTCTGAAAACACACCCTCTGCATTCTCTTTACATTACTACAATGATAAAAACAATACTAAAATATTAAATAAAATGCATAACAACATTTAAAGATGTAAGAATACATTTCATTGTGAGCAAAATATCCATATTCAACAAAGCAGTTGGAAAAGCACATTCAACAAATATTAAGCTGTTTTCGAAAATTTAGAAGTTATAATATGTGCCATTTTTATAAGAGTACATTCCCATTGTAATACAAAATTTAAAGAAATAATTTTGAGACTGTTTTTAGAAAATTCTGAAAATATCTTAAGGGCTTTATGTAAAGAAAACGGATTGAGAAATGCAATTTAGGCAGGAATTGAAATGGATACATGTGGAGGAAACACCCACATCATGACTGACAGTCATTCCTTAAATGGGATTCAACCCCACCGCTTGGATGTAATACACCACAGTTCTTTGACAGAACTACCCAAGCTCGTGCACCACCCAGGCCGACCAGGAATTGAAGTCAGATGGTTGAAAGGAGATGCATGGTAGCTGGGAGATCCCCATCATTTCCCAACACACAAGCAAACATGAAGACCAGCGCTCATCAGAAAGTCGATTCGGGAACAAAGAGCCGTCCGCAGCGGCCGGAGCGGATGGCGGGAGCTGCACCGGGAGCAAGCAAAGCCTGGGGAGGGGGGTCGAGGTAGAGGGGATGAGACGTGGAAGCGATAAGGCGGACGGCTCAGTTTCACACCAGGCGTCGTTGCAAAATCTATTGAAATGGAAGACGAAACAAGCTGTTCTCAGAGCGAGAAACGGCAGCGTGTTCTGATCGATGAATTTCTCATACCCTGGCGCTTGGCACTTGAATTTCTCATAGTGCTCCCGTTTGGCCCGGCCGGAGCAATCGGTCTTGGCGCTACGGAGCGAAAACGTGATGAGCCCTGATCTAGACCTAAGGCAGAGATAGGATTAGAAACTAGCATCGGCAGAATGAACATTGCCGCTGTCTCTGAAGTGATTCAGCCCAGGATGTCCAAGGGTTCTAGTTCCGATGGTGGCGGATTTTCAACACTAGCTGTTCATCTGGTGTATGAACAAGAAATCTAGCAGCCGGCTGCTCTGACTCGTAGTTTTCCGTAATTTCTCTGATCAATACCAGGCGAATGCCGCAGCTGTTCCCTAACAAACGGCCATGGACCACGCGCGATTTATCCTGCCTTTTCCTCGTCCTATTCTCTTCCATTACACATGCACACACATACACACACACTCACACACACACTTGCACTTACATGTACTTACTTGCAGTTAGTAGCACATATATCGTGAGACTAGTTGGGAGCTTACAGCATCTCCCGACAGAGGCAGTGTCTCGCTGAGGGAGATATCTCTTGCAAGCTGGCGTATAGATTGGCGCTCTGTCTCACCATTCAGTGGGGAAGGAATTATCGCGACCTCTCGGTGTAAAACATTCCATACACAAACAGGACTAATGACCATAGCAGTTGACGATCTTGGAAACATTAATCGACACAGCGGCCCTCCAAACCGAGACCACTAAATACATCCCTCACACCCATATAAATATATTCATTATAAACAATACTAGAGACTGCTCCATCTCGGCCACCGGGTTGTCCGAATTCCATTTTGTTTAATCTCTCTCTCTCTCTGTTAGTGCCTGAGAGTTCTCGCCCATCTCACGGTTCCTTTTCTCAATTCCCACGAAATGTCCGTCCGTTCAGACCACCCAGACACTTACAGCCACTGCTCTCCTGTCAGCGCGGGAAGCGTGCTCTACACCTCCCCGCACGCTCTCTACCAAGCAATCAGGAGAACCTCCTTCCTAGCCTCTGCAGCTTCACACGAGTGACCAAGCGAATGGACGAATAATTCGGCTTTCTTCTAACACGTAATTATATGAACAATATAAAAATCGATCTTTAGGCATTGACGAAAGATCGTTAAACTGATAGAAATGTGCGGCTTAGCGGCCGTTTCCCTTCCGGTGGTGTTATTACTTACACTTTTTCAAAAAATTTAGTAATTGTTATGAATTAATTTAAATAATTACAATTGAATGAATTTATGTAGTAGATATCCAAGCCACAAGAAATAATATGGTTTGGAAAGTTGGGACATCTTAAAATTTAGACCGGCAAGGATGAACGCAGAAAATTGGACGTGTGTAGCATGTGTCTGTTGAAAAGTTCGAAAAGTTCTACATATTTCCTTTATGGAAAGTAGAAAACTCTAAAAACATTGTTTTATTTCCTTCGCTATTAAGTATCGAAAACGAATAAATGAAGGAGTTTTACAAATTCTGGAAGAACAAAATCATTATTCACTGTGAACACAAAATTCAAAATATGTCTGTCAATGTTGTATAGTTATCAAAATATGTACATGTAAGCTGTAGGGCAATGAGGCAAATAAATACTGCTGGAAAAGGAATTCTGCTGACCACTTACCATGCTTTAAAAACGTAATGGACCGTATAAATATAAGTACTGAAGATCTTCGGTGAAACGGCAAATGTGTCAAAATGTGTTTTGAACACATTGTGTTGACTATTCCACCAGTGAAGTTAAAACCAATAATGTTTAACTATACATACAAAATGCCCACAATCAGGGCGGTATATCTCAAAATGTTTATCGCTTTTGTTGTGGGATTTTTCTCACCACTTCTCCCTGCTGGCCAATCATAAACAGTGGGTTATCTATCTTAGGAGACGGATGATCGCTATGTAGAAGTCCAATAATCCGCATATGTTCTATAACATAGCATCTTAATATTTTAACATCGCTTTCAGTTATTTTCAATATTTGGTGTATTTTGGAACTCTGTTGAACATACTTTCACTTGTTGAATGGTCCTACTTGTGCTTTGGAAACTCTCAGATAATCCCATCCTAGCTTCGTATTTATCGAAAATTTCCAAAGCACTCCTGGTATTACCTACAATAAACACTCACAAATCTTTGTATTTAAAAATTATCTTCGAATTTAACAAAACTCGCTTTATTAGTTTCTCTAACGAGAACCTTACTCGAATAGGAAATGTCGAATGTTTTAAATATATGGATAACAACTCACACCAATGATATAATGAACAAAAGATGGCAGATAAACGTTCATTCTAGTAATTTTATGATTTTATCAAAATTTAGTGTTTACAGGTTTGTTCTGAAAGTAACCGAACTTTTTTAAAACTAACTTTTGTACTACATTGAGTGTTAACATTCTTCAATGTAGGCACCTTGAACCTCAATACATCAATTAGAGCGGGGTTTTCCATTGTGAGATGCACTTCTTGGAATTATTGAGTGCGATCCCCTTCGAGGCGCCGATTGTAACTTTTGAACCGTCTCAATCGATGCAAAGCGCCTTTCCTTTCAGTGGCATTTTATTTTGGAGTGCAAGAAGTCGGGCGGCGACAAATCCGAGCTGAGGAGGGTGAAGCAGCTATGCTCCTCGCATCCTGGCCATGTACGCGCCTGCCAACAATGCTGTGTGAACGGGTGCGTTGTCCACGGTGCAGCACCCAGTTGTCAGCGATGTCTGGATAGACGGGCTAAACTCTCAGTACAAAGGCGCTGGTGCATGCCTTGTAGTAGGCAGCATTTACTGTAGTACCAGTAGGTACAAACTCTTTGTGTACAATCCCTTTCGAATCGAAGAAGTCTATCAGCATCGTTTTCTTTTGAATTTTGGCATCAACGCCTTCTTTGGGCGAGGAGCCGCGGATGTAAGCCACTCGAAACGTTGCTTCTTGCTTTTGGGGTCATTCTCAAAAATCCACGTTTCTTCCCTCGCTAATACATTATTTAAAAAATGTTCATCACTTCCAAACTTGCAGAACTTTTTGCGGTAAATTCGCACACGACTCTGCTTTTGATCGTCCGTCAGAATTTTCGGAGCCATGTTTGCACAGAATTTGCACATGTTCAAGTTTCAGTCACAATATCAAAATCTTGAGTTTTTGTGATTTAAAATATTTTAATAATCTCCAGAACAACGAAATATGCTTTCCTCTTTACGTATTTATTAAGTTTCAGCTCAAAATCTTTAAATTATTTGTCCGTGACACATCTATCCATCAATCAATATTAACATCGGTTTTGGGGGTACAAAACTGCATGTATCTCCTCCTCATCTGTATGAATCTTAAATATATTTGAAACAGCACTAATATATACTAATCCTAACGAATATGCATAGTTAAACATGGATTGTACAACCGATATTCGAGATTACATTGGATGAGGTCATTCAAATTCTTTTCCTCTCTATTACAAGTAGTATTGTATGTAATACAGGGAGAAAAATGGAAAAAAAGGGTCGATGTTATAAGGGGCTGGTTCTATGTAATACGCGAGAATTAATAAGGAAATTGTACTCCTAGTAAAGACCACGCCTCTCCTTGACCCCAATTTTCTAGGGGTGAGCTAGGTGCCTAAGCATTTGGGACTTCCTATTTGGAAGCTGTGAAGGGAGAATTACAAGGTTTAGCCCTTTCATCAAGTACGTTTTTACAGAATAATACGTTGAAGTTGATAGTAAGAAAACTGTTTAATTTATCTATTTGACAGATCTCATCAGTTAATTGATTACGAATTTACATTGAATTGTAGTCCTAAAGGGCACGGAAATTTTTGAATGTGGATTGGCGAATGAAAAATGGTTGATTTAAATTGACCCAGATGATAATTACGTTAGAGTTATATTCATAAGAACAACTTTGAAGTCCTAAAATACCTGCATATTGACTGCTTGTTTGATGGATTGATTGGTGATACCGTGCGCGTCAACTTGTAAGGTCAATAATCCTGTAAGTGTAGTATATGCACTAAATGGCGAGATACGGTGCCGTCCTACACGTCGACTGCGGGATTGCCCCCAGGTATCTCCCAACAGCGGGTCCTCGCTCCAGCCGGGACAAACACTAAGCACTATTAATCACAACCATTATGCAAGAATCCCTCAATTCTATTAATGAATGGTCTAAGTCGTCAGGATTCATCTTAACAAAATCAGAATCAGAATTTATGGTTTTCTCTTTGAACTCGTCTTCAGTAGTCCTGAAATTTGGTGACCTTAATCTAACAAGTACAAATATCAGCCAAAATTTTGGGTTTAACATTCGACATACTCGTGGAAATTCCACGTTTCTTCCCTCAAAACTCATTCCTCTGTTCGACCTTAATGTAATCAGAAGGTTATCTTCACATAAGTGTGGAGCTGATGACATTTCCCTGATCAAGTAAATATTTGATACAACCAACGCTAGATTCATAGAGTCGTAGCTTATAGTTCAACCAGCAACCATTTACTAAGAACATTGGACCCTATAATCAACCCTGCATGTCGCCTACGTTTGGGTGCCTTGAGGAACCAGTCCATGTACCAGTTTACTAGTTGAAGAGGGCCTCCTTCCTTTAGAGCTCCGTCAGAAAGTTCCTACGCCTACAATTTGCTCACTATTCATTGTTGTCCTCCAAATCCCACGCTTAATTTTATTTGTAACCTCTCCAAGTCCTTCTAATAGGCAAATCATCCTAACTATTCTAAACCGCTGAATGTTAGACTTGCTAAGTACCGTGTTGGTTTTGGCATTGAATCTCATATCATGAAGAGGAAACTCAATTCCCTTCCCCCTTTGGTTCATTGCTCCCTGTAAATCAATACGGAAACTACTAAATTTACAAATCCTGATATCTCAACACCTATCTTTAAGCAACTAATTCTGGAGTTTAAGCACAAATTTGTAAACCATAGCCCATTTTTCACGGATGGATTCAATCAACAATCAAGATCTCGTGGAGCTGTTATTTCCATTCACTTACCCCTTAATCATCTTTATCGCCTCCCAGATTTTTATTCCATATTCTCATGTGAAGCTTGGGCTATTATCAAAGCTATTGATATTAGCATCGTAAGATCATCTAACTCATATGTTGTTAGTTCTTCTGATTCACTATCTGTTCTATCCTCCGTCCGCAACCGGCATTCCTTAAATCCCCTCATACAAGAAATCCAAGAAATGCTGCATTACACCTTCTTTAAAAGATATCGCATTAGAATAGCTTGGCTTCCTTCTCACATAGGCATCCAGGGCAATAAAGAAGCGGATGCAGCAGCGAAAGCAGCAATCCCTCTTCCAGAAATTGAAACTGAATCTGGCGGCTCACTTCCTGACCTTAAAAATTACTTATTACTTGCGATTAAGAAACTTTGGAAACGGAACTGAAAATGTCTGCCTTCTAAATTACATGCAGTCAGGAAGAATATCGAGGAATCCATCACGTCAATTAGTCTTAGTAGACGGCATCAAGTGGTTACAACCAGACTACATGTAAGTCATTTTAAGTTTAGCCATAGCTACCTGATGAAGATGACTACCCCTGATCTTTGGCCAAATTGTGATCTTCCAGTGACGAACTAAGCTCCTCAGTGTTGATTGCCATGCAGTGACGACTGACAGAGCAAGTCTCAACACTAATTGTGATATTCATTGTATATTCAACTCCTAAGCGAGCCACATGATTATTCAACTCCTTACCAAATTCAATCTGTTAAATTGTATTTAAAAAATTGAGTGTTTTATTGATGATTTTATCTCTAATTTATGTGTGTGTTTCCATGTAATTGTATGCGTGTGTGTAACAATATCATATTCATGTAAGTACTGTATTTTTGCAACTGTGATCGCCAATGACCTAGCTGTTTCTGGGGTGACCTTAATAATAAAAAAGCACTAAGATCCCCACTGGTCTTTCCGAAATGTATGGAAGTATAGTCCCTGTAAGTGTTTGTGTATAGGGTGAAGAGAGAACAAGGAAGAAGAAGGAAAGATTACAGGAGGTCTATGACTAGTTTTTTTCGGGTAATGCTCTGTCATCCACCAGATGTTAATCGGAGAAATCACGGAAAACAATCAATCAGAGCCAGCCGCTTGAATTCTCCTCCGTCCAGCTGTTGAAT
Organism: Acheta domesticus; assembly: GCA_031308135.1. Lineage (NCBI taxonomy): Eukaryota > Metazoa > Arthropoda > Insecta > Orthoptera > Gryllidae > Acheta > Acheta domesticus. Next base: position 81,076,673 of record JAHLJT010008756.1, on the reverse strand, counting down.
TCGATTTATCTATGTAACTAGTGTGAAAACTCCTGCCGGGGGACTCTAAACGTAGGACTTCCCGGTCAGAGGCACTGCAGAGACAGCAATTAATGCGCTGAGCCATCTAAGCCGGTTGATTGCTTGTGACACCACTCAAGCTGTAGGGTTTGCCGGAATGGTAAGGCGATTCAACTCCTGGGTATTCAACGTCCTGGAAACGGAGCGTCAGGAACAGCTGACGGAACAGGAAAACCCTGCCGAGATACTGACAGTTGCTGTGATGCGCGTACTTGAAAAAAAAATACGGAGAAGAGCGTAGTGAAGTAATGGAAATGTTGTTTGGTCGAAAGCAGACGAGATGTTGAAAATTGCTGAAGGAGAGGAAATGAAACAAAAGTAATTAGCTATGTACTTCTGTATTTGCAAAAGAACTCTCACGTGTTAGGGGATACTGACAACAAAAATCCCATTTATATATTGTTCGTACTTATTGAAAAGATCTGGAAGAGTTTTGGAAAACATTTCCCGTGATTATTGTTGTGGGACAATAACTACGTTAGTATGTTACTGGAAGAGCATTGACCTTACCTCTGGCCAAGAAGTGACGTGAGACTGCTGGGATAATAGACGAAGCAGCCGATGGGAGACGATATTATTATTATTATTATTATTATTATTATTATTATTATTATTATTCCTCTATATCACGACTAAAGATATTATGTGTCGGCTGAATATAAAATCTACTCCAGGTTGCAACCAGCTACCTAAGGAGTAGATCTAGGGCCTCTACAATACTTTGTGCAAAATGTGGGCTGTTCCAAATAAAGCGATTTCTCGCACTTCCCAGTCTTTTGGATTACCTGGGAGTTTAGACAAGTTCTAACACAAACTTTGCGGAACAAATCCAAGAGCTCCGATAACTATCGGAACGACCTGTGCTTTTACGCCCCACATAACATTATTATTATTATTATTATTATTATTATTATTATTATTATTATTATCCGAATTTTTCACTCTCTGCACTATGTGCAGGAACATTCACCTGACCATTGCTGGTCTAGGCTCGGTCGGTCTCGCTGAGACAAAACACGAACGAATGTTACTCTTGACATTTCAATCAATCGTGTCCCAATCAGTCGTACATCCCAGGAATTCTCTTACTATTCTGCAGCTATCCAGTATTACTGCTTTTTGCGTTTGTTCCACGCATGAGAATGGTAATTCCAACACTTGAATTGCATGCATTGTGTGTTTTGGTACTAATCCTGTGGTGGACATTATTATCGGTAGTATGCCGATATTCTCAAGTTTCCATTGGTGGCGAAGCTCGTGAGGTCAACGGTACATATTTCTGAATTTTCAAGCTTTATTATTATTATTATTATTATTATTATTATTATTATTATTATTATTATTATTATTATTCATTGCAAGTGTTTCGAAGTATCTTGAAGTGGCAGAAAGACGTCGAACAAAATTCAAACTTTTGCAATTTTCAAACATTCAGATTTGACCGTGAAAATCGGACCTATTCCACCTTAATAAGTGTATTTTATTCTACTCTTACAAGAAATTTAAAGAAAAAATTGGAGCCGATTTTGAGAAAAATTTTGAAAATGTCCTGAGGGCTTCATGTAAAGTAGCCCCAAATTTGGGAGAATGTTATTCAAAATCGCGGCGCCTTGAGTGGAACCAGATCGATCAGGAAATATCCATTTTGGAAGAAATCGTACTTGTGGTTTAGGCGCTAGTGTTGTTCACACACACTGGACAGACGGCGGACAGACAGACAGGCGGACTGACAGGCAAACAGAGGGACGGACGAACGGACGTTTTAGAAAAACACTTTTTCGGTATCAGGGGACCCCAAAACATGTATTTCCGTTGAAATCTCGAAATCGATTTTCCGCAGCATTACATAACTTTCTCTATACTACGTATATTACTCTGTATATATGTACGTATACGGGAAGTAAAAAGGACTACTTTGAAATTGTTCTTGGGAAAGTGGATATAAGAAATCTTATCCATTATAAACGGTTGTTCTTGTTGTTACTATTTAATTTCGATGCTCTGGATACTGCATTAGCCTATCCGCAATATGGAATACATTTCTGGGAATATTAGAATTTAGCAGCACATATACTCCCAATGTTGCCAATTATCTGTTCACTCTCAAATTGCTAGAATGACACCTATACATCCAACTTTTTTTACCATTCTGTGGCTCATCGTTTGAGGTCGGCCATACCTCTATCCGGCGTTGAACCGTTACAAAATGGTTAAACTAAATGATTTGGATTTTAAATTAAGAGAAGATTAGAATGTACCTAAGGAAGCGAATGAATTAGTTCACAAAATGTACTTCACAAATGAAGTGCATTGTTCTACGGTTTAAATTATTTATAGACTTATCCTGTTTGATCTGGACTCTGCACTGACTGTATATCTTAAGATACCTACAATTCAGATAATTTCAGTCATTATTTTATCCGCCTCGGTCACATTTGCACCGTTCCCCACCTAGAAAATTGGTAAGGTGAACTGCCTGTCTGTCAGTACTTGGCACTCTAGAAAAATACTTCAATATATACGAGTCAGTTAGTGTTAAACCAGGATTCTGTTTTATTTCACAATTGTGACATGGCGCACTGAGTATGTTTCGTCCGTCCACATCCACCGTTGACTGCCATGGGAGAACCAGCATATTCGAATTTTAGGCCGTTTCGTAAATATAAAGGTTTAAAGCGGTCGGTAATTCAGATGCAATTAATACTTAAATTTTTGAATATTTTTTTTTTGCATTGGACTGATAACTTTTGTAATGCATTGATGAAATTAAGCGTTTTGCCATTAAAGCTCTTTGCAGACAAGTATTCGTACTGTGAGAGTACCTACTGTTTGTTTTTACTGTTACTTTACGCTTATTCTGAAATTACTCAATTTACTACAACACTACGTCTTCTTCTGTAATTTAGTTTATTCACTTCTATTCCCCGAATCTTTCTAATAAACACCATATTGCATTTGTTTTTTGCATAATTTCTTCGCTAAGTAAACAAAATATTTTATATTTACTCATCATTTTTTCTTTTCATATTTAATATATTTTAGAACATTTTTAATTTGTTCATTTATTCTTTACCAGCGTACCGTTTATACGTTGATCTTATACACAGTTTTCTTTCATTTGGTAGAAATTTATTTCCTTTCCTCATTCACGCCGCTATTCACACACTTCCGATGTGCAATCTTCATCCGAACAGACGATCTTCATTTCGCTTCCAGCTCTGAAGGCGAAATTTCATCGTCCTGACCTCTTCCTTCTGTCACGTTTCGGTGAGAAGTGGTGGGTGAATTTATAATCATTTCACGTTCCGCACGTACCAACCACCAAGACGCTCAGCGAGACCCGTTGAGTTAACATGGCGCTCCGCAAGTCCCTTGCAGGGTTCATGCGGAAGCCCCAAAGCTTCAGAATAAATAGTGGCTAGCTGTCGTAAGTTTGTAAGTGCTTTAGTGTCGTCGTTTGTTGCATAAAGTCCCACATTTATGGGACGCGAGTATAATGGAAATTGCATTCAATTAAGTGACCACAGTGTACATTGTAAGAAAGTTATATTTTCCTAGCTTAGACGTACAAATCTTGTGTTGTGAGTTTTATACGACCTTATTGCTAATGACCTTATTGCTAGTGTTATTTAATGGAAATTTTGTGACAGAATTGTAAGCTCTTCGAGAATGGATTTTGCAATGGATAAAAGAAAAACGAAAAGAAAAAAGCAGTTTTGAAGCGATTTTCATGGGAAAACCGTTTCTTTCCGAATGTGAAAACGAATCTCTTTTGCAAAAACCGTCCTCAATTAACCAGTATAATTTGTATGGAATTATTACGTTAAATGTAATGTCTGAATGTCATTACCTTTTAGGTTACAGAATGTCTGATAATAAGAGTTTCTCTGTAAGCTTTTGGATCTATGGAATATATCCTCTCAAGTTTCGTGTAACTTTCCGATATTGTTTGTTTACTTTCAGAGCATGATATTTTTACTTTAGTGCTAATGAAACTGAAATGTTTGCATATTGTTTTTGCAGTTTATCCTTTTTTATTGTGATTCAAGACTTGTATGAAAACGAATATCAAATTTGTTTATTATGTTTTGAAAAAATATAGGTCTATATCGTCGCAAATATATTTAGACAAGTACTTCAAATAAACTATTAACTATTGTATGATTTCGAAAGTTTTATGCATAAAAGAAACATATGTGAAAATCAAGTATCATCAGTATAGCACAAGGGAATGAGTTTTGTGAATATCTGAAACAAAAATGTTATCTTAAATGTATTATGTTTGATCACAGATACAACGTAAACATAGTTAAAAATAAAGAGCGTTGTTTTGAGATTCCGCTTAGGAGTATGGAAACATTTTTGCAATGAGTTCAGGTTCTATTTCTAACATATCCATTACAAAACACACAATTGTATCGAAAAATATACCTTTCAACGCTGTACTTCGAGAAATAAGTATGTTTAAAAAAATCATAGAGATATTTCCAGTTTATACAAGTTATTCGCCCGAAAGAAAAACTCGGCCATAATGGCGTGAGGCCATTAAATGAGTCGTTTTCAATGAAATGAAATCAATCGATGCGGTCTGTTTCATCACGTGCGAAATGAATGGTATCTCTGATGATGGGTTATTATTGGGGTGAAAAGGTCGCTTTGAAGGACAGTGGCAGCGGTCTTTTGTGCTGGTCGCCGGAAGCCAGGAGAGATGAAGGAAATTCCTGGCCGTTAAGAGCACAATGGAGGCAGAAAGGACCTTAGATGGAACCATCGCGTCTAGCCGCGTGTCTTCCTTCGATACCTTTACACTGGGGCTTCAGTCGCTGAATGTAGCAAATTCGGCAATATATCAGAGACAATATGACTCGGCAAGATATTATCGTGGTTAAATGGGGACTGAAGTTTTCCCTTCCAACAGAATGATGTCTTTCCAAAAGAATTATAAAGAATTATTGTTGTAGTGTATTAGTGTTGATTCTCTTTTCTTTATTGTGTTTTACTGTATTGAGGTTACGCTATTTTGTGTATTCACTTAAGTTACTTTATTACTTGTGTCTAATAGACCTTACAAGTCGTCAGGTGTTTTTGCAAATATTACCTCTATTTTTTTTTCAATTCAGTAAGAAAAAGAATTTGCTGTAGAGAAGAAGTGGAAGAAAGTAGTTCATAAAAACCGGCACTTCTAGATTTAAATAGGTTTAGACAAGAACTGAATGCGTAAATGCCTAAAACTAAGTGGTTGTGAATATTATGTAAACTTAACCATGACTTCAAAAACAGTGTTGCTAGTTCGTACCAAATTGACTTATCTTAAGAGTATTAGTTACATTTTATCACTGCAAGTTGAAAAAGTTTCTTTAATGTTTTCGAAAATTCTCTGAAAATTTTCATGGAATTTTGTTTACAGTTTTGTAAGTGAAATGAAATTCCGTTCAAACTATTCGCTTCTATAGAGTTCGTTGTAGTTCTAACTATATTGGTCTGTAAAAACGAATACAATTAGTAGCCCAGCCGTTGAAGAAGTACTCTCAATATTGGCAGTTTATTTCATGAGTTGGTTGTTTTACGATAGAGAAGCAATATAAAATAAAGACGTAATTGAATTGAATTGAACTGCTGCCCGTTAGTTTGCACTGACGTCAATTCTTCACCAGCCTCACCCTGTTCCTTCCCTTCTCCTTCCTACCTCCTCCCCTTCTCCTCTTACCATCCTTCCCTTCTACACTTTTCCTGTCTCCTCCACCACCTCACCCCGCCTCTGCTTTATTCTCTTCTTCTACTTCAGACTCAGCCATTGCGTTGATTCCGTCTTCATCACACTATAGACTATAGAGGAAAGAATCTTTCCTTTATGATGGCAGCCTTCACCTCTACCACTATTTTCCCAACCTCTGTTGCCGTTACCGTAAGTGGTGCCATGTCTATTCCTACTTCACTGTCGTTATCTCCGCCGCCAGTTTTATCAGTAATAAACAAAGAAAGGCATCATCGTGTCACTATTTCTATCACCATTTATCCCATACCACCATTATCATCAGAACTATCAGAAGACCTAGACAAATCTAGCACCAATCAACATTTACCAGTACCACCTCAGCCAGTGTTTTCGTCACTGCAACCGCCATCACCGCCACCGCCAACAACCTCACCCTCACCCGCACCCTTAATCCACCGCCACCGCTTCCTCGTCAGCCTTTTTTTTTGTTTTGTTATTTAAGGTCGCATTAACTGCTAGTACATTAGCGACCACTATTGGGTGTAACGTTATGAAGATGAAAAGATATGGTGATGACACGGGGTGAAAGGACGAACACATACAACCATCCCCGGGACTCGAACCCGCGACCCCACGGTCCAAGATCAGTACGGCACTACTGCTTTTGCGATCTCGGCGACGGGGCCGACTCTCGTCAGCCTTTGCCGACGCCACCGGAGCCTCTTCGGCGCCGCCCCTCCCCTCCCCGCCACGCGCTGCCGCGCCACAACCGCCAGGGGAGCGCGTTTTCGTGTACCGCCTCCCGCAAGAAGCGATGCAGATCCGCCTCGCTCGAGAGGCCGCGGCGACGGCGGGCAGGCCGCCATGGAAGTGACAGGGAAGATGACGGCGCAGGGAGATCGCGATGGAGCAGAATACACGGGAAAGTTGGTAATGGAAAAGGACGGAAAGCCTGTACGGCGATAATGGTATAATTGGATACTGAAAACTTCAGTGGCACAAAACACATTTTGTGAAGCTTTATGAGTTTATTTGATTAAAATTTACTTTTGTTAGAAAATACTACATTCATGACTAAATGAATATTTTTAGAAGCCTATATTATGTTTAAATTATCTCTTTTTACTACATTGTGAACGGAAAAAACATTGCTCTTTTAACCTTTTGAACTATCGTTTCTCATTAGAATACAAATGTTTACAATGGTACGATGACGGATGGCAGATGACAGAAGATGATTGGATAAGAATCATTTGAGTATGAACTCTAACACAATTTAAAAAAAGAAATTTCAAAAAAATATTGAAAAGATAAATTTATTGAGGCAACGAATGAAAGGTGTATGTTGTTGGTATCATTTGGGGTGTTGAAAAGGTGGTATTTGATCCCAAACTGTCTCTAAAACACCGACACCAATTTTAAAAATTGATGTGTCATTATTATATATTTCGAAACAACTATTCGTATATACCTCAGTCTCAAACAATTCTACGTTCAACCCAACTTTTATATCTTAGCTAAGATCTAAACAAATGTGTCATTAAAATAAATCTTAAATTAAAAAAATAGAATATAGCCTATTAATTAACACAAAATAACAAAAGATGATATTGCCCTTATGACAGATAGAGACTTATAGGTCCTAGAACTCTTATTGTCACAGAATATTATAATTCATCTCAACAATATAATTATTAATTTTTCATCTTTTGCATAAAATATCTCCAAGAAATCCATCTAGCAATTGTCACGTAAATGCCTATCACTAAATCCACTTAGAAGAGGCAATCATAATAAACCACTAAATCCGCATTATCATCTCCCCCGCCAACGCAATTTCCTTTCAATATGTTGGAAACCAATCAATTCAAGATGCATTAAAGAAGAATAATTTTAATGAGATGCTGCGTAGGTTTCATTTATTGTATTGAAACATTGTATTCTGGTATTTCTATCGTTTCCTGAACGCCAAGAATATTTTCCTTCGTAGCAACGAAAAAGTGACGATCGTAGTTTTTTATTGTAAAAAGTTGTTGATTTCACACACTTTGTTTCTGGACTCATAAGTGAGCACACATATTATTTGTCACGGTTAAAGAAATTGGTATCAGAAATTACATCGTGCCAAATGTGTGAATTTCCGGATGTATTTAAAATTATAAATGGATGTATTCTAAATGACCTGATCTGGATATATTCAAATGTATATTAATTGACGTCATCAAATAAAATAAACATTGTTTAGAAACAAATCAATGTTCTTTAAAAATGAGCTATTAGAAAAGCAGAAGACTACAGCTGATAAACTTTAGTCCACTATTCAACAAAAACTAATTAGATTTTGGTTTGTACAAACTGGCTGGGTATTCTTCACAATAAATCCATCTACCTATCATTAACTCAAAGCTTATCCTGTAATCTAGATCATCCTTTTAGGAGGAAACCTTAATAAACCCCCAGCATGTGCAGTCCAACCCTTACAAGATCTTTTCCAATTACCTTAGAATAAATCCTTCCATCTATCCTTAACTCAAAGCCTATCCCTGAATTTAAGTCTCACTTATAAAAGGGAATCATAATTAACTAGCATCTACAGCACAACCACCATCAAATATTCCCCAATTACCCTTCAATAAATTCACCTACCAATCGTTAACTTCGTATCCCTGACGCTCGGCTGTCTGGAGGGGAATTCTAAAGGCCACCTGCTCTAATCGGTAGTTTTGAGGTTTTTCGGTATTCTTGAGGTTCTCCAATCAACACTAGGAGAATGCCGAGCAATACTCCAACAAACGGCCACAGACCGCGCGAGATCTTTCCCTCCTCCTTCCTTGGCCTATCCTCACCCCTTACTTACGCACACTTTCACTAACATGCACTACACTACCAAACAAGCAGGGAGACTGGTTGGGAGCGTAGAGCTTGTTCCGGCTGAGGCAGTGTCCCGCTGATGGGAGATACCTAGTTGGAGAAAAATCCGCTATCCGACGGTAGGTCGGCTCCGGATCCCGCCATCCAGCGGGAAAAAAATCACCGTTGTATTCTTGGCTGTCCGGGATGAGCCGCGTCTGAGTCGATGGATCTAACGTTTCGGCCATCTTGCTAAACTGCCGAAGAAGGCCACATCAATATGGCCGAAACGTTAGATCCATCGACTCAGACGCGGCTCATCACGGACAGCCAAAAATAAAATGGCTCCGGCCGCGGAAATCTACGAACTGAAGATCACCCTTACGTCCCGATGATATGCACTATGCTTACGGGACTAATTATCTTAGGAATTGACGCGCCGGGAGTTCCTAACAAACTATCATCAATCATCTGACCGTCGGCCTCATGTATGACAATGAATCATAATATGGCACTAACATCTGCCCACCCCCCCGCTTCCCCGGAGCGAGTATCTTTCGGGCGTCGGCGCCACAGAGCGGGGCGGCGTCGCGCCGTCTCGGGGCCCGCCCGGGTCGCCTACGCTGCGCCCGTCGCCCTTCGGCGGCGCGGGGGCGGCGGCGGGGGCGAAGGCGGAGGCGGCCCGAGGGGAAAGGCCGGCACCGCCGCCGCCGCCGCCGCCGCCGCCGCCGCCGCCGGGCGCAGCGAGGCGTCCGTCGCCCGCCCCAACGGTCCGCGCCGCTGCTTTGCCGCCGCCGCCGCCGCCGCAAACGCTAAAAATAGCAGCGGTGCTTTCGCCTCGACGCCTCGACGCTGACGCCGCCGACGCCAGAGCGGCAGATCTCGCTATCGCCGCCGCTGGCGTCGTTGCCTTCGGCGCCCGGCCTGTGTTTGCCTCGACGCCACCACCGCCGCGGCGCGCCGTCTTCTTCTCGGGCGGCCCCGCTCGCTGCTCTCCGGCCCGGCAACCCGGCCGGCGCCTTTGTCTCAGACCGTGGGAATTACCGATCGAATGCCAATATGTTCACCAAATCATGTGATAGAAAAAGATGTATATGAAGCGTAGTTTCTTCATATACTACTTCAGACTTCCACGCTCATTACTTCTTTTTTTATTGGTTCCAGTCATCTGCTACGTTTGATGCGATACCTAGTACGCGATATAGGTTAGCTTTGCTAAGATATCCCATTAGATTAACTGTGCAGCTCCCTTCAGTCACGAAAAAAAAGAACGGGAGAGGCGGCCCAGGGCATCAGCTGATGTGAATGCTGTGCCTCTGACTGGGAGGTCCTACGTTCGAGTCCCGATGGTGGCAGGATTTTAGACATCAGTTAGGCGGAGTTCTGTCACTGTCTAGAGGAGAATCTTGCGGCTAGCTGCTCTGAGCGGTAGTTTTACGTGTTTTTCCTATCAATACCAGGCGAATGCCGAAGCAGTGCCCTAATAAAGGGTCATGGACCAGGCGCGATCTTTCCTTCCCATTCCTTGTCCATCCTGTCCCTTACATATACAGGCATACACTACCACATATGCCGGGAGACCGGTCGGAAGCTTAGAGCTTTTTCAGGCTGGGGTGGTGTCCCGATGGTGGGAGATACCTGGTTGAAGGGAAACCGAATTAGCTGGCGGTAGGTCGGCGCCGGGTCTCACCATCCAGCAGGGGATGATCCTCGCCTCCTCCAGCAATAAAGCATGCACTACACTTACATGACTAAATACCTATCATTTGACGGGCACGGAATCATAAATCAATCAACCAACCAACGAAAATAAAGGCGGAGATGGATCTATAAGCTACCTACGAGAGCCGATGATTGGATCAACTGAACCAATACGACACGAGTAGAATGGATAATTTAATGGAGGACGGGCCTTTTTCCCGGGAAATCGCGTGCTAGTACAATGAGTCGCGGAGGGCAGTGATCTGCAGCGAAGGATAGGCTGAACTACCCTGACCAAAAAGGTGTGTAGATAACTACGTTTGATGCAGGCTCAGCGCGTAGGGCGAACTTATATCGTCTTCGACGCCTCGCCTACCGCGGCGTCGCTGCCACTACCGTCTTTTCAGACCAGCTGTGATAGGGCTGCCTCCGCAAATTCTACTTAGACGTTCCGTGATTAATATTGACACCCACTATTCGTCCTACAATGGATTCCTTTTCGTTTGCACCATTCACATAGGAATCCAAGGATGTGAGCACATCTTGCTTTCGCCTTCCTTTTTCTTCGCCTCTTGCGAACTCTACAGAAGGCGCTCTAAATGCAGTTCTCTGGCCCGGAAACATATCAGGCATCTCCTAAATGCATTCATATCACCTTATAGTGCGGTAAATAGTGCGGAAATTGCGACTCATATTGTCTCATATTGTCATTTACCGGAACTTCTTACCTAACTCGATATGTGTGTGTGTATATTTGAAGAATCCAGTGTAAAAGGAGCATGGATGTAGCTGAGGACTTCCGTGAAAACATTACAAATAGTATTGCTTCCATTTTACATGATTTTCAGTATCTTCTGTATCGTACGTAAGAATCATCGCACTGCGTATTTTCGCCGGGGCCGAGTATCTCTGGCGGCCGGCGAAAAAAGGGATAATAAAATACCTGCCTGGTTCTATATCAGTCACGCCCTGATATTTACGCCTGCTATATTTTTTGCGTCGTCCCGAGGTCTCCCTCTTTGAGTTCCAGCTTTCCCCAATCGACCTTCTCTTTCCATCCTATCCAATCACAACTTAGAACCTCCTACGCCATTTAACGACGCCTACGCTTTGTGTATTTCAGCTCGGTTCACGACCACTGCCTTGCCGGAGCAGTGACCGCTTTCAACAGCCAAGCAGTTTTCCAAGGCGATCGCTCTGGAATTTAGCATCCTCCAATGCTTCTGTCAACCGCCCAGCTTTAACCCATTTCCCGCTTCCCAGAACGTTTGACCCGTGTCATCCTTCCTTTCTAGCATCTTCCTTCTCGCTTTTGCAGGGAGAATCGTCACAGCCTGTCTTGTTGAGCATCTACTCCCTTTCCCTTGACCTCGGTATAAGATTTCTTTCATTCTGCCTCAACGTCTGTATCTCTGGTTCTTTTTATTTTCTTGTAAAAGACTGCTAACAACTCGTGTTTCTTTGTGTACGACATTTCTTGAAGATCTCATCTACTCGAAGATTTTTTTCTTGCAATATAGTATTTTTATCTTTTTCTCTCGTTCTTACTACTGCCCTACGACATTGCGTTCCTATTTTTTCCCTTTCAAAGACTCACCTGACAGGTTTTGTAAGGTTTTTGTGAATCCCCTTCCAGTGTCTTGCGTTTCATTGATTTCATAAGAAATGTTTAGAATTATATTTCTTTCTTATTTATTTAGACAAAATTGTTCCAGAAATAATTACATTTTCGCTTTGTGGTTTCTCTCTTTTTCTGTTTTATTTTGAGTCTTACATGTTTTCCCGTAAATTTTATTATCTTTGCAACTTATAGAAATAGCAATATTGATAACTGTATTGTCGCCTTCTCTGTGCCCCTCAATAACTATTTATTCTGTCCCCTTCACTATCTCTTTTCTTCTAATTCTTTATTTTTCTTTCGCTTCTCGGCCTATTTTTCATTTCTGACAATTGTTTGTATCTTTTCTCAATCCAAATCCCTTATGTCCAACTCTCCATAATTTCATCTCTATCTATCCTTCCGTATTTTGTTCTACTTTACCGCAGTTTCTCCCCTTATGCTACTTTCTCTCGATTTTCGCTAGATGTGTTTACTTTGAAGTGATTATGTTCTTTCTATTTTCTGTGTCTCCGTCCACCTGCATCCCTTTCCCTCTTTTTTCTCCCCTTCCAACCCTTTTCGGAGCATTCCTCATTCAGCGCCCGTGCGCCGTCGTCGAAACGAAAGGTCGTTTCCCCTCAAGTGCCTACGCGTAACCGTTCAGCGCCGACGACCGAATTGGCGCGTTCTCGCTCGCCCCTCGCCCCACACCCCTCGCTCCCCAAACCATGCCATCCGTCCCACACCCCTCGCCCAACGTCTCATGGCCCTCGACCCTCTCCTCACGCCCCTGACTCCTCGCTCCGCCTCTCGCCCCACGCCCCTCGCCCCTTCGCCCCCTGCCCACGCCTCACGCCCCTCGATTCTCGCACCCACCCCCACCCTCTTCTCTTAGCCCCACGCCCCTCCCCTCTGCCCCACCCCCACCCCCTACCCCTTCACCCCCTGCCCTTCGTCTGTCGACCCTCGCCCAACGCTCTCCATCCCACCCCCTTGCCTCACGCCCCTTGCGTCTCACTCCCCGCCTTCACCCCTGCCCCTCATTTCTCGCCTTCCTCTGTCCCTTGCTTCCCACCCCTGCCCCACCCAACTCCCCCTCCCCTCCCACTGCTCCACGTTACAAGCCCATCGCCGCTCGCCTTTCGCTCCTCGCCTCGTGCCGTTCGTCCCACGCCCCTCGCCCGTCGTTGCTTCGACCACCTCTCACGTCGGCAGGGACGGCGCCGTCCTTTTAGGACGACCGCCTCCGAAGCGAAGTCATCCGTGCGAGGCGCCCGCCTGGCTGCGCTCCGCCCCCACAATGTACGACCGCCCACGCCGCCCGCCTCGGCACACAGATCCTTCGCCCACCCAGTGCGAAGCGTGTGACAGACGACCGGTGTGTTCTCTGTCGAGGAGTCCTGTGGCGGGTTAACGGAGCTGTAGATCGTTCTCGCAGAATTGGATATCGTCTACGCGCACAGCAACTTATTTGTAGCGAAACAATGCATGCAAGAAACATTAATGTTTGCTGTTTAAGAAGATGTACTACTTATATTGTTAATTAGTGATTGTGTATGTAGACATATATTTCAGGACAATTATGATTATATTTGTCCATGCGAGTAGTTTGAGAAAATAGTAACTTAGCAGATGAGTCGCACAGGTTTCGAGATAACACGTTTCAAGACTCTATACTAGGGGCCATTTTTCTTACATGGACCTCTTTAAAAAGAATAATGTGCTTCGTCGACTCCCTGAGTTATTTTCTATAATATACAGTACACAACATTTTCATAACACAAATAATTGCACTTAAATGACTTAATAACAAATAGACAGACAAAATGAATACAATTGTAAAAAATGGTTCATGCTATTGCTATACACTTATAATTTAAAATATTTACAAATTAAGCAAGTATTAATATATTTTAAAGCTTTATATAAGAAAATATTTAATTACCTATTTCATTTTTGTTTCTTTTTAATTAATTTGATCTTGGTTAAACTTATTAGTAGCCAGCGTATAATCGTATTTGGACTCCGAAACGACCCCTTGACTATCATTGACCCCCTTTGGAATTTTCATTGACCCCAACAGCCGATACTGGACCCTTTGAGACTCACTGATCTACATTAACCAATGGTGGCCGTGCAACTCTAGAATCTTGAAATGTAGCCTCGCTGAGTTCATAAAGTGAAATGTTCATAGAACAAAAGTTATTGAGTGATTTGTGTGATATTTGAAAAAAAAATGATTTTTGGCCTAAGTATTTATATTATATACGGGTATCCCTTTGCGTTAAATATTTTTGACCACATATAAGATAAAAGAGTTTTTGCGAAAGATCAAATCGTTCGACTTGGTCTCATTTGTACGTTTTCTTTTCCTTTTTGTGAATGTGATTTCCTTTGCAGTTGTGAACTTTCTGCGCACAGAGAGTGTCAAAGAAATGCGGCAGTTTTCTTTCTCTTGAAATGTGGCATTTATGTCTTTTGGTAGCGCGACGAAAATAGACGTGACTGACATGCGAAATCCGAATTTATATGTGTGCTTTTTCTCGCCACGCAGCTTTATATTTATTCCTGCTGTGTGGAAAAGCGCTTCTGAATAACGAATTCTCGAACTGACCGTGTTTTGTTTACGTGCTTCACTCAGGAATGTTCATCACACAACGGAAGATAAAGACGCGTTTAATTATTAATAGGAAATGGAGGTACTGTTTTGAATGGATATTACTTTATTTTAGAAAGGTTTTTATGCATGTACGTTTTAAATTCTGTGGATTTATAGAACTAGCATATTCTATACATGGCATGATTCTACATTGAACACATTGAATTAATTAGTTTTCTTGGCAAACTCAATCTACACTTCTTTTAATTTAAATTTTATTTTAATTTTAAAGAAGCGAATCAGTATTAATATTATATTCGTAAAATACTAATACTAATTAACATTTTATTAGCTATTTAGCAACAAAATTCAGGTAAATAAATTTGCGAATCTGTGTAAGATTTTAACTTCTCTATTTAAATCACAAGAATTTACAAGTATTTATTAATAATTCATACGTGTCTGTTGTTTTATCATTATTTTTTACTTAACTTTTATGCATATTTTATCAATTTTATTGCAAAGACAACTACATAAACTTGATAGAACTAACTTACAATTATAAATTCAAACAAATTATTCATACAAATAGTTTGAATATATAATTATAATTATTCATTGCAAACGAAAGTAAGAAATGGAATTTGAAATATACAATTGTTCCTGCACCATTTGACGGAATGCAATAATGTATATTCGTCTCGAACATATGGCACTACCTCTGGCTATTCACAGGAGTCTTAAGCACGTAGATTGGCTTCGGTATGGTGTAATATGGTCGTATTGGCTTAGACCGCAAATTGCGTCGCCGAATTTGACGTCATAGCGCACGTCAGCAGGCTTTTCCAGTGCGCGTCACACTCACTTTCTCTGTCGCCTTTCTCGCTGCACAATGTATGGCTATTGTTCACATAGTTGGAACTGTCATGCCAAAGATAAATTTAATATTGTTAACAACTCATTTTATTTATCATTGTTACAGAATTCGGCAAGTCAAGTTCTTTTCTTTCAAAATAAGAAGTTAATCATTGCTCTTAATGATTCACATCAGTTTTGCCATACCGCTCTGGACAGAACATAAATAGACCAATAACTTAAAACTCCATAAATTAATATTTTATTTGCACTAACAGGAATATAGAACTTAAACTACTAGTTTCTTTCTGATTAGCGAAAAACCCTACCTAAGAGGGCGTGATAGGCAAATATATTCCTTTTCAGTTACTGCTTTTATTTTAATAACTTATTTATCTCAGCCGACGGTCTATTTTCCACGGAAGTTATAAAATAACAGAACTTTTACCGTTTGTCGCCGACCTCCGAACCACCTGTTTCTGCTTTCATCACTGAATGCACTGCTTTATATTGTCGTGGTGACAGTAATTGTCACCGTACTGTCGTCTTCAGTCTCGATTGTAATGCTTTCGTTTCGAGGCTGTTTGACACTACTCGACCAAGACTTGACTTTACATACTAATCGTGGGGTGGCGAACATTTTAAATACAATACATCAATAACAGTATTGCCCCCAATATTGTCAACAACACTTACACTAATATTGATTTTCTTTAAACTTTAATAAAAAGTATAATTATCACCATATTTTACGTCTATGGTATAGTTGTCTTCATATTTCCCCTCTCTACCCTATACAAAATTGTCATTAATAAATGTAGCTTGGCAAAAATACTCTCTACCGCCGTGAAGGGCATTAACACTCGATTACCTGATCGGAAGGTACTACAGTTACAAACTATTATTCACTTTTTATAACAAGCCACCATCGGATCAGCGCAAGTGAATTGATACAAAATTACATTTCACTTGCATTTGCAATAAAAGGTGAACGAATACTCTTTGACTGCATGAGTAGGCAATCCGCCAAACATCAATATGTGCTAAACTGCCTACCTATCAGGAGCAAGAATCACATAAATGTTACATGAAATTTCCCACCACATATTCATTGAGATGAATATGAAGTGATAATCGTCGATGTCTCTTCATGCCTTAGACATTTGTAACATTTATTAGGAGACATTTTGAATATAATTATTCGTAGATTACAATGGTTCAAAATATGTTAAGATTTGAATGAATTGTATCAATTTGGCGATAAGAAAATTGAAAATGACAATTCTAATTTCCAATAATAAGACGCTCAGGGAGCACAGTTGACGCTGATGCAAAGTTGTACAGTACATTTGTTTCCTGTAAAACATTTTAATCATACCATTGTATTCATTGATATTACTTTGAATTACTTCAGCGAGGAAACTGCGGCAGATATTTTCATATAGTAGGAACATTTTATTTGTGCTTTATAAGTTCAAAAATTCTAGTTTTAAACACCTGCTAAGATAGCTCATAACATCAATATCTCTCTGACCTGGAGATCCTAAGGTTCGAGACACAACGGTAGCAAAATTTTCTACACTAGCTAGATAGCTAGGTAGAATTAAGGTGTTGCCTGGAGAAGAATTTTAGCGTTCCACTCCTCTAAACAGTAGTTTTCTCTCGTTTCCTTGATCAACACCAGGCGAACGCCGAAACAGTACCGTAACAGATGGACCATACATTGCGCGCAATCGTTCCCCTCTCTTCTTTGACATATTCTCGTCCCTTACTTACATACCAATACTTACTCGTACATGCACTCTTACTCGCTACTTTACTACACAATGTCGAGAGCCAGCTCAGAAGCTAAGAACTTGTGCTGACTTGTGCGATGCCCCGCTGAGGGAGATTCCTAGTTGGGGAAACCCCTTCAAGCTGACATTATGTCGGCGACGGATCTCACCATCACGTGGGGTACGGATCTCACCATCCTTATTTTCAAAAGATATCCAACAAATCATACACGGTCATCATTGCCTGAAGATTTGCAAGTTCAAGCCAAAGTGACCAGGATTCAAACAGAAATATCACTGCAACAATTTATAATATTCGAAGCTCTGTCACAAAATCGTGCTGTCAGCTCCGTCTCCCAATGCGCCTTATATACTTGTAGCGACGTCATTGCTGGGCCAGTTCACATGTGGTTTAATTAAAAAACGTGTATATAAATACAATTTTTATAAATGGAAACTACAGCATTGTCGTAGTGACAAGAGACATCGCAATGGCGGTGGAACTGTGTGTGTTATTACTCGAATACCGCATTATTTCGCAAAGTCCGAGCCAGCTAATGTCAAAAAATAAAACAGTGCATTTTATGTGATGTACGAACGGGAATTACATGGCAGAATAACATGTAATTGAGAAAATTTTAATAGCCCAAAGTGACGTCAATAGACAATTGAATTTTACGAACCGTATGAATGATAGGGAAAAATGACGGAAAATAATGAAATAGAGACAGTTTTGAGGCTTTCAAGGAAACGGAATTTTCCGTTTCAATTTTGCGATAAATTCTCTAAGAGCCGGACGTATACAAATAAGAAACCAGATTAAAATGCGCCAATTCCATTTTTGAACAATGTTTCGGAAAAAAGACGGGACAGTTTTTTCTTCTGTAAGTTTTCGTGGTGAGTACAGACAATCAGTCAGGCAAATGAAAGGTAATCTCGATGTGTTTGCGTGAGAGGTGCTAAATAGTTTCGATGTCCGAATGTCTCGGGAACTGAAGTGGAATGTTATGCCGAGTTGTTGTCTTATGTGGTACAATGAAACGCAGATCTTCAGAAGCCATGGGAGAGTGATGATTGGCGACGGGACTTCCAGCGTTGCAGAACTTATAGGGAAGCGAAATAACTTTCTGTATTTCGACTGAATGGCATCACGGGATCTTGTATGAAGGCCAAGCTCTGACTTCTTTTTAAGTACTAGAAAAGCATATTTTAGTAAATTAATGATAATTTTAATGGCTATGCTAAAAAGTAGATGCGCGCAGAACGAATTAATGAATTGTTGAAATGTTAAGTGTGTGTGAAAGTAAATTTTTTGTTGTTGTCGTTATTGTTTTAAATGTCCTTGTGTCTTGTGTATGTAATGAAATAGTCCATTGAAAATTTTACGGAGTAAGTCAGCCGACAAAAGAGAAATAATTTCAGAAAAGCAGTAACAATAAATTCATACGCCATTATTGGTAGTTTTTAAAACAGAACATCTTGTGTTTCATTGGCACATGGTAATATCCTGCAAAATCGAAAAGCACCGTATCCTGTATAGGTGGCTGCGCTCCCCCACGATCCTATAAAGTTTCTGCAATTTTCTGCAAGGTGGTGGGTCATATGCCCGTGCATAGCTTTGCATTTTTAATTGATTAAGTAAATATTAAAGAAGAAGCAGAGAACCGTTCACGTGACCAAAGACTCGCCTTCACTTGTTCTTCAGTTGCCGCATCTGCTGCCATGCGAGCGTACACCGTGCGCGTTGCCTAAGTGGGTAGCGCGCGCCAATTTTGAACTATTCTATGTTTCCACAACATCTCTCTCTGTTTACTCAACGCTGTTTCTCTGAGCATTGCACCACACGCTCGATGGCACGGGCTTGCCTCGTCGAGTGAGACGCTACCAGTCACTAACGGCGTGGGTGGTCGCCGCCGCAGTAATCTGCCTTGCACGCCCTCGAAGCTCCGTGCGGTTCCAACAAGTAGCAACGGCGTACTGTGCCACCACGGCATATTGCGACTACAAGTCCACAGAGTTGCAGTGACAATGGATATTGCATTTCCGGTGCCTCGCTCCGTCCACATTTGCTAGAAAGACTATCGCGCCGAAGAAGAAACCATAGCCCGGTGGTGATATAAGGGGTTGCATCTGTATCTTAGGTCAATGGCGGGGAGAAAAAATATTATGAAATGTATGATTGAAATGAATGAATGGAATTTGTACAATGCAATTGATTCCGGACTTCCTGAATATTTCACTCTAGTGGAAAGTATTCCTGCTTTCTGTTGGTACAAAATATTGAAAATTAGACAAATGAGAACCTTAGAAACATGTCTTTTTTGAAATTCAAGGTTTCGTGATAAAAGCAGCTTTGCCATAAAATTCAGAGTATTTTGTTATATGCTCACAGAACATTTAAAGAAAAAAAGAAGTAGTGCAATTGGAAGGATATGATTTCCATCAATATTATTCAACTATTCATATATTTTTAATTCGTTAATATAAAATTTGGTTGATGTAATTCCAGTACTACTTTATAGGGGGAAAAAAATATTACTCTGTGTCGAGGCCCTTAAAGTCACCAATTAACGGCACCTGGACGCTCTGCTGTTTAGTCTTGTGAAGTTGTGAAGTTGCAGTTTTACTCTGGTGAGAACAGGTATAAATACACCCGAACGGAACAAATAATTATTACCAATTAGAATTAGTAAAACATAAAAGGTTGATAATCATTGGAGTAGTTAGGTATATTCTGAATCGCACAGAAAATATGATTTATGTCCGGAGATCGGAACTCAATGAAATTGATGATAGAATCAGAATTGCTCTGACAGAAATTTTTCTTGGATAACTGGAAATGATTTAAGCTATGTAATTAAGTATTATTTTCGTCTACAATATTTTAAAATTACATTAATGTGGTGGATATGGAAACACTTTTTTGACCGACATTATTTGAACGAGAATTTTCTGTTTCTCTAGAGCAGACCTGCACAACGCCTGCTCCCGCGGGCATTCTGCACGTGAGAGCCGATCGTCTGCCCGTGGCAGCGCCGAAAGTGCAAGTAGTGGGGAGTAGAAAGCTTTGCGGGGAGGGGAGAAGTCTGACGTACCACGACGCGGCGCGTAGATTGAATGCCTGGGCGTCTAATAATGATCCATGCTTCAAAATTAAATGCCCATTTGTTTAAATGGATTATGTCTAGTATTTCAAGTTACCACGGTCATAATTCACTGTTTACGTTCTGTGCACTACTGTATATCCACCTTTGTATCCACCACTGTATGTATTTTCATTTTCTAATTTTTTTAAAGAAAATAACATGCTCATTGTGACTCTTAAGCATTATTTTAAAGCAATAGCTTTAAAATATATGCTTATATATAAGAAAAAAAAATAATTCTAACACAAAATTGCAATTTAATAATTGATTGTTCACCAGGAATGTTATAATCTCCAAATCATAGAAAAATGAACAAAATCATGAGAGCATCTCTCACATCAAGATTGACATAAGAATAGAATATGTGGCAATTCCAAGAAGGGTAATGTCTAATAGCACATTTATGACCATTTTTCCACAGTATGAAACTGAATAAAAGAGATCAACAAGCGAACTTCTGTGACGATATGTTACGGACAATCATAAGATAATCATGGGTATTGGTTAAATAGAATGCAAAGGCTTTATATTTTTATACGATCTCGTAAACGACTCTACACTCTTATCAGAAATTAGAACAGAAAATAATCATGATTTTTTCAAGAACAATATGTTTTTGCTTTGTCTTATTCAATTAAACATAGTTAATATAAAATAGTTTATTGCTGTCATCAAACACAAACAATTCAGTATCAAAATTTTGTGTTTAGCACAACACTAAATTTGTAATTACATCGTAGCAAAGCGAATTACATTATAAGCCCTACAAGCAAGTTTCATATTTCGCCCAGTCATATACCGAGAACAAACATTTGCTATATAATACGAAAGACAATATTACTTGAAATGTATATGAGCGTCATGTTCTTGCCGATATCTCTTTAAATTTACGCGCTATCTTTTGAATTGCGCATTCTGATTGGTGGTCCCCACTCCTAGATCGGGTCTCATCTCCACCCTTCATCGATTTTCTCATTTGCACCCGAGTTGCCCGCACGCAGCTCCTGAGGTCAGTGAAAGTGCAAAATGCTGTGCAGGTCTGCTCTAGAGAGAGGAGTTACAATCATACACGATCACGAAATTTATTAAAAAATACCTGCATTTTGTGCTGTTTGTTGACGTGGAAAGTAATTATTGTTTTTAAGAACGCTAGACTTCTTCGTTACTTAAGCAATAATTTCGCTAGTCTATTAGGTGTACAGTACATTCAATGTATGTGCAATGAATCGTCAGTCATCTTGACTGAAAAAATCTTCTTGTTCTATATCCTTATTTATACGTATTTGACAGTTTTACATTGTTAAAAACACAACTTTCTGTTACCTAAAAATTCGAATTATTTTTATAATTTTAATTTTATTTTTGGTCCCATATCCTTCCTTAAATAGTTTAAAAAATACTAGTAATAGGTAAAAGAAATGGCCGAATAACATACGTTACTCACAAGTACGTTTACGTATGCATTTAGCTCTCTGTATTAGAAATTGGGAACAAAAGTACCATCGAATTACGTGAGTTGATCAGTAATTCCTATGAATTATAATGGTTATTCCTTAATACTCCCTACTGTGAAGTTTATTTACCGTCTTAAGTGTCTCAGAGCATTAATTGATATGCCTCAGGCCCCTGCCGTGCCTCTGATCGGAAGATTCTAGGGATCGAGTTCCGACGGTGGCAGGATTTTCGATGCTAGCCAGAGAGTCAGATCACATTCCACCGCTGTCAGGAGGATAATTCTGGAGGAGGTCCGTCGCCTGCGAAGCGTCATTACTTTCTCTTTGAGAGATTTTTTAGGAATTCAAGTAGCCTTGCATTGTTGACTGACGAGTAGGCGAAGGCGGGACGGAGCGGCGTCGAAGTCAACGTGAAGGGTGATGTTCGTGGTGTATTCTTCGTCTTCCTAGGCTTCACCATAATGGAAAAACATGTCCATAATTGTCAAAGCGCTTGAATCGCATACCAGCGAGAATAAATGCCTGGCGGTAGCACGAGGTAGACGCGGAAGCACGGTGAGTATAACTAGACTCCTTACATACGTGAGAAATGGAACGTTTCATAATGCGTCGTTTCTCTGCCAATGCACATTTTGAACTGAACGAGATATTTTACTTCTTAAGTCCTCCCGTTAACAATTTATGTATTCAGTTACAGTGTTTTACTAGAATTATATTTTGATATTGTTTTCAAGCCAAAATATCGAAATATTTGACAATTATTCGCAATGTTTTTAGGAGAACAAAATGAAGCTCTGAGCAGTAGTTTTCCAGATATTATCAGTGGTTTCTCCGATCAACACACAAGTCAAATATCGGAGCTTTATCCTAACCGGCCACGGACTGCGCGCGATATTTCCTTCCTCTTCCCTGTCTTATCCTCCTCTCTTTCACAAACATTACACCATTTTCACACCATTAGGCTCACACGCTCTACACGCCAAACATTACACCACCTTTCACACCATTAGGCTCACACGCTCTACACTACTCTCCAAGTCTGGAGACCAGTAGGTCTCCGTTAGAATTTACCTCGGCTGGGTCAGTTACTCGCTGGTGGGAGATATCTGGTTGGGGAAACCTGCAAACCGCCACGTAGGACGGCCACATCCCGCGAAAACAAACATTCACTACAGCTACACGACAAATGACCTTAGCAATTGATGTGCCCGGAACCTCTAATTAATCAATCTGAAGTTCATTCAGTAGAATGAAAATACGTATCGTGTGAGCGAGTGGTCGATTGTGTATCACGTGCCACCACAGCGAACGAACCCCGAGGCAGCCATGCGAACCGCATTAGCTCAACGTCGTCGAGTTTGCGGGGGCGGCGTAATCTAGCGAACAAGCGGCGAGGCTCCGAGCGCCCCCTACAAGACACTAATTATCGGCAGCGAGACGCGCTGTGTACTGTCGTGTCTTCGCTGCACCGCACAGCTCGACGCCGCAGGCAGCGCATTTGGAGCTTCGCCCGGCGAATGCAGCGCACACAATAAGCTCACGGAAGAACACTACACAGAGGCTTCAATAAGATTTGACAAAAAATAGATATTTGTGTACATTGAGGGTTATAAGGGTTCTAATCATCGAACGATGACGAAAAGACCGAGGGCGTTTAGTTTTGGAGCTTTTTGTCGTCAGAGATTTTTGGAACCAGTTAACGTGGGTGGTACATTCAAAATTTCATTGTTTGCAATATTTATTAATGTTTTATTTATACAATGTGGTCTTATTTTCATTGTTCTTTCCGTTCTTACGAGAATTTTATAACTCTTTCGGCCGTATCTCTCATCCTAATCTCCAAATACCCCTAACATTCCAGTCATCCTCTTCTAGACCTCTTCTTTGCATAATCTTTAAAACTCTGTTTCTGTCATTGCTGTCTGGGTCTACCTCTTTTTCTTCTGCGTAATGTAAATCACTCAAAAACATTTCTGAGCCGTCTTCCTTAATCATACCTTTTCACGTCAAGAAACCATTTCAGTTTTCGTGTTTACAATTCATCTATAATTGCTTTTGCTCCCTAATTTCTTTATTTCTAAAGTGTTCTATTTTAGGTACTCCACAACTTCTTCTCAAAATATACATTTGTAGACTCGTCCATGATTCTCAATATTTTAATTTTTACTTCCCATATTCACACCCATATTTCCCGTAATAAGAAAACATGTACCGTTGTTCAACTGTTTTCGCCTTTTCCTCGTAACCACGATCAAGTGTTACAGTCCAACTTATGCAGTGTACGATATATCGAGTTCCGTGACAAAGGCAGTAACGTGCAATCATATCAGGATCCAAAGATAAAAATTTTAATAACTTATTTAAAAAAATATTATTGTAGTGTGCGTGTTAAAAATATCAGAATAATTTTACATATCTACGAAACAACAGACCCTAAACTTTTTGTAAAAAAACAATTAAATTGAAAAATGATGGTTAATGAGCGCGACTTGAAACCTAGCGCACGTGTATCTTCCGAAATATCCGGAACCTTGCGCCCTGAGATGGCCTGCTCCGCTTTCGCGCGCACGTCCTCACGGCGCGGCGCGTCGGCCCGGCGAGCCCCGCTGCCGGCAGCGCTCTCCCTGAGCCCCCTGTAATTGCTCCGGCGCAGCGCGTCGCCTTGGGGGGCCGCGATTCGGACGCCATGCCACGCCACACAGAGGGCCGAAATGAACAGGAAGTCCACATTTCCTTCGGAAGATTTCCGAAAAAGAATTTCAGATGAGAAAATTTAAAAAAATAGAAAATTTGTTTGAAGGAAGTGTAGCCGTCTTGAGAAGCTGGGTCAAAAAAAGAAAAAAAAAACATTCAGGATTCAAAATGTGACAATTCCGTCCTAGGAGTCCGAAACCTGTGAGTGTAGGTGCGTCAATATTGTTATCGGGTGCGTGAATTGTTAAGGTCATTTAGTTGCGTAAGGGTAATGCACGTTGCAGGGTAATGCATGTCTGGGAGGTGCCTTGCTGGAACGTGAGATTCATCCCTGAAATGGCTGAGATTAACTGAGCCAGCTATCTCTGACTGAGGGATCCTAGGGTTTGAGTCCCGACTGTCGTAGATTTTCGACACTAAATATCCGAGCACAATTCAGCCGCTGTCTGAAGAAGAACTCTAGCGCTCTGCTTTCCAGATAGGAAGTTTCCGTGGTTTCTTCGATCAGTTCCCAGCAAATGCCGGAGCATTGCCTAAACAAACGGGCTACGGACCGCGTGTGATGTTTCTTTCCTCCACCTCCACCCATCCCCTCCCCTTACTTAAACACTCATTTAATTGCACTGCGCAACCTCACATGTCCGGAGCCAGTCGAGATCTTAGAGCTTCTCCCAGCGGAAATCCCCGGCAGGCCGACATTTAGTCGGCGCCGGATTTCACCATCCTGTGAGGGAGAAACTTCGGCACCTCCCGCGATAAAACATTCACTACACTGGAATAATGACCATAGCAGTTCACGTGTCCGGGAACATGAATCATTCCAGATCTGATCTACACAACGGTTTACAAGGTCCCCGCCTTCAATCATCTCCAGCGGAACACTATCGCGTCCGGAACGAACCATAAACTCCCGACTGGTCTCCTGATGTGTGTGATAGGGTAGTGCACATACGTGTGCAACGATAACTCAGGCATTGATATAGGTGCTGGTCCAGATTTTATGATCAACTGTCTCGGGTGTTCAGTACACTGACTTTCTAATCCAGTGTCAATTCTGATATATCAGATTGTGTATCGATATCAGATCCAAATTCCATACCAGGTATAACCATATCCCTTAATCGCTCCCTCAATAAACAACTTAAGTAACGGAGACTATTATCTGGCCTAATGGAGTATTGGGCCTTCATGGCGAAAATGGGGGTCAGTTGATAGCCAATGGCCATTGGGAGCCAATGTGATGTCAAACGTAAACATTATTCATAATTTAGTCCAAATCAGGGGTGGATTAATGAACACGCTTCCAGAGCCCGGGTATTAAATGACGACAACGACAATTACAACTTTATTAAATACACCTTTACACATTACACCCGTAGAAAAATCTTGGAAGATGTCTTTCAAATTCTCTTGAAAATATTTTGAGGTCTTTTGAATATTCAAGAGTATCTGCGTGTGTTTAACTTTTCCCCGAAGTTGAAAAAAAATGTTGAAACTGAAAAATCTCCCAAAGCGGTCTGAATAATTTTTCTCTTATTGTAAAGTAAGGATGTAAACTATCAAAAAATTTTGAAATGTGAGACACATACTCATGGTCAAAATAATAAAAAACAAAATAATATTATGTTCTTTTAATTAAATTTGTAGGCTATTAGTGTGGGACTGAAATGATATTCATAGCGGAGAAATTGTTGTTGGATTTTGTGCATTTGAACCTGGAAATACATTCGAAAATGTGATGTAAACTTTGGAAAATCACTCACACTGAAGGCCATCTCATTTATGAAGCTGGTCGTTTGTGACAGGTCGAGAATATTAATGAAAATTGTGAAGAAGTAAAATGCTTTTAGAGTCGTTTGAATTGAATTAATGTTGAACTGAGTTAAAATAATAATAATTCTTTCAATTCAATTCAAGGCCTGCTCTTCCGCCTGGCCACATACATTTCACATCAAGAGATATTGCAGCACAAGAAGGTATCACTCGGAAAGCGAAAGAGGCAATAAGAATTAAGCTCAGAGGCTTCTTTTAGTCTAAGTCAGTGGTGTCACGGTCTCTTACTTACGCCTCGCGACACCGTGCCATGCCACGAGCTTCTCTGCGCAACTTGCGTCGGGAAAGTAACCCCGCCATTTTACAATAGTGATGGCGTTGTCTCTGGTGGCGGGGTGATGAACTGCATGGAGAGGCGATTTCGTCGTGGCACTCGTGCCACTGATTCCCGTTCGTGGCATCGACTTTGACATCACTGGTCTAAGTAATATTTTACATGCTGTAAATTTACAACATGGACCAGTCAACTTTACTTTATGGCACCGAGGGAAGGCGTACAAGGCATTTTTTCGCTTTTAAAAATAGACGGCATCGATCGGATTTGAACCCGCGAACTCGGGTGTACTTTAAACTTGGGTATACGTTAACATCCGAAGCCGCAAATTTATGGTTCTATTCTGTGCAAGTGCATGAATTGTTATGTAAAATGGAGCGTAATTAAAAAAAGCAATATTTTTAAACATTACTGAATAATTGCACACAGAAGTATCCAAGGTGAGACTCGTATCTACTGTGGCGTCATACGGGTGTAATCAAAACACAGACGAGAGTTTGTTGCAATAACAGTGAGTTTATTCATAAACCAGACCGCAGTCACAAATAACAAATTTCACTGCTTACAATTAACTAACTAAACAGATCCCACTACTAGGAGAGGTTTTAATCGAATGGCTACCACACCACTCTACATCTAATGCATGTCTCGTTCGTCACGACAATGAATTGCCGGCCCCTTGCCCACGTGCGCCACTCTCACAAACTTACGCACAACCGCACGCCGACGCTGCTGAGAAACAAGAAGACGGTGACATTGTTCTTGGGCCGTTATATAGGCCTTTCGCAACCCCCATTGCCTCCGCCCTTCCATACCGTATCTACGCAGAAATTCCCAATGCGTAAACTTCTGTGCCCTTTGTTTAACATCCTGCCTTCTGCTGCAGGTAGTAATCGTTTCAGCACGCCACGACGCCACACTATGTACTAAGTCAGTCATTTCTGGTTCAGCGATCTCAACTACTCAGGTCGGTCATTTCCTACTTTTGCTATACACATTTTTACGAGCGCTTTGGACCAGTGTGATTTGTCATGGGAAAGGCTGCGATTGGAACCCTGTCATCCTCCAGGTCCAGCGCGTGCCGGGAGGGGATGTTACTGTTCCCCGCCACGCCGCTGTGACGTGCGTGGTGTACGGAATGGCCCGCGGGGGACTTGTGGGGTCGTTACGGCCTGTCGGTGGCGGCGTTTTAGTGCTCCATAAACGGATGTGTGTTGTAACGCAGGACTCTTATGCAAATAAGTAGTGCTGAATAAATAAATGTGATTAACGCCGAAACATAATACTATGTATGTAAATATTATTTTTGACTAATATAAGAAATTAAGATATATGTTTGTTACTTAATTTTTAGAAGACACATATAAATACGTAGCGCTTTATGGAGCTTTGTTGCAGTAATGTGTGCATGGAGCCAATGATGATATTCAGGAATAAAAGTTTAAGAGAATGGTTGTAGCGAAATATTAAAATCATTATTATTATTATTATTATTATTATTATTATTATTCGTCACTATAAAATTAAGTGTAAAATGAATTTTATGAAATTAATGATTCATTGCATGTTTTGAACATACAATTGCTGACTTACTTTATGTTCCTTAAGAGATGCATTTTGTGGTAACTGTTATGCTCTAGTATTAATATCGTTTTTAATATTAGAAAAAATTAGTATATGAAAATTAGATAAAAGTGAAATTAAAAATATTTTAATAAGCGATCAAAACCTGTCTTCAAACGGACAGAGAATTATATTTTGATACAAGATTATAATTATGATGAATGGAGACATACTCCCCTTCATGGTCTCTGCAAACAGTTCGCATAATCTCTAGTAACCTCCAGTCCCGACGTAATGCCACTGCTTTGTCACCTCGCCCCTTCAGACCCAGAACACACCCACTTGCTCGGAAAGCACCCCACCAAAGGAAACCGCATGCCCATCACCGCTGACGTCGTCGCCGACACCGCCCTACGTGACCACCACCTCTCTCGCAGTTCTGCCATTGCTGCATGTTCCGCCACTACGGTTTCCAGAGACGCGTGCGGCTGAGTTGGCGCAGGGCAACAACGGTTGCCATTGCACCTAACCCGACTGGGAATTCCTAGGGTTCGAGTTCCGTCGGTGCAGGATTTTCGACTGTAGCTAGCTATACTTCGGTATTTATTTTTCGGCTCTCGGAGGTGTGCCAAGAAAATGGAATATCTCACGATATTTCGCGTCGTTCTCGGTTGTGCCGCTAGGAGTCGCATGATCGCGACTGTATAGAGCAATGCTGGCGATCATGCGATTCCTGGCGCCACAAAGGAGAACGACGCGAAATAACATGAGATATTGTATTTTGATGACACCCCCCGTGCGCCAAGAAAGAAAAACAGAAATATAGATAGAAATATAGAATTCAGCCTTTTCTGGAGAATTTGAGCGGACGTCTGTTCTGATCGGTAGTTTTCCTTGGTTTCTCCGATCAGTATCAGGCAAATGTCATGCTTGTTATCAGTATCAGGCAAATGTCATGCTTGTTAGCATTACCCAAACGGGCCATGTGCCGCGCGTGATTTTTAGCTCCTTTTCCTTGTTCTATTCTCCCTCTCTCTCTCTCTCCCTCTCTGTCTCTCACTCATTCACACACACACACAAATACATTTACTTGCATGCACTTCACTATCACACATGCTGGGAGACCAGTCGGCAGGTTATAGCTTTTTCTGGGGAAGGCGGTGAACCGTTTCAAGAAAGATACAAGGGGGAGAAAGACTCGCAATCCGAAAAGTACATCGATGCCGGAAATCATGCTTCAGCATTGGAAGAACATTGTCACCTCCCAGGATATAACAAGCACTACATTTACGTAACTAATGACCACAAGAGTTAGCGCGATTACAATCATAAAATAATCTGTCAATCAAATAATCAATCAATTAATCAATCCAGAGACAACTGTATTTCTGTATCCCGCCCGCGAACTACAGCATTACGTCACCATGTGATTCCTGTTATTGCCATGCCATCCCTGTGTTCATTCTATCGCTAGTGTCATCGTAAACAAAGATCTTATAGTTTTCTTCTCGTTGCCTTAGACGTACATAAGACATCTTCGTCACATAAGAGTTCCTGTTGCCTTTCTCGGCTGTTACAATTTAGTGCTCGTCAGTTTTAATTGCATGTACTCGTCCGCTTTCCCATCAAAGCCACCGCTGTCGTCTGCACCTTCGCCTTCCGGTACCACCACCGTGACGTCAGCTTTAGACTTTGTAGTTATTCCATCGTTCTCTACCCCAGTTCTTTCCTCCCGCACTTGACATTGCAACGGCAGTCACAGTCACCACTGTCGTAACCATCATCACCAGTGTCATAAACACCACCATTGATTCTATGGCCATCGTCAACATCATCGTCAACAACATCGTTTTAGCATCACTATCGTCAAAATTATCACTGCGACATCATCCCCGTCCTCACTGTCAATCACTGTCCTCACTTTTAGCATCGTTTTCATTATCACCGCAGACGCCAACATCACTGTCGTCACGACCACTACCGTCGTTAGTACAATCGTCACTACCACCGTCACCTGCGACAGTATCACCGCTTCCGCCATCGCTCTTCTCCATCGCCACTACCTCCATGACCATCACCTCCATTACCACGATCCTTCCCTTCGCTCGCACTTCCATCCAGACAACATCGCCAACGATATCATCACCTCCTCCTTCGCCGCCCCTCCTCCCACCGTGACCGGGGGCGCGGTGACCGCCGCGTCCAAACGCCGCTCGCCGACCCTGCCCTAATGAATAACGCACCAGCGCCGGGAGACAGCGCGACCCGGGCGGCTTAGGCGGCGCCGGGCGTGGGAGGCGGCATGGGCCGAAGCGGCGCGGCGCGGCGGCGCAGAGGGCGGCCGAGGTGGTCTGTCGGCGCGCTTGACACAGCCTGATATATGCATGGCTCACGCGGCGTGCGTTGGCCCAGCTCGATGACCCCCCAGTGCTGGTACTCTACTACTTGCCTTCTTTCGTTTCGTGGATTCTCGCCTCTCCCTCGAAAAGAACTAGAGGTGGCTAAAACAGCACATACTTTCTTGCCTATATTTTCACGCAAAGTTATGCGAAAAGTATTAAAGTTTCCGAAAAATTGTACATGACTTTATTTTAAAGTCTGTGTTTAAGGAACAGATTTCATTAAGGGGAAAATCTCTGTGTTGAATATTTTAGTTGTAGGAAAACTTTGAAAAAAGTTTGAACTTTTGCAGTTTTCAAAAAATCAGGGTTTTCAACGAACTTCAAGCCTGCATCATTCCTTTGAACTACCCAACAACAAAACTTAATAAAAAACTATGCAGCAGTTTTTTTGAAAATTTGGAAAATGTCCCATGGGCTTCATGTAAAGTACCGCCCCCAAATTAAAATATCAGTTTCAAATTCAAGAGACCGCGACATCATCCGGATCAATACGGGAATTTCAATGTTGGATAAAATGGAAAGTAGCTTAGTCGCTAGCTGCTTAGTCGCTAGCTTTGTTCACAGACAGACGGGCAGCCGGACGGGCAGCCGGACGGGCAGCCGGACGGGCAGCCGGACGGGCAGCCGGACGGGCAGCCGGACGGGCAGCCGGACGGGCAGCCGGACGGGCAGCCGAACGGACGGACGGACGGACAGACAGACAGACGGATAGACAGATATAATAATTGTGTTGGAAAAATTCTAAGCGCAGAAAAGAAAGGGAAAATTGCATCAGTGCACAGAAAATTATTAAATTATTAAAAGAAGAAAGGGAAATAACTAGAGAACAAACTGTGGATGAAAGGAATGCTGATATTTGGGTGAAGAGTAACGGAGAAAGAAAAGGGAGAAAATGACTAGTAATGAAACTTACTAAAGAAAGTTAAGATTGCGTGCTGCACATAGAGAGCAGGAGAGAAGCAGTGACGATTTGTAATGATGTAAGGAGATCGCAAGATGGGTGGACATTTAGAATTATCTTCAGGTCATTGCTTGCTGTGTTTATCTTTCTTGCTAGCTTTCTTGCATTTTTCTAATTTACCTGACTAAGTTAGCTTATATTCGAATATGTACTTTCTTGTTATGGAAGTGTGCCACTCTTTTGTATACAACCAAGAATGGTTTACTTATTATACATTTAAAAAATATACGAGTATTTTACTGTTTTCAATGCTTAAAAACAATGATGTTGTTTTAAGGCTAACAATAGGAATAAAATGATAGAGAAATGTAGATTGGAAAATCACATTATTCACATTGAAAATAACTTTGTGCTTCATATTATTGCAGTGAATTATACTACTTCCCAATCTCGTTTATACCCTTATTTTCTTTTGAACGTTAGAAATGCTTAAATTGGGTCACACTCTCAGAAAGGATGTTTAAAAAATTTGGTAAATATGGTTCACAAAATTCAAAATACACATGAAGGAAATTTAATTTGATAACAGAGTACTTTTTTCCTATGTGTTACATAATTTTTTGAGAATTATGTGGCACTAATAATTCTTCATAGGTTTTTGTCTATGGGGAGGCGAATCATAAAATGTATCATAAAATATGAATCATAAAATGTATCATAAAATCTCACACTCATTGTCAACAAAAATAATATTTTATTTGATTTCACACGCTTTGATCCATTAATGGAACAAAAGACACCATAAATAGTTTAATTTGCCACTGTTAACAAAATATACGTAATAAAACATTTATTACTACAGAACATACGAGATGCGATCAAAAACTAATTTCGCTTTTCCCGTTTATTATCCATCAGCTAACAAGTACCTAGAACGAAAGAGGGAATTTCATTTACCAACGGTCACTAAAACGACTCTTTGAAGATTTATGAGTGACCCAGGCAGGTCCGTTTCTCTTTATTTCCATTGAATTAAATTCAGAGTATTGCGTCCTCTGGGAGTGAATTGGTTGCGAGATATATAGGCCTACTTTTCCCTCCGAATATACGCGGCACTAGCTTTATGATTTTCGGAGGGCTCTGCACTCCACTGTTACTGCGCTTGGACGCTGGGACGAAAGAGAGTTCGCAGTGGCTTCTCGCTGTCAGAACTGGCGGTGTTTTCGGCCACATTCTCTGCCGCTCTTCTATAGACTAAGAAAATAAAGTGGAGAAATTCAGACTTACAACAGTTCCATTTAAACACTTATTTTATATTTTCACTGTGGCGGAGAGAGCTGTTATTTTTTTATCTACTGTAATATAATGCGCTTAGTTCACAGCTCTATATGCACTATAAGGAAGATTAAAGGATTTTCTGTCAGAATAGCCAACAATAATGAAATTATGACTCCGAATATCTTATTTTTGTTTAGTTTATTGTTGCCCGTTCCTTGCGCGGCTAACACCTTCTTGAGAGTTGCTCGTAAAAAAAATGTTTGTCTCGTTTTAAGTTAGAAATAAAGAAGATTTTCTTCTGCAAAAGAATGTTAATTCCGTAAACAGTGATGATAAATAATATATCTCAACGTGCCCGAAATGTTAACAAGTTTCAAGTGCATATAAAAAAATATCTGTGTCGATGCTCTCTCAGCGGAATATCGCACCCATTTGGGGGTAATTATCAACGTCATAATGAAACGCGTGCTTTTATATATTTGAAATAAAACTAATTTGTAGATATAAGTATAAGAAATAGTAAAGATTATTTTGAAAGATATTTTTTAAATACGACTGTAAACATTTGTTTTAATTGTTGAGATAGATCAGTTTTACAACACTTACATTTTATGCGAAGAATTATTTATATAATTACAAAAAATTATTTAGATTAGCAGTAATATTTTTGCCATGTTTCATGCTGACACCGGACGTTGAACCAGATATCTTCAAAAACATTTGAATTTCATCCGTCTTGAAGGTTCCATGATTAGATATTTCGAGAAGAACTGTGAAACCTATAGGCCCAGATTTACTGGGGCCAATACATTCAAATTAATTTATAAAAAAGGCGCAAATGAAAGACAGCAATGGCAATTATCAGAATCCAAAAGAACTACTTTTTGGTGTAATCTTCGAAATTATTATTTTTTTGGGTTCAAATTTAAATTTAAAAAATGCCACTTTTTACAATATTGCAATAACTTTGTATATTGTGTTATTCTGAGACGATTCGCAAAACCTGTTCCCATACAAAAAAAATTAACGAAACTTTCTAAAATTGAGATTAAATACACGGTTTTTCATGACAGTGATCTCTCTCAACAGTTTTTTAATTGACATACTTTAGTTTAATAAATTAGTTTTTGTTATTGCTACAAAGAAGTGTAATATCTGTGATGGAATGTATGCATATATTTAATATTGTCAGGTTGTTTTGTATTTGTATACATGTTTTTGCAGTTTCTTGAACTTACTTTCTTCGATGAAATTTACGAAGGCCTAATTTCTTTCCATCTCCTTCATCGCTGACAGGTTTTCTCGTCAGATATGACGTTTTTAATAGCAATATGTTAGGAAACGCTTCATTCATTATTACATTAACCTCTTTCACTATCATCATTCTGTTTCTATTGTTTATCAATTGTTAATCAAGGAAGTATCTATTCAAATCACGTGAATATTACATTTTACGTGAAAATTAACTTTCAATATTATTTAGGTTTCACAATTAAGAAAGAATGCATTACGATTCTTAAAGAGATTAATATGATAGAACGGTTTGAAAACCTTTTAAGTTCTTTTAAACATCGGATCCTTTCAATCTCTATGCAAATACAATTTGATTGATTGTCTTCTTGACCTACAAAATCATCAAATTATTTTTTACTATTTTTTCTCTAATTTCTCCAACCTCCTTTAGACAGTCTACCCCAATTATTCCACCTCAGCCTCAAGGAAAAATGGATAAGATCAGCGATCTTTCGTCAGATGAGGCAAACATATCTTTACGAATATAAAGTACATTAGTATGAGTGTATTCACTTTTCACGATGTTTTAAATATATTTGGATGTATTAAAAATAAAAATAAATTAAAATCTAATTTCTATAATTCACTTTTAGATTCATACTTTCCAAACCACTTATCCATTATTGAAGCACTGAATACTGATTCGCAATTATTTAGTTGTACTGATTTTGTACATTCTCGCAAAGTTGAATGTCTCCCCCTCCGCGTACTTAACTTTACAACTCCACATTCTTTCTTTACCTCCTCCGCATTCTTTGCTCTGCTCGAGACCGTCCGCGTCGATGCGACCCAATCTCACTAACCTGAAGGCAGCGTTCCAGAGGCGTCTTCCCGCCGCGCATTTCGCTGCTTGGAGGTCTGACTCCAGCAAGTGCTTTACGCTCCGCTCCCGCTGCGCCGCCGCAGCACTCCCCCGGGGCCCGATCCTCCGCGGGCCGTTTAATCGCGGGAGTAAAAGGCGCCAGCACTCGGCCCGAACGACGTGGCCAGGCGGCGGTTGCCAGTCGGCACGTTACGGGCCCTCCACGGCCGCCCGCGGCTGTCCAATAAATAGCGCTGCCACCCCCGCCGGCCTCTCCGCTCTCGCCTCTCTTCGCCGATTTCGTCGCCATTGCCACCCTCGTCACACTCACCGCCATCGCCGTTCCCACCGTCCTTGCTACCCTCGACGACCTCGTCGCCCCAGCTACCTCCGTTGTCCTCGCACCCTCACCGCCCTCGCCGCCCTGACCACCCTCGCCGTCCCGGCCGCCCTCTCTGTCCGTTGTGTCCTGATCGTCTTCGCCGTCATTCCCACCCTCACCGCTTTAGCCGCTCTCACCGCCCTCGGCCGTCTTACCGAGGGTTCGAGTCTCAACGTTGGCAGGATTTTGCACACTATGTAAATAGCTGGCTCTAATTTAACCGCTGCCTAGAGGAGAATTCTAGCGTTGCCCTCGCCGCCTTCGCCGCCCTCGTCACCCCCGCCGCCCTCCCCGCCCTCGCCCCCCTCGCCGCCCTCCCCGCCCTCGCCTCCCTCGCCGCTCTCGCCGCGCCCGCTACTCTTCCTTGTCCAACCTATCCACAATCCCTGCCTAACACTGCCTTTCCTCAATCTCTACCATGGCTCACCATCTATCCTTCTATCTGCTCTCCAGTCCTGCTGCCGTTAAGCATGCCTTCCTTTGTCTCTCCTGGCGAATTCCTTACCATGTTTCCTGAGATTCCTGAAAACATTCAATCGTCGCATCAACACAACACTACGTGGCCACATCAACCCCATGAAAAGAAAGTAAGAAAGTCATATGTGAACCCCTCATCTTTATCTATCCTGCTGGTTCTACATCAATAACTCCCATTCTCTCGCAAACACCTCTTTCATACTCTATTCGACAACTGCTCGTGCTTATGGTTCGCTACAGCTCTCCCGTGTAGGCCTACGTAATGATTCTCTTCCCTGTAACAGCATTCCTAAATGCAATACCATCTACCTCTTCCACAAACTTACCATCACTGCCGTGAAAACAGATCTCTCCATCACTACACTTGCTTTTATCTTCACTTTTATATCACCAGAAGCTCATGCACTGGAATCAATTCTGAGTGAATCATCTTAACTTAGCGTTGTGGAATGAAAGTTCAAATATTACATTAGTACGTAATTGTTGCCCGAAAAACTATGTTGTATCATTAATCATCCTTGATATTTAATGTTTTCCGTGTCTCTTTTTTTCCCACCATCTAAATTTAGTTACATTTCTAGTTGGAATTTTATTTATTTTAAGATATTTCTACAAATGAGCTTAATGTTCCCAAACGCGCAAAAATTGCTGAACAAGTAGTGATTACAACAAATTAGTTAAAAACATGTGTGTATACATGCAGTTACAAAATTAGACATAGTTGTTGATGAACATTTGTTTAATTTCGTTTTTAATATTGGCTCGACAAAAAAATGTTCCGCTCCTCGTTCGGGATTCAGCGGAAATTCTTCAGTAACACAGACGCACAGCCATGATCGCTGCTGCTCTGTGTCCTTCAACAATTTCTGTCTACGATTTCCTCACGCAAGCATTGCTCTCTGCGTGCCTTTTGCCTCGGCCCTCGTAACCGGCTTCCATCTTCAACCCACCAATCCGCGTCGGCCAAGCACAGCGCCTATATCCTCAATTCCCGGGCTTCCCCTTCCTCTTCCTGCCCGCCCCGCCCTCTCCGCCTACTCTTCTGGAGGCGCGTCACGTCAGTCTGCGTGAACGGAGCGAGTGCCGTTTCCCGCCCCCGCCGCGCTCTCGCTTCCGGCCCAGCATTCGAACCGCTCCCCTTCCCCTGCCAGTCCTCACGCCAAACATCCTGACCACCGTAGCCCCTGCTTCCGTCGTGGCTCTCGTTTCCGGTCGTCGCCCAGTACCTTCTTCGTCCTGGTCTGCGTTTCCGTCCATACACTCCTGAGCTCTCGTTCTCACCCTGTCCTCGCCCCAATCTTGCCTCGTTCTCTTCCCATCCTCGCTCCGTCCTCGCCCTGTCCTCGTCCCGTCCTCGCCTCGTCCTGGCCCCTTTCTCGTCCCCGCCCTTCTTGATTAAATTGAAAAAGCAACACGAAATTAATTGATTGTCTTTTTGCTTCACTGACTTTTATATTGATTGAATATCTGTGTATCGTAAGAAACATGTATTTTTCGTTATTTTTTGTGGACGACTTTCAGAAGAAACAAAAACAACGCACATTTTGTTCGTTTTTGTGGTTCACTTTAGTCATCTATAAAACAAAAGATCAACTTTTAGGTGAGGAATGAGAAAATTAGTGCTTGAACTTTGATAGTTGTCATTTTAACATTTGTGCTGTGAGCGAAAAATTCAATATGTGTTCAAGCTTTACATGAATGAAAAATAATGTAGTGTAATTTCTTCTTTTGTTTCAGGTAAGAAAACTTTAAATGATGTATTATTGTAACAAACGTGAGTACAAAAAGTTAACCGCTCAGATCTCTATAGTGAACTGAAGACGTAAATCTCCTTATTTCCTTAGTATTTAATGTTATTTACAGCCAAGGAGTAATATATTTAAGCTCTTGATTAACGTCAATTTATTTCATTTCTTGATTTACAATTTTTTACTCACGTGAATTGCTAAATCAAATCTAATAGTTATCCCTCTGTTGTTCATATACTTTAATTATACACGTAAAGTTGACTTCTGAATTTGTATGCGGATACGAATACTAATTGTATTAAACTCATTTTCTCCGTCCTTAAAAATATGTGGTAAACATTGTGATTAATGAAATGACTAAAAGAGAAATATCTCGCAGTAACCTAAATTATGTTTATGGTAATCCTTTCAAAAAATTACTTCTAAAATTTGGAAAAATCGTAAATTCTCTATTCTGCATTGTGATCTATCAAAATATTGCCGATGATTTGTGGATATTAACTGTTTAATTGATCTGTAAATTAGTTTAGAATTGAAATCAGACTTTTAAGTATTTTATTATTTATGTTGAAAGTCACCAAATAAAGCATTCTTCTTCATGAACTTATCGACCAACTAAACTACAATATTCATTCTATTTTCTAAACTACAATATTCATTACAAAAAGGATACGGTATAGAGTATGTCAACTAGACGAAAACTTTAATTAAATATAATTTAAATACAGGACTGTCTTTGTCATATATGCAAGTACATGACCTCGATATTAACTTGGAGTATGTTTTGGTTTCAAGAAGATTAAGCTTATTAAAAGCTTTATAAAGGAACAAGCTTTCATTTAAGACGCGGATTTGTATACCCAAATTTCGCAATGAATGTAGAGTCCCCTAAATGCTTCCTTTTCCCTTGATACTCCCTTTCATGGAAAGTTTCGAAGTTTACGTGCTAGCGGTTTCTAAGGAGCGGAAGTTTGTAAATTCAAATTAACTTTGTCCTGGAGATTAATAATCTTAAATGGTGTTTATTTCGAAAACGCCGTTGACGTATTACACATTTTACAGTTTTATTCTGTTAATGTAAATTACTACCTCAATGAATATCGCATTAATTCAATTACAATATTATTCAATTCACTGTACAGTTGCGATAAAAGTATTTAAACAGAATATACTTCTTGTAAGTAGTTATATGAGAATCTTAAGAACGTATCATGAATTAGAAAACACTTTGGACAATTTTCTGGGGGGGGGGGAAATGGGATATTTTAATAGTGAACAAACGAGATAATTTGCACAATTACGTGACAAACTATGAACAAAAACTTTGTCAAATTGATACTCCTATTAAGTGGTAACAGTGATCTTCGAATTAATGATATGAAGAATTGCGATTTATGCGATGAAGAATGTAATTGGCGTCGGTTAGGCCTTTGACTGATTAGAAGAAGGTTATTTTTGCATTATTTTCCTTTGAATAGTATAATTATACGAAGAGATTATTTTTGTTATGTTTAGCTTTATTATTTTAATAAGAATTTTGTTTTTGTGATATCAAAGATATATAAGCATATTAGACTATTAATTATAATAATTTTATTTGTAAGTTATCTTTTGTTGGTTTAATTTGTATATCAATGGTGATGTTTTTTAGGGTTGGTTGTGTGTAATAATGAATATGTTGTTTTCTTGGATTGAAATATTATCTATTAATTCTTGTAATATTGTTATTAGAATTTTTTGGATTACAAATTGTTGTTTTTGAGGTTTGTTATACATACTTCTTCTTTGGTATTTTAGTATACAAATAAGTATATGTGGAGGTGATGAAATTTTATCTCGTTTTATTATTTTGGTATTAATATTTGTATTATCTATGATGGCATTTTAATTATTAGACCCAATTGAACTAAAATTTTATTCGCATGAACTGGATTGGGATTAGTATCTTATTGTTTAATAATTTATTATCAGAATGTAAGTGACTCAGTGGAAATCAGACTCGCAGAAGCACTCAACGCAGCTTAATTCTGTTCAGTTCAATGATACCTTATTTTACGTGGCAAGGCTCTGGAAATCAACTCTGCTTTCCTGAGTACGCAATGTCCGGTATATTTCATTCGCAATCTAGCAGAGAAAGGAGGTATCACTCAGGCGTCGAAACAGATGCATTGAATTTAGCCCAAAGGCTTCGTTTAGGCTTTGAGATCTTTTACATGCAGTAAATCTACAACATGGAACAGTCACCTTCATTTTTCCTCTGGAGAAAGGCGTACGAAGGATTTTTTCATCTTTGAAAATCCACATTTTCGATCATTGATTTGAACTCGCGAACATATGTATAAGTCTGATACGCCGATGCCACAGAGCTTATCAAGCAATTAGCAACAGAGAACAGACGGGCCGTCGTCAGTAGTGTCCTAGATGCGAATGTTGAATGGTGATCAGAACGTTGAAGTTGGGGCTTAACGTTATGATCATGATAATTAGCAATTTTGAACTTTGAATATTGCCCGAGAAGACGTGAAGAAGGAACAAGACAGGTGTTACACGTTTGTAAGTGATTGCAAGATGTGCATGTTAACATTGCAATGCGTCGCGCTAAATGCATAATGATTGCGGACAGTCGCCCGCACCATTTCGCCCCAAACCCGCGCACCTCGCCTTCTTGAATTAGCCAGCCGCTCCTGTCTTTTCGGGCTAGCCAAAAGTCTTAACTGTAAGCGTAGGGGATCATACATATTCGCTGTCTCCATGCCAACATGCCTTCCATCGCAGGCCCATCTCACCCTCACAGAAGGCGACATCAGGGTCCCTTGAGAGCGCTTTCTGAGAGCTGATAAACTACGTGCCCAGTAGCTGACCCACATCTTCGCGACAGATACGTCGTTCCACCGTAAAGAGTCGAATTGTTACAAGTGTATAGCCCCAAACCTCCCCAATCCCTTAGGATGTATCGTAAATTAATCACGACAGTCTATGCAGCTTGTACTGCAACGACGATCTAACGATCAAACGATCGAAATTAAACAATGCTTACCAATAGAACACATTCTATAAAACGAGGCACACAGGAAAGTGTGCTTTAAGTCAATGATCTTCCTATAAACTTAAGAACTTTCTGAAAAATCCAAATCTGTCGAATAGCAGTAAAATCTGGCCACACGTGATCAGACGACTGTGCGTCAGACAGGAGAGGGGATGTTTTGCAAGGAATCTGCGGACGCAACTTGTTTTCACACACTGAACCATAATTCCAAGCAGTACGGACGCAAATTATTTTTGACTTTTTGGCCACAACTTCACAAAAAACGAACGTAAATTACAACTTTTCGGCTATTTTCTACAAAGGTGAATGGCAGGTACAAAACTTTCAGGAATATTTTAAAATCCGGAGC
The DNA here is from genome assembly GCA_031308135.1 of Acheta domesticus. Classification (NCBI taxonomy): domain Eukaryota; kingdom Metazoa; phylum Arthropoda; class Insecta; order Orthoptera; family Gryllidae; genus Acheta; species Acheta domesticus. The sequence continues at coordinate 81,035,875 of JAHLJT010008756.1, read as the reverse complement.
TACTGCCAAGTAGTATAGCATAAGAAGGTGGCGTGTGACAGCTTTTCTCGGCATAAGCGAGGCATCCGCATTTCAACCACCACACGAAAATGGGCCTCGCCCCTCGACTTTCATTTGACCGGGTCCAGCTGTTGCATCCCGTAACTGGGGAACGTCAGGCAACCACCCAACCCAGACGAGCGCTTTCCATCCCCCTCGTCGGTACAGCATCGGGCAGCCATCTGACACCCAGCTACTAGTCACATTGATTAATTTTTCGTGATTCCAGGCGCGTCAACTACTTAGGTCATTAGTCCCGTAAGTGTAGCGCTTGTTTCCTAGGGAGGAGCTGGTGATCTTTCCCCTTGGGATGGTGACATCCGGCGCCGACCTACGGTCTAGCGGGGTTTTCCCCTAACCAGGTATCTCCCACCACCGCCCCAGCCGGGACAAGCTCAAAGCTCCCAACCGGTCTCCCGGCATGTGTGGTAGTGTAGTGCATGTTAGTGTAAGTGTAAGGGGTGAGAGAAAAGGAAGGAAAGATCGCGCGCGGTCCGTGGCCCGTTTGTTAGGGTACTGCTCCGGCATTCGCCTGGTGTTGATTTGAGAAACTACCGACACAGCGACTGAAGTCGCCAAGCTGAAAAGTTAGTATCGAAAGAAATCCCGCCGCAGCCGGGACTCGAACCTAGGAACTCCCGGTCAGAGGGACTGCCGTTACATCAGTTTATGCACTGAGCCATCTCACCATCCAGCAGGCTTGCAATTGTCGAGGCGAAGTAATCACGGGTCAAGGTAATGTATCAGTTATCATTGGTCCTATCCGTTCAAAGACTAAAATACGCCGGACAGAGAAATCTTACGATTGACCGCATTTCACTACATCTGCTGTTTATTGAATCTTTTTTTTGCTTACTCAATTCAATTTAATCAAATAATCTTTTATCTGTCACTTTGATGAGTTGCATTGAATGTAAAATTGTGTCAAGTGACATTGAAATTAGAACTAGTGAAAAAATTTCGCATCTCTCCCCGACCCAGAGTTGTTTTCTCCAGAGATTCTCAAAAGCAGAGGCCTAAAGAAGCAGGATTGCGCTCGGTGCCCATCAACGTGTTCTCCCGACAAGTTTCATTATAATACTGAACTGCGGTAAAAGATGTAAAAACTGTAAATAACTGTGACAAGTTTGGAAGATTCAGTAAGTGTAAAGAACATTGTGTTCGATTGAGAAGGAGGATGTATTCTTCATATAGATAATGTTGTAGTACTTTTATACTTGTATGTGATCGTATATAAAAGTACCACAAGTTAGCTAATTAAAACGCCACCTGAAATATTTTCTAAATAGTTCAAGATGTCGAAATGAAATTTTCATCAAACGATTCTTATCATTGGGGCTCCACAGTTGTTTTTAGCTTTTTGATAGCATTTTTTTACTTTAACGATACTGCAATAACTTCATTTTATGGAAAACTGTACTTAGATTTACACGATCAGAAAGGTCTTGAGAAGGCAAAATTATTAGTACCATATATGTTGGTATTTTATGAATAATTAACAGCGCAAAAAAGTATGAAACATGCACTGACAAATTATCCAAAGTTGGTAAAATGAATACGAATTATTTCCATGCGGTACTTACCGCTCACGCTTCGAATTTGGTTTCGGATCAATGAATGTTACAAAAGCCTCCCACGTGATTGATCTGACCTTATATTGAGACAGGTAACGAGTGTGGGCCGATGTAAACACTGATATATTCTAGGGGGAAGAAAGGAGAGATGGCGGGCAAAACAACAAGGACGCAGGACCACCAAAAACATGAATATCGTTAGACTGAGCAAATAAAGTGAACGTTGGTGTAGACTTCACTTATAGCGGATTACTAGACGTATCTCTCATAATTATTGTCTCATTAACACCCGGAATGACAACTCGATTTTAACGTTGTTTTAAAATAAAATTTTACTAAAGATATGAGTGATAGAATGACAAAATCGCTTGTAATTTTAGAAATTCATTTGGAAGAATTTGTAAAATGTATTGACGTATGAAGGATATGATATCACTATTATTTTCTACCTAATTTATTTTGATATTTGTTCATATGAACTGTTCGCTCGTCGGCTTAGAGTTACATATAAAGCTGATAATGTTTGTGAACAGAATTACTTTTATGTTATTGAATGAGATAGTAAAATTTACATTGTCACTATCGTGTTTGAATTTGTGATTGTTACAAACAAATTGCACAAATTGTGTACATTTGTGCACAGAAACAAACTCCAACCGATTCGGAAGCGCGAGAAATAGAGGCGGCAGCTCAATCATATAGGTAAGAAAGAAAAAAAATTAAAAGGCAGAATAATATATTGCATTAAATTTCCTGACTTACAATGCATTCCAATTATTGAATTAATCAGTTCATTCTACGGAAAATGCGGTTTTACCGTTTTCAATTAGTAAGGCTCTTTGTCTGTCAATGATCTCATTTTTACAACTTCGCTAAACCCATTTGGAAAATATTGCATTGGTTCTTCATGGTCAATTAATTAATCCTCTCTTTCTGTTGCCCATTCTTTCTTTGACCATATCATTACTCTGTTTTCTTGTATTTCTTACTGATTATTCTATCCCAATCTTTATCCTTCTCTATATAAAGAACCGCTTTAGCCGAGACAAGCTCTAAGCTCCCGACTGGTCTTATGATATGTGTGATCGTGTAATGCGTGTCAGTATGAATGTGTGTGTGTAAGAACAAGATAGAGGAAGGAAAGATCGCGAGTTGACCGTGGCCTCTTTGAATTGGTACTGCTCCGGAGAAACGGTTCTCCGGTATTGATTGAAGAAACTACGAAAAATTACGGATCACGGCAGTGACTGTTAATATTATCTTCCAGGTAGCGGCTCAGTTCGACAGAGCTGTATGGCTAGTGTTGAATATCCGCTACCGTGGGGACTCAAATTCTGAGATTTTCCACCCAGAAGCACTAATGAGTCAGTGGCAATGCTGTCTCAGCAGATCACTCAGAAAAACGCTTATAGCTGTAGTCTGGTAACGAAAAAGTGGATAAATTATGTTGCTAAATTTGGAAAAAAGTCCTCTAACTCATGGTGTAGCCAAAATCCATGTTTTGTTGCTTCTTGATACTGAAAAATCAATTGACGGCAAAACATTTGTCTGTCCGTCCGTCTGTGGTCAACGCTAGCGCCTAAACCGTTCAGGTGATTTAGGGTCATGGAACGAAAAAACATTTGCTGGTTGAAAACACTTTTACTCTTTTATGTAGAAGTATAATATTGCGGGGCATTTAGAAACAATGCAATGTTCTTCGATAGCGTCATTAGTTGAATTTTAATTTCAATGAGAAAGCAAAAAATATATCTATGCTGGAATTTTTATACCATGACCCAAATTATTTTTTTCATTAATTTGGCATGAAAACTTTGATGCCTCTGTCTGAGTTCGCTCCATACGGCACTTGGTTGTCGTGGTGGTATGAGTGCTGGCACGTTGGCTTTGCGTTTGGGTCGCGGAACTGGAAAAGAGCTTGCTGGTAGAAAACACTTTTGCTGATTTATGTAGTAGTGTAATAGCATTTAGGACCATGTAGAATCAGTGTGAGAAAGTATGTGCTTTGGTAGCACCACTAGTTTACCTTAGCGACTGAATCAACTTTGATTTTGCGCGTAATATATGGATGAAGCTGAAATAATCCGTTTATTGCTATTCACACAGCTTTAATTACACCTTATGTTTAATGTGCGATTTAACCGGCCACACATAACTTAAGCCTTTACATCGGTCTTTATCCGTAAAAGAATCACTATCACAAATTTCTTTTACTTTTGTCGTTATCTAGATGATTTAATGTTATTAATAATTGTAGTAATAATAATAATAATCATCATAATCATAATCATAATCATAATAAAAAGCTTACCTTATTAAAAATATCTACCGCAGCAAGTTTTGTCTAAGGAGAAAATAAAAATCTTGTGGGATACTGCCATTGTTACAGATAAAACAATGGAAGCAAATAAGCCTGATATTGTCATGTTTGACAAAACTAGTCGCAGGGCAATAATAATTGATATCGCATTCCTATTAGACCATAATATGTTTTCAACAATTGCAGAAAAGAAAAAAAATACCAGCCACTCTCAGTTGAACTGAAAAACGTATATAAACTAATAGAGGTAGATATTGTGCTCGTAGTTATTTCATCTAATGAGCCTGTTGCTGAAGATTGGAGGATTGTGAAAGAGAAACTCCATCTAAATGAGTGGCACTTCAGAACCATGCAGAAGGCCGTGCTGCTGGCAACCACCAATATTGTGAGTAAGGTTCCCTTTCTTAGTCATTGAAGCGGAACCTGAGTGCGCTGGAGCAAGAACTTCTCACCATCTGTCTCGCCATACGTGTTGACGTTTTGTCCTTGAGTAATATCTGTAAACTTCCGACGAGCGTAAAATGTTGAATAATAAAAGGACATATAATTGGTATTGATAAGTATAAAAATCATAAAAATAAAATTCGATGAAATTATTTGTAATATCAAATTCTACACCGAAGTTTCATACGCTCAGATACAGACATTTCAGACTGTCGCTGTGCGGTTGCGTTCAATTTTTCTGCAGAAAAGCTCAATCTCCCTCTCCCCCCTTCCTGTAGCCCCCAGCTGCCTAGCGGCTGACTGAGAACTGCCGCAGGGCCGGTGAATACGGCGGGGGCGGTGTGGGCGTTGGGGCACCGACTGCATCAGTCCTCTCGCGCGGCGTTGCCAATTAGCGAGGGCGCTTTGCAGTCGCATCCGCCCTGGACCCCGTTGTGTATCCCCGTTGGATTATTCATCGAATCGAAAAACGTTTGCGCTGAAAGTTCTAGGCCGCCGTAAACGCAATATATAATGCAGCGTGGGAGCGCGTCGCAATGGAGAGCTCTCGCAGCGCACGATTGACAAGCGGCACGCGGGGTGGGAATGGGGGATAGGGTTGCGTTCGGAGTAGGATTGCCAGATGGGGACTTTTTTCCCCAAAAGGAGGATTCTTTTCGTTGTGGGGAAATAATAGGGAACTTAAATGAACGGGGAAATATTTGCGGATATTTTGAGGAAAATATTTTCAACCGGAGTCAAGAAAGAAGTATAAATCTCTCAATTATTATGAATGAAAAAGAAACAAAAGAAGTCATTCTCTCTCATGTTTATGTATCAAAAAGAGAAAAATAAACTACAGGCATAGATATAGAAAAAATACGAGAAAAACTAATGGTATCGAGCAGTTAGAGGACGATGATTGGCTGATTCATCTGAATTTCAGGAGACAACCAATAGAATCGACAGGGACAGCTCAGTGTCAGGACATGTTTTTGGTCCATAATTTGGACAATATTTTTCGTTTGGAAGTTGGGGAATTTTGTTCCATCGAAGAGGTTATTTGGGGAAATTTTGTAGCGGTAGTGGGCAAGGAGCTCGCGACACATCTGGCAACCGTGGTCGGGAGGGGGACCACTGGGATTGATTCGCTGAGACTGACAGTGCTGACGTATTGTTTCTAATCCTTTTCTGTGTTTCTATTCCTTTTCTCCGCTCTTTGAAAACATATTTTGCCCTCTCTGCTTTTGTATTTTGTATCTTTGTCGTCTTTCTCCTATTTTTTTTTCTCTTTCCGGATTTTTCCCCAATTTATTTCACAATTTATTTCACAATTTATTTGGTCATTAATGCTATTATGTTTACATTAAAATGTTATTTGATTCCTTCGTTGTTTTCTCCTCTCGTTTGTTCTCTCAGCTTATTTCGTTTTCAAGATAATTCATTATTTTCTCTATATTTCCTTCGATTTACATTGAAGTAATCCACACCTCTCGAAGTTCACAACAAATACTTATTTACGAGAACTTCTAGATGACGTAAATTAGTAAATTTCGCCCGTAGAATAAAGGATAAATTGTAAGAAGGGTAATGTTTACAAAATACAAACTTAATTTCGTGTAAAAAAGAGTGAGAAAGGTATTCATTAAAGCAAAATGCAAACTTTAACTGTCGGCAGTTAACTGAAGACAGTATCTCTTTCGTAAGAAAGCAAGAGCCAATGATCAATTATTTTAAAGACGAGATAGGTAAAGATTAATAACGTATGTAAAACCAGAGGGAATTCATATTTCAGGTATGTGTACAGGGTACTCGCTTCTTTTTGAAAAAAAAGTAGATCAAGACTAGTTGAAAATAGACCAATAACATTCCAAGAAGGATAACAGAATATTGCTGAAGCAATAACGCTTGAACGTTCAATTTACAAATAAGTTTGTAAAGAATTTTTGTTCATGTTGTTTGGTAATTAATTTTGATTTTGCAATTATGTGTGTAAACAAATGTGATAAGAAGGATATCTTTGGTGGTGCTGTTATTGGAACGACAAAGCTGTGTGACATCGTAAAGACAAGTAAAACAAACTTCATAGATCCTCGTATGCAGATCAGTTAATATTTTGTTTTATGTCATATTGAAATATGTATATGATGATGTATATGATTCTGAGAATAAATGTTACAAACTTCTAAGCATATAGAGGTGTCAAAAATTTTGCCAATGAATATATAGTGTAAAATTACATATTTTGGATATACGCACATATGCATTAAATTTTTTCGCTTATTAGAAATTGTCAGGTTTCTCCTGAAGCAGAAATGTTCTGCAGTTACATGAACTCTACTTGATGGCGTCAGAAATAATCTGTCAAAGTAAGCTGTAATCTGCCAGAAGTAGTGTCTCTAAGAAGTTGGTTAAAAATCAAGGGAAAACAGCATATGAGTAAATCGTTAATTTGAAATTTCTCACTTCATGTGCATTAGAAAAAGCTTGTTTTTGACCCTGTGTGAGCCTTAGAAGTTAGTAACATTTATTCTGTGTCATCTGTCATGTTATTCATGATTATATATATTTACAGCGTCTCTTTTGATATTTCAAATTACAGAGAAGTCTAGTGGCTTATCTGCACATTTTACATTCTTCTTAATTATCACCTGTTTTAATTGATAGTGTCATCGTTATTAGTCATCGTTTTATCCTCAATATCTAGGAACTTTTCCCATATTAAATCTTTTCTACATTATATCTCACTCTTCTTCTATTCCCTGTTAATTTCCTATTTTCAACTTCATTCTTCCTCGCTTTAAGTTCCCGTTACTTTTTTTTAAATTACCATTATTTAGTTTTATCCCTTCTAAATTTATTCGTGAACATTATCTTCTTGTTTCTAGCATTATAGCGCAGAACTAATTGAGTCAGCTCTTTCGCCTACCTCCCCCATTTTGTGATTATTCTCATTTCACATTGTTTTAACATCCTTACCTTTGTATTGTCATCCCTCAACCTCCTTTTCTTTTCCGTCTGTATCATCTTCCCTCTTCCCAATCTGCTCCATTCTATCACGTGCCTTCGCGACAGAGCAGCGGCGCACAGCGCCGGGGGCCCGGACGGGGAATTCTAAGGGCGTCCGGGGCGGCGCCGCGGGGCGAGAGTGGGGGCGGGGATGGAGGGGCGTAATCCTGGAGTGAGGCGGCGCGGGAGGTCCACAAAGGGGCCCGGGATCGGATCAGAGAGAGCGCTCGCCGCCTGTCAGCTGTCACCTGCGATGGTGGCGCGACGAGCGGGCGAAGGCCGGACTTCCCTCGCGCGCCAGGGAAGCGCCATTGTTGCCACTTCGTGTCGTGTGTGGTCGCGCTGACGGCGCTCGTGACGAGAGACACGTTAACTGTGGATTGCGGCGAGGAGACGAGTTGAAAAATGAGGCGCGGCGACTTAGCTTAGAAATAGCATGTCTTTCAAATGTCTCTCTTTTTTCGTTGCACTACGGCAGTACACTTACGAGTGAATGTCGTTTGTTTGCCGCTTATCTTATCTTGTTGAGAAACCTTATTCGTGTGGTTATGAGCTGAAGTAAGATGTAACTTCCTAAAAAATACCAAGTTCTGGCAGAAGAAATTGGAGATACATGATTCTTTAGATACAGTTCCTTATCTCATGATCATATTATAGAAGGTGTTGTTTGGCTGCGGGATGTTCTACGTATGTGAAGTACGGCGTAATAATTTTGTCCAAAATATAGTTCGAAATATGTATATGTTTTCCGTGATAACGAAATAGTTTTTATATGATCAAATTCTGTAAACAATTTGCAAGTACTAATCCAAATTACTGTGTGTATCAAAATATTCTGGTCATTGAAAGAAAACTAAATATTTACAATGTTCATGGATTTTCTTCTTCGATATACACGTCTCTATTGTACTTGAGATCTGCATGATGAAGGCGTATGAGTAACGTACGTGCATCTAGTGCATTTGCTACCTCGGGGCTTCTAGCCCACGACTACCTTGGAAAGCTCCGGGAGAGGTTTTCTATTGTAAAGTTACCTGGGCAGTATATGAGATATGTTGCAACAATGGTTAAAAACTACTCAAGGAAGCGAGTGTATTTTAAATCAGCGAGGTGCAAATACAACAAAGTTATAAACTTAACGTCTTCTGAAAGTTATTAGGTATTCAAATACATCTGAAAAATATTGTTTTCCCGTTCAAAGAATCTCAACCAACATGTAGCTGTTTATAATGTTCTAACGACAATACGAAAAATCCATTGCTTCAAAATGTGCATTTTAACAAAGCCATAAAGAATTTAATTTCTTCGTGGTGCTTTATTAATCAAGTGATTGATTTATCAATTATTAATTGATTGAAGCTGATTCGCAGTGATTGAATTTTATCAATTGGTTCAAATAAAAATTTTGGCAATACTGGTTTCGTTTCACTCATCTAGAAGATTGAACAATGCTGTTAGAGATATAATTGTTTTGAAGAACATTTTGCAAAATAAAACGTGTATTCTCATATGTGGGTTGTAATTAGTTGAATTTTAATAAATGACACTAATGTTAATTGTGTTTCTAAATTATATAAAATAAAATATTAGTAAATATTTTTAAGATGATACGTTTGCCCAGTTTACGTCAAAATATTTTAATTTAATTTTTATAATTTTAAATTTTCTTAAAGGACTTTTTATGTACAAAATGACAAAACTTCTGTAGCAGACCTAAAAGAGTTTTGCGGCAATTATTTTACTCTAACATCATTGTTTGTATATTTTTGCATATTATCTTACGTAGTATAACTTTTCATATTGGAGTACTTAAAAGAAAGTTTTTTCATTAGCAAACAAAATTTATGATTAGATCATAAATATTGATTTAGTCTACTTATACTCAGTATACTGGCTTCTAAGATAATTTTTGGATGGAAACTGTCGGACTAAATATAATTTAATTTGTTTGGTAAATATTTAGGCAATATTTTCATTCCGTATTTCCTCTTCCTTCTTGAAAATATGCAACGAAATTCGGGGATGTCCTTCCTGTTGAAAGTTTTTCTTCCCATTGTAAATGTTCGCTTAGTCCTTCGCTTAATTTACTTCCCAAGAAGCCTTCCGACACTTCCCACTCCACGCTGTCCGCCATATTGCGATGGCATTTGTCTTACTAATTAGCACATTCCATTATCGAAGAAACTCCGCACCAACTCGAGTTTGCGCTCTCTTCTAGGCATTCGATATTCCTCTTGGAACACTACCTCCGATCCGATGTAACGAAGGAACCAGGGAGATGACGAAAATTGGAATAAGCATCCACAAGTTTAATTCTTCTTAATTATCTGTGGAAGTTTTTCTTTGCCTGTAGATGCTCTTGAAAAAATGCGTATTCTTGTTTTTTTTTCGGCTTGACTTTCCCGCCAAATGAGAACCATTATTCGTGAGGCAACAGCGGTTGGCAAGTAGATCAAGGATTTTTTAAGCAAACCAATTATTTTTTCTTTTTTTCGATGCGTCTACTCACTGTCGACTCACAGATTATCATACTTTATTTTCTGCATTTTTAATTTCATTCTCTGCAAGCACTTATCTGAGACAGTTCTTCACAAGAAAGTAAACTCAAGAGATGTTGAAATTACAAAGTGTACATGAAACGTTATAATTGTTTTGCTTTCTATACTGAAACATTATTTGGCAGAGAAATCAAATGGAACTTAACATATAGAAAGGCATGATTTGACTCGTTTGCAAAATCTAAACAAAACTCAAAGTAATATTATTTAAGTGGATTTGTATATCAATATAATGAATATATAAAAATAAATAGAAAAACATTATTTTACGAAGATATTGGCTGAAATATTATTATAAAAGTAGGTTTTTGAGTTATGGATGTTTGTGCAAAACATATCTGTACAATATAATAAAGTTTGTGCAAAATACTATAACTTTGTTCACAATTCGCAAATTCTCGCTGTAAAATGTCTATCGCGTTGTAGCACACGAAAGTTTTCGACGATTCAGTCTTCTGCATCTGACAGGATGATGGAAGGCTCTTGTACCAGTTCATCATGCAGCTGCACGCACACAACCACGTGCATCACCAACGAAGCATTTCCTCCAGTGCGTTCTTTCACCTCTACTGCGATCAGTGACCTGGAAGTGCTCTCCGCTCAGCAGAAGTTCTGTGCTCGAGTTTCGGCATCGTTACCCCATAGAAACACATCCGCGTCGTGTATGAATATGGAGAGCGGAGGGTATTACCAACTTTCCTCATCGCCGGTGCGCCCGTGTTGTGCATCCCCATGGCGCAACAGCGCGCGGAGCGTTAAATGCTAACGAGAGTGCGCAGTGCGAGGTGCCTGCGATGCTGAAGGTAACGATTTGCGTATTGGGACATTGCATGAATTTAGAGACTAATAATGAAAGCCTGAACTTTGTTAATTTCGTTTTCACAATTCTCTGCGAGTAAGACTCTTGTGAGGTTAGACACTTCTCTTGGTGTTTTTTTCTCGAAAACGTTATCTTTCGATAACAAAGTATATATGAAACGTTAGCTTTTGTCTACAATTCATTATATAATAAGAAATGTACACAAAACTTCAAAAGCGGAAAAATTATTTTCTAACTTTACTAATCAGATATGCAGATAAGGAATTGCAAAACGTAAAAAAATGTTCTCTTAAGCGATAATAATGATTTTATAGTAATTCCATCTCTAGGATCACGAAGTATTCCTTTTAACTATTTTGTTTTTGAGCCTCGACTTTTATTTATTATACATGTTTTCGAAGACAAAAATAATTTGCTGAAAAAACTGGGAATTTTTCAATAAATATTCTCAAAAAATTGCGTTTATCACAACACCAAGTAAATCACTCTTTTGTTTAACGTCTTCTTTACTTTTTTAAAATTTTCTGTTAATCTACATTCTTCGTAAAACTATTCCTGTATTCTCGTGCATTATTAAGTGCATAAAAACCAAAATCAGAAGTAGATCCAGGTTGGTTTTGTTTCGAAGATTTTCTTTTCCCGAAAAGACAATGTTGTTTTCTGTTTCTCGTAAATTGATATTGTTAATTCTTGCATGCCATGTGGAAAAAGTCGAATTTTACAAAGGATGAAATTCTCAAAACAGCAAATACTTCTATTACAATGTTTCTGAACAGGACGTCCTATGTTTTTGCTGTTTAGCGAGGTGGAATTCAATCGCTGACTGGATTAATAAATATAACGTCTGATTGCGCTTGATCGGTAGTTTTACGTGGTTTCTCCGTTTGTAGGTGAAGGTCACAACAGAGCCAAAACAAACGGGCAGCGGATCTCTCTTCCTCATCTTTGCATCTCTTACGAGATCTCTCTTCCTCATCTTTGCCTTTTCTTCTCCCACGTAGGCTTACATTTACAATCTCCATACTATCCCCCTTGTTGAGAGACCCCCTAGTTGGGAGTTAACTGGACCGGCTGTAACGGTGCCCCGATGGCGGAGATAACTAGAGTAGGACATGTGGAGAGAAATACCTGGAGAGGGGACATCTGCGAGCCGATGCGTAGATCGGATATCACCGGTGCCGAATATCACGTTCCAGCGAGGGAAGAACACAGCCACCTCTAGGGCTACAACATGCAATACACTTACGTAACTAAGTACTATAGCAGTTGACCCGCCAGGAAACACCAATAATCAATCCATCAGTCGAATTTCACGGCAGGATTCGAACCCTCAGGGCGTGTGTGGACGTCGGTTGGGGAGATGGCATCGCACAATGAGCGCGCGCCCGCGGGCGGCGGTGGCGGCGGACTGGAGCTCGCCTTCTGTGGCCCGGCGCGGCGCGGTGCGGCGCGGTGCGGCGCCTTTGTCAGGCACCCACGCCCCGCGGGCGCAACCCGAGCCTCTGGCCAGCCCCTGCCGACGCACCATCTCCCGCGGCCGCTCGACTCGCATTCCCACTGCCCGCTCGCGCCCCTCGTCCCCTGCCAGACCAAACGCTCCCGCCGGCTCCCATCGATCCCCACCTGCTGCCCTTGATCTCCCCGGCTCTTCGTTTCGCCCCCCCCCACTCCCCGCATGTTCATTGGCCACTCTCCCGCCACTTTCCGCTTACTTTCTATTAACTCCTTGCTCTTTCCCTGCCCGCTCTGTCCCTGCCTGCTCTGTCCCTGCCCGCTCTGACACTGCCCGCTCTATCCCTGCCCACTCTGTCCCTGCCCGCTTTGTTCCTGCTCGCTCTGTCCCTCCTCGCTCTGTCCCTGTCCGCTCTTTCCCTGCCCGCTCTATCCCTACCCACTCTGTACCTGCCTGCCCTGTCCCTGCCCGCTCTGTCGCTTCCCCCTCTGACCCTGCCTGCTCTGTTCCTGCCTGCTCTGTCCCTGCCCGCTCTGTCCCTGCCCGCTCTGTCCGTGCACGCTCTGTCCCGGCCCGCTCTTTCCCTGCTCGCTCTTCGTCCACGCCCTGTTCGCTCCCAGCCCTCTTCTTCTTACTCCCTGCCCTCAGACAGCAAGATATCCGCCCACTCCCCTTCTCTGTCCACTCCCCGCCAGCTCCCCGATTGTCCCCGCCCGCGCCACTCAAGCTCTTTGTTCGTACCCCGCCAAAACGCTTCACCCTCCCGCCTGCACTCACCTTGTCTCCAACCAATCCCCACCTGCACCTCTTCATCTCCTCCGGCTCTTCGTTCGGTCCCCTCCTACTCCCCGCATGCTCACCGTCCATTTCGCTGCCGTTCCCCCCGCTCGGCTTTCCGTCCACTCCTTGCTCTCTCTCTCTCTCTACCGGTTTTCTGTCCACTCTTCATTTGCTCCCCAAACCACTCTTCGCTTTCTTCCCGCTCCCCTCCCTCTGTTTGTTCACTCCCTGCCCACTCCCCACTTGCCCACTACCTGCGCCTCTCATACTCTTTGTTAGCTATCTGTCAAAATGCTTCACGCTCTCCCCCGTACTCACCTTGTCTTCCACCAATCCCCACCTGCTGTCCTTGATATCCTCCAGCTTTTGGTCCCCCCTCCGCTTCCGCATCCCACCCACTTAACTCCACCGCCCCGCCATCTCCCGACTGCTCCTCGCCTCATACCAACTCTCTTCTCGTTTTTTTCCGTACACTCTATTCTGATTTTCCGTAAACATTTGTTTATTATGGTTGATAGTCTGTTTCCTTCTTAGCTAGAAAGAATTGAACAACCTTCTGAGGAAAATTATAGCGTCCGGCAGCTCTGCTCGGTAGTTATCCATGGTTTCTCCTATCATTACCAAGCGAATGCCGAAGAACTTCCCTAACAAACGGGCCGTGGATCGCGCGCCGTCTTTCCTTCTTCCTTTCCTTTGCCCTATTCTCGTTTCTTACTTCCACACACCTGCACGTACATACACTGTACCACATCACACCATCTCTCGCTGTCCAGCGAGAATAGATCACCACCACAGTCCTTGAAAAACAAGCATAACAGTTACGGGACTAGTGAGCAAAGCAGTTGCCGTGCCAGGAAACACAAAATAGTCAATAAATCCACCTGCATTTCTTCTGCAAAACATTGTTCCAATTTCTATGCTTTGACCTTTATATTAACTTGTGCACATCCTTTTGAGAGCATCTTTTATGTCTTCTTTGCACCCCTCTCCTTGTCCTCTCTGTTTTCACAAGCGTCTTATCCGGCTACTGTGTTGTTACCACCGATCTTCGTTGTCCCTTTGTGCCACCCCTCCCCGAACCCTACTCTCCTTCCACTTTGCCCTGTTTTGTCTTCCCACCCGCATAGCGCAATGGACTGGGGCAATCTCCGCCTATTCCCTTTTGCATTTCCCAAAGCTTATTTCGACAATTAGCTTTCCTCACTCGCTTTTTTGTAAAAACGAATTCCCTTATGTAATGAAAAACTAATTTATGTTCAACAAACTCATTCATATACCTATTTTTGACAAAAAAACAAAAATTTCAACATTTCCTACATTTGCCTAAAAATAATGCGTGCTGCTAAAACACCTATGAAACATTATTTCTCAAACGTGATTTAAAAAATATGACACATAATTTCCTTCGTTACAATCATTTTATTTCGTTCGAAGTACATGCCAAAGTCTGACAAAAATACTACCTCAACTTGTTTTCTACTCTCCTCCCTAACATTATCTCCTTCGCATTATTCTCCGCCCTTTTCGCTTCATCAAACATTGCTGCGCTGTCATTCACTGGGTTCGGAGCCGGCGGCGTTTGACCGCCTAGAGCCTCTGCCAGCCGCTATGCACCAGCTGTGTATACCCCATTGATAGACGCAGCCTGGCCTCGAATACCCGACCCGACCCGTCGCGCTCGGCAGCCGCTGCCGCTGCCGGGGGCCGATGCGCCCGTGAAAGGGACGGGCAGCGCAGGGACGCCACCGCCTCGTCACCGCTCGGTCACCGCATCTCCCCAGGCGCCCCGCCGCCGCCAGCTCTGGACATCCTCGCTCGGCTGGACATGGTTGTTGAATAGATAACTCCGGGTTGCCTCGTTAAAAAACTAGAACTGTTCCATGCAGAATGTTCGATTTGTGCGATCAGTAGTAAGTTTTAAACCAAGCTGTATTAGCGATGTATTAGGGGACGGTATTTCTTGTTCATGCACTTTTTTATTTACCGACGATACTGGCATTTAATAACATTTTTGGAGTCTTCAAGATATTCAAAATTAATTAAAACCATTTTCATTTGCACATTTTTACTACTTTTATCTATATATATATATATATATATATATATATATATATATATATATATATATATATATTTCCCTACATTTAGCTGTTTCGAATGTTTTAATGGATTTTAGATGAAATATATTTTAATATTTACATAGAGATGTACACTTCTGGAAAAGTGTTTTGTGTGTGTGAAACAAAAACATGTAATACTGCATTTCTATGATCTCCTGGCTTTCTCCTTCGAACTATTGAGTTGCTTATCAGTAACAGTGAACTCGGATTGAAGGATAAACTGATATTTGCGAAGCATAATTAATCGTAACCGCTTATTAACTCGTTTTTGATAGACCCCATGCGTAATTCCATCAAAATATGACAAACGTATCTAATACCAATATTTTATAGCGCTTCCTTCATCCCTTCGAAAAATCTGACGCTGTATACCTCACGCCCGTCTACCAGGAACGGAGAACTTTTGTTCATGAATATCTCTGTTTGCACCTTTTGATTTAATTAATTTGATTCATTTCGTAAGAAAAGTATGAGCTGTACGTGACGTATGGGGAACAAATATGATCTGTGCATGTTTTATTTAGCTCCAGAATTCCAGCCCTAATCTTTTGCTGTACTAATCGCGTAAATTAACTCAGATTACAATTAAAAACAAAGCGGACGATAGGTAAGATAACGAATCAACAGAAACAGCTGGCACGTTACCTTTCAGTAGAGGATTGAGACAGACGCATTGCGAGCAACTTCGATTGATTGATTGATATTTTGTTTACTGGCGCGTAACTTCTATGGTCATTAGTTCCGAAAGTGTACGCACGTTTCTATCACAAGAGGCGGCGGTTTACTTTCCCCGCTAAATGGTGAGATCCGGCTCCAACCTAACTTTAACACTTTCGGGCTCCAACACTTTATCTTGCGTTGTTTTTTCTCTCAACCTGATATCTCCCACCATCGGAGCACCGTCTCAACTGGGACAAGCTTGAAGTTCCTACTGGACCCCTGACATGTGTGGCAGTGTAATGTAAGTCAAATGTATGTAAAGGGCGAGGATAGAACAAGGAAGAGAAAGGAAAGATCGCTCGCGGTCCGTTTTTTCGTTTGTTAGGTTGCTCCGGCATTCGCCTGGTGTTGAGCGGAGAATCCACGGAAAACAACCAATCAGAATAGTCGGACGCTAGAATTCTCCTCAAGACAGCGGATGAATTCGACCTAGCTATCTGTCTAGTGTCGAAAATCCTGTATGTTCGAATCCAGGTATGTTTGAATAAATTAGTCGTGGCGTATGCTCTCCGATCTAACAGCTTTTAATTTTTTTATTTTAAGAATATTTATAGGATCAGATGTACGCAGGAAACCCTCATTCCGAGTAAGAGTGCGGTGCTTAATGTAGGATTCTCTTAGAATCCCTCTTCAAGAAGTCAATCATACGATGTTCTAGAAGTGCCAAGAATGCATTTGAAGGTACTCGCACCACTTTACGCAAGTTCTGAAGGGTACGTTAAGCACGGAGGAAGCGGCATGCTCCTCAGCACGGGAGTTTATTTTGTTTTCTAGTGATTTTATCTAGACGAGAGCCGGTTACCCTTTACGTACCGATGGGACGCATATTCGACTATACACCAACACACCTGCGGGCTTATCTGATCTGGGGTCAGCATAACTATAGTCCCTCCTTGACAACACATACACCAGGGACAAGGGACAAACAACTATGCCCCAGCCGGGGCTCGAACCCGCGACCTTTCGGGCCGTAGCGCGAGTCATACACGCTCTTAGTCACCTTGGTCATCCAGGTCCGCACGGGCGTTTATACTTTGATTGAAACAGTAAGTCCTTTCGTAGCCACGAGCTGAAACGAAAGGGGGACATTGTCATCATCGAGAGCTTCAATACTAAACATTTAACTCGTAACGAATGTTTCTATTGGATGTGTGTCATTCCTCGCCTGCCAGCTCGTGACCTTGAAAGCACTTCCTGTTTTAAGTATTGAGAGCGCTTTTTCAAAAGTCCGACGCCTCAGCTGGCCAGGTGACGCTTCCCGGTTTTTCGGCGACTGGTAAGTTGTCCTGACAGTTCAACGGTGTTACCACCTCATCGCTACAATGCCGCCTGCAGTATGGTCCGGTCCGGCGCGGTCCGGTCGCATTGGGTGCCGGCGTCGCGGGGGCGGGGCGGTGTGGGGCGGGGAAGGAACGGGGCGGGAAGGGGTGGGGCCTCCCTGCGGCGGTCGTTGTGCCTGCGGCGAGCGAACGGGGCTTAGAGGAACGACAGGGGTAGGGGAAAGAGGTCGCCTAGGTCTCTTCCGCGCTTCCCACTGCCGCTCATTGTCCGCGCGTCGTCCTCGCGAGGAGCAATGGCGGCGACGCGGGCGCTCCGGGGCGGGGTGGGGGTGTGGCGGGGAAAGGACTCAGGCGGGGTGGGGGAGAGGACGATAGAAATGGGAGCGCTGTTAGTGAGAGCGGCCGATCGCCGATCGAACCGGGCGACGCTACGGGCAGATAGGAACATTGTGCAGGTTCTGCTACTCCTGGTGCAAACATGTGAGTATGTATGGGGATATCGAATTCAACCATTGTTTGGTGGAGAATTCCAGTGGCCGGCTGCTCTGATTTTCTTTGGCTTCTCCTACCAATGACAGGTGAATGCTTGGACAGGGCCCTAAAATGTATCCTCGAACCACGCATTCGTGTTTTCGTAACTTTTGTCATCTCCTCCCTACTTAAGTATTTATGCTAACATGAATTACATTACCACACATGTCGATATCCCGAAAATGCGTCAAAACTTCAAAATCGGCCTATAACAGCCACTTCGAAACCACTCCGAAAAATAGAGCCAAAGACGGAGTCTATGCGTCCTACAATTGCCCGAACTTACTTTCCATAAATGGCAGAAATAAACCGAAAATCGTTGTAGGCATAAAATGACGTAAGAGGATTTGTTTTAGAAAATGGAGCCATAAATTTAGTTACCTCCCCTCTTATTTTAGGATGTACACGTCTGCGATGAAGTTTTACACTAACATGCACTACACTACCACACATGCCGGGAGACCGGTCGGGAGTTTAGAGCTTCTCCCGGCTGGGGCAGTGTCCCGCTGGTGGGAGATACCTGGTTAGGGGAAAACCCCGCTAGTCGACGGTAGGTCAGTGCAAGAACTCGCCATTCAGCGGAGAAATAACACCGCCACCTCCCGAGGAAAAACACGCACTACACTTACGGGAGTAATGATCTAAGTAGTTGACGCGTCCGGAATCACGAACAATCAATCAATCTACGATAAAGTTTCAATCCACAGACGACCTGGATTAACTGCCTTCCTCACCTTTCACCGGTCGTGTTTGTGTTCGATCTTCGTCGAATTGAAATTAAATCATGCGGAAAAAGGGGGTTTGCTGCAGGTTTTATAGAGGTTTTATTGCCTGTAAATCCACCGTCGCCTCCATCTTCATGCTCACTTCTCACATCATTATCATTAGCCATCATATCATTATATCTCAATAAGAACGCATTACCGGGAAACCTGTCGACCGCATTATTGAGATTCTGGCTTCAAATTACGGACATTGTGCCGTCTCCCTCAAAATTGATGTTATGTGATACAAGGTTAGGTAAGGCAGGGTTGTTGCGAAATAGAATCCATTGATTCACAGTTATTGTTTGAATCCTTTCTCCGATGCTCTATTGTAAACTTTCAAAGCATAAAATTAAAGTAATTCAGTGATCCAGCACTGATTATGCAATTTGAAGCGATTGTTTCATCCTTCTCAATGGTGACCAGAAATACGGCACATATGTGCTCTACTGAGAAAATTGAATGCTGATGGAAGTACAATGATAATGTCTACTGAAACCTTACTACTAATTTTAAGCAAAATATTAGTGCATTTTATAACTCTTAAAATTAATGTGAGTTATAGAAAGTTTTCGGAGCACCAAACAAATGCACAACTTGAAGATAATTGGCAACCCATATCCGAAAAAAGTTGATCTGATATTGGAACACTGCGAGGAAGATGCACATTACAAACATTATTTTGAGATTAGTCTTGCTACAAGACGTCCTACGTTTGAACGGTTAGTTTGATTTTTATATAATTCACTGGTCCATGTGAAGTGAGTGGATAGTGTTTGTTTCGAATGAGGAAGAATTTGATTTCTTGTCTTTTTGCGTTTTAACTTCAATTTTGCTACCATCTTTTTAAAAAGAAATACCATTTGCATACAAATTGGTAAGAGTGTTAATGTATAATAGGACTTTTTTACTTAGTAAGAACCTCACTGATTTTGCTATCGTCCATGTCAACTACAAAAGAGAAAACAAATGAGTTTTCCAACGCTTATTTATTTGTTTACTCGGACACTAACGCTATTTCTAGAGTTATGTTTAATTTTCAAAATGATTCCAAATTCAGCGAGAATAAAACTGATGCACTAAAAAAAGAACATTTTCTTAAAGGCAGAAGTTACAGCAAAGAATTTAACATCTCTAATGCGCATGTGTTTGTGAAAGTTTCATCATGAAAGTTTAAAAAGCAGAACGTTTAAGTATCGCTTGTATGAAGAGGGATTAGCTAAATAGAAAACGAAGGCAGGGACCTGCGTTAGGGCAAACCAAACGAAAGGTCTCGCTTTAAGTATCTTCTCGAAGCGGCAAGTGTAAATTCGGCAGGGGAGTGCAGGCCGAGACGGCTACTGGGCAGGGGAGGGATCTCCTGATAGAAGGCGCGGCCACTGCCGCTCTCGATTTCGGTGACAAACGAGCGTCGGCGAGCGCCGAAGCCTCCACGTGCGTTCCCGAGGGACGACGACGGCTGCGGGGGTGGCGGCGGCGGTGGCGGCGGCGGCGGAGGAGGAGGTTGCTAGACAGCGCGGCGCCTAGGGTTCCCCGCACGGCCACCAGGGGCGCGCGGGGTCGAGACAGCGGCGCCGCGCCGCGGCGACCGGGGAACCGCTCGCGTGTTAGACGCTGCACGTCTTTTGCGTGCACGCCGAGGGAGGGTGCTTGCTACCGAAGTACGGAGAGTGCATGTGGCACAGTCGCAGGCATGTAAACTCCACGAGTGCTAGTGCAACTTCCAATTCATTAGTACTCTTAAATAGAGGATGTCAATGCTGGGTAGTGCTTGCTAAGTATGAGTGTCTGTAAATGAAACGTACGCATACGTTGTATGCATACGTAGTATGTACTATGTAGTACTAGTAAACATATGAATGTTGTCAGTGCATTAAAATGAAAATGTTGTATATGCGCTGCACTCCTTGCTATGATTTTTTTGTTTTCTTATGCTTGTGAGTTTTAATGTAATATGTTCATTTGATGTATATTTTATTACTGTACAGAAATCTACCACGTACCTACGTTATACCCCACGTAGATAAAATGTATTCATCTTTATTTCTCTTTCTATCTATCTATCTATCTTATTAGTTTTAAAAGAATGATTAATGAAATGCATATGATTTAATTATAATATGTACATTGAATAATAAATAGAGGTAAGCCGACATTGTAAACATTGTTCACATTGAAAAAAATATGAATAGAAAATTTTCTTTATTAATATTTTGAATTTTTTATATCGTTTGAAGTGTGACACAAGTCGAAAATAAATGGATTTTTTTTTGTTTCAAAGCTATATTCTAATTTAAGAATTGGTACACTATGTTTTGGGGATGGCTTAATATGAATAAAAGTATTGTTCAAACTGTCATAGGTAACATATTTTACTCATATGAGTGACAGTAGGTGGGCGGCGTTTGTTGCTGGATCCCGTGGAAACGCGATTCCGTCGAGATTCCGTGGGGATCGTGATTCAACTTCACGATGCCTTGAACCAGGTGAGGTTTCCAGAAATTTGACTTAAAATGATAGTGTCTATATGTTTGACACTATATTTCTAGAGAAAACTTTCATGTAGTAATCATCAGTTAAAATGATTGGGGACGAAACAAAAACAGTTTTTCATTTTCATTAATCTTATAAATTTTTTCAACTCAGATCATCCCAAAAACTTGAAAAAATAACAATTAAAAAAGCAGACGATCTTCTTATAATAGAAGTTTAAAACTAATTCAATATTTTTTAAAGAAATTTATTTTTATATCATTTTTGGTGTGAATTAACAATGTATCGTGTGAGAAATTGTGAAAAAGAAATGTTTTTATATAAAAATGTATCAAGATACTTAAAAATTAAAATACCGAAAATATGTAATTCGTTTAATAAACGTATATTACTTTGATTTATAAACTATTTGTTTTTCATTCTCTCAAACTCAGCTTTTTATGATATCCATTTTTTGCCATCTTGTTTCTCTGTTAATTTGCCTTCTCTGATTTCTTTTCTCATCTGTTGTTCCTGTACTGGGTAATATGTAGTATCTTCATCTGTATATTTTCTTTCTTCTTTTTTATTTCTTTGCCCTTCTAACTTGATTTTCTTCTCTGCCTTTCTTTTGATGAATAGGTCAAGGTGTCTTGTTTGCACGTGGGCGAATGTAAGAGCGTACGGGTGGGTGAGCGTACGGGAGAATGAGCGTACGGGTGGGTGAGCGTTTGAGTGGGCGGGCGAGTGGGTGGGCGGGCGAGTGGGCGGGTGAGTGGGCGGGTATGTGCGGGGAGTGAGTGAGTGAGCGGGTGGATGAGTGGACGGCCTGGAGGGTGAGCGGACGAGCGGGTGAGCGGAGGCGGATGGGCAGAGACGGGTGAGCGGACGGGCGGGTGAGCGGTCGGTCGTGCGAGCGAGGGCATCACGTCTGAGGAGCGATACTTTCCGCCCGACGCCTCTTAGAAAGCGCCGACTCTCCGCGCAATAGGCGGCGATTTTGTTTTGAATGCCCCCGAGCGTTTACGGCTTCGCTTAACGCTCCCATTTGGCGCCCTGAAAGGAAGGCGGCGCCTCGGCCGCGCCCACGCCCTCGCCCTCCGCTTTGCCCACGCCCTCGCCCTCACTCTCGCCCTCGCCTCCGCCCCGCAACGGCCGCTAGTCCCGTGCCGACGGCTCCGACGCCTGGATCCGAGGGGATTTTTAATTCAGCCTCCCCGACAAATCCACGAGCCCTCTTCGCCGACAGGATCAGGAGGCTCTTACGAGATATGAGACATTTCGGGGAAAAGGTGAAAAGTTTTGGAGAATGGGAAGCTTTGTGATGGGAATGACATGAAGGGTGTGACGGAGGAGGAGGTGACAATGAAAACCGTTTTATATCTCGTGACAGGTTTAAATAAAAGGAATACGTTATTTGTTTTCACCAACGAAAAGTAACTTCCGCGAGAACGTAGTAGTTTGTTATTTTATCGCTCTCTTAAGCAGTAGAGAGAAAGTTATGTAATGCTGCGCAAAATAAAGGCGAATGTTTGGTAAAAAACTGATTACAGGACCCTGGTAACTAAAAAGTGAAAAAATCCTCTAACACGTAATATGGCATGGTGTATCATCGAATGTCGGCAAAACGTCCGTCTGTCCGTCCGTCCCTCTGTAAAAAACGCTAAGAGGCCAAACAGTCAGCCAATTTTCTCCAAAATTGGTATTTCCCTGTCGATCGGGTTGATGTCGCGGCCCCCTTTAATTTGATATTTTATTTTTGGCGATGCTTTACATGAAGCCCCTGGAACATTTTCAAAATTTTCAAAAAATGGCTCCATCGGTTTTTGTTAAATTTTGTAGTTGTTAATGACGTTTATGAGAAAGGAGCAAGTCTCATTTTTGTTGAAATTTTCAGTTTTCAAAAATTGCAAAATTTCAAAATTATTTCAGCGTCTTCCTACAACTATAATTATGAAGATGGAGATTTTTTCCTTAACGAAACCTGTACCTTAATGATAGATTTTGAAATAAGGTCAAGTACAATGTTGCTACTTTTCACATAATGTTGCGTGAAAGAACTGTCGAGAAAGTACGTATTTTTTTAGCACCACTAGTTCCATTCATTGGATTATCCCTTTGGCCTGAAGATGCTACCGATTTTTTTAATTCGGCCTCTACAAAATTCCTCTTAGATATTGAGAATTAAGACTCTTGACGCAGGCAAACTATTCTTTCATTGTGTATACTTAATGTAAGAGATGCAATAAATAATAGTATATTATATAATGCATTTTAAGAATGTGATCTGTGTTAATAATTTGCATAAGAAATATTAAAAAACGATAAAGCATAACAAATCATGTTCTTAGTATTATTTTTATGATTCTGTTGCAACATATTTCAAAGAATACTTCATCAGATGGCAAGGAAATTCTCAAATTCACGCACAGTTTAATAAAATGGCAATTAAAGTATCAGAAACTTGTTTTGTTTCCACATCACCAAGAGCAAGAATACAAATGGTGTGTGGATACGTCTGTGAGATCCCTTCCAAAAAGTAATCTCTTGTCATTCGGGGAAGATGACAGCCTCTGATATGTCAGTTGCTACGAACATTGATAACCATTCATCTTAAATGTAGACAAGATGACTAGTCTTATTTCGATGATAACGTGAATCCTCCGAAAGAATACAATCGCGGGTGTTGCATAAACCTCATCGTAGCAGTTATTGGCTTAACTAATTTTGGGATTAAATTGTGTTTAAGTTGCACTATCTTTATAACTCAAAAGTTAATTCAATTACCAAAATTATTGAAATGATATAACGATTTCATTGATCAAATGATTGTGTATACAAATGACTGATGTAAACTAGTCGTTACGTACCGCAAGATTTCATTATTAAAAAGACATTGATGACCACCTGAAAAGCGCTTGTTTTTTGACAGTGGAATATATATTCATCGTGAACTGTCAAGAGTACCTCCCCCTTCTCTCCATAAACAACAAAACAACCATTCGAATTCTTAACTCTATTGTGTGCCCCTTTTTGTAGCACCATGCAACCTATCATTATTCCAAACACCCCTGAACAGCATGTTGCATTCCCTCAGGGGCACGTCATAAAATTATGACGCCCCAGAATTCAGATGATATTTTTCCCTTAAAAGGGTACTTTTATTTATAATATGGAAAATATTTAAAAGTTCGAATATGTATGCAGCGAATTATTATTTAAGGATAGTAAACAAACTAATATGTTTTCGTAATCTGCACATAATTGTGTTCGATCGAAGTGGGCGAAAATTGAAATGTATATCATAATTATTTCATTTTTTAATTTCTATCAGTACTAGCTTACTCTACGTAAAAATGAAAACTGCCCCCAACTTTTAAAACTTATTTTTTAGCTATCCACAAACGTTTTGTGAGTTCTCTGTCCCCCACTGCACGGCCCAGCAGGAGGTGCTGGACACATCCACACATCCATTCTATGAGTCTCTCCCTCGACTCCCCACCCCTTCTCTACGCCCCCTCCCTTTCCTCTCTCTCTCTCTCCCTCTCTAACCCCCCTCCCAGTGGCGCCCGCACCGGAAAGCCGCGGGCCGTTCCAGCGTCCTCAACCGGACACGAGCAAAATTAAAACCGCAGACCCGCGGCGTCGGGCCCTCATCTCCGGTGGCAGACGCAGCAACCCCCGTGAACATCGCCGTCACGCCCGCGCCCCCGCATCGCCACCACCCTGCCCCGCATCCGCGCACTTCTACCCCTACGCCCAACCACCACGCCTCTAGCATGCCTCGCCCTGTCTTCGTCCTCACTGCCTCCCCCGAGTAGCCACAGCCGCCGCCCCCAACCTCAGTGTCCCTTTCATGCCCAATCTCTACCACACGACATCCCTCACCCATACCATGTTTCATCCCCATTACGTAACGTCCTCTACTGTGCCTCTCCCGTATCCACCCCGATGTCTTTCACTTTCTGCGCCCTTTCCGCCGCCACTACCTATCCGCTGTCTCCGTTACTGACCCTTTCACGCCTCGCCTCTACCATACCTCACTCCATACCACGCTCCTATCGCATCATTTTTCACCCCTACCACTCCTCTATCCTGCCCTGCGTTCACCACCTTCAACCCTCTACGCCCAACCGCCATGTCTCCAACCTGTCCCGCCCCCTCTCTCTCTCCTCACTGCCTCCCGCCAGTAACCACAGTTGCCGCCCTCAGTCTCAATGTCCCAGTCATGCCCAACCATACCCATTCATACCACAACTCACCGCCATAATGTTACACCCCGTGCTGCGCCTCTACCATATTTACCTCACTGCCTTTTTCTCCCTTAGGCCCACCCCTACTGCTCATTCGCCGCCACCTACGCTCCATCCGCACTGCTCCACATCCACCACCTTCCATCCCCCGCGCCCAACCGCCCCGCCTCTAGCATGCTCCGTCCCCGTCTTCGTCCTCACTGCCTACCCCGAGTAGCTACTGTCGCCGCACCCACTCTCAATGTCTCTGTCTGGCCCAACCTCTACCATATCCCATTCATACCATGCCTCACCCCCGCAACATTACGACTCTTGCAGTGCCTCTACCACGTTACCGTCTTCGTCCTCCCCGCAGCCTCTACCCAGCCACCGCCGCCACCGTATTCCCGCCGCCACTCTCACTGACCTTATCATTCCAGATTCTAATTCGAAGAAGTGAAACCTTATTCCTACTCCGCCTCACCCCCCACCTTCACTGACCTTATCATGCCAGCTTCTAATTCGAAGAAGGGAAATCTTATTCCGACCACGCCTCACCCCAACCATGTTGCGCCTGCTTTGTCCCTACTTACCTAACTCCACCGTCTTCCACCCCTTCTGCTCCACTGCCCCGAATCTAGTATCACCCGGCCTCCCACTAGGTGCCGCTCCCTCCCAGCCACCGTCGCCTCTCCCTGGCCACCGCCGTTTGCGCCCAGCTACTATCCTCGGGTGTCGCCACGCCCCGTCACTGCAACGCTCCTCCTACCTCCTACTTCATCCCTACCATGCGTCTGCTCCGCGATGCTCCGCTTCTCGCGAACCATATCACGTCCCGTCCCTACCAAACTCTTCTCTATACTGCGATTTTTCTAAGAGCGACCCTCAAGGCCACTCAAATCCCATCTTCGCGATGGAATATGTCACGGTATTTCGCGTCTTTCTCAGTCGTTCCGCTAGATTTCGCACGATCGCGACCGTATGAAGCAATGCTTGCGATTATGCGACTTCTACCGGCAAGACCGAGAAAAGACGCGAAATGCTGTGACATATTCCATCGCGAAGATGGGATTGGAGTGGCCTTGAGGGTCGCTCTTAGAAAAATCACAGTATACCATTCCCGCTTTCAGTTCATTCTCGCTCAGACCCTCAGTGCACCAGTAGTTGAATCGAGGCTGCTCACAACCGCGTAGAGTCTTGTAGAGTCTTGTGTCCAAAGTAGGTCTTGGTATCCGTGATCGTGAGTACAGATATTCTGGCCACGGTCAGTCTACTACTCCCTAGCAATGGTGTCAATGAACGAGAATGATGAACTTTATTTACGTTTATCAGTATAACGTTGTAAGTTTCATGTGTTAAGTTGGTTTTTAATGCAAATTTAATGTACATCCAATGAAAAGAAAATATGGTGTACCAATTTAAATACTGCTGTTAGCATCCTGACATTGAAATTATGATTTCCAGAGTAAAATAAATATTTATTATCTTTTGTGTTATGTTCAGAAGGAATGTTTTCTTATGTATAGAACAAGAAAGAGTGCATATTGTGAAAAAAATTCATTTTTAAGAGTTTGTATGGAATTAGAATGTGGATAAATAATGAGAATAGAAATTAGTTACTGTTATTATTCAAGCACTCTGAGAAGATCCCTGTCTAGCAGGGCAGGAAGCACACAATCTACTACTGAATATTTAATATTAGGAAGCCAAGTGTAGTGTACTCTTTTGGGCTGTAAGTACAATATTTTTAAAATGTATTTTGCGTATAATTAATAAATAGTAAAAACGGAATACTCATATCAACATAACGGTGTATGAAAAATAATGATAGATAACATGTCGAATGAGAATGAATTTAAAGAACACTAATGTTATATTGTTTTCCAAGGAGAACAATAGCACATCAACATAAAGTAATACTAGTACAGAGAGCAATGTTTATTCCCACACATCGAAAGAAGGAAATCAACTGCCAAGACATGCGCTTCGCAGCTTCGATTGGAACCCTGGAGGGTCATGGAAGGAAAGGCGCCTGGCGAAGCAGGTGGTGGAGGTGCAGAAAATGGTGGAGGAGGAGGAGACGGAGAAGGAGGGGTAGGAAGGAGAATTAACGCAGGCGCATCAAAGCTGCTTCAGCTGACAGTTCCCAGCGCCCGCGGGAGGTGTTTGAATATCATCGGCCAAGGCGCCGCCGCCTCGGTCTCGTCTGCCTTTCCACGCTGCCCTCACCCTCACCCTCGCCCTCGCCCTCGCCCTCTCTCTCTGTCCTCAAACCAACCTTGTCACATCGTTTCCCTGCACGCCTTCTCCTTTCTGGCCATTTAGCGCCCTCTCGTCGCATTCTTCGCTCACTCTCCTCAATCATTTCCTGCTTTGTCCTCTCTTGTAGACTTTTTCTCTCCCATCTCGTCTTCTTTCTGCTCTCTTCCCGCCCTGTCCTAAACCCTTTTCCCTCCCTCCCTCGCCTACTTTCTGCTCTCTCTTCGCCCTCTTCCAACCCTTTTCTCTCCCAACTTCTTTCTCTCTTCCCGCCCCTATAACCCTTTTAACCCCTCTTCCTGCTCTCTCCCCAACTTTTCCTAGGCATTTTTCCTCCCACGCCCGTCATCTTTCTGTTCTCTCCCAGCCATATCCCTTTTTCTCTTTCTCCGCCCTCTTCTGCTCTTTCCCCGTCCTCCCCTAGCCCTTTTCTCTTCTACTCATTCTCTCCCCACACTTTTTTCCTTGCTACCCGCCCTCTGTTATTTCTCTACCCTCTTCTGTCTTGTTTGACCTCTATGCTCGTCCGCACCAACTCCATGCTTTCCTCTATTTCTGCACTCTAATGCAGATACCTCCGTAAACTGCACTTTCGTCGCCTTCTTGCCCATTTCTGCATGCTTTCCTTCCTTCATCTTTCTTATTTTCCTCTCCTCTGTCCACCATTTCCCGCGCTTTTTTCGCTCACTCCTGCCCCATTTCAAGCACTTTCGTCGTTCTTTCTCGCATGATTGCCGTTTTGTGTTATTTCTCTAACCTCTCGTACATTTTTGTCGACAATTTACCTTTTCTTCCCTGCTCCTCTATACTTAACCTCTCTAATCCTATTCTGTACGTATCGTTTCACTCCTAGCCTTTGCTGTATCATCACTTATTTACCGCCATTTCACAGACTATGCTCTTTATCGTTTGTTTTTTTCAATCATCAACTGCCCTTGCTTTGACCTTGCCTCGTCATCTCTCCAGCACCTAGCCATCTACTAATCTTGTAATCTCTTTGTGCTTTTCTTACTTATTTTCCTTGCTTCTCTCTACCACATGTTTGCGCCATTCTAACTTTCTGTTTCTAACATATCCCTGTTTTTTCTCCATTTTCCCCACTCCTCGCACTGTCCGTTTCTGCATCACTTTCTCGCTACTTTATCTCTACGCATTGTCTCAAACCCCTATCTATGTCCTTCCTCTATGCCCACTTCCTGCTGTGTCATCGCCCTGCTATCGTCATGCCTACATTCTCCAGTTCTATTACCCCATCATTGCTTTCCCTTTCTAGTCACTTTGATGGCATATGTTGCTTTGATAATCCTCCCCCTGAGATTGCGTAGTGCGTTAAACTTCAAATGCATGCTGAGTTAGATGAAGTTTGCAGAAGTTGTTCGGAGGAGATCTCGGAAAATTACGTAGCTGTCTCTGACGTATTTCTAATTCAGTTGTGAATTTAATATTGCAATTTGTGTATTTATAAGATTGTGGTCGTACTTTCACCCAATTTCATTCTTAAACGTAATTATATTTTTAAAAATGTAAACAAAAGCTAGGAATATTGATTACAAAATATTTAGTAAAGAGAGTGGACGTTCCAGAGAGTAGAAAACTTACATTTTCGCAAAGAACAAGTTTGGCGATAAAAATGACTTTATATTGGAGGTTTCAGAAAACTATCAGCACATATTGGTGCTGTCCATGAGGTCCAAGATAATCACTTTTCCCAAATCAGCGTGTGGTGAGAAATTTCATTTAACGAGATTACTAATATGACTTTTGTCTCTGATTGGTAGACAGCCCATCAAGCTATGTTATTTGACGAGTATACGAAACCTTTTCGTGTCAGAACATGACTTTCCAAACACCAGCTCCTGATTCATTGCCAACAAATCAGGTACAAAAATCACTTATGTAACTTTGTTCACTGAAATTTTCTCGACATGTTGAACGGGACAATATTATTTTTTACCCCTTGCAAGCCCTACAACTTTGAAATATATATTTCCAGACACCCAAAATGAGACATGTTATTGAGGACAACAAATAGCAGTAATGGCTCAATGATAACTCAGAACTTATGTTTCAAGAGGAACTCTTGAAAACGTGAGATGTGACAGTGAATGTAATATAACGTAGTTTTCCATTAAGACCTCAGCTGCTAAATCCTATCTTAACCTAATAAAACGGTAGATTCAGCGAATGTAATAACGTTCTCTACTTTCGAATGAATGTATCATATTTTGTTCAATGATATTTATGAGGATAACATCCAAACTATGTTCTAATTGTTGTTTAGGAGAATGTGCAAAACTTAGGATACCTTAAGTGGGAAATTGATAGGTAGTTGCCTCTGGCCAAATAACCTTACTGATCGCCGTTTAATTTTAATGAAGGTATTACATTTCCGTGAAGACAAAGTGTCAGAGGAAAATATAACTTTGTAGAAAGTGTGTCTATGAGTTAATTCGAGGTATGGTAGTTTAATATGCTCTTGCATTAAGAAAGAGAGAACTCTGTTGTGCGCATGGAAGCTGTTTAATTAGAGACGACGAGGGCTAGCGTAGGTGGTAATTCAAAACATGCTGGAAAGTGCAATTACCGTTAGCCACTATGAGACGTGAACTGAGGTGAAGAAAGACCAATACTCCCAAAGACGACACTGGACCCTTAATCCTGCTGTTGAGAGTTGATCGTATTTTGCTGGAAGTGTCAAAAATATTTTAGAACTAACGATTTTGGAATACTGGTGCAATTGTGTGCATTTTCAAACATTTTTTGGTTAAAATTAAAATATGTAATATAATGGAAAGTTTTATTTACTAACGACGTATTCTATTAAAAAACCTAATATGATTACTCTAAAATAAACATTTTAAAAATAACTGGCTTTAGACGAAACCTCTAAATGTGTTGTTGAAATTAGGGAAACTCATATCTTGATCATTGTACTTGTTTCTACATTACTTTGTCACATAATCCGAGCATTACATTACCATTTTCATTTCAGAAAGTTACAAAATTGGGGATTTTATGTATCAACATTAAAGTGTCCTAAATGATAAATTATTTGTCTCTACTAAAAGATAAAATATTTATTGAAAGAGGTTCTTCAACAATGTATTGGGAATGCATGACCTAAGACTGACGTTAATTACTCTAGTCCCTGAGAAAGAAAACTGTAATACAATATTTTTTACTATTTAATATTACTAGATGTGCGCTTTGTTTTCATTTGTACACGTGAAAGAAGACTGAAAGAATATAGTTTTCAAACTAGATTCTAATATTGAATGATAATTTAAAGTTTAAAAGAAAGTATTTTGAGGATTAACAGCTTAAACACAATACTTGTTTTTTGAATTATTGTAGGACATTATTTTGAATGAACATCTGTGGCGCACGGCTTCTCCCCCTCCCCCGACACCGAGAATTGCGATGAAAAGTGATCTCGTGACCCCAACCACCAAAAGAGCAAAATTCCCTAGAAGTCAAATATAATCTCTGTTGTCATGTTGCTAAGAAATTTTAACATTGTTTATAGGGTCATTATTTTCCTTCCTTCCTGAGATTAGGTCTTTACTTTCTAAGAATATTTAAGTTATTTTTCTTCTTATTTGCGATGTATGGCTACACTTTTTATTTTTATAAGATCTCTAAGTCAGTATTGTTGCATTTCTATTCTTGCAATTTTGACGTGCCATTTTCCCCTATGGAGCAGGATACGAGTTTCTTCAAAACTAACACTAAATCTACGGTAAGTAGTATTATTGAGGATTAATGAGTGTATTTAGAATATCTTCTTTAGGATGCGTTGTTATCGTTATTTCCGATCAGAGGAAAAAAACTCTCAGTAAGAGTTTTGGAAATGCTGAGTTCCTGTAGCCACCAATTGGATTAGATTATGTAAATGCTTGTTAAAATACTAATTCAACTAATTCAGCATCATTATCCACAGTGAACATATATCGCACTCAGGTAAAATGTAAATACAATGTTTTAATCATGATATTTTCGGCCACGTTAACTGTTGCAGTCATTAGTCCAGATAGTGAATGATTTATTCCTGATGATAGTGTTCTTACCCAACTTGTGTGTGAGATTCGACAACAATCTGCACGTCGTACAGCGGAGAATTTCCACATCCTTGTATCTGCCTCAGGGGAGTATCGCCCTCGCGGGTTCTATCGACCTATAGGGAAATAAGATGTATGTGTGTAACGGGATATAATTGAACAAGGGAGAGGATGGAAAGATCGCGCGCAGTCTGTGTCCCGTTTGTGGAGGTGCGTCTCCCACATTCTCTTAGTCATGATGCTACGGGAAAGGCGATCAGAGCAGCCGGTGGCTACATTCCTTGTCCAGACAGCGCTGAGTTCGACCTATCTCTCTAGCCATTAACTCCCAATCAGAGTCGCTGCAGAAACATCGGTAATACTGGCTCAGAGGAAACCCAACCGTTTTTTGTAACGAATACAATTATATTGTCAATATTGTTAAACAAGTGATTAAAAAATTTCCTAGGTATATAATTAATTTTTTATGAACTTGGCTCAAACTAAGCGATTACGTGAGATTACTGTTCTATCAAATTAATAACTTAGTGGAAAGGACATAGCAAGACCAATGCTGACTCAAATACATTTCCTAGTCTGAGAAATGTCCTTGGACCATGCATTCTTAGTTTACCAACTCAATCAAATAAAATGTTGAAACATATGGAAAAGAATCCGCGCGTATTTTTAAACACAACAAAAGTCACGTACAACCATTACCAGTTACCACTAGAACCATAACACAGTAGGTGTCGCCGGGAGTACACCGACTAGTACGCCGACTAGATTTCCACTGCGCCTACCGCGTTTCAGATTCAGGTCGGTTACGTGTGGTAGACAAAACGAGTTCGTATCAGATCTCGAAATTCAGGCAATTCATCCAAATCACCAACGCGAGATTGCTGTTTGGATGAGATCGCTCTGTTTGGATGAACATTTTACTTACTTTATAAATTTAATGCATGAATAAATCTTTTGTCTGACTTATAATACAAAACTAAAAGGCGCATTAAACACTTCTTATTTTGTCACGAATTTCAACACTATATTGCATGGATCTATGTGGAAGGCTCATAAGCGTAAGACCTGTGGCGGAACAAGAGCACAAGCTCAAGTGCCCTCCGCCGTTCTAAAATCTAAAGTGAGCCGAAAGAACCGAAACTTGAGCTAGAGTATAAATATATGATTTGAAACCCAAAAGAGGTGGAAACTTGCTAAAATATAAAGCGGGGCTAGCACAAGGGTAGGAACAGTGCTCATAAACCTGTGAAGATACTTGCTGCATGGTCGCCACTAGCAACTCTTGTATTCCTGTTAATGATGGTAATAATAATTAATTATTATATATTATTATTAATTATTATAATATATTATTATTAATTATAATAATTATTATTAATATTATTATTATACTCGTAGTTGTTTATGTAGCAAGAGCTTTATAAAGGTTCTAATGATCTCGGACGACAAAAGGTCCTCGGGATTTTTGTGGCTGCTCGATCATAAGAACCAGTTAACACTCGTGGAACATACATGATTTTATTTTTTACCTAATTTTAATTATGCATATTTACTTCTGTTCTACTTAACTAATTGTTAACATGACTCGGTTTGTTGTTTCATATTTCCCTCCCATAATTCTCTTTAATTCCCTGTCATGATTCCTTCCGTAAGAGAACTCTAGCCTTATTGAAATGTTTCATATATCCCTCATTACCACAATCTTCTGGATCCAAATAAGTTATGCAGGGAATATCGAGTTCAGCAGCAAAGGCAATGTTGCTAACAAGCAATAACGTATCAGTAAAAATAAATACATAAATACAAATTCACCTACGCATTTTTTATTAGCCTAGACAAAAAATGTGCAATTTCTCGTCTGTAATTCTCCACCTTCGAGGAGAACACAGATGTGAAAAGCGAGCTCGTTCACCGCGGAGCGGAGCCACAGGTCGCCCGTGGCCGCCGTGGATCGGAACTGTTTATCTCGTATCGACGCCGCGCCGCGGGGTGGAGGTTGCGTCCCGCCCCGCGATGAAAATGCCGCGCCGCTGACGTCAGAGCTCGGAGCCCTCCGCCGCTGATAGCGCGCCTCACAGTGGGTTGACGGTTCACAAAAGGCGGCCGTATGTGTTGTTTTCTAACAAACGCTTCTTTCTGTTCTGCTCTGACTGGCTAAACAGTACATGTAGTTTTGCCTTGCATTATCTCCGACACTAGACGGAGAATTTGTTTAGTTTCTCGCCCTTACGAAGGTACTTGGTAAGAAGAGAGTTATGTAATCGTGCGCCGGAAAACGGCGAATTTTTGGCAGAAACTCTTATTGTCGACCCCTCGTAACGAAGAAGTCCATAAATAATGTTGCTAATTATAAAAAAGTCTATGACGTGGTGTAGACAGAATCCATGTTTTGTGGGTCCTTGATATCGAAAAATTGACATGTCTGTCCGTCTGAGGACAACGCTACTGCCTGAACCAACTTTTCTTCAAAATTGATATTTGATTGATCTGAAAAAACTCTGAACAAAAGATTTGGGAGTTTCGAATGGATATTTCAATGTTTGAGGGTACTTTACATCAAGCCGCAAAAACATTTTCTCAAAAATGGCATCAAATTTTTTTATCTAACTTTGTATTCGTATGGCATAAATAAAGCTTAAGAGAAAGGTGCAGACCTGATGTTAGTTGAAATCCGAGATCTTTTTAAATATTGCAAAAGTTCAACTGGAACGATAATATTGAAGAGAGATTTTTCCTTAATGAAATATATTACTCGAAGTGGAATCTTTAAATACGTTCATGTTAAATTTTGTATTTTGGCGTGAAATGTTGGAATTTCAAAAACGTATAACATTTTTACTTCAAAAATCGCTCAAAATTTTTTCTTTAAATTTTTAAGAAGGGATGTATATATTTTTAAGAAGGGATTTATAGAAGAAGGGATGTCTAAAACAATGGTGTGGGTCTCATTTTCGTTTACCTCTCTGAATGTTCGGCAAATAAAGAAATAATGCGAGAAAGTATGAGCCGTTGTAGTTTACCACTATATCCACTATATTGGAGGGGGATGTGCCATTTTCAGGATGACTGATCATTTCTTTGTCCTGTTTCGTGAATGGGGAATGGGTAAATTATCGTGTGCGGTTCGGGACCCGTATTTTAGACTCCTGCTCCGACATTTATCTGGAAGTAATCATGGAAACCACGGAAACCGTTGATCATGCTGGATTATTACGTAATGTGTATAGAGTGGCTCTTTATTTTAATATTCCTGCAGTAAATTAAATAGCTTATTATAGCGATGTAAAAAAAAGAGTACAACGGCAGTCAAGACAATACACAATTAGGAAATAAATCTAAATGTTAAAAAGAGGAAGAAGAAACTATATTGTACTTGGAATAAAGGCGGAATTTCTGGATACTGTACCTTTGCGCTACTAAACACTCGGATAATCAACTATCTTGAACATAACGCTCTCTTTTAGATTCTTGTATGTTATGGGGCGTCGAACGGAAAATAAATCATCGTTCAATTTCTCCTTGATTTGCAACATTTCTTGCTTGTCTCTTGCACAGTGCCGTTCTTGTGCCACGTGTCATAACGCGATGAATCTTACGCTATTACAACTTGTAGAACCAACAATATTTATAACCCATATAAATTTAATCTGTTACAACTCTACAGTACTAGAGTAGATGGATCTAACGTTAACTCGGAATTTTCATCTGTAATGTTACCGACTTAGGAGACTCTGGGCATCAATTGAAGTCAATGCAGTGCCTCTGAACGTGAGGGCCTAGAGTTTGAGTCTCGACAGTGGAAAGATTTTCGACACTAACTACATAGCTCGGACGTATTCAGCTGCTATCTGGAGGAGAATTCTAGCGGCCGGCTGCTGTAATCGATAGTTTTTTCGTAGTTTCTCCGACCAACAGCAAGTGAATACCGGAGCAGTACCCTAACAAATGGGGCCTTCTGCGATCTTTCCTGCCCCTTCCTTGTCGTATCCTCATCCCTTACTTACACTCACACACTTACCCGCACTCCACTACAAAACATATTGGGAGATCAGGTGCCCCGCTAGTGAGAGATATCTTGTTGGAAAAAACAGCTGGAATGTTGCATAGAAGTGACACATATTTTGTAGAAAAGTACAGTAGACGTTACATAAAACTACAGTAGATAAATAGAATTCTGGATCCTAATGTGTTTTCGGTCGGCGATTGGTATATTTTTTAATGCTTTACAGTACCCAGTGCTCATCTTTCATCTAAACAAGCAAATGTTGGATAAAAGGTAACATTCTTCATGTAATAGAATGAAACCATAGAAGTCAGCACTCGAAGATGTTTTCCATGTCGCATTGTTTCATGTACACATCTTTGGCGAACCTGCACGAAGGGGACTTCTACCTATCTCGCCCACAGGGAGGGCACAATCTGCATCCAGGAAACAATGCTGTCTAAAATTTTATTACTTTATTATTATATTAAAGTTTTGTACTAACATCCCATTCCTTCCATTTATACGTTTTGTGATGAAGTTACTTTCATCATGAAATGTCAACATGCTCAGAAAAAACGGCATGCCATGTCTTCATACAAATGAGAAGTGTACTCTGTTGATGACGGAATTGTCGAAAATGTTTTGTATTATGCAAACTGTACTAACTACGATAGGTGAATTGAGCTGGTTACAGGCAGCGAGTTCTGAGTCGAAGATCCTTTAGAATAAGATGTGAATACTATGCGATAACCTAGTAACGCATGACTTGACACTTGATCTTTCGTCCCGGAACATACGTGCATATAATTTAGGAAATTTAATGCAGAGTAATGTAATTTCATTTATGAAAGATAACATTTCGTATAACAATTTCTACATTACATTAGTAACTCATGAAAACAAAAAAATAGGTAAGAACTATTTTAGGTACGTATTTGAACTACAGAGAGATTTCTGAGAAATTCAATGATTTTCCTTCCATTTTCCACTTCTCTCATCAAAACTCTGAAGCCCGATATACACGGTACAGTTTTCGTGCAGATTCTCATACAGTTTCTGTACAAAAACTTCGACAAACATAGAAGTATAAAAGACAAAAGTCGCGCTTATACGGTCTGCACGTTTTCTTCATGAATCGCCACAAGACGCCGCTAGAGGGTCTACCAGGTAACAACTGAATTGCGCCATCCGAGTACTTTCAGTGGCGGTATTTCTATGCGTGCGTTACGCTGTGTGATCTTTATTAAGTATTAATTAACCATTTGGAGCATAGAGAAGAAAAATAGAATGGCAGGAATTGGGGGAAAGGAAGTTTATCACAATATATCACTTCCTTCAATCGAACCTTGACATACTTAACCACAAAATCGACATGGCCGATTACCGCTAGTGAACAATTTTGCCGTTAGAGGCGCAGGAGACAAACTGTATGCTTTCTACACGAAAAAGTATGAGCATATTCATAATTATTTTCGTGAAGTATGGACTGCATGAAGAATCAGCACGAACACCTTACCGTGTATATCGGCCTTTACAAAGCATCAACGTCTCTCCTGCATCGTCGTCATTTCTTTCTGCAACGTCTCACTCACCTCCCACCCTACCTCCCCTACTCTTGTGCGCGGGAATCTATCGCAGCAATCAATCAAGGCCCACTGCTGGCGGTGACGTGGTAGGGGGCGCTAGCGTCGCTGGCTCGCTCATCTTCTCCGAAAATGATCAATGGACGATTAAATAGAGGCGTACGCACTCGTTCCATTTCATGATTATGTCGTCCCGGGGAATTTGTGTACAGTCTATAAATTATGATTAGCTCCCGGCCGGCGTGTTTGCGACGGGAGCGGCTGTGACGTTTTCAAGCGCAATCCAGCTCGCTCGTTGTTAAGAGCAGCGAGTTTTTACGGTTGTTTTGGTAGGGTGATTGATGAATGGGAAAGGAATTTATAAAATGTATATGGACGTATATGATAACTCTTTTTTTATTTTGAAAAAAATTGTTATTAAGTTACGGTTTCAAAAAGGTTGAGCTTTATCATTCAATATAAATCAGATTAAGGGACAAAAATCAGATGTGCCGTAAATTAAAGGATGTAGCAACATTAAACAATATCAATTCAAATATTCAAAGTGTTATCGCAATGAAGATTTTCTCAAAAACAGCTCCAACTTTTTTCTTTAAACTTTTGGCAACGTT
This sequence comes from Acheta domesticus, assembly GCA_031308135.1. Classification (NCBI taxonomy): domain Eukaryota; kingdom Metazoa; phylum Arthropoda; class Insecta; order Orthoptera; family Gryllidae; genus Acheta; species Acheta domesticus. Next base: position 80,998,284 of record JAHLJT010008756.1, on the reverse strand, counting down.
AGCGTCCAATGTACAATATTAGAATATATAAACGCCATATTGTTCTACTTTGTTTTTTCGAAAATTACAAAAATGTAATTTTATTACTTGTCTCTCACGTCGGTAATATTTACATTAGCGGCGATTTGTTCCCAGTATTATATTTATGAGTACATGTGCTTTAAATAATGTCAAGTAAAATTTCTCGAGAACTCAACCGTTTTCTGTGTAAACTAGCACAAAATTCCGCCTTTTCAGAAACGCTCAAACGCCATTTTGTCATAAATGGCTAAAATTTTTTTTCTTCAAACTCTTTGAACGAATAGTGATAACTGCACTCTTTAATATTACGTAAAGTTCAATTTGAGCTATTCTATTGTTTTTTCAAAAATTACACAAATGTACTTTTTAAAGACCTCTCACACCTTTAATATGCACATTACCAGCAATTTGTAAACACTATTGTATTTGGGAGTGAATGTTCTTCAAATGACTTTAAATGAAATGTTTCGAAAACTCAAAACTTTTCCGAAAAAGAGCTTAAAATTTCGCATTTTTAGTAGCGTTTAAACCCCATTTTCTTAAAAACGGCAAACAAAATTTTTCAAAAAAAATTGCCATTTAGAATGGCGTATTAATGTTCTTTAATATTCTAAAATTAAGTTTGGGCGGCGACAGATGGCAGCTGGCAAGAGAATGTGTCAAGTCTGAATAGCTAGCCCAGACCCAAGGAACTAAAATAGTAATACGGGAAAGTCTGTGCCATTCTGTAGCACCACTAGTTTCATTTAAAAAGGCAAGTGATGCAATGATCCATGTGTTGTAATTTGAAACATATCAATTATTTCGTAACAAATGAACATTACATTACTGATGGTCATAAATGTTTTGCAAATAAACAGTCCTCTTTAAATATAATTCAACATTATTAGCTCGAGTTATCCGTAAATGAAACTGTACTAGAATCGTATTTGCATCTATTCTCAATGCATCAACTCCGAGCAATATCATGAAATCAATTATTCGCAACGCCAATCTACATTTTAAGCATGACGGGAGGAAGTTCTCTCACTCGAGGCTCCTCTCTTCGTTGCAAGCAGACGAATGGTCATTGCAACATTGTTCCGCCGCGCCGCGCCGGGCCGTGCGCCTGCAATGTACATTTTTCATTGTTAGAGCCGGCAGTGCACGAGTGCTCGCAGAAAATTGGCACAAAGGAAAATTCCCCGTTTGGAAACAATGCAATGCGCTGCAATATTGAAAGCCAAATACTCGTAGAGGCGCACGCGTCCGCTTCTCATGGAGCACGTAAATTATTCAGGCGCCGGCTGCGCGGCCGCCGCGCGCCCCACGGCGCCACGCGACCCACCAGCCACGGCCTCCCACGAGCGCGCCTGCCCCGCCCCCTGCGCCGCTCTCGTCTCAAACTGTCTTGCCCCGTGACGCTTTGCCTCTCGCCGCCTCGCGTCGCCTCGCCCCGTCTCGCCCCGCCTCCCCCGCCTCGCCCCGCCTCGCCCCGCCTCGCCCCGCCTCGCCCCGCCTCGCCCCACCTCGCTCCGCCCCGCCTTGCCCCGCCTCGCCTTGTCTCCCCGCCATACCTCACCCACATCTCGCCTCGTCCCGTCCCGCATCGTCCCGCCTCTCCCCGCCTCGTCCCGCTTCGCTTGCTTTGCTCTTATTCGCCTCGCCTCGCTCAGCCTCGCACCGCCTGCCATCGTTTTGTCACACCTCGCTCCCCCCTTACCAACTTGTTTCGCCCTACATCGTCTGGCCTCACCTCACCCTATCTCATTCCGCGACGCCACGCCTGCCGTCACTCGTCACACCTCGTTTCGGCTCACCCACCTCGCTTTGCCATACGTTGCTCGGCCTCACCCCTACGTCGCCCCGCCACGCCCAGCCGTGCCCCGTCAACCCTTCTTTTTTTCGCCTCTTGCCACCTGTCCCGGCTTCACTTCGCCCTACTCCACCTCGCTGCATGTCACCTCCTCGCCCTACCTGTCCCCGGGTCGACCTGTGACTCACCAATTCACCCCGAACCCCTGCGACCCACCCCGCGCTTCCACGCCCTCTGCGACTTTAGCTCGCCTCCCCCTCCTCATATCCACGTCCGCGGTTTTCCCTATCACCTTCCGCTTCACCACGTGCATCATCTGCTCCGCCACGTTCCCTTCTGGCTTGCTTTATTCCTCTCCCTCGAGCTGCGATATGTCATCGGCAACACTGTTGCCCAGGAAGTCTTAGGCGGCGGTTATAGCTGGGCTGATTTTGGCTGAAATTTCGGTCGGTCGATGTTGGACGGACAAAACAGATCTTCGTCCGACATACGATGTTTTCTGCCGCGTCGGAATAGTTCATTCGGGTTCACTATGATGGTTTCCGTTTCACCGACCTTTGTTGGAACATATTCGGCACATCAGACGAAAATATCCGATGTCATCGACCGAAATTTCGTCCAAAATCGGCTCAACTGTGACCGCCGTCTTTAGATCCAAGTCTTGGTGATTGGAGATTTTCGACACTAGTCTGTTCGGTTGTTGCTTAGTTGATTTTAAACACTAGTGAGCGGCTGCACTGATCGGTGGTTTACAGTGTTTACGATTTCCTATCTGTGTATCTTTCCTCGTATATCAGGTGAATGTCGGAGAAGTCACTTTAGCAAACGAACTACGGGCCTTCCTCATATTTGTCCTCTTCTTTCCCCTTACATACGCTTACATTTCCATTCTCTACACTGCAACGTATGACGGGAGATGGGAGAGCCTTATTCCTTTTCGATGTTCTGTCCGGTGTTCTCGCACATTCATTTCTTCTTTGCGCTTACCCGACGCTTTTATCATCCGTTCATCGATTTCGCCCTCGTACCTTTCTTCTCGTATTAACGTCAACAGTTCAATGTCCGGGCCTTCCCACCCCTCAGTCATACTTCAGAAATGCTATGGCTCGCTGTCTGTCACAAAGCAGTCCCATCACACTCTGATTGGATTTCCACCATTCTGTTGTTGCACGGTTACATTTTCTGTATATTGCCATGCCGACACGAGTCTCTTCATTCTATAATCTTATCATGCTATTGCCTGGTACCTCTGAACTTTAATTTTTTGTTAGGCTCTTGATAATTACATATATCAGTAAAATACAATAAATAAATGTTTTTATTGCTTACAACTAACTTACATATTATGCTTAAATATAATACAAGCGAAATAGACACCTGTATTACGTGTGAATGTCGGTATTTGTATGAATATGTGAAGGGGAATTTATTTCTAATTCTGGTTAGTAAATTCAGTTTTGGACAACATTGAGTGCTTTTATTGTGGTAAGGAAAATCTGTAACTGCTTCAATGCTCACGTATCTTCTTATTTCTTCTGTCTCTCATTTCACGCTCTTAGTTCATTTGACTTTTCTCACCCTCTCTCTTCCTTCTCTTCTCAATTCTTTCTGGTCATGTGAGTTAGTATATTTCTCTCCATATTTGCCTTTACCCACAAAGTCATCACTTCTCATGGACTTTTAACACGTGCTCATTATTATTTTAACAATTTATAAAATGTGGTTTAAAACTCAACTTCAGACAGAATTAATAACTTGTTTAGTTTAAAAACACTGTTTAACGAGGTAATTTAGAAAGAACTACTCCATATTCTTTGCAAGAGGTGGAAAAATAGATTTCAAAAGATATTCAAATCTACAATAAAGCTTTTGTCAAACATGACTTACAATAACAAGAAATTAATTTACTTACTGACCCAAAGATGTTAAATGCTCGTTATAAAGTAAAAGCTCAAAATATAACGTTTGGCATATTATTTTAAATGCAGATCTCCAATCTTTTAAATTATGCTTGTTTCTTTAGGGATATAGTAGACGTAATTGTAATTAATCGGTTTCACTTAAGGGAGAGGATATATAATTTTAGAAATGATTTGCATTTGATTTCTGCTTCGCGTAGGAATTTCTTTTTAAGTTCTGGATTTATGAGATTTATGGGTTTTATTTCTAAATTATCGTGTATTTTGTTGGATATTAGTTACAGATTGTGAAAGAATGACATACTTAGTTTTGCAGGATGTCTGCGGCTCTCGTAATCACACTGCAAAGATAATTGTGAGTGAAGTGTCTCTGCGATAGGAATTATTTTATACTTATATTTAGCTCATTTTCTTTCAGAAAACGAACGTTTTGCACGGTCTTCTTCTATGATCCCAAATCTTGTTATTGACACAATTACAATTTCTCAAGTCATTAATATTTTGTTACATATTTACTTTTCCGACAGCTTTAAGACGCACACCGAAGCAATAAGTATGTCGGTCAGCTTTTTAATCCCTTTTTCTCCATCGTGCTGAAGTTGGAGTTGGAGGCGTTTTATAAGATAATATTTTACTGCGACCTTGAGGGCTTCACTTCTGACAGATCACCGCCCACCTTCCCCATAAGGGCGGGGAAGTGCCTCCGAACACAGTGCAGTTCTTGTGAAGGGGGCGCACTTGGGCTATATCTCACGAAGCCGCGTGACAGATAATCGATAGCGCATCCAATTAAGGGTCGTATTCCCTGGAAGTACTTTGTTGGAACGTACTTTGGCCTCCCTGCAGTTATTACCGCCCCGCCTCCGAGCCCAGGCTGTCGCTTCTGCCTGCCATCTTCCAACTCATCTCTGTCGTCTTCGGCCACTTTGCCGGCCACTACGCCCCTTTCGAATTGCCTCGTGTTGTCTGGTTTTATGGGTAGCTGTTGTAAGTAGCCGGACGTTTGCGTATGTTTGCAAAGTACTATTGTTACTCAGTGTGAATATGAATGTTGTATTGCTTTCTTCTGCCACTAACCTTCTCATTTGTATATATTACGGTTTGCTTATCAAATATTTTTACCATGCATGCCATGTAAATATAATTTTTCCAATTTGTTTTTCACTCTTCATCCTCATCAAAAGAATGAACCGTTACTTTAATTACCAAATAACAGATACAATTGAATAATTTTCTCATACTTCTCAACAATTTCTATAATTTTTATATGTTTATGAAGTAAATTGGGTTTTCTTTAAGAGATTTCAATGTCCTCTAACGTATCGTTCAGTTTTCCTTTTTGCACCGGTGATCTGCAGTAAAATCTGTTATTCCTATCTTCCTCTTAATTCACTTCGTTTAATATTCAAATCTTGGATACTGCTGTATGTTGAGCTAGTTTAGTTGAGCCTGTCTAGTAACATGTGAAATGTTTCCAACTTTAAGGTTTCGTCCAACTTTTTCTGACTCTCCGATATTTCTTTTCTTGTACGCTTATGTTTTCCCATCGGATTTCTTTCCAGAGTACCGTATTTTGTTTCTCTCTGACAAGCCATTCCTTACCTACTTCTGTACCAAGCTTATGAAATATATTTCTCACATATTTCACTTTCTTCTTTGTTTCCCTGCACACGAAAAGTAGAACACTACTAGAGACAGCTCTCTGATGTGGGAAAAATGGAGATCAATATTGGTATGAATATTATAATAAACGCATTTTTTGTTTTGATTTTACTTTACCAAGTTTGTGACAAAGTTAATGAAAAATCACAAACATAGTACTTTCGATGATTTCTAAACTTTCATAAATATTTCACATTTCGCATTGATCCATTATCATCTTTCTGAACTATCACCTATGTAATTCTTTTGTTGATATAATTTCATCACGAACGAAAGTGAGCCAATACAAACCGTTTCACTAATGCTCTCACTATCGATGTATCTTTCTCAGTTGCCAGCGTTTCCTTACTTCTCTACTAAAAATCCATTTCGTCGATCAGGTAACAGGCTTTCTATTCTTCTTTCATATTCTGATTGCTATTATTTGCTGCAATGAATGTTAGAAATTAAAACGAAACTCGATTTTGCGTAAACACTTGAATAATTTAAAGGTTTTCTTTAAATCATTTCAGTACACAGTTTGATATGTATCACATATGATCAATTCCTTCGATTCAATTCATGGAAGAAAGCAAAAGTCATCTCTCTTTTTAAGAAAGGAAATAGAAGTCAACCACCGAGTTACAGAGGAACAAGGCTGTTGAACAACGCTTATAAAGTTTATACCAAAATTATCAATAAATAACGGCTCACAGCAATCTCAGATATACTGCTATTGGAAGAACAAAGTGGTTTTAGGCAAGGAAGATCATACACAGATAATTTGTTTACAATAAACTAAATAATTGAAAAGAGACGAGAAATCAATTTAGAGACCCACATAGCTTTTTATAGATTATGAGAAAGCACTTGATAGAGTTAATCGTGAACTGCTCTGGCAGATTCTTCAAAAACGGGGCTATTCTATCCACTTCATTAAGTTTATTTAATCCCTTTATCACAAAACAAGAATTAATTAACAAGTTGAGATCAAAATGTTTGAAGATATAAATAAACGCAGGTGTAAGACAAGGGTGCAGCTTGTCCCCCACTTTGTTTAATATTTATATTGACATCATTCTAAGAGAATGGAAAATTTTTAATTAACCAAGCATTTGGATTAACCTAAATGTACTTCTACAATCACTTCTGTATGCTGATGACAATATAATTATAGAAGATAAAAAATAATTCTGCAAAATTCCTTGTACCACCTAAGTAGAATATGCAAATCATATTGTCTCTCAATATCTGTATCTAAAACTAAAGTGATGTCATTCAGAGGCAAATATCCTATCAGAACTAAACAATAGAGAATAAAGTAATAGAACAAGTAAAACATTTTAATTATTTGGGCTGTGAAATCCTATATGACTACAGTGATGGTATGAAAACAAAATTACAACGGTTCCAACATACTTGCAAAACAATAAACAAATACCTTCGCAATATGACTAGAAAAGAGACACTATTAAAATTTTATTAATTCACGGCAGTACCACAACGGCTTTACAAGTGTGAATCATGAACAATAAGAAAACAAGATTAAATGAAGATACTGAAATGAAATGAAATTCCTCCGGAGAGCAAAACGCTGCACCCTAATGGATAAAATCATAAATTAAGATATAAGACAGGAACTTAACATATTTTAATTAATGAAACAATAAATGAATACAGATCACGATGGGTACAGCACTTAGAAAGAATGTCTCGCGAAAGGATCCTCCGACATGCCTTTCTGTACAGACCAAGAGGAAGAAGGGACATAGGCCGTCCACGACAGAGATGGTGTTACGAAGCCGAAACAGGAAATCTCCCTAACCCGTGAAGTGAAGAAGAATATGATCAATTCAACAAAGTTTATGAAACAAATCTTGATTCTGTTTATTTCGATTCAGAAGTTATTACACACATTTTAACAAGGCACATCAGAAAGAGTACGTGTATTTAGTCCTGATTCAAATTCAGAAGTACTTATTTACTTTCATTACGAAACACAATTGATCTATCTGAAATAATTAAATCTCCTGTATGTGTATGTGTGTCTGTATGTGTGTGTGTGTCAAAAATCCCTTCTTTCCTCTTTCCGGACACTTCAAGCACCCGCAGCGTACTAATATCTCATGGAACTTCGTCATTAGGTATGGATGGGAAACTAAATATTAAAGAGCGCGTATTAACTACAGAAACAATAATGGTGGAAATTGCTTGGAAATTTTACACAACGTCGGAAACAACCCCATTCAAATGTATAGTCATTTTTGTTATCACTATTTTTCAAAAGAAAGCTCAATATTTGCCTAATAGCAATCTTTAATGTTGCGATAAACTTCATACATATACCAACTCGTTACAACATGTCATTCATCATCTTTCTAACATAATTAGTACATAGTTACGCCGTTACATGGAAACGCCATCTCTCGTCTTTTTCCATGTCTCGCGTATCACCAACAATTTTCATTACAATATTTCGTAAGTTACAATTAACAGATACGACAGTTTATTCCATTTCATTTCCTACCGCTCACATACTTTTTCCGTAAGGAATACCCCGTACGATTGAAAATAAGCTACAATGTACTCGTAACGCTGTTCTGCCGTTTTTCGTTTGTCTCGCGCGCGCCCCCGCTCCCCCTCACTGGCCCCGCCCCCACCTTTCCCCCTACGGGGGCGGCCGCGGCGCGCTGACGTCTCCTGGGGCGGCGATGGCGGTGGCGGCGGAGGCCGGATTTGCATTTTACTGGCGAGGGAGATAAGGCGCCCGGAATAGCGGACGACGCGGCGCGGCGCGGCGAGGCGGGGTGGGGGGTGGGGCGGACCCTCGGGGCGACCCTGCGCGAGGACGGCCGTGGGGGCGTGGGAGGACGGGCGAGGGGACATGATGAGGCCACAGGGCCCAGGGCTGCGGGTCGTGGACATCGGAACGGCGCGGCGGCGGGTGAGCGGACGGGCGGCCTGCTGGCGGTTGACATAGCCCCAAGGTGCCTCGGTTGGGTATCGGAAGTCTCACGAGACGCTGCGGTAAGCGAAATTGGTGGCGGAGGGGATATGTTTGTGCTGGCGGGTGCGGGTGGAAAACTGAAACCACACTGCCCTATCTTGGAAGAGATATATAGGAACAATACAACTTATGGTATACACATCAGTTGTAGAGAGTGTATCTGCAAATAAAGATGGCAACTTCTAGGGCATGTGTAGAAAAATGATTACTTATGGCCAATGAAAATATATTGGGAAGTACACGGAGCTACACATGCGAGATACCTCCCTGAATGTTAATCTTGTATGCACAGGTGTTTGGCACCTCCTTGACTGCCACAGAACGTGACCCACCAAACAAATCTAAATAAGTTTGCCTAAAAATCAGGGGCCAATATCATAGGTGTAGCTCCGTAATACGCAATTTCTCAGTACATGCTTATTAGCTGTGATTACTTTCGACCCCTCTTTATGCTTTAAAAGTGTGTAACGTTTATTGTAAACCATCGTATATAAAATAATGTGACATTTTTACTTACTCGTAAATACAATTTAACTTCTCAGTTTCGAAAACATTAAAATTTTTATTATCCTTCTCATTTATCACTTGTACACGGAGCCGGATGATATGTATGTCACTTAATCACCTATCGACATTGAACATTTCGCTAAGAAAGTGAAGGTGCCCAATGTAATAGAACGTATCTAAACCTTAAAACTATACTTAAAATATTATACTAAGGAGTCACTACACTCAAAAGTTAACTAACGTATGTGTCTTCAGGTAGTTTATTTTATGTGAAGATTACCATTATTTTGCACGTATTTCGGATGTAATCTATTTCTTATGACAGTAATTTTAGGGGATGGTAATGTATGGAGATTTTGAACTTAGTGTCTGTCTGCTGGATGACGTGACCCGAATGTATCTCAGCTGAGTATGGGTCTTACAAGACGTGGTGATAGCAGAGGAAATGTGTTTGTGCCTGTGGGTGCGGGTAGAAAAGTAAAATCACCGTACATTTCTGAATAGAAACTAAATTTAGATTCGTAAAAATAATTACTATAAATGTATTGTATATATATATATATATATATATATATATATATATATATATATGCTACAGGATTAATAAATAATTCTGAAACGCTGCTTAGAGAACATTCAATTTTAATTTAATTTAAGTGTTTCATAGTGAACACTTCTCGATATAACCGAATGGTACATTACTTCCAAATTCCATTCTTTGCTCAGAATGTTAAGACGACACACGTGCAGGAATTGATCTAAATTTTGGAAATATCTGTTTACTGAAGTTGCTACACACACATTTTACTCTCCGATGTATATTTGCGTATTTTATCCGTGATGTGTTGATCACTACAATTTGACATATATTTTGAATGTATTCTGTTTCTCACGTCCACTATAATTTGAGGGATACGTTCGTAATGGCAGTCCACGTGACCGCATGGCGGACAATCAAGCGAGCACCTTTTCTAAGGAAGGAAGTCGTACTTACATTTCAGGTGAATTAATAATTCTAACACCAATCGGTTTTATTGATGGATAAACCATTTATTAAGTGACACATTTATGTATTAGTTGAGTTTCATAAGATTCTGGCTTCACTAAATTCTATTTTTGATACGAAGAAAAAGCATTATGTAGCTTTTGAAGTTGAACATCTTTTGCTGCAACTAACTTTTCGCAACTATTCATTAACATTTCTAAACTTTTGAAAAAATACTCCGAAATTTCTTAGGGAAAATGGTCAACTACTGCTTCTTTCAACTCACACCCATCTAAAAATTATCAGAACCTCTCCCCACAAAACTGAATGAGGTGTCAAGTGCCAACTTAGAGGATTACAGTAATTAAAGATGAGACTATATACTGCTCAGAAGGTTTTACCATTGATAAGCGTTATCTTGGGCAGCCCGGAAACTACTGAAATCACCTCCTTAACATATTTCGTACGTAGTAATATAAATAATGATTAATTTTTTTCATTTGAGGGGAAACACATGTGTGTACTAACACAGTACATATAGCAGGCTCGTGCTAATATGCTGGCGAGGTGTCGTTGGAGTGTTGATACTCTGCGAGTTGCAATGGATTTAGGAGTCAATGACAGCCACATGTTAAAGCCGCAACGACTTCTGCTGGCCTAGGATGATTCAGGGAGGGGAAGTGATTAAATTATAAGAGGCTAGGCGGAAACCTTGGGGTCGGTGACGGTAGCATTGTAAGGCTATATCGTCACCTTTAAAAGAGACTATTTTAATCACACGAGTTTCCTGCCTTGCAGAGATGGTGTTGTGACACTGAAGTAAATAACACAGACAACTGCGGTGAAGATAAAATTATTTACATTTACTTACAAAGGAACTTAAGAAGTAAAAAAATATACAATTACTGATTAAACCCCGGCAACCTTTTTCTTCCCCTTAGGCATGAAAACCCCGCGACCGTCCCTAGGCCTGCAGCCCAGTGCCACTGCTCTAAAACAGCTAATAACGTGATGCGATGCTATGGGACGATAAGTCCCCGGTAACCAACGTACTACGTTGCCTGGCGCCAAACCGGTATCCGCCCCGGAAACCACGTGCACTGGAGATCTCGCCCAGCCCTTCGGCTAACAACGAAGCTCAACGAATCTCTCCAGATCTCCGCGAGCGCAGAAGGCGCCCGCCTTACATGCACCCACGTCTCCCCCACCCGGCGCCATGCTGTCGGCGACTCCAGGCTCGATGGCTACCCAATTTCAGGGTCTTGAACAATGTCCCAGACTCGCCTTAAACCTTTCTCAACAGTTACGTGGGGTTTTTCCTGGAGCAGGCACATCTTCTCGCCCCTTTATTTTTAGCTCAGTTGCGCCCTTCCATCACAGCTTCCAGCTTAGGCATGCCGCCCGCTTGAAAGCGTTGTCACAACGCCACAGTATTGACACACTTGTGATTTATTTCGTGTTTAGGAGCTCGTCAACGGCAATGACCCTTAGTCATGTAAGTATAGTGCATGCTTTATAATGGGAGGAGCGGGAGGGGGTTCTTCCATCGCAGTATGTAGCATACCGACAACTACCAACATATCGATTTGAGAGGTTTTCCCCATCCAGATATCAGTGCAACGGTACCCCCCCAAGTCAAGCTCTAAGGTCCCGACTGGTATAGTAGTGTAGTGCATGTAAATGTTTGCGCGATTAAGGGGTGATGATAGGACAAGAAAGAGGAAGGGAAGATCCCGTGTGGTCTGTGGCCAGTTTGTTAGGGTACTTCTCCCGCATTCGCCTGGTGTAAATTGGAGCAACTACGGAAAAGTACTGTTCAGAGCAGCGGGCATGTTTAATTCTCGTCCAGACAGCGGCTGAATTAGACATACTAGTGCATTATTCAGACATCTAAATGATTTTGGAATATTTCGATTTTTAAAATAATCACAGGCTAAATACTTTAGAAACTAATTCCAGTTCATGTGGATTAAATGAATTATACCTCTAAGCGAGATAAGTTTATTTTTCAATTTTTTTACAAGACAATTCCATTCGACTGTTTGTTGCTGATCAGCGACTCAAAATTTTGTTTCTGTTATTTCTTCCATTGTTTAATGCCAGATTGTGAAAAATCATAAAAACAGACGATTGCATCGATGGATGAGCGTGAGTGTGGGTAGGCGTTCACTGGTTCACAATCAGCACGTCACAGCGTGTAAACATGCAGAGTGAACAAATAAACAGAGGGACACGGTTACAGCAAAAGAGGCGAACAATCGGGCCGACGTGTAACCAGACGAACAAAGAGAATCAGAATAGGGAGGGGAAGTCAAAGCGATGGACCACTGAAAGGACTAAACTGACTGGCGAGGTGAGTGTGACATTGCCTGCATTGAGAATAGTAGTGAAACAGTTCGTTGGTTGGTGTCTAATATTAGTGTTAGTGCTACATCATGCTCACAGACTTTCGTTTTCTTCAATATTCTAACTAAATGTTAGTGTAAAAACTAACATTTTTTTCACCCAAATGCGAATATGAACAAAATGAAACATTGTTAGACTGATACAGCGAGTTAGAAATAGATTTCTGCCAATCATTTTAGACTTTAGAGGAAACGAATGTGAAATTTAAAACATGAGTCTTCTTTCTTCAGAGCGATACATCGCATGTGTTCTCAATATTGAGGTCACGAGAGGAATAATGTCAGTATTGATCTAAAGCTGCGTTTGAAATTCTTAAAAGTAATACTTCTCAAATATCTTGAAGAAGATATTTAGTATAGAAATACTGACAGGCGTGTTCCTTGCAGAGATCCTGCAATGAAAATGAACACTCAAACAATTGATTTTTATTATTAATAGAAGTTAAAAACTGAAAATTTTTGTCGAGAGTATAGGAAAAGGCACTAATAATCTTGATATATTGATTATTACTGTCATGACTCAAAAATCGTTATGAGGATAATGCGTTTATCCTTCCAGCGGGCGCGCTGTCGTAAATTTTACGACAATAGCAGATTTTTTGTTTTGATGTCAACTCATTGTTGTTGTCTCATCTTTAGTGATGCATTCCTGCAGCCACTGTTTAGTTTGCACGCCATATTCAGTTTTTGTAACGCTCTATTCGGGACAAGTGCATAGTGACGTAAACTTCACGCTGCGCGCTGGCTATTGTGCTAAAATATTGTATAATAATTTGGCCTAATCGAAATTTTCTGTAAAATATCCAGATAAAGAATTCATGTGAACGAAAATCAGAATATTCTTCAAGAGCTGTCTGATCGGAGGAAGATCATGAATTGGATAGTGACAGTGACAGTAAACCAATTTTGAAAATATAGACGAGCATCAGAACGATACTGGATCGGAACAAGGTCTTTTTGATACTAAATACGAACGCTTATCAACGGATATGAGTTGTTGTAAATATAATTCTTCGATATTGTAATGCGACATAAAATTCCTTTGTAGTACAATTTCTTTGATTTTTTCAAGAGTTATTGAATGTCGTAAAATTTACGACACGCGCCTGCTGATGTGAACATTTCACGCGCGCTCGCTGGAAGGTTAAATGCTAAGAGTCTTCACTCCTAAACAAAATAGTTGGAATAATTTTTATCTTCACTAAATTGTAAAATAAGTATAGAATTAATTACAAAATTTCATTGTAATCGTTTAACATCTCATAAGAATAATATTTTAAGCCCAGCTCCCTGCACAATATCATGTAAAATGGATAACATGCAGTGCATTTTTATCCTAAGGAAGAATAGATAATGCACGCAGCAATTTTTCATTGCTTTTCCTGTGACACTATTTCGCACTATCCAGATAACCACACAATTCAAAATTCACATCCATTACAGGTTCTTCCAGACAATAGCTACGAGAACCTAGAAAACAAACTAAAAGGATATAGTTGAATTGGCTGATACCCTTTCAACAGTGAATTCACTTATATTAATTTTACTGATCTACATGATGATCAGGATGTACATGGATTTCTCAGTGGCAGCATTGCCCTGGCCTCCGCTGCGAAACTAACCGGTAGGTCCTAAGTTTCGAGCCCTGACGGTGGCGGAATTTGAAAGTACAGATAAAATTGAACTGCAGTGTGGAGAATTCCAGTAGCCGGTTGCTCTGGTGGATACTTTTTCGTAGTTTCTTCGATCAATGCCAGGCGAATGCTAATGCTAAAACAATACCCTAACAAACGAACCACCAACCACGTGTGATATTTCCTCATCCTTGACGTATCCTCTCCCCTCACACACTTACTTTCACAAAACACACAAGTCGGGAAAAAACAGTCGGGAGCTTACAGAGACGTGGAGGGGGAAACCCCGCAAAGCGACCTGTAGGTCGGCCCGGATCTCTCATCTCAGTCGTGGAGGAACACTAACACCACCTTCGGTGAACTATACTTAACCCACCAGCTCACCGCGGCGGGCGCGTAGTGGCACTCAGTGCCGCATTCTTACATTTTTGTTGATTACATTGTAATTGGTGTTGCGTTATTGATCTCATAGCTATTCTTCATTCATTATAGTTTTATCTGGATGACACTCAAATCACGATGTTAGATAATGCCGGTCGACCGTTATTCATTAGCAATTTGAACTCTGCAACGGTTGCAGCACTCCGTACCGCATGCGCTGTTTCATGAAAGCATAATATGTGCGTACTTTTTCCGTTAGAATTCTTACTGTTGTTTTATTATTGAGCTTAATGACACAGATTTTGGAGTACTAACTAGTAATACTAGCTACTAATATTTGACGTTTACATCAAAAATTTAAATGTGTTGTTTCCGAAGAAACGTTAGAAGGCATATTTGCACCGTATTCAATTCCCGACATGTAACACATACCAAAACAAGGAAGGAGGGAGTGATGGATCAGATTCTCATTAATATTGTTATTTAGTTTGGTATTTAGATAGTTATTATGAAATAAAATGCATAAAAACATAAATTAAGAATATTTCCTTCACATTCAATAACAAAAGTAATAACTATTGACGCGAAAATCGAAGTTGATAAATGCGGTACTGCCTGCCTGCTGGTGGGAAATGATGGCATACGCCCACCGGAGAGTTAAGGGTCTAACACACGCAATACACTTAAGGGTCAAGTGCTCAGTTGTCGACGTGTGAGGAAACATTAAATAATTAAACAATCATGTCTGCTTGGTCTGGAAGGAGAAGGGGTTGGGACTGCGCGTGAAAACGGCGAGGACGTGACGACGGCGCAGCAGGCGTCGAGGGCGGCGCGCGAAACGCCAGACGCCGGACCGCCCCCGCGGCCCCACTATCGTGCCACTCCCGCTGGGTAAACAACCGGCCTGCCCGCCTCCCTGCGACTGCCGGGCGGATGGCGGCGCCTGCCCTTCTAGCGAGCACGTGTCCTTTCCAGCCTCGGCTGCTTCTGTCTCCGTAACTCTCGTAATCATCACCACTCACCGACTGCATGAGATTATCTGAGAGCCAGGATTGACATTGTCTCTGTAGTGGCTCTGGCAGGGAGATCCTTGGGTTTGAGTCCCAACGGTGGCACTAGCTACGTATCTAGATAGCATGTCTGACGGACCACTTCTGGCGGACCTCGTCTGGCGGACCTCGTCTGGCGGACCTCGTCTGGCGGACCTCGTCTGGCGGACCTCGTCTGGCGGACCACGTCTAGCGGACCACGTCTGGCGGACCACGTCTGGCGTTTCAGCTCACGTTTGGCCGAACATTCTAGCAGACGGCAGCTCTGATCAGTAGTTTTCCTTTGTTTCTACGATCAACACCAGGCGAATGCCAGCGTAGTACCCTAATAACGGACCACGTACCGCACGAGGTCTTTCCTTTCTCTTCCATATTCTATCCTCACCCCTACTTACACATCTTTACACTTACATGCACCAACCCAACATTACACATATCAGGAGCCCAGTAGGGAACTGAGAGGTCATTCCGAGTAAGGCAGTACCCCGATGGGGAGATATCTGGTGGCGTAAGTATCCCGCCATTCCGCAGGGAGGGAACGCCACCACATCCCATGAAAAACATTCACTACACTCATGATCGCAGCAGTTGACGTGGCCGCAAACATCAATCAATCAGCTTCTCACCGCCACTAACACACCCTCATGCTTTCCCTCACCCTCACCCTCTCCGTATTAATTACCCGTCTTCTTATTCAACGAGCCAATATGTAGTCCCTTATCGTAAATGATAGTAGTATATTGGATAACAGTAACTCGCGAGGAAATCGCTCTTAGTTCTTTATTAGAGGATATTCCGAGCTATATCGAGGCGTTGTAGGTGCGGCTCCTAACTGCACGTCGCTTCCGTTATCGCCACTCACACATCTCATCGGGGAAAGGAAAGGAACAAAAGGGAGGACTAGACAATGTAAATCATCCGAGTCCCTTACATGGGATTCGAACTCACAGCCCAACAGCGTATTTGCATGAAAATGTGGCATATCTAACCTGTCTGGTGCCTCTGCACTACCAAACCAGTTATAAATAAAAGGAATTTAAAGATTATCCATGGTGTTTGGAACACACCTACCTTGCCATATCATACTTCCAAACCATGCCTTTGGCGGGATTGAAAACCGCGATCTTTCGAATGGAGACTCATCTTTATTCGTTTTAGTGTTGTCGCTACTCAGGTCGATATTACCGTCGTTATTGTGACCAACGTCGTCACCTCCAACACCACGACCTCTCCCCCAGTTCTTCCTCCGATATCAATCGTCACCGCAGCTGCCAATCTGCAAATATTGTCACCTCTGCAGTTCTCCTAATTCCCACTAAAGTCCCCCCTCGTTCGCATTCACTCCAACAACTTTACCATGTTCTTGGGACGGAGTGATTGATTTCTTCTTTAAGTACCAGCTTAGAACTTAGGAACATATGGAATGGACTAAGAGTATTATCATTCAACTCCTTCACATCAAGATTTTAAGTTCTTATTCAGGTTCAAATAAATTGTTCCGATTACAAAAAAGATAGTTTCATCACTTATATTTCATCCTTGCGTCTCTACATTTGAACTCGTCTGCTATTCTAAGCCTTACTGTGTCCCTTCCTGTTATTGTAGACGTTGACTCTTTTTCTCACCGTGGTAGCTGCATTTTTGTCTCTTTTCCTTAGTCACAAACTTTCCTTCTGTGCAAGCTTTCTTCATAACTTCCTCTTTGTGATGATCGCTTCCTTATTTCAGTGATTAAAATTTTCACAATATCACCACCGTTCCTAAATTTTTGAAGTTCGTAATATTCTTTGTGTCATCCTACAACAAACGTTTGTGCCAGTAAATTCCACTTTCGCTTCCTACGTATCTCCTCGTAGAATTTCTCTTCAATTGGATAAATTTTGTTACCCGTTGTATCTTTCTTTTGTATTTTTAGAATCGCTAAACGAGAAAATCTTTAGGCTACGACCCACCAATTGCTTTATTTTTGACTTTTCAGAATGTCATATTTTGTCTACATTTATGTGTATGTCTTACTATTTACTCTTGTACATTGCTTATTCGCAATTTTGTTTTCATGCCCACCACATGTGTTGTTAGCTAAAAGTTGCACTTCCTTTTGTTAATATCTCTTCCTTTTGTTCCACTCGATTGCTTTTGTTTATTCTCTCTTCCTCTCTTTTTGCGTCTCTAAGGTTAGTGATGTTACTTTCATCCCTTGTCATCTCGGATATTCTTGGCGACCTGACCTCTTGTACCTGTCCTCCTTTCCTCCCTGACCTCCTGTCGTTTGTGTTACTATTTTCTTGCTGCTCAGTTAAGCATGATATGCGTATGTTTATCTTCTTTAATTCACGTCCTTAGTTATTTAAGACCATTTTTACAAGTTTTTTTTCCAAATGGTTTTGACCAATTGGTTTTGCACAAATAATTAAAACCACTGCCATTAGTGCATTTGATTTCACCTTCTGAAACTAAAAATGTTATGAAGTACTCGATAACATACATTTCAGTAGGTATGAGATATTAAAATTTATTTACTTGTCAACGAATAATTAGTTAAAAAGATGGGACAATAATGGCATTACAATCTGCAGCATTTCATATCAAATTCTGCTCTGGCAAATATTAAAGCATAAATAACAAAAAGTTGTTTTCACATTTATAAATCAAAACTATTAAAATAAGTTTACAATAAAATGCCTCTTTATTAAATTTACAAAAATTAATAAAAATGATAATTCTTGTGCATGCTTATAAAGTAAGTGTATTCCAAGGTACCTAGAATAACCGCACTATGCTGCATTGTAATTGACTTTACATGCCCAAAAAATAAATTAGGGCTTCACGTTTTTTATGTAAAAATATGAATATCTATTCGAAGGACACTTCTGAAGGTGCAGGCGTGTTAGAATATTTTTATCTCAACTCTATTCACTTACTTTCAACCTTTAAAGAAGTTGGTCATAACATGTCGGTATTGACTGGTTTGGGAATGACTAATATAATCTAGGGCCGAATTCATAGTCGTTTCTTATAATGAGAATTACTTAAGTGAATAATTCATAAAGAATTCTTATTTTAAAATGAGTTAGGAATGAGTAACCACTCATTCGTATAAGAAAGGTCGCCTGTAGCCTTAGGTATTCTTCATTTGCCAGAAGGTTAATCAGCTTTGGTTAAGTGTAGTTTACACACAAATAAGTTACGATGATTTTTGAAGTACTTTACGGCAGACAACGACGATCACTTTTTGGAGTATTTTGAGTTTAAAATATCTTCATTGTAACGATAAAGTATATCAGGGATGATAATAATCCATTGTAAATACACAACAAAGAACAATTTAGAAGGCGGTTTGTCCTCTCATCGACGAAAGAAGTATAGCGAAGAGAGGTTTACTAATCCTTCCTCTCATTAATATGCTAATAGCATTAAGATTTTATGCATTTTCATTCTTTCAGATTCATTCTAGAAGATTGCACATTTAATTTTTCTGTAATATCTTCCAGATAATTTTATTGTAGATATGATAAATGTATATAAATTAAATTATTTATTTTTAGATTGCGCAGATCTCTATAAAGTTAGTCAAGTTACAGTGCGCCAAATAATTTCTGATTTATCAGAAACGTTGTCACCTAACATCAAGTATTTTTTACAGTTTCCAGCAGAGAGAAAGATTTCGCATTTTGAACTGATATGTAGCCAAAATACTCATCTGTATCAGCTTCGTAAAATTGAGTTTAACATAAGTTTGACAACAAAACACACAAGTCATAACAACAAAATATACAGTTACAGTCAACGACCAGCGAAACGACGGAAACTACTGTTAAACAATGGGTTAGCTAACGAAAAAGCATTGTTGCAACATTTCCGATATCTTAAAGAACACTCAATGCTGCTCCCATTAGAAACGTCTACGAAATATAAGCCTTCCTGGCCGGGCTAGATCCTGGTCGCTGAAGCTCAAGGATCGTTGCTGCCTCAGCAAGAAGGGTAGCGGGTTCGAATCCCGCCTCGGGCATATGTTCGGGTTATCCTTACGTGTCCTTTATACAGTTCCCCCAACAGTTAAACAATCACAGTGGTCGCCACATGATCAAATTGTTAAAAAGCGAACAAAATTTTAAAAAAGCCTTAACTGACCTCTCATTTTGAGGAACTCTTTATTGCTTTAGCATTTCCATATTCGTTTAGGATTGACACTGAAGTCGGCCCCTAGACTCTTGACATTTCTCCAGAATTAATTGCAAGGTCATTATGTAAATTTTTCTCAGAAATTCGTTATAATTTGTTGCGCTGTGTTAGGTTGTTATCCACCTCGGCTACGCTAGAAACACTTCTCCATCTCCTTCCATTCCATCTCTACTAGCCCACCATAACATTTACATATTTCTCCAATCTGCACATCAAACATCATAACTTTCACTAAGACCACTTTCATAACTTTGAACGCTCTTCTTCCTCCATCTGCATACTCCATCACCTCCTCTCATCTTGAACTTCCTGTTCCCCTTCCTTAGTCTCCTCTTCTTCCTTCTTCAGCATGTAGTATCCTCACCATAAATTTCTTATCCATTTCAGCCTCTCTCCTAGTAAACCAGTCTCCGCATCTTATATTGCCTTGGCCTCCATGGACTGTGTCATCGACCGATATTGCGTTTCAAAACGACTCTGCAATCTTCTCTGTTTATTTACGGAATATTTCTGCTGGTTTTCTTGTTTTGAACATTCAACAGCTAATATTCTTCTAGAAAATATTTTGCACGCAGATGGAATATTTATGAGCTGTAGAAAATATTAAACAGCCTGAGTAAAATAAACACGTTTATTTAGAAGATGAACTACTGAGCTACTTTGCAGAATACCCGGTTTACGACCTGTGAATGTTATGGAATTTTTGACACAAAAATTCCATAACATACTTGTTTTATCTTCACACAGATTTAGTTAACTTCTTTTTTGACGATTATGCTAAATTAAATTTAAGTAACCATCATTATGTAAGTGCTTTCATCTAACCAAAATATATTGAATTTCTGTCTAATTATAAACAAAAATATCGATTTTATCCAGCAATGTTTTGTTTAATGGCATAACCTATTACATTTCCAGTGTTAGATGTTTCTTGGTTATACATTATTGTCTTAAACGATATAACACCAATAATTAAAATATTGCAAATATTTTCTAAATGTTTACTGAATGTTCAATTTCAGAGGAAATAATCCCGATTGTTCAAACACAGCCCATGACTTAATGCGGATAAATCCACCTCTCATTTTGGTCATCTCACATTTCACTAATAGCTTACAAAACTTGCATAAAAATCTTAAAAAGATATCCGCGAATTAATTTAAAATGTTTCATTAAACTAGAATGTGGTTTACTTATCTGCAACAAAATAAGAAAGAGAAAAAATAATTCAACCTTGTCTGGCTTATGTCTCTCCAGTCTAGTCTAGTTCAGAGCCCTTTCTAACCATTTTAACAAAATATTAGAAACAAAAAATCCTACATAGAATTACAAAAGCATATTGCTTTTTTCCGAACATTGAGAGAATGCTAATCAGGTGATGAGATTTTGACCCCCATATTACCACACACATTATCAAACACATTATCAAACCAAAAACTTCAAAAATCCCTCTTCTTCATCTTACACTGCAACATTTTGGTTGCTACATGCCAAAAAACACACTAAGTGAAAAAACAATTATTATAAGAAAAGATAAAATCAATATTTTTGTTTGGTCTTAAATGTGTAGAAATTGGATTTAAAGCTAGAAAAATCATTGCACTTTTTAAAGGTATTTACAAATACGTGTGTCACCTTCGTATAATAGCTGTCTACCGTATATCCAATAGTACACACAACACATTTTTTAAAATAATGTTGGTTACTATGTTTTGGCCTTAAACAGCCAATTTGGTCTAGGTAAAACAAAGTAAAATAGCCGTCTACGACTCAACGTAACCAATGGATATGATATGCTATTGAAGTAAAACCATTAAAAATTTATAAAGAACATTAGACTATAAGTTAAAACTAAAGGGAAAATCAATTTTGAATAATTTATTTCGTTATTAATGTCTCACTTGGATGAAATGATCTCACTTCACAAATTGCTGAAATCAACCCAGAATAGTATTGTCAAAATTGTATTTTAAAACTCCTGTAAAACATGTGTTGATTAATAAATATTTGAAAAAAGATATCCAACATTCATTAAGAAATACGTGATACTAATTAACAACTCTCATATTTCAAATTTAAATATTTAAATCCGTCTTCCAACAATACGACCATACAAATACGATTATTGTTTTTTTCTTCTTTATTGTAGTTGTATGTTGACAACATCTGCTTTGATGCATTGGTATTACAAACTGTAAACTACCACCACAAAACCTATTACTAAGTACGTGAGAAATCCAGGAATACAACTATAGGTGATTTGTCTATCAAATTTTACCCAAAAGCTGTACGTTCTTTTCCCCACAATGATAGAGCTTTTTGTTGTTGAAATGCTGATTCTTGCTTGCCCCACGTGCCCTTAACTCTCGCCGTCTCTTTAACAAGCACTCTCAAGAGATTCAAAGTTACAGAGGTTTTAATAAATATAGTAAAAGTAATAAAAAATTAAAGAAACAATTTGGTATCTTTTATCAGAAAAATCTTTATATAGTATATTTTAGTTTCCGCGATTCCATTCAAAATTACGTAAAAACTATTCACATTTCAAAAAACTTGTTAATGACATTATGTATATTTCTAAAGTTGAAGAACAGATTCAATAATGTAGTTACCCAGAACGTTCAATTCAATTTTAAATTTTGAAAAATCCATAAGTTTTAATAATGGTTAGACCTGCACCATTGTTGTAATTGTACTTCTCTATATCCAGGCAAAAAATATTTTAAAAATTTTGAGCAATTTTTTTTAAAGGAAAATGTCTTAGGGCAGAATTTCCTATCTTTCGTGGATTCTTTTAAAAGATTTCTTTTTGGTGTACATTTTCTATATAAAATAAAGCATCAAAGGAAAGGTATTTTTGTTAATAAGATTTTATTAAAATAATGTGGGATTACAAGATATATTGAATAACACTGGACACTGCGAACTCGATTGGTTATAAACCTTTGTTACTGCCTAAGTTTTCAATCGTCAACTACGCCCATTATTTGCTCTACATCTACTCAATGAAGTTAATTACTGCGAGTATAACAGAAACCGTAAGCAATTTTACCATCTGAGGTGTAACCTTCTCCAGGTATAACATCAGAGAGAAGGTTCCTTCCCCTCCACCAGCTTTATCGCTTAGTCCTACGAGGGGGAGTGGCCATCGACCTTATTGACCCTTGGAGCGAAACAGAAGACAGCCAGGCCGTCTCCGTTGCGTGCGGCAAGAGGCGGCCCTCGTGTCACGCATTATCGCCGTCGATATACAAGACCACCAGGAGCGTGTCACGAGGAGAACATGTCTCCGAATTGCGGGGGGTACTAACGAGGGGTTTTCCTCGCTCCTCCCTCCCGCACTCTCCCTCCCATCTTCCCTGCCCTTTCCCTCTCCCTCCCTTCCTCCCTTCGTCACTCCCTGCCCCGGCGTCGTTGCTTCCTGACCGGTCAGTCTCGCACGCTCGGGGGACCGCAAAACGCAGTAAACACAAGCCCGTGTAATCATCGGCGTTGATCCATACATCATGAGCGCGATCAGTAACCATAATCGCTTTGTGGCTGCGTGAAGTGGAATGTCGTGTTGTTGGGATAAGGTGGATTGTGTGGTATGTGCCCGGATGTATGTTTCAAAAGGATTTTCGTTTTGTAGAAAGACATTTTTTGTTGAAAATTGTGTTGAAAGTTATTTAGATATTTTATTAGAGGTTTTCATTTTCTGAGCATTCCTTAACTTAATTGTTTAAAGTAATTTTGGAATATTGTTATCTGATTGAAAAACAATTGATTAATCTTTGTTTTAACTTTTTTCCAAATGCGAACAAATTTTTTCAAAAATAATGTAAATGTAATATTTTTGATAACTCTCTCATGTTATTAATATTTACACTATCGGCGATTTGTGTATATTATTGCATTCAAGAGTACAGTGGCTTCAAATGATGTCTGATAAAGTACTTCAAAAGTCATTGTTTCTCTATGAAAATGAGCTCGAAATTACGCATTTAAGTAAACGCTTAAACATTTTCTCATAAACATCTCCAACATTTTTCAACGAAAATTGTCGTAATGGTCGATGTTTTTCTATACTATAATGTTGTTAAAGTCATTCTACCATTCGAGTACGGAAAGACTGAGAAAATGTGAAATAAATATAGTTTGGGCGGCGACAGATGGCAGCTGGGTAGAGGGTAAGGTGAAACTGGAAAGCTAGCTCATACCAAAGAAATTAGAAAAGTAATTAGTACGAGAATTTCTGTGCAATTCTGCAGCATCACTAGTTTTTCGTATTTTATGTGAAACTCAGAATACAACTGTCTAACAGATCTTCTAACAAAATTTCCCAGCTTTTACGTTGTTTTCGTCGTATCCACCATCACTTTTCAATCATTAAGGCTGATTTACAACACTTTCGTAAAGGCATCAGAGCCAATGCTCGAAAGATCAATTTAAAACAAAGGGGAAATTCGTTCAAGGCGTTTTTTTGAACTCGTTTCAAAAATTGTTATTGTTACAGAAGATTCAGAAAAACTGTGTATGATTCTAAAGTGTGTTATTGTATTTCATTTTCATTTAAGAATGCATGGAAACAAGAAAAAACACAAAACTGTAATTTAAAAAGTAAAGTTATCGTATTTTGAACGTAGATCCTTTCTTCAGATTTTAACATAATGATTACAAATACACTTTGTAATCACGTCAACTAGCAATGCAGAGGAAACGAAAATGTGATGAATTACCATTGTTATATCCGATAAGCATTATAGGAAGAATATTATTTTTATTTTATTTGTATTCAGAGCTATCAGAAACTACAAAATTGGTTCCAGTAGACCCTAGTTGCACCAATGACGAATTAGTTTCTATCCCGACGACGTACGAGTATTGACACCAACTGGGACTGTAATTAGTGGGAGGGAAGCTAACGGTATAATTCAAATTTACGTAAAGAGTTATGCGGCTGTTGTCGGAAATGTCCATTCAGTGTGAATTTGAAATGTTAAGGCCCAGTAGACCCCAATTTGGAATTCTAACGCTAAAGAAACATAATTCCCAATTTCTTACGCATATTCAATTCGAGATGCTTCAGAATATTAAAACTTTCAACGCATTGCTTCTGTGTACTCTCAAATAAGAACTATCGTAGAACTGAACATATTCAATAGGAAAAACACAAAACTCTTCTCTAAAGCATGTATTGTACGCTTCTCACATAGTTTCATACGCCCTTATCAGCCCATTCGTCTTCATAATCTCAACAACAAATCATCTCATTTCTAAACGGACAGCGTACTTCAAAGTGCATTTCTTAATAGCTATAAAGAACACGCTGGCATCGTTTATACCAAGGAAGTACAATACCACATAATGGCGTCAGGAAGGGTTCAATAAAGAACAAAATTTCCTCAAAAGTTACGAGCACAGTCTGCGGGAACTAATTGCGGACTAGAGAATAAACTCAGTGTCTAAATATTGCTTTAAGTTCCGGCCGTCGGTATTGTCGGAGTAAGAAACCGCACCGCAAGCACTTCATGGTGGTCGTAAATTGCGTTGCAGGCGCTAAGCGCGGCAGGCACGGACGGAGGGTAGTTTGCGTTGGAGCTTTTCATTACCGCAAGTCCCTGCTTTCGGACGCGCGAATTACGAGGCCTTCGGCGGAGAGTGCGGAGTCTCTAAGTCGTGAATTAGTGCCTCGCTCATGAGCGTGCAAATATAACGGGAGGAAGTGCCACCTGGGAGCCTGCTAATCTTCCTCTCGGTCGAATGTCTGTCTCGTGAGTTGTGTATTCTCTGTGTGTGTTTTATGTTTTTGTCGAGGCGCACTTAAATGCATTAAGACACAAGCAAGTTCAATACTATTGCATATTATATTAACCCGTGGACTCATAACGTGTTGTTTGGAATATTACAGCATTGATTTGTATTTCGAGTGAAGAATATTGAAACTTATGATAAACGATGACTAAAGATCACGTTAATCAGGACATATTAGTTAATAAATTATTTAATGAGAGAATATATGATTAGGACTGGTTGAATAAAGTTACTTAGGCCTTTAATTTAACGAATTTATATAATCAAAATTTATTGAACAGTAACAAATCTATTAATGAAATCTACTATAACTTATGAACTGAAAATCAAGTACAAAAATGTTACTACCGAAAACACTAAATTTCTGAGACAAGTTTCTTTAGTGATATTTTTTCTGCACAACTCTTGTGCACTTCTTTGTTCTTTCCGTAATAGTATTTTGAATTCTGATTTATTTCTTATTCGGGTTCTTCATTCTCATAAAATTCGTATTCATTATCGTCTTCTTCCCTAGATTTTAAACAAAATTGTTCGTATGATGAGTAATCACCATTTTCAATTTGATGATCCGAAGGTTCTCTCAAAACTACTGCACATTTGATTCATCTATTGCGCAATATTTTCTTCCATATCATGGTTATTAATATTTAAACACTCACTTAACAGACTAGACATGTTTTTCTGTACATTGCACTTTCTTCAGAGGTGGAACAGAACAAAATGTTCTAACTAGTAAAGTGCAATGGGTACTCAGTGATAGTAACACTGCACTAGCTGTTTCCTCTAATACGAGAAAGTAAGTGCTGTTGTAGCACCACTAGTTTTTGCATTGGTTTTAATTGACTGCAAAATATCATTTGTTTTCCCACATACACTGCCGAATAGTTATATTCTGGCCATGCATATAAAACTGAAAAAATGTGCATAATATAGCTGAAAAGCTGTTTCTTTAGTTGTTTTTTTAAGTCAAACTGTTTCTTATTGCATTTGCCTAATACGATATGTAATGTTCTGTTTCAGGTAAGTCCACAATCGTAACAGCAATTTCGTTGGCGATATATTTCCTTTTGGTAAGTTAAAATGATTACTTTTCTAATATTGCGAAAAACAAAAGGGAATGTTTTCGCCTCTTTTTGTGTAAGTGACGCAGAGGAAACTTTCGTAAACATTCTCGACTAGCAATAGAAGGGAACAGAAACTGCAGAAAGAATTCTTATCGCGCGAAGAAAAAAATTAAAAAACGAACAGGCGAAAAAAATTCAGCAGCGGAAAACAAGAGCGCATACTTGGAGCGCCGGAATGGTCTTTATTACGCAAACAAGGCCCGTCGAATGCCACAGTTGGCAATATGAAGCATATGGGATCAACGAACTACGTGGAAGGTTGTACTTTCTTCTAATAACAAATGATAACTTTATTTATCTTTATGTATTCCCAGAAAGCCTACTACTGTGAGCTTTGTGATTCAAAGGTACGCAGCCCATTACGTTCGTAAAGCTCACAGTAAGCGAAAGAACACATCAGATACATTTGACAACATTTGTACCATTATATATATTTTCCGCATAATTTCCAAGTTATTGTATTGTGTAAAATGCGCAAAACTTCTCAGTTATCGCATGGAGTATATTTAGTTTACGATTTGTTTCAGCTTATCGTAGCACTTTGAATGGCCAGTCGAAAGAGAAACTTTCACAAAACGTATTTATTAAAGGTGCATCTCACAAGCTTTTCTCGGAGTGTGTTTAGGGGCATTTTGCCGCAATGCCACCGTGTTTCAACGTAAATCAGTGCTGTGGTATTTATCTTCTTTTCGACTAGTGTCATTGAAACTCTCTCGCAGCAAGTCGAAAATGTGTTTAGCGCTATATCACATGTGTTACACTTAGTCCTGCGGCCATTTTAAGTCTTGGTGCGAAAATAAGACAGAGTGTTTTGACATGAGTCTCGTCTAGTTTGGTGTGCCAAGTGTGGACTCCGAAGAAAGTGTAACATAATAATAGTCTGTACCCAAAGGCATGTCATCGAGAGAATTATGTTTCCAAGAAACATCATTCACCTGATTTTGCAGTCAATTTTGATGCGGAGCGTTCCAAATTCATATAATCGCATATGTGTCATGTATCAAATTGACGAAAATGTGCTGGATTATTTTCACATTGCGCTGAAATTTTCTTGAACATCATTATTGGAATACAGTTGTACAACGTTACAAACATTGATAGTGTACAGAAAATATTTCAAGAAATGGTTTTAACACCTTTCTTGTTTATCATTATTTTCAAACTCATTATTTTACAATAGATAAATTTAGATATACGTAGTTAAAATATTTAAGTATGATTTTGTTAGATATTGGAATAAATTAAACGAAGCATTTAACGATGACACCAAACAATTAAAATAGAAAAAATAGAAATAAAAGAAACAAAATTGTTTATTGTATAAAGAAGAAAGCAATATATCAAAGACTTTATATTAGAGAATGAAAAGTCTTTAATAGTCAATTCCCTGGATATCCGAAAGCTTAACTTTCAAGAATAACACACAAAGTACCCTTTGATTAAAAGTATTTTTCATCGGACATCACGAAATTTCTTACAATTTCAATTTGCAGTGTAAGAGATGGGTAGTGTCATAATGAAGATAAGGAAACCGGAACTCCAAGCTCAAGTCACACAGTGCATTTCACAGTACATTCATTCAGGTACTTTTTTATAATAAACAAGATCTTTCTTGAGTATTCAGTACACGGCACTTTGATAACATAAAATAAATATTGTAATATGTAGAAAAAATTACATATTAACTTTAATTTCCCAATAAATACGGATAACTTTGTAGCTTATAAAAACGCGTTTGAAGTTTTATCATTGAAGCTTTTATTCTGTGGAAACAATTGAGTTTCAGACATATGTTGTAAATTAGTTTCTATTTGTTTCTTGATAGAGGTCAATATGTGGCGAGCATTCATGAATTTAAAGTGATAGCTTGTGTATTTTGGAAAGATGAAGAAAATCCTTTGTTATCTTGAAGGAGAGCACAAGGTGCGACTGTTGAAGACAAAAGATACTGTTACAAACAAAACCAAAAACTTTTGTCTCCCTTGGTTACTCATAGTTGTCCTTCGAAATCAATTTGACAGTACTACCATACATTACAATTCTTGGGAAAACGTTTCATAAGACAACCACCTAATTATGGACTGTTGAATATTATGAGGATTACGGAACACATTGACTTAATCATCTCTGAATCTGACAGAATTTCAAGAGAAGCAGATAACCTGAGGAGGAAGATGCCATGCAAGTGTTGTTGGCACGTCTGAGCTCGAAGGAAAACAATGAATATATTAATTAAGAAGAGCACAATGTTCCTAATGAATCTTTTTTATTTTAGTCAACGCTGCGAATATTCTGTAATTTTCTACAAATAATGAATTCTGTATTATTTTGAATAATTCAGATGAAATTTTACACTTTAAAACTAAGTACATTTGAAAATATTATCTTATTTCCAAGGTATTGCTCGGAAATACGAGGTAAAAAGCAGATGAATATAAAATCTATTGATGGAAACTCTTTGAAACGAACACGAGAAAAGGAATAGAATATGTGTGTTATTGCAATATTTTGAGACTTCAAAGCAAATTCAGCTTCTGTACTATAAATCGAGTTCGTAAAAATATCTCTATTGCTTATTGCAACCATTTTAAAGAGTTGACGTACAGCATGGCCTTTCATAGTGTCCAGTTGTGTAACATCTTCTCATATAATCATACTTAGACTTTCCATTTTAAAATAATAGAGATGCAAAGCATAAAGAATCATCATGTTACTTTGAAATTAGATTTTGATTCGTCAGCTTAATTTTTCTCACACCATTTATCTATTCTCTCTGATATTTTCTTGTTTTCTTTCTGACCCACTTTCCAACTGAGGGGAAGATTATGCCTGAAAATGCAAAGTTGTGTAAGTTCTTAAGTGAGTATGTGAGAGTATGGAAAGAATTTAGTAATGTATATCTTTTTATATTAATTTATTTATTTTGAGATAATTTTGATTAATCTCTTGGTCAAAAAGACATTAAAATTGTTTCTTCCAAATCTAAAGACTGACAAATATACTACGTTTTGTGCGTGTAATGTATGTTATTGTTCCGTAACCACCACCTTTGATTGCAAGTTATGGGCTAGATTCTTTTAGCAACTTTTTGAGATGATAGGATGAACTACCATTGAAAAATTAAACGTCAGTTAGTTTGGGAAATTTAGTCCGTGCTAAATTGTAAAACCGCTACTCGCGCTCCATTCGTAGTAGAAGGTCCCTGTCACGTTATAAGTGTTTGACGAGTCAACAACGCTTATTTCAGAATAACGAGCAAATCGCAGTACGGTCGATAGTCAGTCTTCAGGAGAATCCCGTCGCTGTCATTTGTGGCGTAGCCTATTTTATGAACTATCCTTACCTCTCTCAAATTTATGTTTTTGTCTCGTTTGTAGTAGTAGCTTTCCCGTGGAATTTTTTTAGTATGTCATGTATGTAAGTAATCTATACTCGTAATATCGCGTATTCCAATGGCTTTTATCTCAGCGTATATTTTATGAATATGAATTCAAACAAAAATACGAAGAGGTTTTAAGAAGTCATTATTTTTTTTATTATCAGAGAATCTAGCAAGTTGAAATTGTATAATAACACGTCAGTAAATTCATTACTAATTTTATTTATGTTTTAGTTTGTTCCATTCTAAAAGGTTTGTTGGCTAGGAATTTGAAATTCCATGTTTTAAATGCGATACATGTCAAATTACCCTCAATTATTTGTAAACATAAGACTTTTACGTTCATCATAGATGTTTATTTTATTATTACAAAAAATGATCGCACACAACTTCCTAAGAACACATATACTTTCGTTCCACTATACCACTCTGAGTCATCCTTCTTCAAAATTTGGAACAATGGATAAATGAATCAATAAACGAATTTCAGTTCTCCCGGTCCGTAGTAAGGCACTATTATAATGAAATTCACGCCCCTTATCTACTTTTGGCATCGACACATGCAGCAGACTGTGACATGTGACCAGTGGACAGGAATTACAGATAACTAATTTTTCGAAATGGGTGCATCTGCAGTGTAAATTTAATTCAATTGCGTAAGATAGCGAAGGATTCGCATATAGGTGACTATACCAGAAGTGTCCAATGAGTCGCTAGTGGCCATTTCAAGTACAAGATTTGAAAGCATAAGAAATGAAGCCTTTCTTCTTGCTCGAAACATGGAGAACGCATACTTATTCATTTTAGTTGTGGAAATTATAACGAAGATAATTTATTTATTTTCCCTTATTTTTTATTTAAAAAGTAGCCTGTTAATTTTTTAGTAACGGCGTTTTTTCCTTCTGCAGTCGTAGCGGTCCGGACGTTTTTAAATAGACAAATATTCTTGACCCCCAGCGGATTTTAACCACAGTGAGTGTTGATGAGGGCCGACGCTAGCTAGTCCTGCATAGGAAGGCAATGGCGCTTCACGGACAGTGGGCTACAATGACGCAAAGTGTGTGTGTGTGTGTATATATATGCTATTGCATGGAAATATTACGCTTCAAATAAAAATAACTAGTGGTGCAGTCTCAACGAGGACAAGTTCTAAGCTCCCGACATGTGTGGTAATGTAGTAGTGTAGTGTATGTAAGTGTAGATAAGTGTGTATAAGTAAGAAGTGAGGATTTGGCAAGGAAGAGGAAGGAAAGGTCACGCGGTCCGTGGCTCGTTTGTTAGGGTACTATTCCAGCATTCGCTTATTGTTTTTTGGAGAAAATACGGAAAGCTACAGATGAGAGCAGCAAGCCACTAGAATTCTCCTCCAGATCGTGGCTGAATTCGTCCTAGCTACCAGATGTATGCATAAGTCTTTTCCGGTTTCACTAAGCGATGACGCGAACAAAGTGTTTGTGTGACATTAACCTACCAACACACACCAGTTGAGTCCGTCAAACACTAGCGTCTACATTCTATGGTTTAGTGATCATGTCGAAGTTTGTGCTTGAAAAAGAAAATTTGTGGCACACAATGGTTTTCTTATTCAATCAAAAGAGAAAGGCTTTGAAAAGTCAACGTTTGCTGGTAGAAACCTATGACAAACCACTCCATCGATTGGAACATGTGAGACATGGTTTCGACAATTTAAACATGGTGATTTCCATGTGAAAGACGGTGCCCGCTCTGATAGATCACAAAAGTGCTAATACGAGCAATTGCAGGCGTTTCTGGATAATGACCCAACTCAAACTCAACAGCAACAAGCAAAACATTAAATGTGCCACAAGAAACAATCAGAAGACGTTTACGAGCAATGGAGACAATCAATAAACACGGTAAATGTGTCCTACACGATTTGAATGAACGGAAAACGCACGACAATGCGCCGTCTCACTCAGCAATACCAGTGAATGACACCTTGAAATCGCTGTGATGGGGATATCCTTCCGCACTCGCCGTACTACCCTGACGTGGCGCGATCTGATTATCACCCTTCGCATCAATGGGGGAACGCGCTCCCAGAGCTGCACTTCAGCAATTGCAAGGAAGTTGTAAAATGGCTTGATGAATGATTTGCCCCAAAAGGCAAGCAGTTTTTCTCGCATGGTGTTCCTAACTTGCCTGGAAGATGAGTGACGTGTGGAGAAGCCGATGGTCATTATTTTGAATGAATTAAAATGAATTTCCCTCGAAAATTACTTGTTTTCTTTAGTATAAAACCTTGAATACACCTGGTATGTAGCTAGTGTCGAAAATCCTGCTGCCGTTGGGACTCGAACTCTAGGACCTCGCAGTAAGTGGCAATACATCAGTTTCATACTTACATTAATGTCCTGATAGAGATTCTTCTGTTTTAAATATTGCAATGGTTATAAACACGGAATGAATTTTAAACTTTTGAACTTTCAGAACAATTTTCAAACAATTTTTGAAATTTCAGAGATGTCAATGAAATTTTAAA
Organism: Acheta domesticus; assembly: GCA_031308135.1. Classification (NCBI taxonomy): domain Eukaryota; kingdom Metazoa; phylum Arthropoda; class Insecta; order Orthoptera; family Gryllidae; genus Acheta; species Acheta domesticus. Next base: position 80,965,959 of record JAHLJT010008756.1, on the reverse strand, counting down.
AAAGATTGACGTGGGACCTGCGCCATATTTGTAAGTGTAATCTGATCTTTTCAAGAAAAAAGTGGTATAAAAATTTGGAGCAATTCTTTATAAAAAAAGTTTTGAAAATAATAGAAATAAGGATTATTTATTTTTTCTTCTAATTTATTTTTGTTCCAATTTGTTTCATTGATTAATATATAATAGTTAATAGAGCAGGAAGTTATGGAGCTTTGAAAATATCATTGTGATAACGTAACTTCATTGTTTGGTCGCAGATTATTTTTTTCAAGTTGAAATATTCCGTCCAATTCAGGACTTATTTTTACACATTCTGAGCGTTGTAGCGCCCACCTGATCCATTCTCAGCAGGGCAGTCCGAACAGTTTCTTTTGACTGGTAAGAAACTACCTATTTAATCAATTTAAAAACTTTTCAAACGAGTCACATATGTAGCACAATCTCTTGTCATCTTCTCTTTGGAACTGCAACCCGTGTCGCTCGGGTCGCGTGTTGCTATCCTGTCTTCCGAAACGACAGCCCACCGAGAAAGTGAACGCGCTCCAAATCAGCCATCTAAATGGAAATAAACCCGGCTGCTCCGACATCGTCCAGAGGAGACTGCCGCCTCACGGAGACGTTTCGTAGCGTCCCGGCCTCCGTACGCGGCCTCTGATTGGCTCCGCCGTGCGACGTGGATGCTGCGACCAGGCGACGTGATGTGACGGTGCCGTCGGGTGGGGCCAGGGAGTGGGCAGGATCGCGCTTAGCAGCCGGTTGCCGAATTAATTTCGTGCCGGGGCGGCCGAGTATCGTTCTCGGCTGTTGGTTTTACCTTGCGTGCAGACGCAAGGGCGAGCAAATGGAATTGAATTAAAAAGGACTAAAATGAAATTTAATGCTGTGGGTTGAGTGGAGGTGAATGAGATGGAATTAAAGGGAAATAATATGAAATGAAGTAAAATTGGTCGTGTTCTCTCATTACTTCCGAAGTAGATTTATTAAAATGGAAATATATGACTGAATATTTATGCCATATATCGGAAATCATATTACTTGAATGAATAACCCAAAATCTACAACGAAATAATAGTATCATTTGAATTTTTTTTCGAATTACTAATGAGATGACTGAAATGTATTTTTACAAGATGACGAAAGTTAGTAATAGCAAATCACATTGGCTCTAGACGAAAAGTTATTTTATTATGCAACTGGTTTTGAAGATTCAAAATTGTTGATTCATCGATATAAAATTTTAGTTCCTAATGAACGCTTTGATCAGCTGTCAATAGACTTTTACCCTAACGATATTGTTTTTATGCGCTAGTTTATTGGCATTTGATGCTTTTGCATTCTTTTACAGGCCCGTGACGCATTTGTAAGTACACGATGTAAAATTTGCACAATGTAGGAATTCGTTATTGCCCCTCGTTACGGTGCGCTGCCGAGAGTTTTGAATATGTAGAAATGCCACAGCAAATAGAACCATCGTTGCTGCGACCGCAACAGGAGTAATAATCGTGTATCTTCCATTATTACTGCTACATTTGCGGCTGCATACGAATGTGAAAACGTTTTGGACGTTGTCACAAGCGCACATAATCCGATATATGATTCAGCATGTTATGTATTTTGTACTCGAGAATGCGAGCGTGTGAAAGGATGTGTTGTGTACTTAATGATTATTCATTGAGGTTTGTTTATAAGAGTTTGTAAATGTTAATTGATTAATCCCGATATTTCACTTTAATTTGCGATGAACCCTTCTGATTAAATATTAAGATGTTTTCTTTTCTATGAGTTGTTTTAAGCGTCAAAGGTGTTTTTTTATTTGTTAATTTAAATTAAATAGCGTTGGAGGTGAGTACTAATGAAGTAAATCAGTGTTATTCAATCTCAAATTTAAAAACATACATTTTATATAGTTTCCATTTGAAAGAGTTGAAGAGGAATTACAATTATCTTAGCAATATTCTCACTAACAAGAAGCAAAGTTGTTCTAATTTTTGAAGACGGTGTTGAATATTTGCAACTGTGGTTTTATATACACACAGAGCGTAAAATACGAGGCAAAGTAGTAACAAATTTTTAATAACTTAAATATTTTTCGATATTATTTAAAAATTCAAACATTTGAAAAATGAACCGCACAATCTGAAAGAATTTGAAACAGAAATCCCCTAAAGACATCCAACTGAAAATAATGGCAGTATTTATAGATGAGAAAATTAGGTCCTCAATAGAACAGATATTATAAAAGTTGAATAGCCTGTTAATGGTCTAAGAAACCTCAACAGCAGCTCAATATTAGACGATTAAAGAGACTCAGAAATATATTACAGATCTTCCCCATTAAAGAGAAATCAATATTTCGAAAGAATTGGCGTGACCATTTAATGAGAGTGCCGGAAGATCGAATGCAAAACACCTTCTACGCCTATGAACCTAACAGAAAATGGAGTAAGATGAGAAGAACGTACATTAAGACGGAACGGGTCAATAGGATCAACCCGTGTTCTTGGTGATGAACTAAATAGTTATACAAGTATGAAGTAAAGCATTGTACTAAATTCAAAGGATATTTTATCTTCACCCTAAATGGCTGACTTGACAATTTCTCATTTAGCCAAACAATGTAAAATTGTATTCTCATTTTTATAAATTACAATAACTTCAGTGAATGTGCAAAATTGCGTAGTATTTACCCAGTACGTACACGACTGTTGAATCCAGATAATTTGAATCCAGTAGTAAGTCATCCCACAAAAATAGTTCAGACGCGGTCAATATTATTGGACTATGTAACTATTTTGTAGAATTCTCATTAAAAAATAATTCAAAAATTCTCATTAAAATAATTGGCCTAGTAAACGACAGAAGCATTATATGCAGCGAGAACATTCACTCATCAACATGTCAATGCAATGAAGTGCTTAGCAAAATATTACAGAATAATGGACTTGAAAGTAATACTATTTCATTGTAAATCAGAAATAACGTATTAATGTTAGCATTTTATGAATTGCGTGGATTCTTTTTTAAGTATTTAAAATGTAGGAGTATTTAAATACAGTTTAAAACAATCATTAATTTGCTATGTAAATCCAGAGGAAATGCTTTTCAATAAATTCAAAATACCTTTTATAAATTTAATATATATATATATATATATATAATATGTTAATATTTTTCTTGCTGTCAAACTCTTTTATTCAGTAGAATTTTTTTAAAATGTAAAAATATATAAATGCAACCATTTTTTATTATTATTTTCGTCTCCAGTTTATCGTTTCAAATAGTTTTGAAAGTAGAAAATGGTATTTTGTGAAATATATATACGAACACACGAAACAATCTGCTTTAATGTCATCATTGAAATTCTCTTACTTAAAGTGTTAAAAGGATTCTTGGGAAAGAATCGATTTAATCTAATTTCCAAGATTCATGTCCTCTAATAATTATTATTTTAATTAGTGGTTAAATTTTTTAAACACATTAATTAAATTTAGTGTTTACACTTTACTCTTATATTTAATACCCTTAATACAGAAACTTTTAAAGCTCTTTCAAGACGAAGGCTGCATCCATTATAACGCCCAATGATAATGCATATGGAAACTGTGTGTGACAGCGTTAAAGGGCTTACCAAAGTTCCTTCCTTCTCCGCTTCCCACTCACCCTTCCGCCCTCCCCGTCTCTCTTTTCCGAATACATTATCTCGGATACCGCTGGGTTATCCACTTTAGCGCGGATAGTCAGCCCCTTAGCTTCCTGCCTATCGATCTCCAGGCGCCTTCAAGGGTCCTCTTCTCAGCCTACGCCCACAGCGCCTTACGCGGCGGTTTCGCCAGCGGCGTGGGCGGCAATGGCAGTGGTGCCATTGCTGGCGATGGCAGTCACATTGGTGCCATTGGTGGCGGTGGGGGCAACGGAAGGGGTGTCATTGATGACGAAGGGGGCAGCAGTGGCAGTGGTGCAATTGGTAGCGCCAGGGGCGGCATTGGCAGTGTCGTCGCTAGTGCCATTGGTGGCAGAGGAGGCAGTGGTGGCGGCTAGAATATAAAGCGGATGACCAGTTTCCATGGAGGCAATGGCAGTGGTTCCATTGGTGGCGATGGCAGTGGAATTGGTGTCATTGGTGGCGGTGGGGTGGAGACGGCAGTGGCAACGGAAGGGGTGTCATTGATGACGATGGGGGCAGCAGTGTCAGTGGTTCATCTGGTGCGGCATTGGCAGTGTCCTCGCTAGTGCCAGAGGTGGCAGTGGTGGCAGCTAGAATATGAAGCGAATGACGGGTTTCCAGCGGCAGGGGCGGCAGTGACAGTTGTGCTATTGTCCGCGGCGGAGGCAGTGTGAATGGAGGACAGTTGGCAGCGGTGGGGAAGGGGCGGAAGGAAATGAGGAGGTGCCAAGAACTACAGAAGGGGAAGTGGTGGCAGTCGGGGTAGGGGGTGATCGGGTGGAAGAGGGAAAGAACAAGTCCCCGGAGGAGGACAAGGAAAGTCCCCGGAGAACACTGCCCTGCCCTCAAGCACACCGTCATGTTCAGGAACTCACCTGCATTCGTAGCTGGCAGTATGCATACGATGTACTCCAGGATCCCAAGGTTAAACTTCTGTTGGACTACGAGGAATTTGTCATGAATAAAGATAGATTGTAGCAGATTTTGTGGAGTGTATTACGTTGCTCTCGTGTATTGTACCGAGTTTTCTCCATCAGGATTATTCTCTGCCTATGAAATCATTGAGTACGTAAGTGAAAGGTGTGATCCAGAGAATCATTTTAAATGCATGAAAAATAGCGATGAAAACAAAATTGTGCTCTTGTGCATCTATGTATAAGACACTACTTTCAAAACACATTGTTACTTTGTTATACGAGAAATATAATATATATATATATATATATATATATATATATATATATATATATATATTGAAACGCACCGCGCCTCTAAATAGAAACGCGATACATTTCAACTTAAACAACCAGAGAACATACAAACGGCGCGAGCATAACTAGGCAGCATGGCAACACGGAGGGGAAGGGGGGCGTCACGTGGAGCGCGAGACACGAGGGGAGGACAGCGAGAAGTCGGTTGAGAAGGGGAGACGAGCGGAAGCCACGTTAGCGGACGGAGGTGGTGCGCGAGCGGTGCGAGTTATTTGGGGAAAAGTACCCCTAAGTGCTGAATAACTTAATAGACTTGCATAGTATTACATTTCGGACCGTTAAAGAAGTGTGATGCAGACCGAACAGCATTGGGAAGTCAACGGATAGAGTGTATGGTAAACCGAAGAGTGTGAAACCCGCCTGTAGCGTGAGCACATGCATCGCGAACGTAGGTTTTGGGGAAAGATAGAATGTGTAGTGCACAAGACAGTGACTGAACCAGTGATCATTTGTGAGACCGATCAAGCAGTGTCTGACGGGTTTTCAGTGTATAGGAACTTTCCATAATGAAACTGTATGATGACGCGTGAGGAGAACAAGAACACGTGGGTATAGGTTACCGATATTTCACCGGTGATTCAGAGAGTAATATAGTGTAACGTGTTTAGCATAATCAGTTACAACCCAAATCTGGAGTTCAGACTGTCAGGACAAGCATAAGTTAATTAGATGCACTAGTGTAGAATATACGCGTGGAGCAGCGTGAGGGGCGAACACTTGCCTACTCATCTCCGGCTGGGGGCCGAACGGCTCCGGGACCACGCGACGGGAGCCGAAGCCGCCGCCACCATCGGCGCCGGGCCCCAACGAAGCGACGTGACCCAGGTGGTAACAGGTATGATGCTAGCATTGAAGGTATTAAGTTTTGGTACCAAAACATAGTAACCATTGCATAGGGGATCAGTGTTCGAAAGTGTAATAGTGATATTAGATGAATAAACATCAAACTGTCGTTGTATAATAAACTGTATGTATTTATTGTACCCCGAACATCCCAGGGTCCACATTCGCGAAAAAGATCCCGAGCCCTGCCTGAAACAAACAAATTTATTGTACCGTGCCACTTCACGGGTAAGTCACGATTGACCCCGAGCAGTCGGTCCGTTACAATATATATATATATATATATATATATATATATATATATATATAATACGAGAAATTTATGTAATGCTGCGCGAAAAACCGAGAAAACTCGTATTGCAGGGTCCTGGTAACTAAAAAGTTGATAAATCCTGTTGCTAAAATTAGAAAAAAAACTTCTCTAACTCGTGGTGTAGCCAGAATCCATGTTTTATGGGTCCTTGATACCCAGAAACCGAACGACGGCAAAACGTCTCTGTCTCTCCGTCTGTCCGTCCATCTGTCAGTCCATCTGTCTAGCGGCTAAGCCGTTTACCCAATTTTCTCCAAAATTGATATTCCCCAATCGATTTCGCTGATATCACCCCTTGAATTTGAAACCTATACATTAATTCTGGCGCAATCTACGTAACGACTGGACTATAGTGCATTCCGTCAACTGAACGGTGGATGGGCGGAAGCACCTCGGCGCAGCTCGTCTTCGTTGCCCTTGAAATCGGCGCCGTTATATGCGGACCGTTTCTCTAAGTCTTTCGGTTGATTATGTCTTGTTTCCGGACGCTATGGTAATTAGTACTGTAAACGTAGTGCATTTTTTTCATGAAAAGGGGCGGTGATCTTCCCCTGCTGGACGGTGAGATCTGACGCAGGCCTAGTTGTTGGCTTGTGGGGTTTTCCCCTGTTGGCCGAGACAAGCTCTAAGCTACCGATTCGACCCTCTGTGTAAGTGGCAGTGTAGAACAGGCTGTTCCAACTCAGCTGCCCGCGCGCGGACACGCGGGCGCCCGCGAACCACCGCGGGCTCTGGCGGACACTGGCGGACACAGACTGCCGCCAACATTCGCTGCCGACGCCTAGCGAAATATGAGCCCTCGGGGAGCGAGTTGGCCTTAGCCCTTTGACAATTCATCGCTGATAGCGGAAGCAGGGGGCGGTAAAGTTGTGAAGTGGAGGGCACACCAGGGTTCATTCTCAGAAAAAAAAGTTTACGTTATAGGAAACGTAACATTTGTTTCACTTCAACAACTATATTTTATGAAAATAATTTTAGTCATTTTCTTAACGAGTGAAGAAATTTTCTTAACAAGTGAAGCAGTCTTTGGGCTGTTACGACTGAACGCTCTTCAATGTCTTGCCTTGAAGTTGGATTCTTTCTTTGGTTTTTATTATTTTCATTGCAGAGAAAAGCTGCTCACAACAATATGTTGACCCAAACATAGATATAATCTCCGCTGCATTTTATGAAACTTGGGGAAGATTTCCGTATGTAAATTCTGATATCATCGCGACAAATTAAGAGAATTAAAATATCTGGCCTTTAGAAGTCGGGAGTTTTGAAAATCGATTATCTCCAACTGCATCGGGTATGGCATGGTATTATCCGCGCACGTTTTCTTGAGCCCTCGCTACGCTAGTTGCGAGAGGAGTGGGGAGTTCGGTTAATTTTACAAAAGGAATTTTATATCAAATTTGTAGTTCATTTTTCGATGTAAAATAGTTTCTATTACACGGTGGCAAACATTTCTGGTTACCAGATTTTGTCTACAACGCTCGTTTCTATTATTTTTCCTTAATTAAACCAATGTTGGCAAAGGAGTGGGGGTAGGTTTTCCGGGGCTCAAGAAAATGTGTGAGTATAATATCTGGTAAGAGAGAAAAAAGGGTTGTGGCTTCCTCTGCAAGCCATTGCACTACTCATATTGCTTCCACGAAAAGCAAAGCGATGGTACTGCTCCGGCATTCGCCTGGTGTTGATTGCTGAAAGCATGGAAAACGACCGATCACAGCGGCCGGCAACTAGAATTCTCCTCCAGACAACGGCTGAATTCTTTCTAGTTATTTAGCTAGTGTCGAAAATCCTGCCATTGTCGGGACTCAAATTCAGGACCTACGATCAGAATCACTTCAGTGACATCAGTTGATGATCTAAGCCACCTAAGCTGGTCTGGATCTTTCGACATTTTTTGCCTTCAAGGCCATTGTATTAGCAGCAGTAATTAACTAGTCAAGATGGGAATATACGTTATGTTATCTAGTGTAATTGTGAATATCTTTTGGCACAGCGCGCAGAGTTGGTGGAGTGTTAAAAACTTTTGGTGTGTGTGCACAAGGAATTCAAGATAAACTTTACTTTCAACATTTGTTACGAGCAGCTGAAGTTTCCAGATTTTTAAGATAAACAATATTATGCCACTCAGCTTCATCCTTATTTAAGTATTTGCTCTCCCACGCTCTCCGCTGTTTCGAAGGGCAACCTCTGTTTGCACTACGAAATGGCGTGAAATTCGTGCGTCCCCAATAAAATTACAACCTACTTTGCTTTAAAATGGCTAAGTTTTTCATTCACATGAAAGTACACTAAGTTATATTATTTTATAAAATAAAACACGATGCATCAGAGAGTTACGTATATAATGTTTAAAATTTCTCTTACGTTAAAGAATTAGAATGGTCTATAATAAGCTTCAGCTGCTACTGTTCTCATTTTTAAGCAAACTGATGAAATGCAATTTATTTTAAAAGTAAGTTTTTCAATCTTTAAGAGAAATTTTCATTCATATTGACTTATAAACAAATTAAAACGAATTGTTATGAAAATGGACAATTTTTATGTACACATTTAAATTTTACTGAGCTATTATATTGGCAGGTCTCTTGTATGAGACATAAATGAGTGTGCTGTATACACTCCTGTATAAATGGCTGAGTAAGTGATTATTGGTTAGAAGGTTTAGGAAATATTCAAAATGGTAAACTTCCGCGCCGGAGTCAGTATTTACTTGTCTGAAAGGGCATTTCGTCCAGAGGAAGGATTCAGAATGGCGACAGAAACATTAAAACACGGTGTCTCCTGGACAGCCAAGTAAATAAAGATTCAGAATGGTGTTGTGGCTAATAATATTGACAAAAGTTGTCTCTTCGCATTTTCTTTACTGTTATCTGTCGACTTATGTCACATCTCTTGCAAGAGGTAGCTAAAGCTTTAGTAAATATGGAGGATAAAATGTGGTACATTCACGGCTTTTGATGAATCTTTAAACAATACTCATTCCTTGAGATGGGCAAGGCGTTTGTTGTAGTAAACTCTTTCCAGGTCCTTAGGCATAAGAGGTTTCTATTAGAAACTTTTCAGGTACACTGGAGTCTGTATTTCATAGTTTACGTTTTCAGTCTTTGTCCAACAACAAACGGCTAAAATACTTTGGAAAATCTCTTCATAATACACAAGTTTTAGATTTTTAGCAACTGGATTATACTATTCCAATACCCAAATAATGAATGTGTTAAAAGCTGGATCATGTTTGATTTAGAATTTGTTTTGATTTATTAAGTCAAAAACACAAAAAACTGTATATGACCTATGAGGGAAATGTACCATCTTGCACGTTTTCTTGAGCTCCAGAATCTCTTCCCAACATTTTAACTGTCAGTAATTGAATGTCGTATAAATGTTTTAAAAAAAGCAAGGTTAGCAACTTATAAAAAGTAGACATTTTCACTTCCGTTTGTTTTGTGTTGTTTGTAAGTTACGTTGATATCAATTAGTCGCATCCAGTAAAAATATTTTATTTTCAAGGAATACCAACATTATTTTAAATACGTTTGTTGTACAACAAACACCTTTCGTCCTAAATTTACAGAGCGTTCTCGTTTGTATTCTTAGGCACATCAAGTTTTTCCATTTAACCGATCTAAAATATTGAGATATACCGCACTACAGATTGCAACGTTGATATATTGCTGAGCCATTTTGTATCTACCTTCACAGGAGGTATGTGTGACCATTTGATGTACGACCTAGATGTTTGCCAAAAGCTGTCATTTCAGACCTTGGCCACTACTGCTTCGTTCACTTACATTTAATTCTAAATGTATGTATTATTCTCCGATTTATTGCCCTTTTGTGAATATCGTTCAAAATCAATTTTTCACCTTCAAAAGAATGTTTGATAATCACATTTATAGGTATTGCACAGCTATGATTATATTGAACGGAAAATATCACTGTGAAGTGTAATAAGTTGTGTAATATTTTTCTTCGGTTTTGTAACAGAGTTTTCAGTTTGAATTTTTGATGCTTAACTGCAGGATGTTATTATATGCTTTTTAGATTTTTAAGAAAGTGTTTATTTATATATGAAGGAATGTTCATCCATAAGGATAACAAACTTCATAACCTCTATTCAATGCGACTCTTAAACTCGGAAAACCTGTTTTGCAAAATGAAAATCATATCTTTTGTATTCAGCGGGAGAGAACGTCTCTTTCTAATCGAAATTTGCAATTATTCAAAATTTTAAAATCTTATATTTTATTATTATTATTATGCGTTTAAATAACTGGCATATTTTAAGTGTTTCCATTGTGGAATAATTAACTCATAATCATATCAATGATATGTTATTTAAGACAATTATAACGATAACGATAAAGACAATTATAACGATATGTTATTTAAGACAATTCAACAAGTTTGCAATGAACACCGCTAATGGTGTCAACACACCGTCAATATCGGTTTGATATAAGTAACTTATTCTGACATTTGTTTTTTCATGCCGTACGACCTTAATACACTCACCATTGTGCAATGCTTTCTACTTAAAAAATGTTGTAGCAAACACTCTACCGGGAAGAAAAGTATGAACCGGCTGAGATGGGTAGTCGGTGACGATGAACTTTTATTCTTATATTCCCCTTTTTAAGCAGCAGAAATCACTTCCACCGTATTCACAGAATGATATATATTTAAATTTGTTTTATGGTTCTTGTGGAAGAAACACAAACAGTGAAAATAGGGTCAGTAAAAGAGAAGGCTTAGTGTCACCCATTTTCAGGTAGTTCTATCTTAGTCTTTCATCATCTCTCTTGCCACATCACTTCCGGATACTGAATAAACATGAGAGTCTCTAAAGCGTGCGGTCCCACAAAGACAGCAAAAACTTGTGAGTGGGTGCTCACGGTAGAAGGTGTCTCCTTTTCGTTTTATATTTGCATTTATTTTACTGGAGAATTACCACACATTTTACAAGAAATATCCACACGTAGATGATTTGTAAGCATATTAATTATGTCTATCAAATGTACGATCTAGACAAGTGAATTTCGAAGTTGTTGAGGTCAGCATGTTCAAGGGGAATACAATGTTGAATGTACCTTTTGTGAATCGTATCGAAACTGAATTTGCGAAAGCATTCATGTTCAAGTCCCATCAGAGAAGAACCTACGCTGAGGTAAGGTGATATATACATGCGGTTATGTACGACTGAAGGTAAAATGGTACATAATAATGGAGACATTATCTTAAATGTTTCCAAGAAGCGTGTAGATGGATCAGAGAACGAAATTTACAGCGATTTTGTAAGCAGATATTGAGACTTCGAGACGTCAAAAATCACCAAATGTGCAGGCGTGCCTGTTTTTTTCCTGATATCAATATATACTAATGGATTTGGCGGAGACGTGACTGAAGTTAACATCTCTACCGGTTTCGTTAGTCTTCGATGTGTTGCAAGTAATGCGTTGATAATTGAAGGGTTGAAATTAAAAAAGGAAGTTCCATCTTCCTACTTTCGAGAAAAATGAATTTACAAATATGTTGAACCTATTGGCACATACAACTCCTGCTATTTATAATATATCACCTCGTAACACTATCAAGAAAGGCATCTGGATTTTGGTTCCTTTTTATGTTTTAGGGATTGATTCATTTATCATTATTCTGGTAAAAGCGTAAATTTAACAGAAATAGCACTTATATTCTTTATTATTTCAAGTCTTCAATTATGAATAGAAATCGATTACTCGTCGTCATGAATGTAAGTTTCACATAGCGCCAATTTATGACAGGGTATTTTTTGACGTTGCCCGTTTGAGAACTTAGACCAGTGGTATCAAGGTCTTCTACTGGTGGCAGTGGCACGCGTCGCGACTCCGTAGGATGCCACGAGCTCCTCTGCGCAACTAGCGTCGGGAAAGGAAACTATTAGTAACCCCGCCGTTTTACAATAGTAATGGCGTTGTGACGTGACGAACTACGTGAAGGGGTGATTTCGTCGTGGCACTCGTGGCACGGACTCCCGCTCGTGGCATAGACCTTGGCAACGCTGCCTTAGACTCTGGGCATATAGCAACGATCTAGGATCGACTTGCTCAGATATCAAGACCAACAGATGTATTCAATTGAAACAAGTATTTTCAAAACGCTTTGCGTTTCCTTAGTTTTTTGTATACATGTATGGAAATGGTAAAATTCACTTCCTTTTTGAATTTAATCAGTTAAATAAGTCTTATTTATATGTTTCTGGAATATGTATTTATGCAACATCTTTATTTTTACACTATAATAGCAAACTTTAAAATATACATTTAAACCAACTCTATTGCGTAACCCAAACATTTGGCGATCCTAAAATTTGCAAGATGAACTATCAATCACTTCTTTGCATTGTCTAAACAGTTCACGGAAAGTAGTTGTTCCCTCCCACGAGATGCCAAACAGTGTATTTAATTCAAGATTTTTCCTCCCACGACACGAACTGCATGAACGTCTTGGAGAGAAATACGAGACTAAAATAGTTCGTCTTCTAAGAGCAAAAAAAATGCAGAAGTAAAAAGGAAAACTTTTCCTGACGTCAATGCAACATTCAAAACTATCTTGCGGCTGACCGACTTTCCATACGTCATTTCTGCTCTTTAGAGAGACTCCTACTCACTTGCTTTCCATTTTTGAATTCGAGAATTCACTGATTAATTCATTATCTCGTGTTTCTAAGCGGATGAACTGTAATTGGTCCCATATATGTGTGCATGTTTTTCTTTGGAAGTGACAGTGATCTTCCCCCCTGGTTGGCGAGATCCGGAGCGTCGACTGACGGGATTTTCCCTAATTAGCCGTGTATCACCAGCGGGCCACCTCCACTGTCGAGACATGTTCTAAGCTTCCGACTGGTCTCCCGACATGTTTGGCAGTGTAGGGCATCTACGAGTAGTGTGTGCAATTAAGATGTGAGGATAACACTAAAAAGGGGAAGGAAAGATCGTTCGCGGTTGGTGGCATGGTTCTCTGTTTTGCTGCGCCATTCGCTTGGAGTCGATCGCAGAAACCACTAAAAACTACCGACCAGAGCACGAGCAAGGCACAGTAAGGCGGGGGTGATAGGGAGGCATCCGAGAGAACGCCTTCCGTCAAGGTTTCTCTGTCTGATTCTCGTCTATTAGGAATAAAGCAAGAACTATAATTAACATTTGTATATGTTCATTGCGAGTACATGTTCATAACCAAGCACACGTTCGCCAACTCAAACTTTAAACAACCTATTGCTTCTCATCATTTAGGTAAATGTGATTTTCATCCTTTGAAACTTTCTAACAAATCTGTATAGCAAAAGTGAATAATTTTGCTATACTAAGAAAGTCACGAATCAAAGTCTCTCACTACGAGAGAGTAAAATCTGAGTTTATTTAGCGAATGAATGTTGAAAGTTACACTCACGAGAAAGAAACCTCCGTTTTTTTTAACAGTTTTATTTTCTGTCTGTTCAATCCATTGATTTTACAGAGCTTTTAATTACTAAATACTAGAACAGGGTTAGGGCATAGGCAGGCGGGGAGTTCATTTATTTGAAGCTCCCTCTCACTTTGTTACGATTAAGTGTTTGAAATTTTTTTTTTTACTTCATTTTAAATTAATAGTATTCTATCTTTGAATGTTATGTCTAAGTTTAATACATTTTTTTGTTCAATTTGCTTTCTATTTGAACGTTTACGGCGGGCGTAGTTTGTCCTTGGGGAACCTTGAAATAATTTTTATGTCTTCAGCTGATCGTCCTAGATTGAAGTTTTTCACGCATTCTGCTTCTGGTAAAGCTTCAAAAAATTTTACTGATATTTTATTAATGTAAGTAGTTATATTTTCTATGTTCAACTCGTTTCTAATTTGTCTGTTTGACACGTACCATGGTGCTTTGATTAAGCGTCTTAAAAATTTGTTTTGGACTACCTGTATTTTCTCCAAGTTACTTTTTACGGCTCCACCCCAGACTGGGCAGGCGTAAGTTAGCGATGGTCTGATTATGGATTTGAATATGGTTATCCCATTTTCTATGTTTAGTCTTGAGTGGTTATTTATAAGTGGATATAGTTTTGCAATTTTCACATATGTTTTATTAGCTATTTCTTTGATGTGATGTTTCCACGTTAGTTTTTGGTCAAGAAGTACTCCTAAATATCTAACTGGTTGATCCTTTTTGATCCATTTTATCTTTTCATTTTTAATGATAAGTGGGTTTGGCATTTTAGGTCGTCGTAACGTAAATATCTTAGGTTGTGATTTTGTGGGGTTAATTTTTATTTGCCATTTTGAGCACCAATTTGTAAATGTATCTAACGATGTTTGTAGAATTTCCCTTCCTTGGTCTACGTCTTTGTTTGTTGTAAACAGTACTGTGTCATCAGCGAAACATGCTATTTCTGTTCTTTCCATCTGGGGGTAGTCTGCAACGTAAATGTTAAAGAGGGTTGGTGAGAGCGGTGACCCTTGCGGTAATCCAGCTTGCGTGGTTTTTTGATCAGATAAGGTATTATTCACTTTTACTGCGAAGGAGCGATTTTGTATGAAACTTTTAATTATTTCATATAGATAATGGGGTATTCCCATATTTCTCATTTTATACAATAGCCCTGCATGCCAAATTTTATCGAAGGCCTTTTCTACATCAAGGAAAATAGCTAGTGTGTGTTTATGCTGGTGAAATGCGTTGGCTATGTTTTCAGTTAATCTTATAAGCTGCTGAGTGGTAGAGTAATGTTCGCGAAATCCGAATTGTTCTTTTGGAATTATATTGTTTGCTTTTAGAAAACTGTTTAGCCGTTTAAGGATTAATTTTTCAAACACTTTTCCTATATTGGGTAGTAAACTTATTGGTCTGTAATTTGAGGGCAAAGTGTGGTCCTTCCCAGGTTTGCTTATTGGAATTATTACGGCTTGTTTCCATATATCTGGAAAGTAGTTAAGTCTTAGCGCTGCATTAAATATCGCTGTAAGTCCTGCTACTGTTGTCCGCGGTAGCTCCTTCAGAATTTGCGTTGTTATTTGATCATTACCTGCTGATTTCTTTAGTTTTAATTTAAATATTATATTACGTGTTTCAGATGGAGATATGAATTTTATTTTCTGAGGAACTGTAGCGAATGGAAGCGATAAAAACTTCTCAATTTGCCTATTTTGATTTATAATTTCCGGTTTATTTGGAGTAAACGTCGTTTCGAAATTAGTGGCTAAAGCCAACGCTTTTTGTTTGTCCGTTAGCGCTGTTAAATTATTTGTTGTTTTTAAGGGAGGTAGTTTATTACTTTCTGTAGATAATTTTTTAATTGTGCTCCATAGGTGTCTAGATCCTTTCGGAATTTGGGCGATGAAATTTTGGAACCCATTAAATCTATGTTCGTCTATATTTATTTTTATTTTTCTTTGAGTTTGATTTAGTTTGCGTTTTATATATGGGTCTCTTGTTTTCTGCCATTTCCGTCTTAGAATTCGTATTTCTTTAATTAAATTTATTATAAATACGGGGATTTTAACCTCTTTTTTATTAGTATTTGTTTTCGGCTTGTTGGCCAATATGGTTGCTAACCGTATTGCTTTTGTGAGATTATCTATTTCTTTATTAATACTTTCAATTGTTTTTAGTTGATCGGGATAAGGATACAAAATGTTTAATGTAAATCTAAATTTTTCCCAATTTATTTTACCGTTTACTATTTTAGGTAATAATTCAGAATTTGTAATTTGGGTTTTTAAGCTTATTATTACCGGACAATGGTCTGAATCAAGATCTGCTGTTACGTATTGATACAATGGGATTTGCACATTTTTAGATATTGTTATGTCTAGGATGTCTGGAATAATATTCTGGTCATAATGATATAGAGTGGGTTCTGATGGTGTATGAATATCAGCATTATTATTTTGTAAGAAAGTAATAAGTTTTTCTCCTGCTTTATTTGTTGAATTACACCCCCATACAACATTTTTACAGTTTAAATCTCCCACGATTAGCGTTGGTGTATTACTGTTTAGAATGCTTTTTAGCGTCTTCAAATCGTCTGGGAATGTTTTATTTGGTGGTTTATAGGCCGATATTACTATCATGTCTCCATGAACTGAGCTGACTTGTATCCCGACCGTTTCTAAGTTTACCGAGTATGGTATAATTAGTTCATGATGTAGAATGCTTTTTTTTATTATTAATGCTACTCCCCCAGAAGCTTTTTCTGCTGCTCTATCCTTCCTGTAGGTTTCATATCCTGGAACATTGAATTTTAAGTTACTATGGAGATGGGTTTCTGTAACGCATGCAATGTCTATTGCCCAGTTAGAAAGGAAAAATCTGAACTCATTTTCTTGCCTTTTCAGCCCGTTTGCATTCCAATTTAAAATTTTGATATTATTTGTTTTCATTTCTGGCATTATACAATTCTTGGAATATTTGTTTGCATATAGTTTCTATGTGAGGTATAATAGCCGCGATTACTTGTGTTACTATTTCTGTAATTTGGTTTTTTGTTATGTTTGCATTTGAATTAACCGTTTCTGAGAAATTTGGTATGCGTGATCTTTGCGGTAGACAAGGGAATTCTGTCCTGTTTAGTGGTCTTGCTTCGTCTCGTTTTTCTTTTCTAGTATTACTTGATTCAAGTCGCGTTCCTGTTGCCCATGGATTTGGTATTGTTTTGACCCTCTGTGAGTGGGAATGAAAGTTACCGCGTTTGGCTGTTTCCTTGAATGCTGGGCAACCCCGGTAGTTGGCAGTGTGCTGACCCTGACAGTTACAACAAACAGGAGGAGAGCTTTTACTGATTTTGCACTCTGAATAATGGTGCTTACCCGGGCATCTAACACATCTAGGTTCTAGATAACAGTTAGCCTGCGTATGCCCTATCCTTTGGCATTTTTTACATTGAATAGCTTTGTTATTTACTTGAGCATGGAATCTTACAACACAATGATCGAAACGTTTAAGATGCAAAATGTTTCTAGAATTTGTTTCGTCCTTTAGTTCCACTGCACACATGTTGATAGGCATTTTATCTTTATTATATAGCCTAGACACTTTTACAACATTGTATTTTAGTTCAGTTAGACCATCGTAAATTTCTTGCGTCGAATATGAGTAGGGAATGTCTTTCATTAACACTGAAAATGTTCTTGTAAGGGGGTCCCTGAAGGAATGAAATGGTATCTTTTTTGTTTCTAGAAATTCTTTGAATTTTCGGTAATCTTCAATTTCCGTTAGATTTATTTTCACTCCATTATTTTCTAATCGGGTATTGAAGTCACCTTGAACTGTTTCTTTGATGTCTTGCAAGATTAATGGAAAGTTTTCTGCATCGTGCACTATAATTGGGGGAATTTTGGGTTTTTTCGGCTGCTTATTTGCGTCTGAATTTACTGCATTGTCATCTTCACTCACTATATTGTCTAGTACTACATATCTTGAATGGGTTGGAACATTATATACATAGCCAGAAGTTTCAAAATCAGTCTTTTTTCTTTTGTTCTCGTTGAATGGTTTTCTAGTTTGATTGGCGGAATTTGAGTTTGATTCTACGCAATACTCGTCCCCTTGCCGGGAGCGCTTGTACCTGTTCGGTTCCGGTGTGTCCGGATTTGTTTTTTCACTTTCCGAGGAACCTACTTTATCTGCGCCTTCATGGACCATTTTTTGCTGCTCGGTGCTCATTCTTTCTTGAACTGGTTGTTGATATGCTCCATGTAGAATCGCTGCTGGAAGTTGACCATCCGGTGTCCACACTAGTTGCGGGAGTTGCACAAGATTTGGATTTTGCACAAAATGATGCTGAAGCCCTTGAGCACTGTTTTGCATTAAACTGCCACTTGAACACTGATTACTTAATAACGTTTCACTAGACTCACTTGTTGGTGAATTAAGTAGTTTTATAGAACTCACAATTAGCTGCCCCGTTTCGGGGCAGCTACTCTCTAACATTGACACAACCTCTCCTTCGCTGACCGCGAATGCAACTGAACTCGCAGTAATGGTTCGCTCGTTAGAATGCGCTGCTCGATGTGAATCACTCGAGAGCTCGCCAACGAATGAAACCTCCGTCACTCCTTTTCACAATTAATGACTCCCCGCACCGTCCAAAAACTCGCGAGCTTATTTGATGAATTTGTAACTTACACTCGTACCCGGTAAAATGGCATTTAAATGGTTGTAAGGCCATGCACCCACAAATGGCTCTTACTCGCGAGTCATGCTACGTTCTTTGACATGCTAGCACGTGCATGTATCCCGATGTTTCGGCTTTGTCAAGATGCTCGTTCTGGCCAGAATAAACTATGCATGTCAACAATATTTTGATTTAAAATAGAACTCGAAATTGTTCCACAAAAAAAAAAGAAAGAAAAAAAGATCACACAAATTCAAGACGCGAAGTTAGCAAATGGCACTTGTTCTTTTATGACTTGTAGTTTGATTCATTATAAAATTTATTTTTTATTAGAGAAATGTTATTTCAGTTCTTATGTGTGGAGAGTTTCTATGGTTAAAAGAGAAAATCAACGAACTTTTTTTATTAATGCAGAATAGTGGCTCTTGTCATTATTGCCCAATCCACATGCCGTACCGTACATACGCAACCGCAAAAACCTTTGGGATGAAGTTGACGATGAAGAGAGGTTCTCCTGTCATGCGAAATATCAACGCAGTACATTCACTTTCCTTACCAAGTACTGTGGACTGTGCCTTCGATGAAAGAGGGAAGTGACTTTTTGCTGAGGTAGGTATTCATTATGGCAAACAAAGGGACAAAGATAAAAATATTTGGCTGTGAACCTTGTTCTGTAGTTGTGATTTGCAGAAAAGCGTCATTGATTAAATTTGAGGACACTAAAAGGCTATGTCTCTTAAAATATTAAAGTGAGTCTTCTTCTTAAGCCATATAGGCGCTGCCTGTTACGCCTCCGTTCCCATCTCCTCACCCCATCTCTTCTTCAGGCGGTCAGGATTTCTTTCTAAATCTAAACTACATGAGTACATGACTACAACTACATGAGTACGTAATTAAGAAATAATTGAAAGTGACATACGTTCAAGATGAAATAGACACATATTAATGGAGAAGTTTATGGCAATAGACCGGAAGAGAAGACCGGAGTTTATGAAATAGACCGGAAGAGAAGAGACTGTGTGAATCGGCAAGCCGATTAAATAGACGGATCTCACAAGATTGAAGTAACGGTGAAAAAGGCTATAGGCTTTTGATATCGTTCGCGGACCCAATGATATCTACAAAGAAAAAAATTACCTATCACACAATCCCTGGAAATTTTTCTTCTTCCCCTGATGTCTGTCTTTCGACACATCGATTCCTTCACACCTATCTCCAGCACGAGATGTACCCTAAAGATGCGACCCTGATCATTCCACTTAAATAGGACATTACCTCAGTTCATGTGCGAAATTCTTGAATTCAATAGTTTATCCAAAAAAGTCGGAAAAGGCAAGAATAAATAAAGCAATAAAAGAAAATGATAATACAAGTTAAAGGAAATAGATATTAAAAAATATACCTCCTATCACTTGTCTGAAGTCTTAAATAGTATCAAAGAAATACGCCGCCGCGTGCCTTCTTATCACTTATAAAAAAAAACTTTATTCAAAAGTTTCTTTACTTTCGTCAGGAAAGGAAACGTTAAATAGCAAAAAATAAACAAAACAATAAAGTATATTAGGAAAAAAAATATTAAGAAACAGATGGTATCGGTCGACACCTGGTGTTATTACGGAAGTCGCCCTGCCTATCTTTGAACGGATCATTTCCGTACGCACACTTCCCGTCAGAGCTGCACGTCAGCACGAACCGACGCGTCGGAGGCGGCGGCGGCCGCGGCGGCTGGGGCCTGGCCTGGTCCCGTCCCGCGGGACTCCAACGCGGTGCATTTGCCCCAATTTTTTTTCCCTTCCACGGCGCAAGCCGCGCCTCCCCGCGTGCTCCCGCCCGCTGACGTCACAGGGGCGGCGGCGGCGGCCCATCGCGCAAGCGCCGGCCGCGCATCGGGGGCGTGGCGGCGGCGGGGGGCTCGGGGAAGGGGGCGGCGGGCCCGCCAGAGCACGTGGGGACGCCGCTCGGAGCGGACGCGATGCCGTCTCCGCCTCCGCCGCCGCCTCCACCGCCACCGCCGCCGCCTCCGCCGCCACCTTCCGCGGCGCCGACGACCATCGCCTGCCAGCGACCTTCGGCCGGTTCGCCGGAAAGCCCTTGAGTCTTCGGGGAAGAACGTGGACGGCGACATGTCTTCGACAGAAGATCACCGCCCGGCGGCCGTGCCGCCGCCGCCGCCCCCGCGCGCCGCCGCCGCCACTGCTGCCGCCGCCGCCGCCGCCCCCGGCCGCGCGCCCGTCGACGCCTCCGCCGCCGCCCGCCAGGCGCGGATGTTCAAGAAGTGCAAGAGCGCGACCTTCCAGATCGACGGAGCCACCTACACGATAGGTGAGTGACCTGTTCCGGCCTCGGTCGACGTGTCGTCACTGTCACTTCCAAGAAGTGCAAGTGTATTATGTGCTGCGTCACAAATATCACGTAGCTTCTACTACGGTGTCATGGTTTGTAGTGACAGTTTTGTGTAAATAGTACACGCCTACATAGGTATTTGCATTTCTCAATGCATCCAGGTTCGTGCATTTTGAAGTGTTAACGGGAGAATGAGAAAAAGGGGGAGCAATCGCTGGAAGAATAGATGTACGTCTTGTCAGTCTTTGGCAAATAAGTCTGTCATTAGATTATTTTCAGTGATTGCAGTCTCGATACACTGTGGCGTTTAAAGAACGGAACTGCGTGTGTAAGAGAGAAATATAAACACAATAATCACTCATTAGCACCAACTCACTTAACACGAATATTGCTGTAACACGAACAAAACTTCTGCCCCGCCAAGAGATTACAGTAACACGGACATTAATAATACTCGGATAACATGAATTCTTATAACACGAATACCGATTGTTTCGGTCCCTTGGAATTCGTGTTAGTGACTGCTTACTGTATATATGTTTATGAAAGCACCATTGGATATGGAAATTTGGCTTTGGCATAATTAGCCAATGTCTGCCCATTAGTACAAAAGATACTCTCGAACTTCACGCCGAACGTCGTCCTCTGGTCTGCACATGTCCCGCGACAGCCCTCGAAAGCATCGTCACTGACGCACCAAGCCCCGGTGTTCGTCTGTAAACACTGCACGGCGTCGTCGTCACCCGCTTGACGGCCCGGCGCCAGGCGCCAGGCGCCTGGCACTCGACGCCCGGCGTCGGTGTCGGCGTCGGCGACCGAGCAGCGCGACCCCGTGTCCCGGCCGGTGCCGCAGCTCGGCGACCTTCCCGGCTATTTCTGCCGGCGGCGCCACCGCCACCGCCGCCGCCTCGCGCCGGGTATTTACCTCCTGCCAGCCACCGGAGTGAGCTCATCAGCGACGCAGAACACAGAGATTCAATTGCCCGTCCTCCGCACGGTGCACTACGTTCGAATCGATTTCGCGGACTCGGCGGAGAATTTTCTGTGTAATTTAAGGAAAGTCTTAGGCTTTCCGGCTACGTTTTGACGTGATCTACTACGCTGTCGTGTTGCGCCTCGGGAAAATTGGTGCTCCAATGGTTCTATCAATTTCTTCGCATTCTTTTGTGTGATTTGTTCAACACGTTTTCCGAGCAGTGAATGCTTTTTTATTTTTGTAGAATTAGCATATAATTTGTGTGGATTTCATTGTTTGTTCATTCAATACCTTGTTTACCTTAATGGTTTTATATACTTTAGGTCAGGGCCTCACAATTTCCGTGTGTTATACTTGGTTAACACTATTTACGTAGTTTTAGTTTTGAGAAAGTGATATACAGAATGTAAGAACATACTAACTCGAATTTACTTTAATCCTTGGTAACTGAGTACTAAAGGTTAATTTATACATTTGAATTACCACTCCAATGAATATATACGAAACAACTGTGCGAAATATAACAAAAAGAGCCGAGTTAAAAGGCAAGACTTACCGAAACAAAAGGAAATATCCATACTGAACCTTTCGGAAGAACTTTGAATTCATAGAGGCCAAACAAAGACCAATTGACTTCCTCGAAGAGAACGTTGTCTGACTCCCCACTAATTCATGTTATACTATCCACTTGTTAACGTTTTTACTCTAATATTTGAGTAAAAACACTTTGTATGTAAAGGTGAATGTAAAGCATTTTAGAGCAACTCCCCTACATAACACAAATATTTTGAATTACAGAATATTTCAAAAATAGTTCTTGAAAACGTGTATATTTGAAACAGACATTTGCCATATTCAAGAAAGAATAGTGATAAGTGGCAAATATTCTTACAGAAAACTGTCTTTTGGAAGATTAGGGTGTACAAAAAATTGGATCCTCAGTTAAATTCAAACAAAACACAATTTAAAATATACATCAACAATATCTACAATGTAATTAAATATTACTTTACTCCTTATTCAAAGAAGATGTGTTTTTGGCCTACGTGCCTTAGGTAATTTTACTAAAGAAACTTCTCTTGCATTCTGTTTTTCAGTCTTTGTTGTCCCTTTCTTCTCTTTTATAAAGTATCAGTAATACCTTAATATATAATAGTTTGAGAGCATATAATATAGATTAATTGCAATGTCTTCTTCTAATTCACAATCCAGGATTGTCTAGTACCATGTTTCATGTTCTTTCTCTTGAGCGTTCTATTTCTCAAATTCAATAAACTTTATAATTTATTATTCATTTTACCACTTTTATCATCAGAACTTTGCTAAGATTCTATCCACCGTTTTTTATTTTGTTGGATGCACTCATTCTTAGAATAGTTGTAGATCAGATCTAGATATTCGTTTCTAATCTAATTTTGAGTCACCTTTGTCTTTTACTAAACACTTACTAAACACACTTTACAAACAAATATTTCTGGAAATTGTATTCTTTGATTAAACACTTTTTTTAGCTGAAGACTAGAGGCGTGGTTATTACTAAGTAAAATGATGTTTTCGTTCGTATTATATTTCTCAACCTTCTTTGAATACGACCTCACATCATCGTATATTTATTGAGATTTTTGCGTGCGATATTTTCCCATACTAACTGCAAGGGAAGGATAAGGCAATGCTGTCTGGCAAACGGAACTATCTCCGGCTGAGGTCTGAAAGAATCACCGGTGGTGGTCTGGCCTCGACCGTGCCCCGTGTGGCACGGAGCGGCTCGGCCGACGCCCCTGCCCTGGCGTGACCGTCGTCCGTCACTCACGCGTCGCACGTGACCTCGAGCTGCACGTGCGCGCTGGTGGCGAAATCGCGTACTTCGACGCATGACCCACATTGTATTGAAGAGTATGCTCCCTCTGTAACCCTGTGCGCGGTGGTATTTTGGGAGTGATGCGCTTAAACAAAGAAGTGTAGGAAGTTGTTACGGCATGACTGGTTCCATGGCGGTTGTTTCAAGGTCTTCATTGTAAAATATCATTTAAGTTGGTTTTGAAGATTTGTGTTAGTAAACGACCTGCAAGTTCAGCTGTGATACACATTGTCTTACATTTGATTGCAGATGCTAATCGATTAGTAATTTTGCATTTTGGCAGCCTTGAACGTAATTGTAGCCTTGCAAATTAATGATAATAGATTTAGACCATCAAAGTAGATAAGTGTGACGGGCTACAGTGTGCTAACCGTTCAAATCACGATAACTTTTCGATAGGTGTGACTCTCAAGAAACAGATACTGTTAGAAAATAATAATTGTGCCCGCCAGTTGTTTGAATTTTCTAGAAAAAGATTGAACTGGATAATAAGTTGCAATTTTAGCCTACCTATTATTGACGTTTGTGTTTATTAATATATGCTGTTATGATAAATAAGTTTATTTAGTAATGGTGTTTTCCATATGCCTGCGCACAAGTGGTTTCAGGGAGCCGTGCCCTCCCCTAAAGATTTTGAAAGGGACCTCCTAACCTTACGTAATAAAACATTGTATTTATCCAATTTGCCTTCTGGTTAACCTAACAATGTAGCGAATTGTCCGACATTTGGGGAAGTGGTTCTCCAAGACATCTGTCAACCCTATAAATGGTTCAACATTAAAACAATTGTATTAATTATCATTGGTATATTGTATCATTAAAGCAATAATTTCACTCTTATGTATGTTTTGTTTATTTATCTCTAAAATTACATAGGTAAGTAAAAAGGTTGAATGGAAAAAGGGGCTCAGAAATGTAGGTGCCCCATGTTGTTTTAGGTTGCACACGCGTATGGTATCTTCCAATTCATTACATTTCCCTGCCTCTTAAATGCCAGTTTGTTTAAAATATTTTTTCTCACTTAATGACATTACGATAAATAAATTCCTAATATAATAGAATTTTCGTGAATTGACTATTTAAAAATGCAACTTTTATCAAATCATTGAACCATTTTTGGCAGGCATCATTCAACTTTGTTTTGTGAATGAACCTTCACGGTCGCGTAGAAAGGGTAGATGGCAATCGGTGCACGGTTTCGAATCGATTTTCTGTCATCAGCACTCGAAGGGGCATGGTAAATTCGGCGAGCATTGTGAAAGAAGAAAGAAGTCGCGCTTCTTCCAAAAGTCGAAACTTTCCGACATCTTGATGCAGCAAAAACCTATCCCACATTTTCGCTTTCGATGAAAAGATGAGACAACCTTTCTCTTCATTAATTTTTGCGCCAATATTTCACAAAGTACAATCGAAGCATATTGAGTGGGGGATCAAAAATGGGGAGCAGGTCGCGAATAAAGTGAAACTTTCAGTTTTAATTTGTAACCCCTTTCTAACTGGGCCATTATACTTTTTTCTTGACGAAGTACGACTTCCCATCTCCGCCTCCTTCGTAATGAAACGAGTCGCATGAGAAATTGATTTGGGGAGTGGAGTGGAATCTCGTTTCACTGTGAGGTTCTGCCAAAGCGAGCGGAGGCATTCCCGCGAGAAATCACAATCGCGTGTTCTTTCCCAAGCGCGTCCAAGCCGTAAAGCCAGCAGTTTCTGTAAGATGCTTTAAAAATAGGTGGAAATTTTCATAGAACATTCGCCCTTATTGACGTGAGAATCGAGTGCATATTGACTGCACTGCTAAGAAAATGTCATTTCTTTTGTGCAGAATTCTGGAAATATTATTTTTATACTTGAATAATCTTATTTTATTGAACACAAGATGGTGAAATTACGGAAGCCACGTCATGATATCAAGATTTTTTTGTGCAATGTAGTTGGTTAATACTATTACATACAAACTCAAAGATAGTTCATTATTCATGATCATGTAGATGTCAAATAATTTCACAAGAAATTCGGCCAAGTGTTGGAGATTATTCTCAATATTTTTATTAAAGGATTTTAAATAAAGGAAAATGTCCAATGTAGTTCTATTTCTGGGATATATTAGAGATAAATTACTCTGATTAGTTCATAATTATGTTTATTTACCTATTTTCACCATTTCTCACATCGCAAAATATCATGGTTTTAAAAGTAAAAATAGCTTCTTACTAGATAACATGTTCAATCAGATAGTCCCTGAGCTGTGCACAATACAGACGTGCGCAGCGAAAAATAAGAGGGGTGGAGGAATTGCACTTCTTGGACAGTTTTCCACTATTGTTTTTGATTAATATAAAACACACTTTATTTGTTAATAAATAAAACACTCGGCAACAAAATTATAATTAGTAAATAAATTATATTTTTATTGAACCTTTACAGGATTTTCGAATGATTTGCAGAGCCTCTTCCCCCAATGAATAACTATTCTCCAACTTGTGAGTTGAAGAAAAAAGATCTTCAACGCACTTGAAAATTTTAAAATGTTTTATTACATAAGGCCATGAGCTATTTTGAAATTATCAGAGGAGACAGGGCCCCTCCTGGAAACCCTGAATGCAAAGCCTTTTCCGTTTTATTATACCCTGTACTTCTAATAAACTGAGCATGTTTATACCAAATATTGTAGTCAGTGTCTCGTCTACGGGGTTTAGTGACAGTGGCGGAGGTTCAAGTTGTTCTGTATATAATAATTGCGTTTTAACGAAACACCAAATGGGTGTTTTGTTAAAACACATTAAACTCATTCGTAATATAATACGTTGTATGTAGTAAATAATCGTTTAAAGTCCGTAAATACACATTGATATTGAAGAATTATAGATTGAATTCTGATGTTCAAAACAGAAATAACGAAAATTTATTTTCTGCTTATTAAGATTATGTCAAGTGAAATTGATTTTATTAATTTTCAATATAACTTTTGTAGAAAATAATATTTACTCAAAATGTTATAAATGATGTAAAAATGCTTAAAATTAATTTATTAATCAGTCAATTACTAAATTACAAATAGAGATATATTTGTATAAAATGTGTGATCTATCCATTACGACACAAATGAAAGCACAATGTTCTTATAATGTAATAACAGAATACACACGCATATGTTGGTTTCAATGTACTTTTATTCTCTTCGCAAATTAATGAGTGCAAAACTTTTCTGACAGTCAGAAGTTTACAACAGAGGCTTTATAGTCCTATGCGAAGTATATTAAGATTGGCCTGATAAAACTATTTCTGGGGAACAAGAGCATGGAGTTCATTAACATCATTCAATTCGCAACGAATCCCTTTTCCATGCATTTTTCGAACAGTGAGTTCGAATGAGCTATTTCCGTTACACCCAACTACATCTAACGATTTCAATCGGGCGTCGCCAGAACGAGATGCCGGGGCGTATAAATAGGCTGGCGCACGCTTGTTCCCCGCGCCTCCCTCGGCGGCACGACGCCACTGTTGTCGCCGCCTGCGCCTCCACCGCCGCCACCGCGTCCACCACTACCTCCGCCTTCGCGTCCACCGCCGCCTCCGACTTTGCCTCCGCCTCCACCGCCACCCCGCCTCCCCGCCTCCCCGCCTCCCCGCCTCCCCGCCTCCCCGCCTCCCCGCCTCCCCGCCTCCTCGCCTCCCAGCCACCCCACCGCCGCCGCCGCCGCCGCCGCCGCCGCCTCCACAGCCGCCACCGCCGCCGCCGCCGCCGCCGTCTCCGCGCCACGGCCGTCTCGACTACCTCCGCCGCCCCTGCCGCTACTGTTTCCGTTGCCGCCGCCGCAGTCGCCAACACAGATGCTGTCGTCGCTACCGCCGCCTCTGTTGTTGTCGCCGCCGCCGCCGCCGCTAACGTGACCGGCGCCAACGACATCGCTGCCTTTGGCGCCATCACCGTCGCTAAAGAAATCAGCGAGCCTGCCACTACGAACGCTCCATCGCTTTGCTGATTTTCCCTCCGTCGCCACTAAGAACTACTATCGCCACCCAGGTCCCACCTCCGTCTTCCCTCTCATATTCTTTAACCTCTCACACTCCCTCCCCTTCATCATTCTGCTAACGCTCCTCTTTCCTGATCCTCTTCCCCATTCGTTTCCCTCATCCTCCTCCTAATTCTTTTTTGTCATCTAACTACTCTTTTTCCTCAATCTCCTATCCTTTGTTTTTCTTCGTCCTTTTAACCACTCTTTTCTCAATTCTCCTTCTTAGCTTTTCCTCATTTTCCTTCCCAATTTTATTTCTTAGTCTTCTCTTCACTCTTTATTCCCGTTCTCCTCTCCTTTTCCCCATTCCCTTAGACAATCTTTTGTCCTAATTAACTTTCTCACTCTTTTTCCTTGTTCTCCACCCCTTATCACTATATAGCCACGGTGTCCTCTACAAACCTCCTCTCTCCTCACCATAACAATTTCCGCACGGCCGTCCCCTCAGCTATGAGCCCTCACATCTACCACCAATGTCTCCACTAGCGCTATCCCGGTAGCATCTACGTTTATATCATCTGCCAGACAAGCTGATCTAATCCGAGGGAGAAGGAAGGGAGAAGGACGAAGCAGAGCCGACGTCTTCGGGCGTCGAGACGCCTAGCAGCCTTCGCCAGAACGCGACGCCCATTTGGCGCCTCCCACTGACCGCTTGGCGCCGTCACTCAGTGTTATTTTTTGAACACTGAGTGAACACATACATAATGATATTAAGCAGATGAACACATACATAATGATATTAAGCAGATGAACACATACATAATGATATTAAGCAGATGAACACATGCATAATGATATTAAGCAGATGAACACATACATAATGATCTTAAGCAGAGATGTATGTTATATATTAGAATATTGATCAGCTGGTTAAGTGTATTTAGATTTAAAAAATGTCAAGCAAGTTCTCATAGTTCAAAGAAAATATTGGCAAAGGCGATGTCGAATAGCATTGTTTCTTAGTTCACTAGGTAAAAAATTCTTACCAAGGTGGACATTCTGTGTAGAAACGGAACCAAACATCACCAAGAAGATTACAGATTCGATATTTCTGAAATGTTCAACTACCGCGCTAGTGAAATTCAGAAAAGTTTTGAACGCGGTAACCTACGCGTTCAGGTTGAAATACTAACCCCAGCAAATATTTTTGCTGGATAGAAATTATCGCAAATGTCTGTATTGGCGAGGATTGAGACGGGAGTTGAGGCCAAATGTGCTTCGGGTTTCACAAAATAGAACATTACGTTACCAATAACAAATAATTAAATCCTTATAATAAATATCAAACTACAAATAATTAAATACTCTAAGTTTTCCAAGATATAAATGACTTATTTGTCAGGAACAGGTGAAAATCATTGATCATATATCAGCTTGTCCAATTGCATTTACGTTCGAATAACTGAAAAGGGAAGTAAGAGTTTTTTTACCTCTAA
This sequence comes from Acheta domesticus, assembly GCA_031308135.1. Classification (NCBI taxonomy): domain Eukaryota; kingdom Metazoa; phylum Arthropoda; class Insecta; order Orthoptera; family Gryllidae; genus Acheta; species Acheta domesticus. Next base: position 80,937,117 of record JAHLJT010008756.1, on the reverse strand, counting down.
AGGCGGATTCTTGACTTCCTCGAAAATACGAACACATGCTTCAAGTGCTACGAACACTTTTCCAAACCGGTAATGTCTGTTGTTGGACTGTGTTTAATATTGTGCGAACAATTCCAAAGTAATTGCGTTTACGCGTGGAAAGTAAGTACAGTGGAAAACAAACTGGTTGTTATTCTGGATTTCGAAAGAAAAAACAGGCCTGCATGGGAATGGTGCGGTGCCGTGCTGTCGGACCGACGTATCATAGGACGAGAATAAAGATTGTCCTAATAGTTGTCGTAGCCCTGGTATTTATTTAAAAACTTGTCCGCGCTACAAAACAATAAATTCATTGGAATAGCAAAAAGTGAATAGAAATTTGCCTCTGAATAAAGCTGATACATCGAATGACTGGGAATTCCCAGGACATATGTTGAGCTGGCGTTGCCTGTAACAATACGCAAACTTCCCGTGATGTGTAACTGTACGGGTGGACACACACCAGAATTACTTCACCGACAACCGCCTGAGGCAGAGCGCTTCTGCTTCTGAGCACTGTGTTTCTAGACACAACATGAGACTACTGAGCCACGACAGAGAGAGATAAAAGAGCCAGCGGAATTAATGAAAATACCATCAGGCAAAATTTTCATTTTATTCGTTATAACGCGTGTGGGATGTCAGGGGCAATTGCATTTACATTGCATTTAAGACGACCCACATTTATCTCACCTCACTGTGACTGTTGCAAACCAAAGAGAGTTGGTTATAGATGTAGATGTACCCGGTATATGCCTCAAATAATATGTGTCTATCTCATACTCTAGAAAAAGTGGTATTCATTCTGAAACTCATATACATTTAGAGCTAGATATCCATACTGGGAATTTCTAGTCAAAGTTTGTGATCTAGATTATTTTTAGAGGTGTATGAAGAAGTTTTACTCAACTAAATTAGTTTGTATTACAAATTGTACAATTACAGTTAATATTGCAGTACAACAAAGAGCTGCCCAAAGGAACTGGCAAAGCTAGTCTATTTCACCAAGATAGCATACGTACACATTTTGAAAAATGAAATGCCACATATCACGACTCATGACCTCATTCATTCTATATCATTTTGTATGTTAGTTGTAATTGTGAGAGTGAACGATGGAAACATAATTGAAATTCAACCATCTTCGAAATTCCTAGTAACCTCAAACACACCCACTGTAGAAAAATCCAGCTAATGAAAAGAACCGAATCCCTCATCTCAGTCATTGCTTTTCTCAAAGACCTCTAGAGAGGAGACAGAAATAAAGATATCAAAAAGAAAATAGCTTACATTAAGAAGAAACCTCGTTAATTCAACCCAGAATCCCATTTACATACGTCTTCTTGATTACATCGATTACGTAAAGCAGCAACTAAGCATTTTCAGCCGCTTCAACGCACACGATGATACATATAATGTCTCAACCGGAAAGCAGACGATAGAGACTTTCTCAGGAGCCAAAACCTCTTTGAGAGAATTCTAATAGAATGCAGCATAAATGAGTAGCTTTTCGAAAGAATCATTTTTGGAAGATATCTGGAGTGAAATATCATCGACAGAAAGCCATTGTAATGCCAAGTCACCGTGGCTAGAACAGGTCAGGAATATGATGACGTGTCACCAACATGGCAACCGCATAATTCAGCAAAGAGTTTTTGTACAAGGAAGTTGTCCTTTGTGTTAATATTAAAAATAACCTAGATTAGACGGTCTACAAAACTGTAGATTAAAAAATTTCGCCAATCTGATTGGAAAATCCTTAACTTCATAAATAACAACTTGTATTCAATAGTATACAGTATTCGTATGTTTTAAAAGAATCGTAACTATTAATAAGTGACGTAAGCTCATTGACATAAGCTGTAAAATTTGATATTATGCGAGAAGTATTAAGGAAAGAAAAATACAATTTACACGAGCAAGTAACTAAATTAGTCAAATTGGTAATTATTTTTGGAATTCCCTTTACAAAAAATACTAAATTAAATAAATTCTTGCGGTTTTGAAACTCTCTTGACACTTGAAATGAGACGTTTTTGCATGAAGTATTCACAGATTTGTTAAATAGACGAGTAGTTTCCAATGCAATAATTCTCATTGATATGAATATGATACTTTCTAACTGCATGGAAATAATATAAGGGAGGTAAATTTCACCAATGTTGATTAAAAGTAGTAATTCATTGAATCATATGTTGCCGATATCCGATGAATATTGAATATATAAGATGGCAGTAATACATAATATGAAATTTTGTCATCTAAAGAACTTGTATATATTCCCAATTTGAGAACGCTTAGAAGAAACTTATCAAGAAGGGGCGTTATCTTTTACATTGTAATGTGTTTACACGCTTGATATGCGAGTTTGACTTTAGTAACGCCTCCAAGTTTACAGTGAGTAGACGTCAGAGTGACAAATAACATACCGTACACACAAAACAGAGTTTGCAGAGTACATAAACTTAGTTATTTCAGTTTCAGCATCACGCCCCTAACTCTGAGTGTAATTAATATTATTTTGGATGATAAAGTGTGTACATGATATTGAATTAGAAATTTTGTCTTAATCCTCAAGTGATTAATTAATCCAAAGTTCACTAATGTGTAGATTGTTACAAATCAACATGCAAGCGTGTAATCCAAAATAGTGAACAGTAGCGTAATAGCCTGTACAAATCTCGACTTACTAGCGGGAAGATCTTGAATAACATATCTGGCTAGTTTTGTACACTGCTTTTACATCGGCGACATAATGCAGATTGACATTATTTAGATAACTATTCGCCTGCAACAGTAAAATTGTTACTGAACAAAATCAAACAAAATAGTCTTCCGAAAAGTGGCACGCACACTTCTTGAAAATAAGACATAAAATATTCTCGTAAGACACTGTAATAAGCAAACTATTTTAATTAACACAAGAGTCTTTACGAATACTGCAATAACGTGGTGTAGAGTAATACAAAAAATATAGAAAAGTTGACCTCTTTCTCAGAGTCCTTCTGTTGCGTGACGTCAGGTGGACAGTCACACAGTGAGAATGAGAATTTAGTTCAGGGGTCCTCAAACTACGGCCCGCGGGCCACATGCGGCCCGCCGAGGACATTTACACGGCCCGCCGGGCTTTTATGGTTTAAAGAATTATTTTCTTAAATTCCGCACATTTTTTTATTATGTGTTAGGGTGTCTACGGATGGCAAAAAATCGATGGTTTTAAAACAACGATGTTTTCCACCAGAAACATCAATATTTTGCTTTCGATGTTTTCTTCACATCGATATTTTGTTGCCAAAACATCGCTGTTTTTTTAAAATTGTTTTTAATAAAGAAATCTCGATGATTTGCGTTATCCTCTTTACCACGCTGTACATTTTGCCAGCGCAATCTGAGGAAGTTTGGGATCTGCTCGCGTTATGACTGTATGTTGTCGGTAGGCCTGTCATTGCCTGGAGCGATAGTAGTGTTAGAAATGACCTCAGACGTTTTGACAGGTCGTGAATCTGACCTACTCCACCCAGTCCAGGGAAGTCCCACAGTAACATGTGATATGTGACCAACCATTGCTTTCCAAACTGGCACGTGTTTCACCATATATTTATAAATAAAATTGTTTTATATGTACGAGTAAACTTGTAATTGTTCAACATTTATCACAAAATTATTTGAGTTTTTAATTTTTTTCGCCATTTAGTAGTACTTACCAGTAATTTCAATAATTTCTGGCTGAGCTAAATGTTGACTACGAAGATGTTCTGTATCACACAGAAGTCCGTTGGTTGAGTCGAGGGAGAGTTTTGAAACGTTACTATAATTTACTTCCATATATTACAACTTTTCTGCTTTCAAAGAACAAAGAAGTACCAGACCTCAGTGATGGAGAATGGAAAGGGCACCTCGCCTTTCTGACAGATGTAACAGAGCTACTCAACAATTTCAATGTGCAACTTCAAGGAAAGGGGAAGCTAATCTGTGATATGCAATCACATGTCAAAATAAAATTAGGCCTCCTCATCAAACAAGTGAAGGAGGAAAACTTCTGCCATCTCCTCACAACTCAAAATCTGTTAGCGGAAAAACCATCGGTTGCATCCCCAAACAAAATATGTGTGGATTCACTGGAAAAAATTGCAAAAGGAGTTCCAATTTAGATTTAAAGAGCTTCATCTCCATGAACAGGACATACAACTTTTCCGTAACCCATTTTCTATTTTCATTGAAACTGTGGATACAATTTACCAAATGGAGTTGGCTCATCTACAGAATTGTGACTCTCTGAAAGACGCATTCAAGCCAAGCAGCCTTCATAATTTCTATGCATCTCTCCCCTCTGAGACATATCCTCATCTCAGGAAGCATCCACTCAAAATGGCAACCATCTTTGGCAGCACTTATGTCCGTGAACAGAATTTTTTTAGAATGAAACATTTGAAATCTCCAACCAGATCAAGACTAACGAATGAACACTTGCATCACTTGTTACGAGAAGCAGTGACAAATATGGAATCGGACATTGACCTTCTCATTAGACAAAAGCAGGCCCATAGTTCCCATTGATATACTGGTAAGTTTGTTGATTTAATTTTACTTCTTTTTAAATATTGTATTTGTTCCCTTTTGATTCTTCACTTCAAAATAAGATATATGCAGTGTATAAGAATTTGTTCACAGTTTTTGTTTTTATTATAGTTCGATTTTTCTAACTCAGCTTCTCAAGGCCTGTCTTCACGATGGAATATGTCACGGTACCTCGAGAGTCTTTCTCAGTCATGCCGCAGGACCGAGAAAGACGCGAAATGCCGTGTGATCGCCCCAAGGGGCTTGAGAGGCAGAGTTAGAAAAATCGCACTATATAATCCGGCCCTCCGACGGCCTGAGAAACAGTGAACTGGCCCCCAGTTTAAAAAGTTTTAGGACCCCTGATTTAGTTGGTACGCGCAGTACATAATAGACCGAATAACACAATAAAAAATTTGCAGCCATATTCGAAGCTGTTTAATTTAGTGTTTTTTCGAGTTATAGGTATCTACGGAACCGCAGAAATATCTAACATGCCTGGATGCAGAATAGTTTTATTATATTATGCGTATATTCGAAATTGCAAATCTAGATGAGTATTTAGTATATATCCTACAATTACACTCGCTAATTGTTTGAAGTTGTGATATATGATACAAGATTCTCTTGCCTAAATTTCCTTAAGTAATTTATTGAATAAGTTCGTGTAAAAACGAGATATACGTAGAAATCCGTGAAATAGAAAAAAAGTGTAATCTAATTAATACTACGAGCGTTGGATCAAAAGTCATGGCCACAATTTTTTTAAACAAAATTTTAGAGGATCACATAATTTTATTCGTGTGAAAGAAGTGCTGTACTAATGTGTGTTCACAAAACCAGATGGCTCTGTCAGTGTCTCTATTAGCACAGAGAGGAATGTGAAAACAGTTGTCTGACTGCCACCGTGCCGGATGAGTATAACCCGTTCCCATCAGCACTTACGCCAAGACACCCGTTCTCCATGAAAGAAATGACTAAGAATGCCACAGGGAACTGGTGGAAGCTCTCGGGAATAATGCTCTTCCATATTAGTCTGTCGCGAGATGGACAGGAAAGTATCTGCGAGGACGCCTACCAACCAGTATGCAACGCACGTGAGTTTCCGGACCGATGTGGCGCGTTCAGTAATCTAGCACTTGCCTAATCTGTCGTTTAGAACGAGCATGTAATGTTTTTGAAATGTGAACTCGTTTATGGTAAGATGCTTTGGAATATGAAACCAATACTGACTTTCTAAATACCTTGATACATTTTAGAAATGCAATTTTGATGTGTCGTAAAATGTCCGTAAACTTGGTTCATATCTTATTCTATGATGTGTATATTTCACATTTTTCATCCGTGCACGTACTCTCACAAAACATAGTTGCCCCAAACCCCGTATTATTATCATTATCACAAAGGCAGGCTGGAAGTCGTCGCCGAGGTTTTTTAATAGATTTGAACAAAAAGTAAATGAGGAATTCGCATTTAAATCCACATGTAAACCATGATTGTTAGCCAATCTCACTGAAGAATTTTCCGAGACATTTGCTGGAGCTTTGTGAAAAATATTTTTTTCACGAGAAATGGCTCTGGCGTGTTGCCGCTCTGGCGTGGTGAAATACGACCTCCGGCACTGCTTCCGCCAGCCTCAGCTTCTCATTTCCGGCGTTAACAAGAAAGATTTATTTCTGGAGGTGACACTGAAGCTACAAAAATGTTAATTGTGCGTGGAAATGTGTGAATGTTTTTTTATTCATGCAATTATCAAGGCTCCCTTATTTTATCCATAAAGTATTTCTTTGTACCTACACGTAACGTAGGGATACTAATGTGCAAAATGTGCGTCGAAATCTGCATTTTAATTGAATATAAGAATCGTTCCCTCTTTAAATTTTCCGTAAAATATATGACGCATATTTTGGTGATCAATCGCTTTACTCTTAATAAAGATAATTGCTGTTTTTGATATATATTTTCTAGTGCAACAATCTAACAATCATTCTAATGGTTTTGCAATAACCGTTTCAGTACAAAAATCATTTACTTCTCGTGTGGATCAGCTTAATGTTAGTGCGTTAGTCATTTAAAGAGCCGTTTTATTAGGTACTCTAATGCACAAACGTTTGAAATATTCATTATTTTATTTCGATGAAGACTTGCGGGAATCTCCATCCTCATCTCTTGCTGGATCTACAAAAAGAAAAGTAGTGAAGATTTTCTAGTTAATCAGCAGATGAATCTAATAATAATAATGATGATATTAATGATGATGATGATGATAAGAATAATAATTACATACAAAAGTTTGGAAATGGAGATCGGCTGAATGTGAGGCGCAAACGTACAGGTAGTGTCGATAGTCATTGGAGCTCTGGAATTTGTTCCACAAAATTTGTAATAACTTGGATAAACTCTCAGATCAATCAGAAGACTGGGAAATGCAAGAAATTGCTTTATTTGGATCAGCCCACATTTTGCGCAAAGTATTGTATAGACACCGTCAGTCCCTGGATCTGCTTCTTAGGTAGCTAATTGCAACCTGGAAAGATTTCATATTCAGCCGATTCATAACATATTTAGCCGTTATGTAGAGGAATAATAATAATAATAATAATAAGAAGAAGAAATATGATAATAATATAATAATAGTATTAATAATAATATGATAACAACTAATGCTTTGCTACAAAATTGCGTTTTATTTCCAAGAATGTATAAGAAATAGCATGTAAGTGAAAGGAGCATCCATAGCAAATGTCTTCAAATCTTTCACTGCAATTCCTTGCATGTCCCAAACAACCGACGCGAGTGCCGATATTTTCGGCAGCTACGCCTCAACATACGCAACCCGCTTCGCTTTGAAGTGCAGCGGGCCTGCCATCTCTGCATTAGAAGCCATCAGTCATCTTTTGAGAAGAACATGTTCCGCCATGTACTACGTTTGTTGCGGATAAAATCCGCAAGATGAATGGGAAACCTACAATTTATCAATCATTCTTCATCTCTTTTGCTTGAAATCTGCTAGTAATACACCGCACAAAACTTCCTGTAAACATCACACAAGCGGAGATAAACGTAGAAACGAGTAAAAACGGGGAAAGTTGTATCCTGTTTGAAAAAAGAAGCGAGTGAGTATTACCAACGAGGGCGTAACAACTTTTCTGCTCATGAGTCCGAGGCTGGGCGATGCGGCCTACTGATTTTTTGCAAAGCCACGGGGCCACGGGAAATGCAAACTCTGACAATGGTTATGCAAATAAAAGGATAATTTTCCTCTTTCGCGGGCAAATACTGGAATCGGGCGATGCGCGCATTTTTTTCCATTGCCTCCGGCTTTGGCTAACTGGGCGGTGTCATCCTGTTTGCCCGCAAACGAATCGCGTCCGGCGCTACAAGCGACCACTCCGGGAACTCAGCTGTGCGCGGGCCAGATGCCACGAAGGGTATAAATGGGAGCCGTATACGGTTCTCGGAATGCATGCGATGCTACAGTTTCTGTCGTACGAAATGCCTGGGAGTAGCAAACAGTGTTACTGGAATTAGGAAAGTTTGACTGTACACATTGAACAGTGCACAAACTAAAATTTGCGTTGTCGAGATTCTCTTTCATGTGACCCAAATTACATGCAGTGTCGGTTCCTCGTCCAATCATACGTGGCGGGATTTGACCACCAGATACATTTTACTCCCATCAGTTCTGTTATTAACTCTGAGTTCTTTTATTTGTAGAGGTGTTTTACGAGAGATGTAAAGCTGATTATGACAGGCGAGTAAAAAGCGCAGAACTCCATGATAGCACACATTTTCTTGGTGGCTCTTAACTCCACGGCGCTCAGTATTGTGGCTGACAGGCTCACTTAGCGCCCTCAGTTACCCATACCAATTGCTGCTTTTACTTTGTGATATCATTTTTCTCCTAAAAATGATTACGAATGTACTAAGACTATGTGTCTGTGTACGTATATTATTTCCTAAATATCTAAGTGGTACAGTTATTCCAAGAATCAAAAAATAATAAAAATGAATTCTGGTAAAACCGTTTTATGACTTCTCTACATTAGAGCCAAATGTGATACTTTAACTGAAGCAATAAGAAACTTGTGTTTTTACAGAATGGAACAGATTTTCTCGAAACTAGTTAGTTTTCTAATTTCTTGGTCTCGGTTAGGTTTCTGTTTTGCTCCATCCTCTTCCCAGTTGCCATTTATCACCGTTCAAACTGCATTTATTCATTTTTCAGTCCCCTGATTATAAAACTAAAATATTACTGTGATTGTTATAGAAAAGTAAAACCTTGTCCTAAATGGAAATTTTCGTTGAAAAATTTGGAGACTTTTTCAGAAAATGTTGTGTGAGCCTTTCTGAAAATGCGCATTTCGAATCTCATTTTCACCTAAAGCTTCTGAGTTTTCCAGAAACTTCATAAAAAATATTTAAAGCATTTCACACACATATAACAATGTATACAAATTGTACAATGTATACAATGAAAATATGAATGGCGTGAAATATTTCGAAGAAATTACATTGGTGTAATTTTTGGAAAAAAATGAAAACGTGGAAACATTGATGACGTATTAGTCTCTACCACTATCCATTCAAATAACTTAAAGAAAAATATTGAAGCAATTTTCGAGATAATGTTTGAGCGTTTCTTATAATGCAGAATTTTAGGCTCATTTTAACAAAACAATTGAGTTTTAGAGATTTATTTTATCAGATATTATTTGAAGCACATGTGCTTATAAATGTATTAATGTATACATATCGTCGCTAATGTAAATATTAACGGCGTGAGAAGTCAAAAAAATTGCAATTTTGTAATTTTTGAAAAAAATAATACAGGAAAATGGCAGTTATGTCATCTGTTACAGTAATTTTAACACTAACGTTACCAATCGTTTAAAAATAAAATATAGGAGCCGTTTTTCAGAAATTTTAATTTTTGATTTTTTAATATTGCACATATTTCACTCAATGTAGCGCGAAAACTACTAAACTTTAAAATAAAATGTACTTACCTTAATGAAAAAACTAATTGTGGAGAACAAATTAATCTTCATTCTCTATCTTCAATTTTGTTCTTGTAGGATGACGGCAAACAAATTCTAAACTTTTTCAATTTTCGAAAATTCAGAGTTTTCAGTGAAATCGGACCTATGTCATCTTTATAAGTGTATTTTGCTATCTTATTACCAAAATAATTGAAGGAAAAAATTGGAACGTTTTTTGAAAAAAAAACATTGAAAATTTCCCAGAGACGTTGTCCCGAATATTTGTATTTCATGCAAAACTATTATAACTCGTGATTTACTTGAGTTACAGGAAGTTTCTGCCTCATAAATTATTGATATTCTTTGATGCTTATCTCATGTGCGATAATAATCTCGGGTGTAATAACGAAGTTTGTGGCATAATTCGACAAGTCCAATGAAATGTGCCCCTTACGTTAAAAAACACTTTGATAGGATACTCGTGTTAAAGAGAGAGGGAGTACAAACGCGGATGTTGGCCTGATTTTCGGAAGTTACTAGGTCTCTCGTACGTAGAATCTTGGCAAATGTACACATCGCTTCTGCTGACCTTGCATATTCCTCTCTGCACTTTTGGATACATGACCAAATGCATCTGGAATTAAGAAGTGCAATCTATGTCAAATGTGCAACAAATTTTTAATTTCTTTTCATGATTGAGAATAATGTATGCTATTTTATATGGAATGCAAACAAAACATCAAACGTATAACTTGTACATTATTTAACTTCGTTTTACTATATGCTTTCCTTTTGTTTATATGTTCCTTATGTAATTAATTTTTGTATTTTCGTTTAAAATACTGTCTTACCTTGGAGACGAATCATATTTTATAATTAAAAAAAGATGCCCGAAAGTTTAGATCATGGATTCTGATATTTCGAATCCAATACAGGAACTGAATACATGATCGGTTATGGTACAAATGTTGAAATTGATTACTGGAGTTCATTAATACTGAGCAAAACCTTCGGATAGAGAATGGCGTACGTTCATTACATTTCAAATCTTGTTTAAATAATTGTAATAATAATAATAATAAGTATTATTATTATTATTATTATTACTATTATTCAAAATTTTACGCTCGTCCGGAGACTTCAGATATAACTCAAGGACCGAACGTCAACACATTTAGCGAGACAGATGGTGAGAAGTTCTTGCTCCAGTGCACTCAGGTTCCGCTTCAATGACTAAGAGAGAGAACCTTATGCACAATATTGGTGGTTGCCAGCAGCACGGCCTTCTGCATGGTTCTGAAGTGCCACTCATTTAGATGGAGATTCTCTTTCACAATCCTCCAATCTTCAGCAACAAGCCCATTAGATGAAATAACTACGGGCACAATATCTACCTCTTTAGTTTGTAGAGGTTTTTCAGTTCTTCTGAGAGTGACTGGTATTTTCTTTTCTTTTCTGCAATTGTTGGCAGCAGATTATGATCTAATGGGACTGCAATATCAATTATTATTGCTCTGCAAGTAGTTTTGTCGAACACGACAATATCAGGCTTATTTGCTTCCATTGTTTTATCTGTAACAATGGCAGTATCCCATAAGATTTTTGTTCTCTCATTAGACAAAACTTGCACCGGTAGATATTTGTAATAAGGTAAGCTTTCCTTTAACAGGTCCAATCTTTTGGCAAGAGCTTGGTGAATGATTTTGGCTACATTATTGTGGCGTTGTAAATAATCTGTTTGTGCCAACTGAGAGCATCCACAACAGATGTGTTGAATAGATTCGGCGGCCTTTTTGCACAGGCGATACATGTCACTGATGTTCTCTTTCATGATATGTCGCCTGTGGTTATTGGTGGTTACTACCTGATCTTGAATGGCCAACACAAATCCTTCCGTCTCGCCAAAAAGCCCAGCGGTTCTCAACCATTCAGTCAATCTTTTCATATCAATGGCGTTACTTCGAAGAGCTGTAGCAAATCTGCCATGGAGTTCCTTTGATTTCCACTGCACAATTCGATCCTCACATTTAGGAAAACTTGGATTGTGGTTTTCTTGGAGCAGCTTCAGAGGTGTATAGCCGTGATCGTGTGCACTGATGGCCCTCATGGATTTGTTGTTGATGAAATAATGTCTGAGCTGTTTTTCTTGCTGGCGGCACATAACTTCAAGACTTAACAGTCCACGGCCTCCATGATGTCTTGAAAGATATAGCCTTTCGGTGGAACTTCGAGGATGATGCAACCGATATTTTGATAGAAGTGTTCTAACTTTTCTATCGAAAGCTTGTAAAGATGTCTCAGACCATTTAACAACTCCAAATGTATGCGATGCTGCAGAAAGGGCCCATGTGTTCATTCCTGTAAATTTGTTTCTCGAATTAATAGAGAACTTGCAAATTTTTGCAACGCGAGAGAGAACCTTCCTTTCTACTTGTTTTCTAATTTTTTCATCTGCAGTTTAGAAGAGCTGCTGGAGGCCGAGATACTTATATTCATCTCCATTGATGAGTCCTTGCATTCTCAAATCTTCCATCAAATGAGGTTCATTTTCTCTATTCTGGACGCGACCTCTCTTCACGTGAACAACAGCACACTTCTCCAAACCAAGATCCATACAAACAGAGCTGCTGAAGCTTTCAACAAGTGTCAGCATGCTGCGAATTTGATCTGGTCCTTTAGCATAGAGCGTGAGATCATCCATGTATAATTGGTGGGAAATTATCTTCTTGGGGTTTTTTAAAGCATATCCATAGCCAGAGGCATTCAGCATTCTACTCAAAGGGTATAATGATAAGCAAAACCAGAGCGGGCTTAAGCTTTCTCCCTGAAAAATGCCTCTACAAATTCGCAAAGGATTAGTCTGGTAATCAGTTTCCCTCTCCTAACATGCAGTGTTGTTTGCCAGCTGTTCATACACGTTGTAAGAAATTTATTGATAGAGGGGTGAACCTTGTAGAGTTGAAGAGTTCGCAGAAGCCAAGAATGAGGAATGGAATCAAATGCCTTTCGGAAATCAATCCAGCCTACGACAAATTATGCATTTTCTTTTTTACAAGCTTGGATATAATATTATCAATTATCAATAACTCTTTGCATCCTCGAGATCCTTTCCTACAACCAACCTGTTCTTGCAAAAGCAGATCATTTTCTTTCAAATGCTCGTCGAGTTTGGTGGCAATAATGGAGGTGAGAACTTTATAAATTGTAGGTAGATATGTAATGGGTCTATAATTCTCGGCACAAGACGCATTTCTACCTTTCAGTAACATAAATGTCACGCCCAAGGTACAAAATTCTGGCAGTACAGATGTTCCATTCAAAATGTTTTGAAATTGACTCGCCAATATACCATGAGTGCAAGTCAGATATTTCCACCAAAAATTATGTATTCCATCTACACCTGGAGCTTTCCAATTGTGGGTTCTTCGTATAGATCTTTTTACATCCTCTGTTGAAATAACAACTCCATTCATTTCCGGGATATTGTGACAAGCTTTCTCTTCCTGTCGTATCCAGTATGCTTCATCAAAATGTTGCTTTGGGGTGGACCAAATCTGAGACCAATAGTTTGTCATGGCAGAAGCACTTAGGGGGTTTATGTCACTTTCCTTAGTATCTCTCGATTCTAGATATCTATAAAAGCCTTTTTGATTCTTAGAGAATAAGGAATTTTCTTTCTTGCAGATTCATTATACCTTCTTATTCTTGCCCCCAGAGCTACTATTCTTTGTCTTAATCTCTCGTCTTCAACCTTTAGCCTACTTTCCAGGTCCATTATTATTTTTATTATTATTATTATTGTTATGAAGGCAATGAAGTAATGAAAAAATCGTTTTAGGTAACACAATTCAAATTCTACCTTTACCATATATTTAAGGGTTAAAGCCAAAGCGTGATTAGTTTTGAGGTGGGTTCTTTCGCTCTCCTTGATCATTTCACTCTCATAAAACATATCATTTTCTTAAATAGCAGAGAATGATCACATTAGTGAACAGAAATGAAACATATAAAATCCACTAAGTATTGAAGTAATAATTAGAAAATAAAAATAAATCAAACATTCTTGATAGGGTTTTGATTTTTTAAATACAGATTACTGCATTTACCATTATAAGTAACATTCTATCGCAAAATATTTTAATGGGTCCCCCTGTAAATTCCTTAATGATTTAAAATTTAGTTGTCATGTTTACATATGATTTATTACTTCTTTTTCTCAGATTAATTTCCAATAATCATCATTATTTTAATAACATCTTTTACCCAAAAAAGTCACATGTAGTATTTGTTTGGAAACAACTTTTCTGTTTGAAAAAAAGAATTGACTTATTACCGTCGCAGGCAATTCCAGAGAAATCCCGATACTCTTTATCAAATTTCTTTGTTGCGTTAGCAACCTGTTTTAATAGATTATCTTTCGTGGAAAGGCATTGCACGCCAGCCGCTGCTTGGTTATGTGTGCACCACCGTTTCCAATCGCATTCCGCATCTGCCCTGCGACGGTCGCCGTCGCCACCATTCCCACCTTTACCACTCTGTCACCAGAGCCATATCTCCATCGCTGCTACCAATAGCATTCCCGTGGCCACCGCTCCTCATGCTGCTGCTTCCACCATAGACTTCCACTCTCCTTCACCGCCTCCATGGCGGTGAAGGACCACCACTACCACCAACGCAAAGGATAGTGGCGTTATGCACTAACAGTTACGTGACGGACCTTCAAGTCATTATGTTAGGCCTAAGGTACGACCTTATACCTTCATAAATAGTGCATGTCTGTAAAAGACTCCACGGTCAGCTTACAAGCGGCAAAGTGGCCGCCTAAAAACAGGAAATGTTGCCTTTTTACAACTCTAATAAATCGATACTCGTGTAGGAGACAGTTACAATCATTCCTTACGAACTCCACAACGCTGGAAAGAATTAACGGGAAAAGTTAAAGAGGTGACAGGATAGAAATTCACGAAAAAGAAGTTAAAATCATATTTTTGGGTTAAGTTATGTCTTATGCTCATAAGAACTCTATTTTAAGATTCTTCTTACATTCTCAAGAATAGCCGATTCAAAATTGCGTACTCATCGTGGAGCGCCACAAAATCTAAAACTCCGTGCCCAATGTAGATTTGTTACACTCTTGACTCTTAGGTTGAAATACCTCACCGCTATCCTACATTATTTGATGAACACTCATCGTCATAAAAAAAAGCTGCTTCCAGAAGGAAAACGCAGATTGCAATCGTTTTTGGCAGTCAGGAAGAGGGTTCCATGCATACGAAATGATTACATTTTCACATTTGTAAGACCAATGTTTATTGCGCTTCACGGCCACAGATGGTACATGTTAATATGGCATGGGGCCGCCATGTTGGCAAATACACGCTAAGGGAGCTACAAACACAATATTGGCTAAGGGAGAATAGACAGTCGAATTTTGTCGTTTTGTTTTAAAAAAGAGGAACGAAGGACGGATACCGAAGCGTTGAGGGCGGAAAAACGGTGGAGAACAGGACATTCTGATAGAGGTCGTCGAGTAGTACAGATTGCTCGCGAGATTAACATAAGGGAAGTAGGACTTGTAAGTTTTGAGTGAGACTCAATAGTTTTTCTGACTCTGAAAGTGAAGGTGCAGAAGTAAATTCGCGTAGGACTTGGAAAGTTTTCTATATTGCAGTGTCGGACTTTAATATTTTACCACTAGTTGGGGAGGACTAGAAACACTAAATATCACGTAAGAACCAATAGATATTGTAGGCAGTGAGGACTGGATTCGTCGGCAGTGTCGCAAGATCCGAAGAAAGAAGCTGGACTTGGGTTCATCTGCATTCAAGTGGGAAGATACTGCGGGGCGTCGTAGATCAAGACGTTAGATAAGTACTGCAGTACGAAAGTTTTATTTAAAAAGGTCATGATCTAGAAAAATTGTCAAAATTGTTAAATAAATTGTTGAATTTTTCTTTTGGAAATGAAAAGATTTTAATTTGGTCAATCACAATTGTTAAGTAGTTAGAGATATATAATTATTTACTTTCAGATTCCTTGCCATACTGTACAGTTGGCAGATCAAGTAATCGGCTATCTAGACGATAGCGATTATCTATAACGGGACCCATTGACCCAGCTAGCCGGACATTTATCAATTTGTTAAAATTAGCTGTGGAAGCATTGGTTTTAATTAACGTAACCTGTTCCTGGCGCCCAAAATTTTACTATAAATTCGGAACGGGTCACGATTATAACCGTCCTAAGGTGAATGATGTCAACGATCTCGTAATAGTTTTTGACGAGACATTGTTGGTACATTTCAGTATTTACCTGTACACAATATACAACAGTACAAACTATTCGGTAGCCCTCGCATCGCTATCACTTCCTCCCCTCCCTCATTTCCCTCTGCGGTTCGACCATTGCTGAAGGATTGGCAAGGGATAGGAGAGGGTGGCAAGGTGGCTCCGGACAATGATCTCGACTGCTGGCAAGTAAATTTGAATAATATACCTATTGAGAATAGCGATATACAGTCTGAAAAAAATTCATTTACTACGCTAAATAATATTTTTTTTCAAAACTGGTGCGGTTTTTCCGGTTTGACTACATTCCACTATATTTGAATTTTACAGTCAAAACCGAAACTGATTCATTGTTTTGGGACTTTGCCGAGTTTCTGGGTATGTAACAAAATAAAAGCCACTTCTCAAATTGGCAGAAGGTGTTCTTTTCTTTCTATTTCTAGGCGCTTTGAAAATAATAAATTTTTTATAATAATAACAATAATAAATAACTATAGTATCAAAGCAATCTTCTGTTGGTTTCTATGATCTCTTACTGCATCGAAGAGACGGGATATACTTTTATGCAGTATACTTGGTAACTTATTAGTGTTTCCGAGATTTGTTTGTTTCTGGTGAACTTCATAATTTCATTGTTTTGGGAATAGCGCACATTGAGCGGAAGAAGCCACATAATTGAAGTCAGTTTGAAAAGTAAACTTTAAGCAATGTTCTTAAAATCGTTGTTTCTACGATGAAAGTTTGTGAAAGAAAAGCATTCCTTCGAAGTTGGAATGGTCTGGCATATAGTGGGTCCTATGTATCTTTACTCGGGATTTCTGTTTTTCGTTGTTAGTATCATTTGCCAAAACTTCAGTTATTATCTATAATAGTAAATTGTTATATTCAAATTCATGTATGCTCCTGAATGTTATTGAATTGGGACGTTTGTGTTGATTAGGCGATCCTTGTATGCGCTTCTATTATTAATTTAAATGATAGTGATTGTTTAGTTTCTATTTGATATTCTCTCGATGAAATTAAGTGTAGTTTATTTACCTCGTTGCGCTATATTCTGATTTTTTGGACACCTAGAGGTTTATATTTTAATCCTACCTGGATTTGGTATAATTTCACACATTATCAGCCAAGAAAGAGGAAAAAAGGAAGCATTTTGATTTGCCCACTAGCATGGGTGCTTTTGATAGCTTCATAACAAGATATGTCTTTTTAAGGGCTTTCTTGCATCTGTGTTTTTTTAAGTTTGTTGTAATGCACATTTCCTGAGACTCCAAAAAAATTCTCAATAGATGCAGCAACGTTCCTCCTCAGACATATACGCTCACTATCCGAGAACTCTCAGTAGCAATATTGTACTAAAATCCTATAAACTAACAATGATACTCCATGAAGATTATTCAACTTCTTACGAAATTTAATCTGATAAATTGCATTTATCAATTGAGTGCTTTATGATCCATGTAATTGTATGTACTGTATGTATGTGTCTGTAACCGTTGTAAACGTTTGTAGATACTGCATTTTTATAACTGTGGTTGCCAATGACCTAGTTCTTTCTAGGGCGACTTTAAATAAATAATAAAGAAAACGATACTCTGATCGCCGTAGAAGAATATTTCAAGATGCTCAATTAGTTCTTCATAAAATAATTCATTCTTCATTACGTAGCTATTATATTGCTAAATCTTGTGCTTCAAGTAAGAGTATTATTTGTTTTTCACAGGAAAATTTCGTTCCGCCTAATATATTATTTCTAGTTTTTTTCCATTTTAGTTAACTTTAATTCTAAAATAATTCTAATTCTTGGCTATGGTTTGGTGGGCAGTGTCAAAATAAATTATCGTATTAGTTTTTTTTCGAATTGAATATAAAAGAAATTAGTCTAACACACAGCAAGTTATTAAATGGTAAATTAAAATAAAATAAATTACGCTAACAGACATTAGAAAACTAATTAATGGCGTCTCCGATGGGTTTTTTCATGTTTAAAGTTTTTATTTTTCCTTTGCAAATTCATTATGAAAGTAAATATTCAACGTATTACAGATACCTGGCTTGTTTATTTACAAGCATAGAAAGTTGCATTAAAAATATTGATGGAACTACTAACTTAACTTTTTGTTTCATTACAAAATTAGGTTTCATTATAATGAATCTGAAGTATCGAGTCGTAATGTTTCATTTAAATGCCGGAAAGCGAACATAAATCAGTGTATGGTTGCAGCAGATGCGTATCTACGGTATGGCAGGCATGGCACGTGCCATGGGCGCCACTCACAAGGGGCGCTAATTACAGAATACCCGCCATAACAAATAATAGCACCCCTCATTTACAGAATCCTGACAGGGGCGCAAATTTGATGCTTGCCATGGGCGCAAATTTGATGCTTGCCATGGGCGCCTGAATACCTAGATACGCCTCTGGATTGCCGTGAATCTATAAAAAACATGTGTTTTTCTAGGATGTCCTACTACATAGCTATGTCGAATTCAACCACTGTCTGGAGGAGAATTCTTGGAGCCGGCTACTCTGATCGGTAGTTTTTCTTGGTTTCTCCGAACACCAGGAGAATTTCGGAGCAGTACTCTAACAAACAGGCAAAGGACCGCGTACGATGTTGCCTTCCTCTTATTCGTCGTATCCTCACCCCCGTACGTATACACTTGAATACTTAAATGCACTACACTACCACACATGTCGGGAGACCAGTCGGGAGCTTGTCTCAGCTGGAGTAGTGCCCCTCTGGTGGGAGATACCTAATTGGGAAAATCCCTGCAAGTCGACGTAGGCCGGCGACGGATGTTGCCTTGCAAAGAGGAAGATAGTCGCCACTTCCCATGGTCCGAATGTGCTCGTACCTTAGCAGTTGATGGACCCTGTATCTCTAACCAATCTAGAATATTCTAGAGGGGAGCGACTATGTATTGTGCCAATCAGTTTGTCTTGTCGAGAGGAATTGAATAAGGTATTTACCACCTCTACACTTTCGTAATTTCTCCAAAACTCATTTCTTTTGCCTAATTTTTTTTGTTTTGAGAAATAATTTGAAAATATCAGGATGGATCTATAGAAAATGTTTTCAACCAGAAGACCGAAACCTTGCAAATGACACTTTTCTTCTCCCGTTTGGTGGACCGCAAGGTGAATAAATCTGAATCGTGAATAAAAGGTGAATCGTGAAATGAAGATGAATTGCGAATAAAAGACGAAGCACGCAAGTTGACGCAACATGATAAATAAACGAATATTAACATCTAGTAATACAATGCGTTTTAATTAAGGAATTCACCAGGATGTGGTAATATCTACTTGTCTTTTCTGGAGGCGCCGTGTCCTTGGCACTGATGCCAACGTTTTTGTCGTCATGGAAAGCCTGCGCAGAATACGGTGATTTTATGTATTTTTTATTGATTTGTTTTCTGGATGAAATTACAAAGTTCAGTTGATGTTTAACTTTACATACGCATTTGCTAACTTACAATCTAACTTAATCTAGCTTACTAACAACACTAACCTACATCTGATTAAGGGACTCACAGAGCATCTCAATTGATTTATTCTGTATTGCTGATTATGTCCAAAAATGCATGTAACGGATATCTGTTTTTACTCGAATTAGACATTTTGTATATTTACCTCTAGTTATAGATTTCTTCTTTGGTTATCAACTGTAGGTTCGAGTAAAAGTTATTCACGAGGGAGGCAATACGATCAATGATTGGTTTGATGTTTAATTCGACGTGTAGTTGTTTGTTGGAGATGAACCAGTGGGCTTGGGTGATGAATCTTAAGAATTTGTTTTGGATGACGTGCAATTTTTGTATGTTATATTTGTCAACATTTGTCAATATTGGGTAGGCGTACAGGAAGAGGGGTATGCTGATGTATTTATGTATGACGATGTCATTTTAATGACAGTTTAGTAGTTTTATTTATGAGCAGTTTCAGTTAAAGAATTTTTATTTTGAATTGCTGAACTTGTCTATGTGAGTTTTCCAGTTGAGGATGGTGTCCAGATGGAGTCCTAAGTATTATTTGGAGTCTAGGGAATGGTATTATTATTTATTCATAATTGAATGGAAGGAAAGTATGGTTTGAATGTGAACATATTTTGAGGCTGATTTGGTAGGATTGATTTTTATCTTCAATTTTGAGGACCAACTTTGCAATGTATCAAGATGCATTTAGATGTCATTAGCTATGAAGTTTTCAGGTGGGTGAAACATTGCAGTGTCGTTTGCAAAATGGGTTATTTGGATTAATCTGAAGGTAGGAATGGTTGAATAGTAGTGAAGAGAGGGGGATCCTTTTGGGGTCCTGCTCTTATGGGGCGTGGTTTTGAGATGTGATTTTCTATTTCCACAGCAAAAGTTCTGTTTGTGAGGAAGGTTTTAATGATTTTGTAGGGGTATATTTAGGTTACAATTGATGATAGATTATATATTAATCCTTCGAGCCAGACTCGATCGAAGACTTTACTAATGTCGATGTATACTTCTATTGAGTTATTTTTTAATAATGTATGTAGATATTCGGTGATGAGTAGGAGTTATTGCGCTATGAATACTTTATTGATGAAGCCAAACTGAAAGGAAGGAATGAGATTTATTTTATTGAGGTAGTTATTTAATCTTGCTAGGATAAGTTTTTCGAAATTTTTTCCTTACGATGGAGAAGACTATAGTTATTTGGGTTGCTGGGGTCTAGGCTGGTTGCTGAGGAAGTATTAAGGAATGTTTCCAGGTTGAAAATAATATCCAATTCTTATGAGTTGAATATATTGGCAATATAGACGACAATGGTTTTGGGGTAAGTTTTTTAAAATTATATTATTAATACTTTCATGGCTGGCTGATATTTTATTTGCAGGGTTATAATGATGTTTGTAACATTCTGAGAAGATTTGCATTTAATTTTTGGGGGGTATATTGCAATTAGGAGAGTTAGCATAGTTTTTAATTTCGGAATGATTTGGATGGAGAGATGAACTATTGAGAGTAAATATCTGAGCAGTATTTTCGTTTCAGTTTTCTCACTTGTAGTATACTTTTTACCATTGGAGGCATAATAAGGGAGGATAATGTTTTTTTTTTACTTTGTAACCTTTTAGTAAAATTCCAGAGCGGATTGTTTTGGTTTAAAGAGTGTGTTAGGTTGTAATTTTGGGTCTGTTTAAATCTGCTATGGCTTTTCTGGACCTATTTGTTAAAAGATTAAGTTCTGTTATTAGACTGGGGGCCCTAAGTGCTAGCCAGTCTTCTCGTTTTATTTTTGATTTGAATTATTTTAATTAAGCTTTGGGCAGTTTAATGTGTGCGTTTTTACGTAGAGAATACGGTGATACTCATTCTTGAAATATGATGACTTCAGTAGTAGACCCGTTAAGAGAAACTACGGGAAAATCGACCAGAGCAACCGGCCGGTATAATTCTCCTCCAGACAATGATTAAACTGGACTAGCTATGAAAGAAAACGTCGAAACGCCGCCAATGTCATTACTCGGTCCCTAAAACGACCTGACGTTACAGAGACAAATGAAACCAACGCACTGAGCCGTCGCTCTGTCAATTCTTCTTTAATTGGCCGCATTGACCTAACTACAAGAGTAGGGTAAACTGCAAAGGGCGCCATGTGTATGAAACTGTTATGAAATGGTCCGCCTGACTGAACCTCAAAATATTCCTCTCTCGACTTCTGCGGCGTGTATTTCTCACAAAACGCCCGGCTGAAGCTCCCCGGCCCGGCTCAGTGACAACAACCGTTGCCACTGCAGTGTTCATTGATTAGTGCTAGTGTTAGTGATTCTGGGTGTGTCAACTTCTATGGTCATTAGTCCCATTAGTGTAGTGCATGTTTTTGTTCGGGAGGTCGCTACGGTCTTTCCCCGCCGGATGGCGAGAGCCGGACCGACCTACCGTCGGTTAGCGGGTATTTTCCCTAACCAGGTATTTCCCATCAGCGGAGCACCACCTCAGGCGGGACAAGCTTTAAGCCCCCGACCGGTATCCCGGCATGTGTGGTAGTGTAGTGCATGCATGCTAGTGTAAGTATGTAAAAGGGGAGAGGATAGGACAAGAAAGAGGTAGGAAAGTGCTGTGCATTTTCAAGCTGGCGCGCGCGCAGCTATACGCCGCGCGCCACGGAACCCGCTTCCCGGAGCGGGAAAGCTTCGAGGCGAGGCTACCCCGGGCCGCGCCGCCCCTATTTAGGCGGGAGCAGATGACGGCCACGGCAGTCACGCAGTCACAGAGTCACAGCAGAGAGGCAGCGCAGCAGAGAGTGAGCGAGTAGCCGAGAGAGGGAGCCTGCAGTCAGTGAGAGAGACACACGCAGAGAGGCCGCATCAGTAGTCGTGCGGAATGCGACTGCCAGCCTGGAGGCGCCGTGCTAAGTGACGCACGGCGAGATTGCTTGCCGGAGTTGCACGCGGCGCAGTCGCACATTCAGACGTGTGGAACAGGAGCAGTGCCAAGCGACGCCGGGAGAGATGGACGTTAATGCCATCTGGAAGAGAGGAACTCCTGTTTATTTTATTGTGTAGTGTAAATAAAATGATTGAAGGAATAAATAACAAGTTAGTAAGATGACGTGCTTTCTTTCATTGGTAAACATAACAGAAAGATTGCGCGCGGTCCGTGGCGCGTTTGTTAGGGTACAGCTCCGGTATGCCTGATGTTGATCGGAGAAACCTGAGAAAACTATATAGCAGCAGAAAACTATCTATCGAATCTGCTAGGATTATTCTCCAGATATCGACTGAATTCGACCTAGCTGACAAGCTAGCTAGTGTCAAAAATCCTGCCACCGTCGGAACTCTAACCTAGGACCTCCCGGGCAGAGTGCTGCGGAGATGTTGGCCAGAAACAATAACAAATAAATAAATTTAAAAAAATAAAAATTTATATTGGATGTCCCTTACTCAGAATAACTTCAAAAGTGAAACATTCAAGTTCCAACGTTTTTCCTGGTTATCGTGTGTATTGTATCCAACACCCTCAGTTTGAACGGCACGGCGATTGCGATGTGGTCGATTCGTAGCTCGACCAGAAAGCTGACGTGGAGAGTAAAATGAACTGATGCGAATGTTGGCTGGCCGGTTATTGCGTGGACATTGGTCTGCGTCGATGGGACACAGTGTTTGTTCTATGGAGGAGATGGCACCCGCTTGCGCGAGCGCGGTTTACTCTGTGAAAAGTCGCGCTTCGTTTATCGATTCGAATGGTGTTTATTCTATACTGAAATAGATGCACGCAATTTATTTCCGGAGTGTGACCCAGATACTGCTCTTTTTTTGTTAAAAAAATAAGAGAACATGAAGCTTTTCATATGATTGTTATTTGCGCCAGAACTTCTCACATTGTGTTATGAAGCTGTTGTGTGAATGCGGGAGAATTGAACTGATGACTATTGTTGTCAGTAAATGCGGATTTTCATTGTTGTTCGTATTCATATTGCTGACGCTCAATATTCCGTATATTGAATACAGAAAAAAAGAGTGTAAAGAAAAATATGGTTGTGGATTAAAATTAACAACGGTAAAGAGTACTCGGTATAACACGTATAGAATGGTGGCGTATGTACCGGTTTTTATCTCCCTCAAATCCATTACATTGAAGACGAATATTTTGAAGTAAACATTTGAGACAATCCCTTCTCAAATTTATAGTTTTTCGATTTAGTTAATTCTTTTATTTTTGTAATAATTTTTCTTTTTCTTCAAATCATTTCCTATGTTTTGTCACTCAAGTAATCTGCCATTAAAGCACAAGGATAGCTTGAATTCTTTGCCAGAATTCTGTTATTTGCGCGTTATTTAATAGTAACCACAAACTACTAAATAAAATCAATGCGTGAACAAAAGAAAAATGCATAACTTTAGCGCAAGAAGAGTTTTCATTTAATTATCAAAATATTACGTCTTCTAGGTAATGTACCTACCCTAATCCGAACCCATGCGTTGCCCAAATGAACCACCGCACGTGCAGAGCCGTAAGATCCTGTATGCATGAACAAACTGTGGGGTATCTAGTTGGTTCTCCGTGATACGCCGCGTCCTCAGCACGGATGCCAACGTTTTGGCCATCACAGGGCCTTCCTCACCTTCCCGACCTTCCGCAGGGCCAATGTCGACGTGGGAACAGCGACGTGGGAAACGACACGAGCTGACGAGAATAAATAGTCGTAAGCACAAACTGACGAGTTGGAGTAATAGGCAGGAAAAGCTCATTTTCTCCTAAAAAGCTAGTAGATATGTATTTCTACGGCGTAACCACGTTGCAAATGACTGAAATGACTCAGTAGATTATTATCACAAACCCCTTTTGATTTTCAAGCTTTCCATTCCGTAGTTAAAATTTTTCGAACTTGTAAAAGCAGAAAACCTTTGAGAGTAAGCGCAGCAGCACCGAGCAATCGCTCAAGGCCGCTGGAAGCGAGGCGCTCGATAGAAATGAACCGTACCTCCCTATTGCAGGACGAAACCCTGGCGTTTATGGCAGGGTAATTCAGAAGAACAGTATAAATCAAAGAAAGGCATTGGTAAGGGTATTATTATTTTCTCAGAAAGAAAATTGTAATTTGATGAAATTAAAACGTAAGATTTGTAATTATGTTAATAGCGTTATGAACAGTATTAATACAGTAATTGTGTTTTCTTACGTAAAGATATTGTAAATAATTGTATAATTAAATTAAGGTAATTTTTTTCTATCTACAATTCTTCATAAATAAAATTGGAATGTCTGTGATTTTTAAATTTCTTCTTCTTCTTGCCAGTTCCTTGACCGCTACTTCGGTCTTCAGGCGCCGACTCTTCTTCTCCAGTCTTCTGTTCTTCCAGGAATCAGGAGGGAATTTCCACTTCTCGTTTATCTTCCTGATCTGATCGTTTCACCCTGGTCTTGGTCTGCCTCGTTTTCTCTTGGTTGCCATTCTAATGATCTTTTAGGGAGTATTTTCTCGTCCATTCGTTGCACACGTCCAAACCAAGTTAGTGGTTTTCAATTTTCTCTACATATTGGTGCAAATTATTGCCTTAACCCGTTCATTTCTATTTTTTCCCTTCTAGATATTGTTGCAGCTCTTCTCAAGAAATCCATTTCCAGGGTTCTCAATTTTCTTTCCATCGTTCTGAAAGTTGCTCCATACAATGTAACACTTTCAATCTGATAATTATATATTCTATTTTTTTGTTTTCTTGCTTATAATTGGATCCCAGATCAATGGATTCAGAGCTCGTAAAATTTTTATTCCTTTAATGAGTTGGGTTTCACATTATTTTTCATAAAAACAGTTTCCCTACTGTTCTTTCTAAATACTTTATGTCCTTTAATGTTCTTATTACTTATCAAGCTTCCATAGTCAATGCGTCATTCGTACTGCCTAGTGTCCAGTACACTGTTTTTTCTAGGTTGAGGCTTTGTCTCCATTCCTTATAATCTTCTTTTATCTTCTTAGTCATATATTCAATATCTTCCTGTTCTTGAGCCATCAGCACCTGATCATCAGCGAATTGTAGGGTATAGAGTGTTGTATTATCATCATGTTGTATTCCCATCCCAGAACATTTCCTTTTACATACCTGCAACACCGCATTAACGTATTTTTAAAGAAGGTAGGTGACAAAACTTGCCGTAGTCCTTTTGATATAGAAAATGTTTGGGTTATCTGTCTTCCAACTTGAACGTTTCCCTTTTGATCTATATACAATTCCTTCACCGCATTTATTAAGATTTTATTTATATTATTTTTATTTCCATAACTTAATGATTGGTACACTATCATAGACCTTTGCTAAATCAAGGAACACCATATCAAATTCTCTCCCTGTTTGTCATTTCTTTCGCATCACCCGAGACAAACGAAACAGGTTAAATAACTACCTTATTTTTTACATAATTTTAAATAACCACCTTTCTAGAATCTCACGGCCATAAGCGAACTCATTCACAATGCCATCGCATAAGCATTCACATTAGACGTTAACTTAAATGTTTGCAAGCTTCAAGCTTCTTGCTTATGCTTATGTAAGAAATAAGAAATGAGCCAATCACAGTACGTTTAACTGAAAATTAAGTCGATCGAGGATCGAAATCGATAGATAGAACAAAAGACTGGTTTTGCAAATTGCTTGGTTGATTTTCGACGGTTTTCTGCGTTTTTTTTGTAGCGTACGATCTTTTTGTAGTATTCATAGTAGTATAATTTAGTTTTAATTTTTATTGAAATTAAAATACCTTACCTAACCTAACCCAACCCTATGATCGCAAGACCGAGACGCCGCTGGTAAGCCTTGGGTCGTAAAGAGCTGTTGTGCCACAGTACATACGTACATGTTTATGTATACAATATGTGTATATATAAAACATAGATTCTCGCATCCAACCAATAGTAACCAGAATGACGCACAAAAAATAGAAAATCTTTGCTTACTCTTCTGTTAGACATTGTGAAAACTTCAGTCTATCACTTATCTTAAAGTTTAGGTCCATGTGTTATGCTTATGTTTATGTCTGCATTGTGAATGGGCCCTTAGTGTGCCTATGTATGAACACTCCCCTGCTTACGTCACGAGCGAGCAATCGCGCCCGCAACACGCCCTCCGGAGCGTTGTGGCAGACGGGGTGACGCTTGCCGTGCCGTGCATTGTCGGCGCTTCGGGAGGTGGACTTCCGCCCCGCGCGGGGCGCTGCTGTCGCTTTCGCCGCTCAGGGGCCCCGCGGCGCGTGTCGGTTGCCACCCAAGACCTCCCCCGCCCCACTACTACTCCCAATCCCCCTCCCATCCCCCTCCCCACCCCCTTTCCATCCTCACTCACTGCCATTTCCATCCCCTCCGCCCATGCCATCCCTCCGCCGCGCCCACCACCCATCCCTTTCGCCGCACCCTCCCCCTCACCCCCCAAGGAGCGGGAGCCCTCGCGGGAAGGAGTGGAGCACCGCGGGGTCGTGGGGGAGGGATCGGCGCCGGAAGCATAACTCCCGCGGGATGGCGCGCGCTTCCGCTGGCCCGCTTCTCGCTTCGCCGCTGCGGGCCTGCTCTCCTCCGCTCGTCACCTCGTGCGCCGCTCACGCCTTCCGAATGCTATACTGTGATTTCATCCAATCGGGAGCTTGAACGTCACCATAGTGGCTTCACTGTCGCGAAATATAAGCTCCCTATTGGATGGCAGCGAAACAGCTGATTCCTGTCAGGAGCAAAGTTACGAAAATTGCAGTATAGTCAAGGTCCCAAGGGGATCATGATTTTCCATGTTTATTTGTTTTACACTTTGTGCTTTTAATACTGCAAGTTTGTTTCTGATTAAGATTAGACTATGACAGGAATCCCCTTTTTCGGTATTAAATAAACCGATAATTAAAAACATTAAAATTTGTTATTGAAAATACTAAAAAATATTATTGAATTACGAATCTTATTGTATCATCAATTACTGTTTCATACAAGTCAAAAGAGTTGAAGTTCCTTATTATATATAAAATATTCCTTATTATGAATAGTTCTTTACAGGTATTTGACGACGGAACGGAGAGTGCTATTATGCATAATACTTCAGAAGAAATACTGAAATCTGAATAGAATCTATACAGAAGGGCAGAATGACTCAGAATAAACGTTACACACTTCTTTGGCATGTGGGGGCGAAGATGATCATTTTGCTAATGTACATGTAGTGAGAAATTTAATTGAAGAAAATGACACATGTAACGCTTGTCTATGATTGGTAGGCATGAACATCACGTTCTGCCGTTTGAGAGATTTTGTTTGTCGGGTAAACTCCAGTGTATGATAAGTTGCATACCAAATCAGAGATCAATGTTTCAAGTGTAACTTCGTTCTATGAAAATTCGCATCTAATGTTCATTGGCGAAAAGTGGTTATCTTCCAGACAATGCGGATTAATACGTTACTATATCAAATATGACATGCATATCAGATTGAGAATCATAATATTGAATTATGCCGTGTAATTCGTATTGGAGAATACATTTGCATTCGTGTAGTATATTTTATGTAACTATTTTGTGTAATTATATATAACCATTCAAGTTAAACTTTCATAGATTTTATTGGATCGGACGCTTGAGATAACGAATTAAATGAGACAAACCTCAGCCTTGGGGATGCTATGGTTCTTGTAAATAATTGTTTACCATTTCTATAAATAAATGTCTATGGATACAACATTCAGATTGTACGGTTTTCTCTTGTCTCAATCCGAACTCGAGGGGCAATTGTGCGTGGTGATGGTGCACAGAGCACTGGAGCATGCTGCGCCTGAGAAGCATTCCGTGGAGCGGCAAAGCTGAGAAGCTGTGAAACAATAAAACTAAGTGATTACGTAGGTTGCCAAATTTTGCGGAATCATAGGATTTGTAGTTGTTTTGCAAGCTCTGTATTTCAGAAGAGTCAAAACTACGTTCCGAAAGGTAAAATTGGGAATATTAACCGCGCGAGGAAATGTTCCTCCATTTTTTTAGCTGCAGCGCAAACGTACAGAAAATGCGGCTGTTACCCAATTCCTTGCAAGGCAATTTATATGATCTTAGGCGAAGTTTGTATTTTTTTTCATAATGTACCCTCGTATGTTAATGCCAACGATAAGAGTCATTGAATAAAGACTTTACAAGATTTCATTTAAAATTAAATCTTGATAGTCGTTTTTTGTGTCTTTCTATTAAACTCTAGTAATGAATGCATATTTTCTCGACAAATAAATCTTATACCATATATTCACATCGAAAAATTGAAGTTGGAATATTCAAGCGAATACCAAATTATACCTTTCGTTAAGTTATCTAAAATTATACCTTTCGTATAAGTTATCTAAAATTATACCTTTCGACATATATTGATGCAACCTTTCATTTGTTTCTCACATGAAAAAGTGTTTCCGAAACACATGAATACAATTTTTGTGCTCTCCAGCCGGCGTTCTTATGAATTGTCTTCTTCTCCCATGCAACCAAGCTTTATTGCGGTGTGGATAATATTAATACTCGTGGTCCTTGCTATTTCTCCCTCTCTTTATATGACATTTTGTATAAACGATACACATTGTGTTTAATATTTGTTAGTCATAAGTATGTATTCAAATTAATGTTTAATGAACAACAACCGAAGCCTAATTCCATCACTCTGAAACATTCTCTTAACTCACTTGCAACTTAACCAACGCTCACTAGAACTATACTGACTAATACAGTATTTTTCAACTGTAAATGAAAACCAACTATTCCCAATAAAATCCAAATAATTATTACAAATGGATCATAAATGTATATTATTCGCATATGTTAGACAGAAATATGGAAAGGATATTCTCAAAACTGTTAGAAAATGTGAAACTGTAAGTTACGTTTGAGTGTTAATCATGTTTATACACATGGCCGCCCAAGAATAAAACGGTGTTTATCAAAATGATGCACACGCCGCTCAGAGAGCTAATTATCAGCTTGGGTCTTTCAGAGCACCTTTTTAGCACATTTCATCTTTCACGCGCTTGTTTGTTGTGCTTTCTCTCGAGTGAATATAATTAAAAAATAATACAACGTCCGCGTTCGGAAAGTCCGCACAAGACCCAAACTCGGGATATTTATTGTGTAAACCTATAATCAAAAATAGTCGAGGAAAGAGGCGTTCTTCATGAATATTTCAGCAGTCGCCTGCCGGGCGATGAGATACAAAATCTCATCTTTCTTAGTCTGCCTCTTGGTCGTTTCCTCTGAGAGCAACGACTCTTGCGAGGCGGTCGGCGCTCCGGGCGCGTGGCGTCTATCTCCCAAAGTGAGCGCTTTCCTTTCTCTCTCTCTCTCTCTCTCTCTCTCTCTCTCTCTCTCTCTCTCTCTCTGTCTCGCAAGACGCTGCTTCTTGTGTATCGACGATGTTGCACTGGAGATTTAAAGCGCCAAGTTTCGTTTACCAAGCGGTGAGGCTGTGTATCACGCGTTTCCTTTCACGAAGAATTTCTGAAAATTATTTTTGTTTTGGTGATTTGAGTAAACTTGTGGTAGTTGCAAAAATTGTTGTGATGTTGCAAAAATATAGTGTACAAATCACATAAGTACATGAACAATTACAAACTATAAAATAGTTAGTAAACAATTAAAAATAAATACTGAGAAATTTGAGTAGCATTAAGAAATATTACAATCTTTGTATATGACACTGGTAATGGATTAAAATCGTGACGCAAACATTGCTTCTACAAGCTTGAAAAGTATTTAATTCGATTTGCTTTTAACTAAAGTTCTGGTAAAAGTATGAAGATAAGGTGAGTAAAAATGAGGGAAATAGAATTAATGGAAAATGTTCCAAAAATAAAACTATCTAGTGGTGCTACAACACCTCACTACTTTCTCACTCTATTTGTAACTTTTGCAATTTTTAAAATTCAGAGTTCAAAGAAAATGACTACTGTAAGCGTTCTTTGGTTTATTCACGAGACAAATGAAAACAAATTTTGACTTTTTGAAAAAACATCATGTTTTTATAAACTATATTTAATCCAAGAAAAAATTATGCAAAACGATTCTTTTTTATTAAGAAAAAAGAAAAAATACTGTAGTTTTGCTGAAAGTCGAATGCTGAAGTGCTCAGTGATGACATCACAATGAGGTTCTGTTTTATAAATGGGAAATAATAAACATTTTGAAAGAAACTGTATTAAACATTAAAATTTTATTTGCATTAATTATTAAAATTTGCAGCAATATTAAAAAAGTACCACCTGAAAAAAACACCTATTTGAAAAAACCCTCAAAACCATCAATTAGATCACAATTGTGTGAAGGAGGAAGTCCGAAGAATACTATATTGGAAAAAATTGACGCTAGCTAAACTCTTGTCTATGACGAGCAAATAAGTTTTAGTGATCAATAGTTACGTCGTACCAGTTTTGATTTACTTCCATAGCATTGTTAAGAGGGCTAATTCGGATCTCGAGGAGCTGAATGTAGTAATGAGAAGTCTGTTGCGTAAATTGCGTTGACTTTATTAAGATTATATCACCCGGAATAACGGGAAGCAAGGGGTTAATTAAATTTTTTAAAAAATATTTTCCTGAGGCAAAAGGAAGTATTTCGAGAGAGTTTCTTAAGATTCATAAACACGTTGATGAAATTAACAGCAAATAAAGACTGTGACTTCCCTCCATTAAATCTTCAAAAGTGAAATGGTGTGTAAATATCAAGTCTTGAAGGAACCATCAGTCGAGCTTCAAGGGATGGAAACAAAAGGGTGAGTGAAAAATAGGGAAACCCTATACCCAAGATGCAGTAAGCAAGTACTCTTTGGCGGAGTATTTTCTAAAGAAGCAAATGTATACTACAGATGCTTTTGTCAGACAGTTCGAGAGAGTGTTATATGAAAATGAAAAAATCCCAGAGACATACAGTCTATTACGTGAATGAACACCACCATATTATACACTCTTGCTTGATTCCTAGAATCAGGTTTCACTTTTTTTAGCTCTACTGTAACACGTTTCTGACTGGTTTCCCGAAAATATGGTAGTGTAGTGTATGTCAGTCATAAGTACGTGTAAGTAAGGGGTTAGGATAGGGCAAGGAAAAGAAAGGAAAGATTGCGTCCGTTGCCCGTTTTTTAGGGTACTGCTCCACAATTCACCTAATGTTGATAGTAGAAGCTACAGAAAACTACAGGTCAGACAACCTGCCGTTAGAATTCTCCTCCAGACAACAGGGACTCTTCCATCCAGCTATGTAGGTATGGTCCGATTAAAATAAGTTGGTGATTGACTGCTGCAAATGGAAGGGAGCGACGTTGACAAGTTGCGTACCATTGAGCAAGTGTTCCAGGGACACGAAAATAAACACTTGAAGTACTTATTAAAGTAACCAAATCATACACTCATATTGGATGAAGCTACAGCTTCAGAAGCACAACTGCCAATCACCAACTTGTTTTAATCGGACCCTAGTCAAAGTTCCGTCATCTACGGGCTAAACCCTCCTTCCTTCTTCAACGATGCGCAGAGGCAACGATGTTGTGGCTGACCTGTCGCAGTCGGTCTGAATCGGTCCGCATGCCATTTGAGGGGGAAGTCCAGATATGAGCGTGCATTCCACACATACCTGTCCTCTGACTGAGAGCAAATGCAACAGAGGCGGTCCGGAACGGCTGGCCGGCTTCCTCCTCTTCTTTTCGTGGAATATCTCTCCTTGAAAATGTGCATTTGGTTCTATCTTGGCTGGCAAAACTACCAGTGTCGTCACATTTTATCATTTTCTTCCTCTCTCGCCTCGCTTTTACAGCATGTTTTCTTACTTTATAAATGAATTCCATTCTCTGACGAGAATTCCATTTTGGTTATCGTCTTTGTTCGGCAAAATAAAAATAGCTTAGCCTATATACACGTTATATATGTTTATGGGGCGTATCGCTTTGAATTTTGTCTGAAAATTATCGGGTGTTCTTTTTAACCATGTTTTGAGCCTGGACCATGCAAAACTAGACTGGAATAGTTTTATTGAATTTATTTTAGTGTTACAGAATGATATGTCTGAAACTTACTTATTTTGAAGTACTGTGAATATTCTAATGTTATATTATGTCTCAACGGACAGTTTCTCCAAATTCATTTATATCTTCTTTACTAATATATAAAGACAGAACTGCACTGACTTACAGCGCGATAATCTCTAAATCTACTGAACCAATACCGATGAAACTTTTGTGATAATTTCTTTAACGATCTGGAGTACTACAGGCTATGATTTATAACCACAAACCTTAATATATTTACAAAATAAATTCTTTTCTGGACATTTTTAGCCTATCGTTACATTATAGATTGAAGAGTGCATCATTGTCAATAGTTTAGCTACTCAGATCTACTACTGATTTCATCAATGTACAGAATTGCGAATTTAGAGGACTGTTTGTTTATTTTTCAGTCATTTGTCTAACCCAAAATAATTCTGATTAGCGTACCCGTGCGAGAACTCTCGCATGTTAAATCCCACCCTTTCCCTATCCATTTGTCTCTCCGTTCCATAAAGGAGAGGAACTACTAATGTACTTACAGAATATCAAACAAAATAACAATGCAATTGATGTTTGAAACAAATTTTTAATTAAGGTTTATTCAACATTGTAGAGAGATGTTCTTGGAACAATTCATACTTCTTTAAAAACAACATTTGGAGAAATTTTTCAATCTTCCTTGAGAGTTACTTTTTCGCTTTCCTTGAAAGTCAAATAATAGAAAAGGTTTTTACTCTTTAGAAAGCCAAAGTAGTGCGAAAATACCAGATTGGGCAAGAACAGATCTACTCATTGCAATATTAGTTAACTTTCCTTGATTTGTTATAAAGAACCGAGTGGGTTTTGGAGAGTCAGGGTGCCAGCTTGCTGGGGTGAGAAAATTAAAAAAATTTTTGATTTCTAAAAAGTATTGAATTATTTTCTGCGTCCTTACATACCTCAAGAAAAACAATTCCTAGCCAAAAAATAATCAAACTAATGTTTTCACCTTTGAGTACTAAATACCATTTGTTAGCATTAGAAACAATTTAGTAGGCTTAGGTAAACCCACTTCGGTACATGGGAATATTGCTCAAACTATGTTTGCATTTTTAATATCTTAACGAACCGATACATTGAGTTTAATATCAATCAGTGTTTTATTTACAATATGAGTTTGCAGCTGGTAGTTGGTGTACATACTTCCAGATATCGCCAATATTTAAATCGAGCATTTCGACTGCGATCGTTGGCAGTTGTCGGGTGACTTGCACTATTCTTTCTATAATTTTAAATTTAGTTGTTTTTTAATTGATTCACGTAGTATTGTAGACTAGCGCGTTTTGATTTTTGTTTTCCATTTATTTCAAGTTATTTTTTTAGCTACTTTAAAACGTTTGTTCTTTGTGTCGTGCCATAGCACAAGTTTTCCCCCACTACCTCTGCGTACCCGTGCGAGAACTCTCGCATGTTAGACACCACACTCATCCCTATCTTTCTATTTTCATTCTAAGAGGGCAAGTAGTAAACGAAACGTGTTTATTTGTTTAAAATCTATAAAGGTAACTTGCAATGTACTAACACAATTACAAATAAAAATAAAAAACAATGCAATTAAAGTGTGAAAGAAATTTTCAATAAATATTTATTCAATATCATGGGGAATTTGCTTGGAACAATTCCCAACACATACTTAAAGACATTTCAAGTAATTATTCAATATTCTTTGTCAATTAGGTTTTGGTTTTTCGTGATAGACACAAAAATATTAGCTTTTTACTTTTGAGAAAGCTACGTGTCTGAACCCGTTGACTTGAAAATTTCATC
The DNA here is from genome assembly GCA_031308135.1 of Acheta domesticus. Classification (NCBI taxonomy): domain Eukaryota; kingdom Metazoa; phylum Arthropoda; class Insecta; order Orthoptera; family Gryllidae; genus Acheta; species Acheta domesticus. The sequence continues at coordinate 80,902,960 of JAHLJT010008756.1, read as the reverse complement.
GAATGATAACGAAACTATTGGTACAGGAAAAACACAAACACAGTCTTCACTGTTTACTGAACATCCACATCCCTCCACAATTAAGTACACAGCACTTATAGACCGTGAAAAAACGTTAATTGAATAGTTTCACTACACGCGTAAGAAACAATCTTCATAGGTATAGGTATCAAGCAACTATAATAGTACTTCTAGTTGTTGCTGGAGAGCAAATCTTGAATTAATGATCATGCAAATAAGCCTCGTCAGACTGCACAAACTACGGTGTTACCAGAAAGCGTAAATAAAGATTGTCGAATCTAAGCCTTCTAAGCGTGTCGCCACAAAAATTGCTACCAGCAGGATGGGCTGAAATATTGAGGTGGCCTTGATAGTATTCAAGCGTGGAACCGAAAGTTAATTGAATGGATCGGGAAATGTCTCATCTTGTAGATTATAGTGTGAAAAACGTTTCTTTGGGGCCTTTGGCCTCAAAATTTTACATTTTAAAGCTCTAAAACGCTTTGTTTATGAGTTATTTGACAATACAGATTGACATGTGATGCGGGTTGCATTTTACATGAATATTTCGATTTTTTTTAAAGAAATCATCCATATTTTTAAAGTCAAAATGGAATTCGTCACGTCTCCGTGAAATTCTCTTTCTTTAGAGCCCTCATTTATAAAGATTGGTTGCGTGTGAGAGCCGTAACCCAAAGGTATACTACTGAAATAATACAGGAGACGATTTTTTCGCTTTATTTATAAAAGTAACTTGAATATTGATTTTAATTGCGTGTAGGCGTGAGTACATTAAGTGTACAAGAGACTAAATGTTTGGAAGATATCATTTTCTAATGGATGTGGTTAACATTGCCGTAAAAATGTTTGAGTGCACACATGTTTAGTTGTAGTAAATTAAGCCTAAGTATTACCTATTTGCAGGTTGGGCGAGCGACAGTGTGATTTACGTGTTATTCTGAAATTGACGGAGGCTTGCATGTTTTAGAGAAGTGTTTTAATATAGTAGAGAGTACCTATGGGTGTTGAAGGAATGATTAAATTGATGATAGTTCGGCAATAATAGAATTTTTAGTAAAACCGCAGAACAATTAAAGTAAATCAGTATTGGTAAATGGGTATTTGGAGGAATTTAATGTATGACAACGCTGGTTTTGAAGGTTGTTATTTTAAATAATAGAAAAAGTGTTGTCAAGCCTGGAGCCACTGTGATCTCTGTTTTTTGGAGATATTATAATCGTATAAGTGCTCAGTGGCTCCTTTCGGTCAGCCACAACTTATCAAGGATCCTAAAACGGGTACAAGAATTCAATTTAAAATTACTTTAATTATTTCTAAACGTCGATGATGTGGCAAGATCAATTTCAAACTTTCCTTTATAAATAACCGAGAAGAAAAAATTTGAATATGGGTAAGATTTATAATGTGGCAATTGATTGAAAGTATTGGTATAATATATAAAATTCCATAAACAGAATGTACGTAAGTACATGCATTTTAATTTTTAGTTTATTTTTGTTTATTATTTTTAGTTATAAAGAGAAAGGAGTTTGGGGTTGGGAACCCTAATAGGACTAAAATTTAAATATTTTTTTAGTGAGAAGTGTTGTAGTGTTTACGGAAGACCAGGTATTTCTATATTGGAGTAAGGCAGAGAGTGGCGGGATAGGGTGGAGGGAATATACAGCAGAATAGATACAAGTAGGTTTTGCCTTAGGGCGGGAATAGATGGAATTCCTCTTTCTGTTTAATACAAAATTGTGATAAATATCCCGACAACGCGGGATTCTTCAGTTAGTAAAATCATAAAACCAAAAAATGACAAAATCCACTTTTGAGGAGTAGTGTCTTATAAGAATGTAAATAGTGACTACATTTTATACGTAACGAATGTAATTATTTTATGAAGCGAGGAAATTACACGATCAATGTCTTAATAAATGTAAAGTGTTACATTACTCGATAGAAGTCAATCTCGTTTACATTTTTTAATCATTTTATGATGGTTGTTGGGCATTGAATGCCTGATGTTTAGTAAATGAAGTTGAATATACAATTTTATATTAAATTGATAGATGATAGATAGTTGCATGCCTGTAATTGGTGTTTATTTTAGCAAGATTGAAGATAACATGCTTCTAAATGTTTTTGCATTTATAAGCGCGATCTCCTCTTTAATTTTGTGTTTTTCTTAATGTTCTTTTATTTTAAAAATAATTTTATTATTTCTGAAAAAGTAATAACATATTACAAACTATTAATGCAAAAATATTTTAAAATTTATATGTGTTACAGATGTAATTTATGAACTACTAATAATGCATACAGTACTGAATAGCAAACCCGTTAATTATGAATTACTGCAAGAAAAAGAAATTACAATCTTGAAAACTTAGTTATATTGATAGTTTATTTAAAACTGACGAAATCAATAATAATTCGTATTCTTTAATAACCAGTCGTGGTTCTGAATACGATGAAAGTTGCGGTTGAATGTGTTCTACCACTCACGTAGGGCTGGCAGTGTAACGGTCATCACTACTGGAAGTGCGCAGCAGACTCCCAGATCCTGCATGAACTTTATACTTGGGTTTTTATATCGTGACACTTCAAGCCCTGTATTCACGATGGAATATCACACAGCATTTCGGGTCGTTCTCGGCCATGCCAGTAAATGTCGCATGATCGCGACCGTACCAAGCATTGCTTGTGATTGTGCGTAATCTAGCGGCACGACCTAAAAAGACACGAAATGCCGTGAGATATTCCAATTTGAAGACAGGGCTTGAAGAGCCACGTTATAAAACTCAAGTATGGTAAATGTGTGCCTTCCTCCTATATTCGCCTCAACACCAGGAAAAGTTAGTGTCCGCAGGACTAATGTGGCGTGCAATATTGCGACAGAATTATCCAGTCTCCATCAGCCTCTCGATTCAACCCCTCTCGACCGCGTCTATCTGGGCAACGTACTCTCGATCTCGTCGCTTAGGCGTCATATGCTCTGGAGTCGCAATGGGATGTCGCAATGCCAGGCACTGTCATTTGAAGTCTTCTTATGTCAGTCAGTAAGCCCAATGTTTCATCCTAACATCCTGTCTCTGTGCGCGCGCCGGATTGTGAAAAAGGCATCATTGGCTTAGAATTCAGTACCTCTGGCCGGGAGGTCCTACGGTGGCAGGATTTTCGTCATTGGCTAGATAACTAGGCCTAGTTCAGTCACTCTCTGGAGAAGAATTCTAGCGGCCGACTGATCTGATCGGTAGTTTGCCGTGGTTTCTACGATCAATGCAATGCTGGAGCAGTACCCTAACAAACGGGCCACGCACCATGCGCGATCTTTCCTTCCTTTTTCTTGACATATCGTAACTCCTTACTTACACTCACACTAACATGCACTACTCATGCCAGAAGACCGGTAGGGAGCTTAGATCTTATCCCGGCTGGGACGGTGCTCCACTGGTGGAAGATATCTGGTTGGGGAAAACTCCACTAGCCGACGGTAGGTCGGCGCCGGATCTCAGCATTTAGAGGGGAAGGTTGACCGCCATTTCCCGAGGAAAGAACGTGCACAACACTTACGGGACTAATGAGCTTAGCCGTTGACGCGTATTAATCAATCAATAAAAAACGGCTTAGAAGATGGCGCATGGCATACCGGACAAGTTTGCAGTGTATCGGTCTTGTCCTGGGTGCATCTTATTTTACTTTTCCTCCCTAAATTGTAGTAGGAAGGAGGACAACTTTGGAAGTATCTCAACGTTATAATCTCTAATATTGGCCATAAAATCCATTATTATAGTTATTTTCATCTGTAACATTGCACACACAATATTAAGGTATATTAGTCGTGTTCTAAAAATAGTGAAGATTGATGCTGATGGAAGGGAAATACAAGCAATTCTCCTTTACTCGGGAACAACAGTACCACAACGGCAAACTAACGAGGCATTCTGTCGGGATACAGGTACAAAGACTACTTAACGATGCATTCTGTCAACGCACACATTCGATCCTTTATTCATTTTTCTTAATAATCAGTTTCCTAATTAGTTATTCCGCGCATCCCCTTTCACTGTACTACCGCGACTCGTCCCGCACTTCACGCCACCCAACAGCATATCGCCACGAACAAAAAATACGCCGGGTACCATACATCACGAAGCGTCCTCGCGTACGTTTCGCACAGCGTCTCCAGGGGCGCTGCGGAGCTATGCCGCACAGCGCCAGTTTTTTGTCTTTCGGGCGAGGGGGGAGGGGTGGTGTCAAACGTCGAGCGCAGCGCTGCGCTGTCCGGATTGCTGAGGCCGCTCAGGGATCGCTCCCGGAATTACACCCCCGTCGGGATGCCACGCGCCGCGTCGCGTCGCGCCGCCGCCGCCGCCGCCGCCGCCGCCGCCGCCGCCGCCGCCGCCGCCGCCGCCGCCGCCGCGTCCCGCTCTTGCGCCGGAGGGAGGACGCGCAGGCAAATTAGGGCAATGTGTGCGCACGGGGCGGAGTGCTGTACAGGGTGTTTCAATGAGCCGAGGTCGCCGTACATAGATGGAATTGGAGCGCCGTAGACCACGGCGTTGTCTGTGTGTGAATGCGATGCCAACAGGGTAATATTGGGAGGTAGACATTAAGGGTGCGTTGTAGTATATTACTAGAAAGTATACGGGGGTAGAACTGAAAGTGCTGGTTAAACGTTCTGTCTTCTTTTTCTCCTTTATATTTATTTTCTCGCTTTCACCATCTTCTTCTTCTTCTTCCCCCTCTCTATCCGTCTTCTTGTTCAATATAGATAATCTTAAAAAAGAGCTACAAGTTACGTACGACTTTTATCTGGAAGCTGCTGTTCAATAAGTTATTTTAATTTCCTTATTCTCGTTACGGACATTAGCGCCCGTAGGCAATGTCATATGCAGAGTAGGCCTATCATGAATATTAATTAAAGCATAAAGTGTTTCTAGCACATTACTGTCATCTTCAGAGTGAAAATGTGGCAACTGGGTATCGAGAAGAAGATGCTGTACTATTCTCTCTGACCTCATCTACCTTGCGTTTCTACTGAGTGTTTCCGTGATGCGCCCAGAACATTTTTATGGTTCAATAAATCTACGTGATAAAAGTACATAAAGTTTCTAAAAATAAAACCATGGCATCTTACTTTACTTTACACTATTAGAACAATATGTGCGCATCTCGGATTCTGATGATGTTTTAGTTTTTATTTATTAATTAAATAATAAAATTTGCAATGTTAAATGATAAGTGCTGAAATAGTTATCCGAGTTAAGAATGTATTTCTGTACTTGTGAATTGACCTAAAAAATAGTGTCAGTTCACCCTTGGTCCTTCTTGCATTTTAATTCTTCGTCATTTTCATTTTCATCTTCAAAATCTGTACCTCTACATTTATCCTTTACTTTTTTAAACAAATGCCGACTATGAAAGGTTTCTGCCTTGTATGTCACATATTATTTAGTGAAGGATAACTATAATCGCTTTTATCATCACAATGATTCCTAACAGCAGTAAGACTCGACTATTGACGACTATTTGTTACCACAAAAGTCTCGAAGATTAGTTTGTGCGCCTTGTTTGTAAGTTTTCTAATATTTATGGTAACTTTCACGCACATTAGAGGTCAGATTTTAAAAACCATCCACATCGAAGGGTGTACCTTTCAGAATTTTTTTGTGTTTTTTAGGCTTCTTCAGCGCTTCCAGAACGTTGTTTTCTTCATTTAGAAAGTCAAGTCAAAAGACAATTGGATAGCGGCTAATTCCTTATTAACGTTTCTAATAATTAAATGGTCCACTTTCTGTAGAAAGGAACCAACTTTCAAATTTGCAAAACATGATTTAATTCTAAATTTTCGTTTCTCAAATGTCACTCTGTCCTGCAGAAAGGATTTATCCATTCACTTGCAAGTATTTGTCAACTATGAACTGATTACGAAAACTCTGAATAAATATGTCACATTTCTCTTCCTGCAGAAAGAATCCTGGTGGTATGATTCCTTTCAGAAGAAAAGTAATTCTGCATTTTGACATTAGAAATGCAAACCTTTCTAACGCACGTACGTAAAAGTTGTAAAAATGGGAAGGTTTAGTGGAACGAGCGACCTGGAACATGATAACGAAGAGAAAAATTAATACAAATAACGAAAACATTTCCTGATTGCATACACGCGAAATCATGCAAGAAAAAGAGAAACAGTACTTCATTTTTATCAGGAAGGGATTTTCATTTGAGGAGAGCTTTCTAAAATCGACATAAAAAGAAGTGGTCAGCCATCTGCAAAACGGATCTGTTTGAGAATAATTTCTGTTTGAGAATATTATAAAATGTTTGATACGGCCATTTTTGCATAAAACATGCTCTTTAATATTCTATTATTTGAAGTGATCGGTACATATCTGCTTGTGGATTTTTTATGAGCAATTAACTTTTAAGCCAATTTTTCTCTGTTCGGTTTCTTTGTGGCTTGGTTCCTTTCTGAATAATGTGGTCCAAATGATCCGTTCTTCTCTTTGAATTACCTCTAAATTACCTGTGTCCATTGTGCTCTAATCATTCACTATGTCACCCGTTCTATTCACCTCGTGTGTCACGTTAACGAACAATTGCCAAAGGAGTATTAGTAAACATAGGGAAAGTAACACTGATCACTTACGGGACTTCACAGTAGTATTTACAATGAAAATTATATGCAAATGCATTATTACAGTACTTAATACTTCTATGTGGTTGTAAGCAGTTTTATGCCAATGGGAGTTTTCAGGCACATTTCTACTTTTTCTTTCTGATACTATCGTATAGCAGAGTTCATTTTCCTACATTTAGTGATAGAGCATTACTTACATTTGTTAGGTAAACAGAGCGTATTTGGATACCAGTCACGGAATAACTTCACTCTATCCAACATTTTAATGAAAATGCATTCAATTTAAACTGAATAAATAATAAATTACATCATACAGAGATATATTTACGAGCCCGTGTTTCATATTTCAACATTTGAAATAAAATTACAATAATCACATGAAAAACAAAATTGTGGAAAATTAAAGGGTAGCTTTAATGTCATTTAATATTTGTTATCTGATTAATGTGTTTTCATCAAATCAAATTTGCATGTGGGATCAAAGATGATAGGACGCACTTATCGCGACATAAAATACTAATGATGTTGTAATGCAATGCACGCGTTGTTAAATTCAATTCGCTTTCCGAGTTCGTTATCATGCAATGAGAATGCCTATCAATTCATCTCACTGCACCATACGCTTGTCATGCTCCAGAAAAATTCAACTGCGGGCACAGGGGGACAGGGTGGCCGCGGTCACCCTGAAAATTTTGAAAAGGGCCCCAATTAGCCTGATGTTATTAAACATCCTGTTCTCTTCATTATGTTAAATATCTGATTTTCCTCCTTTTGACTTGTCAATCGGGAAATAGTGACAATGTGGGCAGCGTACGTCTATACTTCGGTTTTTCTTTCTTGGTGCACGGGGGGGGGTGTCAATAAAATGGAATATCTCACGGTATTTCGCGTCGTTCTCCGTTGTGTCGCCAGGAGTCACATGATCGCCGGCACTGCTCGATACAGTCGCGATCACGCGACTCCTAGCGGCACAACCGAGAACGACGCGAAATACCGTGAGATATTCCATTTTATTGACATACCCCCGTGCGGCAAGAAAGAAAAACCGAAGTATAAGTCTGCCTGTCTCCCCTACCCTACCACCTTCCCCTTCACACCGCCCCAACACGCTTCCTGCCATCCCTCACTGTCGACCACCTGTCCACGCCACCTCTCACCGTTGCTCACTTCATCCCGTGGCTTACCTGCTGATGTCATTGCTCATGTCACGTTATCCTCTGACATTCACGTCTATCCTCACTTAGTCTCCTCGCCTCCTCCACACGTCATGTTTATTTATTTATTTGGTCAAAAACCTGTAAAAACTGTATATGACATATGGGGGAGGACACATCTGCACACATTCGGAATTTTAAAAAAGCGAGATTAGCAATATTATTTGAAAAACTAGACATTTTCGTTTCCGAGTTATAGAAAACATAACTGCAACGGTAAACTAACTGCAGATGTGATTTTTTTGCATTGCTAACAAAATAGTAACTCACCCTCAGCTCTACACCTACCACTAAAAGCAAAAGAAGTGCTCAACAAAACGTGCGCATAGTGAAGCTACAGTTACGTCCAGAAGCAAAACAAGGTCCTCAAACAAACAGTCCTCACTTTGCTTCATCTGTCTTCTCACATCGTCTCGCCTTTTTATGTGGCTCATGGCATTAATATTGTTGTCACTGCAGTGTCTCTGACTGGGAGGCCTTAGGGGTCCAGTCCCAACGGTACCAGGATCTTTGACATTATCTCTCTAGATGGGTCGAGTTCGTGCGCTGACTGGAGGGGAGTTGAAGCGGCCAGCTCATATCGTTAGTTGTCCGTGATTTCTATCTCAACATTAGGTGAATTTAGGAGCAGTACTATAAAAAACGGGTCACGGACCGCGCGAGAACTTTCCTTCTTCTTTCTTTTTCTATTCTCTCCACCTTACACACATTTATTCTTACGTGCATTACACTAAGGAACATGTCGGAAGACCATTTGGAAGCTTAAAGTTTGTCTCGTCTGGGCGGTGCCGCACTGGTGGGAGATAGCTGGCTTGGGAAAACGCCTCAAGCCTACGTGTTAGGTCGGCGCCATGTCTCGCCATCCAGCGGCGGAACCACACCGCCACCTCCAACAATAAAACGTTCACTGCACTTACAGGACTAATTTCCTTAGTAGTTAACGCGTCCGGAAACATTAATAAACCAATGAATCTCATCATCTCCCCGCATTGCCATTTTTTGCCTTCCTTGCCTGATTTCCTCACCAGGACCTTCTTCCAACTTTGCAATCCACCCGATAAATTGCGCCAAGTGGTGACGTTGCCCTACCAACCCCGTCACCGCCCAGATTTTTTGCATCATCTCTCTGTGCCGTCACGCCGAATGGGATGGCGTAGACCAGTGGTATCAAGGTCTGCTACTGGTGGCAGTGGCTCGCTTCGCGGCATTTTGCCATGCCAGGAGCTCTTCTGCGCCACGAGCGTCGGGAGAGGAAACTATAAGTAACCCCGAGGTTTTACAATAGTGATGGCTTGGTCTCTTGCGGTTGAGTTATGAACTGCGTGGAGAGGCGATTTTGTCGTGGCGCTCGTGGCATTGACCTTGAAAACACTGGCGTAGAGCAATTAATTTTGCCAGGCACCGTTTCCGATCGGAAGGTCCTAGGGTTCGAGTCCCTTCGGTAACGGATTTTCGACATTAGCTTCATAGCTAAGTCGAATTCAACCGTTGTCTCCAGGACAATTCTAAAAATCGACTGCTCTAATCGGTAGTTTCCCATATTTTCTCGCGGTAGGTAACATGCGAATGTTAAAGCAGGGCCACAACAAATTGACAATGGACCACGCGCGATATTCCCTTCCTCGTCCTTCTTATATTATATCTTGCACTTATACACATATTTCCCCACTTTTTCACTTACGTACACACATAAATGCTCTACCACCAATGTCGGGAGACCAGTCGGGAGACTAGGGGTTGTCCGGGCTGGAGTGGTGTTTTGCTTGCAGAGTTAACTGCAAGAAGGAAACGCCCACCTGCCAACATATCGCTCGACGCCAGATTTTATGATTTAACATGGAAGAAACGCCGCCACTACCGGGAATATTACAGGCACTATACTTACGTCACTAATGACCGTTTCATTTGACGCGTCGGGAAACACAAAGTAATCAATATGTGCCGCGGAATGAACATTTGTATCTATTTCCGGATGACGAGAGAGGAGAATGGACGAAACGCGAGAATGGATTAGGAATAGAGAGTGGGTAGCGCACTTGAGTGTCAAAAGTGTGGGCTGAAAATAGTTGGAGGAGCAGAGAGGGAACGGGTTGGTCAAAGACGGAAGTGAGTTTAAGATGAGAACAAGGAGGGCTGGGGCGGTGGCAGAGAAGGAACGGGAGTGATGAGGCGAAGTACAGGGCGAATCGCGGAAGTTGGTGAAGGTAGGGTGATGGCGGAGCGAGAGAAAGAAGCGAGAGTATAGCGAGGACGAAGCCAGTCGGGACGGAAACGGGGCAAATGGGGGCCGAGGAGAGGAGAGGTGGGTGGGTCGGGGAAATAGAGGATGAAAGACAAGGGAACTGAACCAAAACGAGAAGGTCAATAGTGGCAGTGTTATGGCAAAGCTGGAGAGAGCGAGGGGAGAGGAAGGCGGGGCGAGATGAAGTGGGTAGAGCTGAAGAAAAGCGGGAGAGAGGCGATGCGAAGTGAGGCGGGTAGAGCTGGAGAAAAGCGGGAGGAAGGCGGTGCGAAGTGAGGTGGGTAGAGCTGGAGAGAAGCGGGAGGAAGGCGGTGCGAAGTGAGGTGGGTAGAGCTGGAGAAAAGCGGGAAGAAGGCGGTGCGAAGTGAGGTGGGTAGAGCTGGAGAGAAGCGGGAGGAAGGCGGTGCGAAGTGAGGCGGGTAGAGCTGGAGAGAAGCGGGAGAGAGGCGATGCGAAGTGAGGCGGGTAGAGCTGGAGAAAAACGGGTGGAAGGCGGTGCGAAGTGAGGCGGGTAGAGCTGGAGAAAAGCGGGAGGAAGGCGGTGCGAAGTGAGGCGGGTAGAGCTGGAGAGAAGCGGGAGAGAGGCGATGCGAAGTGAGGCGGGTAGAGCTGGAGAAAAACGGGTGGAAGGCGGTGCGAAGTGAGGCGGGTAGAGCTGGAGAAAAGCGGGAGGAAGGCGGTGCGAAGTGAGGCGGGTAGAGCTGGAGAGAAGCGGGAGGAAGGCGGTGCGAAGTGAGGCGGGTAGAGCTGGAGAGAAGCGGGAGGGTGGCGGTGCGAAGTGAAGTGGGTAGAGCTGAAGAAAAGCGGGGGAAGCGGTGCGAAGTGAGGGTCTGCTGGGGCTGGTCGATTCAGACAGCCATGGCGGCGCCGCCTTCATCGCCACGTTTATCTCCATCAGCCGCAATCGCGCAGGTGAACGCGAGTGGGAGGGCGGGCGCCTGCTCGGACGAGCGGATGTAACGCGATAACTTCCGTCAATTACGGCTATTGAGACGAATGTGCACGTTCTGGTGCTACCACCGCGGCCCTCCACACCCCCTGCTTCAGACACACGTCCGCAGACCAACGAATCCCTTCGCCCTGTCCTTCTCCTTCCTCTGCCGCTATGATTATGCCGCTTGCCGCCTATGATTATGAGTGAATAGGTACAGGCTTGGGTGTACGCGAGGGGACCTAGGTCCGTATACGTATGTGAGCGTGTATCATTGTATGAATGTATATGTGTAAAATGTAAGTTAATTATCTAAATGTTAGTATATATGTATTTTCATTTGTAGTATATGTATGTCAATGACATTTGCATGTGCTAGGAAATGAAAAAGAAAATTTGTTTGTTTTTTTAAATTTTTTTGATATTGTTTTCATTTTAAAATTTTAATCGTACCAGTAATTGTAATTGTATTTTCATATTTTTGCATTCTGCCACTGGGCATCTTCCCAATTGTCGAATAAGGCTTATATCTATATCTATCTGCAGCGACTCGTACGGAGGCGGATTCTGGCTCTAACAACGTCGAAGTCAGCCACAGCCTGAAAGAGAATTTTAGCGCCTGTCAGTGTTATTTGTGGTTTCTCCGATTAATACCAGGCGAATGTCGGAGTAGTTCCCTAACAATTGGACCATGAACAAGGAGCGCAATATTTTCTTTCCTTTCCTTGTCTAATTCACATCTCTTTCTTACAAAATCCTACCCTTACATGCAGTGAACTACATCACATGTCGGGAAGCTAGTCGGGACCTTAGAGCTTATTTCGATGGAGCTGTGCCTTGCTCGGGGACACATCTGGAGGAGGAGATTCCCCGCAAACCGACGGTGTAGTTCGGCGGCAGATCTCACCATCCGGCATTGGAGGAATCACAGCAAAATCCAGACATAAAACAGTTACTAAATGGAGAAGACTAAATAACCAGCAAATAACGTTCCCGTAATCATCAATCAATCAATTCTTCTACTTCCAGTCGAGTGTTTCTCTATTCTCATGAAAGATGTTTGGGTTAGGAAAAACGACGAGAAAACCATTCAAGATGTTTTTTTCTGATTTTGGTAAATTTTGGATGTGTTACAAGTAGTGACCGAAATTCGATGCAAAAGCTTAGTTTTTACCTCTAGTCTGAAGTATACTGACAGGGGATGTGTTTGAAGAATTCCCCCATTTCATATTATTTAAACATGATAAAATTATGGATATCTTACGTATTTTACCTGTCTTTTTAATCATAAAATATATGCAGATTGATAATTATTCTTCATATTTTGTTTTGAAAAGTAAGTTACTCATTTATTTACAGATGGGTAAAAATTTTATATCTTCCACCATAATTTTTAATCGTGGAAAGTTATTTCTATTTACCTGTTCATATAGATTTCCACATGATTTCTGGGGTAGCCACCGTATTCATTTATTTACTGCATTTATCTTAATAAATTTATTGTTTAATACTATGTTTCTCGATATACTTAGTACATTGAAACTAATGTCAATTTCTTGTATTTGAATTGAGCATGAAATTTGAGAGAGAAATCAGAATCGCTTCTAGTATTGCGAGTTGTCGAGTCCATTGTGAACTTCGTAAAGACTGCTTAACACATGTGAACTGAACTTCTACATGTTTCAGAGGGATTATGAGACAAATGTGAGAGAAACATTAAATATACTAAAAAGAAAGGAAACTCATTCTTACATTTTATGAAAGTGAACATTTTTTGAAAGTTCATAAACATTCATAATAATATAATTCATAATAATTCTACATTTCATGAAAGTGTAGTTTTATTTTATGAAATTGGAAATAGAAACTTAAAATTGAAATTTTATGAAAGTGATTGCTGAGTGCATTTATTTACAGTGTTAAAACATATTTTCAATAGTGATTGTGAAATACATTTAGAGGCAGACTTTCCATTGTGAAAACTAATTCCTTTAACATTATTTTAATATTATTCAGAATGTCAGTGAGATGTATAGTAAGAGTTAAGTATCGGATGAATTTACTGTGAGTAAAAACTATAAGAAACAGTGTTAAGTTGTACCCGATATATTCTATAAGCCACATTTAAATATAGTATATGTTTAAAGTTTTACTGCTTAAACCCATACGTATTTGATGCATAAAAGTTCGGTTTCTAGTTACAAGTAGGCTAACCAGATTTCTTTGAGACAAATGCGGGACATGAGGATTGCAAAAACGAGACAAAGATACATTTACATTTTTTATTCAAGAGTACAAAAAACAAATTTAATTACAAGAAAATATTTACATTAAAATTATTTTCCAGAGATAAAATGTCTAAAAATGTAATTAGAATTCAAAGTGGAAGGAACCGGTCTTTTACCACTACTGTTGTTCATTATATTCTTCTGTGATGATGAAGTCCCACAAAACATATTTTTGCGTCTTTAAAATCTTATTACATTCAATACTACTTCAGAGCATCTATTGAACTATAATGATAATACTTTATAGCTGCGTACATAAAAATACATTTCTGTATTCCAGTACAAATTAACTGAAGAACGGGACAGCTAGGACATACCTGAACTAGTGGTGCTACAAAATGGCACAGACTTTCTCGTATTACTTTGTTTTCTAATATCTTTGGTCTGTGCTAAATTTATGGTCTTGCTTCATCATCTTGCCAGCTGCTATCTACAGTCACCCAAATACATATTTTGACGTTTTCTCAATTTTACTGTTTCCTAATGGTAGATTCGAAATATTACTTTTAGAATATTAAAAAAGTAAAAACTCGTCATATTTGGAAATATACGTTGAATATTTTGGAGCCTTTAAAAAAATCGTTTAAGCTCTCGTGTAAATGCGAAATTTGAAGCTCTTTTTCACAGGAATATTTTAGCTTTAAACGAAACACTTCATTTGAAGCACTTCTTCTCAAAAATTCAATAATGTTTACAAACATCAGGAAATGTGTGTATTAACGGAATGAGAGATATTAAAAAAATACATTTGTGTATTTTTCTGAAAAACAACAACAAAATAATACAGCAACAATAATTTTATGCCACCTTAAACAGTAAAATTAGCACTATTCATATGTAAAGTTTGAAGTAAAAATATGAAGCCGTTTTTGAGAAAATGGTGTTTGAGCGATTCTGAAAACGCGGAATTTTGAGCTGGACAGATGGAACAGACGCACGGGCATTTTGAAAAAATAACAATTTTTCGGTATCATAGGACCCCAAAACGTGTATTTCCGTTGAAATCTCGAAATCGATTTTCCGCAGCATTACATAACTTTTCTATACTACGTATTACTCCGTACATACGTACGAATACGAGAAAGTAAAAACGAGCAGTCTTGTTCTAAACGAAACTCTAAGTCACCGTAGTCCTTCTAAATACGTTGGGACCAACAAATAAACCCTTCGATTTTTTTAAAATTCTGCAAACAAATGTTTTAAGTGGTGTTAAATCACCCTCCAAAAGCGGGGACGTAAAGATATGAATTTACTGATTTGCTTAGAAATATTTTTCGAGCACACCAATTTGCCAAATGTTTCTGAGCAAATCATTACATTTTTGGATTATATTATTTGCACATATATTATTTTTAATGTAACATTATATATTTTATTAATACACATTTCTAATGTGCATTAGTCACAAATATTTTGGAATTGCGTTTGCGTAAAATATTTCGTTTTTTATGAAGAGTAGTGAAATCACCACTATTTGCTCTAACATTTTGTAAATGATTCCATAGTTTTAAACGCTCGTCTTTCCTGTGTTTGACGTTGTTCAATCTTCAAAAAATTGCATAATTTCCGGATTCATATCCGTAGATCAACAAGATCAAAATTAGTGCCTACGCCTCTTTATCAAGTTCAATTGTTTTGCTCTCTTCACGCATGCGTCGTGCCTTCACCCCATTTCCTCGGCACTGCCATTCCTATCTCACAACGAAATTTCGGAGCCTCCTGACTTGCAGTGTGAAACCGAGAGAGATGGCGCGGGGTCTCTTGTGACCCCACGTATCTTTGCTTAGCTGCAGTTGCCTAATTTTGCGAAACAGAAGCTTCACATTTCACATACCTTTCACCACATTCTTTAGCTTTTGTCTGAAAGACTTTCAAAATTGTATATGTAATACTTCATTATAAATGTTTGTTAAACGAATACAAGCATCTTAAATTTCATACTTTTTCTAAGTTTTGTGTTGATTGGCTTTGAAGCATTTTCAATAAATTGTTTGTTTCTATGTGAGACAATGTTAGAAAATGAAGCTTACTTAATTTTCTGATACCTTTGTCGTTGAAATATTCAGGAAAATGTAAATGGAATCACTACATAAAAAAGATAAATTATAATTTTTCCCTTTTATTTGTTTTAATTCCTCAACTGCATGTTTGTTTATAATATTGCATCAAGTTAATACGACCTTATAAATTATTGATTATAATTAAAATAACTAATTTTGCGCTTATTTCTTTCTAAATATAATTTTATAAAGAAATAATTTAAAGGGGTCAGAAATGACTCCTCGCCACCTCTAACGTGACACCGGCAACCGCCACCTCTCCAGGGTTAACCCGAAAGCCCCAACAACTTCGTCGGCGGATGTTTTCTCGCACTCATCTCCAGATTGCGACCGGGAGAGGTGGCTCAGGGCATCAACTTTCATCACTGCAGTCCGTCTTACCGAGAGGTTCTGGATTTGAGTCCTGACGGTTCCAGGATTTTCTAGCCTTGTTAAATAGCTAGGTCAAAGTGCGTTGCTATCTCGAGGAGAATTCTAGCAGCCGGCTGTTCTGATCGGTAGTTTTCCGTGTTTTCTCCGATCAATACCAGACGAATGCCGGAGCAATAGCCTAAGAGGTGGGCCATGGACTGCGCGCCATCTTTCCTTCCTCTTCCTTGTGATATCCTGATATCCTCAGCCCTTATTTACACACACACACACACACACACTTGTATGCACTACACTACCACACATGCCGGGAGACCGGTCGAGAGATTAAAGCTAGTCTCGTTGGATTGGTGCTCCATTAGTAGTTGATATCTGGTTGACGGAAACCCCTTTAGCCGTCGATAGGTCGGCGCCGAATCTCACAATCCAAGCGAGAGACGGTCATCACCACCCCTCGAGGAAAAAGCATCTACCACACATACAGGACTAATGACCTTAGCAGTTGACGCACCCGAAATCACTTATCAGTCAATCAATAAAGTCAGCCTCATTTGCCTAGCAACAGCCATTCCAAACCTAACTACGATATTTCGGAGTCTCCCGACTTGCACTGTTAACCCGAAAGCGCCTACGACTACGTCGGCGGATGTTTTTCTCGTGTTCATCTCCAGATTGCGTCCCAGCACCCAGGGAGCCTCATAACCGCTTCGTAACTGTACGAAACGAGATGGCGCGCAACGTAGTATCAGCGTTACGGGGCCGTAATGGGCCAAGGGAATTCTCTGGCCGCCGTAATGGTTCTTTTTTTCCCCCTTTTTCACTCTCGTAAATCGCGCCTCGGCGATGTACAAACTGCTCGAGCTTTTTATAAAATGTACCACCAGCGGGAAATTGGAGACGATGTTGTTTGATTTCTTTTCCCATCTTTATTTGTGTGCGTGTGCGCGCCGGGGATGTTCTCGATTGGTGTGTTTCTCTAACGGTTTTTCCTTTTTTTGTGGCTTTTTTCGCTGGCTGTTTCGTTATTTTTGTACGCGCCCGCGCGTGTGCGGAGGTTGTTTGTAATTTCAAAACAGATCTGACACTGGAAGCTCTGTGGTTGTAGGACCGGGTGGAGAAGAGGCTAGAATGTTACGTTTTGCGGTGCAGGACTTGTTTGTGTCTACGAGTTATTAATTGGAAACGTACGTTGAGGTATTGTGTTTTTTGTTCTGCAGTGTGGTTGTAAGCAAATGCCACTGTTTGTGTTATGTGACCCGTTTTGGTCTTTGTGTCGTTAAATAAAGTATTTTTTTTGTTTACAAGCAAAGTATTTCATTTATGTCGTCAAAGCTATTAGGTATATGAACTGTCACTTCTGTGATTTCTATTTGCATTTGGTAGCAACAACATGTTCGTATTTTAAATGAACTATTAATTACGTTTTTGATGTTGCGTTACCACATGAGTCGATTAGCAGAAGCCAGAGTTTTGTCGCAGCATGGCTGATTTTAAAACAAAGCTATACATTTGACAGTTGTCGGGGTATAAAAATTTACCACCCTATGAGCTCTATTTTAGAAACTTTTATAAAGAATTTACCTTATTAGGGTGCCGGTTATTTTGCAATAATCAAAGAAAATCGAAAATATTTTGTTTTGAGATTAATGCTTGCAGACCTGAGTCACTTCTTTTATATATTTTATATAACAAATTAAAAAATCAAAAATTTAAATTCCAGAATTATTTTGTAAAGTATTCCACCGCACATTCTTGTTCACGCAATCAACGTATGTAATCTATTATAATTGTAGTACGTACTACAGTCATATTCTGTAACTCAAAAATCCACATCGTTTAAAATCTTGTTCTCTGTCTTCTAACTTCTTTATATACATTTGCATTAATTTTTTTCTGAGAGAAGAAGATGAGGAAAGAAGAATGAATTAATTAATTCATCCCGATTTGTCTCTGATTTATATATTTTCTCTACACTATTTGCAGTGGAGTTCATTGGGAAGGTTTTTTACTTTAGTTATAAATCAACCTGTTTATTATTTCAAAAACGAGTTTATTTGTAACTATACAACTTTATTGTAAAGTAATTATTAATTGATACTTTGCGAATGTTTCAGTTTAGTAGTGATATTTTCCTCAGAGTTAAGAAATACAAAAAAAACAACACCATGTTACATTCTTGACTAAGAATATAAGTAAAAAGTAAATAAAACTAAAGAAGTGAAACTCGGATCAATAATGTACCCCTATCCCTTTCCCTACTTAGGCCTACTAACCGGTCACGAAATGACAGCCCTAGGCCGCGTGCAACGATTTGACGAGCGCCTGATGGTCGCAGATCTGCCCCAATTTCATCAATTCCCCCGCGCGCCTGCCTCGTCCGCATCGGCGCGGCCCGGCCCTGCCGCGCCCAGCGCAACCCGGCCCCAGCTGGGCGCAATTGTGGCCGAATGGAAATTGATGGCGCGTCCGAGGGCCTAAGCGCTGGCGAGAAGCCGGGGAAGGGGGAGTGGGAGAGCCTGTCAGGTGTATCCCTTGCGTTCTACTCCGCTCGCGCAGTGGTGTCTATTGTTCTATTGCTGTTACCTTTCGGTACAAGAATGAAGATTAAGTGATGGCACCCAGGCGGGCAATAGACCGCACGCGATCTTTCCTTCCTCTTCTTTGTGATAGCCTCTACCCTTATTTACACACACACTTGTACGCACTACACTACCACACATGCCGGGGACGGACCATGCACCACCGCTTCATCGGGACTAGCTTTAATCTCCCGACCGGTCTCCCGGCATGTGTGGTAGTGTAGTGCATATAAGTGCGTGTGTAAATAAGGGTTGAGGACTGCACTGACCTGCTTCCTCTGGATATTTTTATTCAAAATTATAAATTATATTAGAACGGAAAAAGAAAACTGAGAGCCACTTCTCTCAGTTTTTATTGTCTTAACAGTGTGATTATCAAGGGCACATATTGCCATTTAATACATTTGTCGTTTTGTTTCGTTTTCCTTGCTGTTTTGTTCCGTTTGGATCACGAAAAGTCACTGAGTCATAGAAACAGCATTTTTCTCTTATACGCGCCCGGCAACAGCTTGTGTCAATTTTCAAGGCGCACTAACTCTAAAAACTAATGTTAATTAAAACGACTGTTATTAGCCACAGAGGTGCTTTTTGGGAAACGGAGGATACTTATGAAAAATGAGTCAATAAGCCCATGCCCAAAATAAAGCTCAAACGCACCCTCCAAATCAAGGTACACTATGCAGCGAACTTCGACATCGACCAAAGTCGGCTATTAATCCTCTAACTCCGATTCTATATCATTTCTACTCTACCTTTTTGTTTATTTCTTTAATTTTTTTATTATACACACGATTTTTACCAAATTGAACCTAATATCTATGATACAAAATTACAGGAGGGCAGAAATTTTATCAAAAGGGTTCCTGTTTAAATTGACTCTCCTGCTAAAAATGTCGCGCCCCTGGACTGTCATACGTGTATGTATATATATATATATATATATATATATTGAGACGAGTCGTGGATTGACTCTGCACAAAATTAAGAAGAGAGAAATAGAGATATAAGGGACAGGGATTCTTGTCCGGGAATGGGCTCCGGCTTTAATCATGCATACACTAGAAACTGTGATTAACAAAATTTTCCTTTTTATTACACAAATAACTATTTTACAAATGGGTGGCCTTTAACCTTTACGTTCGCATTCCTTCTATTCCCTATCCTATGCTTAACTATATTTGAAAAAAAAACCTTGATACAAAATCAATGCTCTCCAAGGGCTCACTGTTTTCCCTCCCTACCATTCCCGCCGTTCTACCCGTGACACTCCAACCTGAATAGCGTCTCCAACCGCTCATTCCTCCGCTGGCGAGCCGGCGCCGGGCGCCGCACTGCTGCGTTCTGGCCTCTTCGTACCGCCAGGGAGCCGATGGAGGGGAAGGGAGTCCTGCGAGGTCGCCCTGGTCGCTTGTTTCCTCCGCTGCTTGTCGACGCGTCGTCTGCCGCCGGGCCCTTCGGGGATCTTCGTTGGCTTCGGCCGCGTTCGGGAGACCGGCGGCCCCTCCGCCACCGTTGCCTGCCCTCACCCCACTCTCGGCCGTTGTCGTGCTCCTCACGTTTGTACAACGTTGCTACTACATTCGCCTGCGGATTTTCACTTCGGCATTAATTATCGTCGACTGTTCACCTAATTTATCATTAGTCAGGTCGATTGCAGATATGGACTGTTCCGTTTCTTCTCCTGATTCCATTCACACCACGGGGATATCATTCAAGGCAGGCTATACTCCACTACGATCTGATGGCCGCTTCGTCTTGTTTCACTCCTTAAACTGCACTTCCACATTCGTCACTCAATTTCCTTAACCAACACCTTCCCAGTTCAGTGGCGCAACACTTACGTGCATTCCTTTCTCCGATTAACAGTCTGTATCGCTTCACCCGTCTTCGTCCGATGATTAATTTGCCGCCACCCTTCGCACGTCCGAACTCTATCAACTTTTATTCCCCACTGTCGGGCCTCGTGGCCGCTGCGGTGCTTCTCGCGAACCGACTCCGGTTCCTCGCACCCGACTCCGTGTTGCGCTGGCCGGTGCCGCGCAGTTCAAATTATTCATATTCGTCAGAACGCATTGTTATCACGTGAGTGATAACAATTCGTTTCCATATATATATATATATATATATATATATATATATTTATTTATATATCAATATATACATATGTGTGTGAGTGTGTGTGTGTGTGTTTGTGTGTGCGCGTGTGAGTGTGAGTGCGTGTGCGTGTGCGCGCGCGTATGTGCGCGTGTGTGTAAGAAATTCGTGTTCCTGTAAATGATTCAAGTTCCCTTCCACGCATGCCTTCTCGCGGGCGAGAACAGGCTGAAACAGAAATATTACATCCACGAAAATTGTAATTTTTAATTTGAAACCTTTTTGTTAGTACGATACAACTACATGATGTATTGCAAAACCTGTCAATTTAATTGAATCAAGTACACTCGTTCATACGATTACTGATATTAATGTGTGGCAATGTAAATTAGTAGCTGGTATTGGATTCATGTCCTTCATTACACTGTTATAACAACTCTTTGATAAACCAGGGAGGTGCAAAGTTAACAAAGGCCAATGGTAGTCCAAAATAAAAGTTTTTAACCTTCTACAATAATCGTTGAACGTCAGAAATTATTTTCCCCATCATTTTTCTAAATTACAATTTTATTCTTGCTGTACCTCTTGATTATTTCAATCATAGTCCGAACATTCTCTTACGTCATGAAATCACCGTCATTTTATCTACCATTAATGTGTTCAGTATTGCTGCCTTATTTGCAGTCTATAAACATTTGCCGTCCTCGCCGATAGTCGAAGTCGTGACTATCCTTGTAAGTTTCCCGTTTAGCGAATTTCATTATCCAGTTGTTTTCATTATTATTACCTTCTCGTAATCCAATAATATTCTTCTTCACAATTATAACTATGAACATTTTAATTCATTTAACTTACAAAGTACAATTTTTTAAAATTTTATTTCTTGTTCGGTATTTCAGCCTTTCAAGAGCGTTTACATACGATTTCATTAACGTTTTAGGATGAATCATCCTCAGGTCTGTCAATACACTTCCTGTATATGTTTGCTAGATAAGAAAAAAGACTTTGATAATCAGTCGTTGGTATTGTGTGTGATAAGTGTAAGAGAGAGGAAGAGAGAGAGAGAGAGAGAGAGAGAGAGAGAGAAAGTACATTTTAACATTCATATATGGGGTAAGGGATGAGAGTAGGACAAGAAAGAGAAAGGAAAGTTTGCGGCGTTCCGAGACCCGATTTTAGAGTGCTGCTTTGGTATTTGGATGGTGTTTATCGGAGAAACCGCGAAAAAATACCGATCTGAGCAGCCAACCGCTGGAATTCTCCTTCAGACAGCAGCTCCTTAGTTGTGTAGCCAGTGTCGAAAATCCTGCCACCAACGAAGTTCGAACCCTAGGACCTCCCGGTTTTAGACTGTGTAAGGACATCAGTTGATGCCCTGAGCCACGTACCTACAGACACGGGTAATACTGGTCTTCTTTCGTGAACTATCCTTGGGGCTGAGCGTTGTAGAATTTCTGATTGAGTTACGTTTGTATTTTTCTCGCCGTCACCATTGTCGTCTTGTTTTTGTTTCGAGTTTCAGTCGCTTCTATTGGCCTCTCCGCCTTCTACCTTGTGCGTTGCCTGCTCCTTCGTGGTCCCTCGGCTTCATGGTGGCCTCGCTCCGTTCTCGCTTTGCTGGCACCACCTGACGCCTGGGGACCATGACCTCCTGCCCTGCGACCCTCATCCGACCTCGCTTCTAATGAAAGCCAGGCTACCAACCCCTGAGAGAGAAATTGCCCGTTCGAGAACTCAGTTTTACCGAAAGTGTTAAAAAGGTTATAAATTAAGAAGCAAGAAATGGGAAGGTAGATTGTTAGTAACGAGTGTATTAAAACTTTTTTCAATTTGATATAGGAAATTTCGGTTTTATCTTCAACTTGCAGATTATATACAGGTAACAATTTCTGCTTTGGAACTCCTGACAGTTTTTCGGGGAACTTTCAGTGATATAGAAGATTAAAAATCAAATAATTAGAATGTTACCTAATAATGAACACCTCGTACTTAAATATTCAAGGGACGAAAAGTTTCCTGAATAACTAACCATGTAAGAGTATTAAATACGATCGGCTTAAGTTATGCGTTTATAAATTATCTTTTTAGACCCTTGACATATTGGATGCAGAAAAATGATAGTATGGTAAGTTGTGAATGCAGGTGGAATCTAAAATTACCATGAATGCGAATCAATCGAATGTTCATGTTCTAACAAGAAATGTTCGTGATCTTGGGACAATTGCGCGTACAAATAGTAATTTACAGAGGAAGCCTATCTTAAAAAAACAACTGCACACACTGAAAAAAAGGATTGCTTGCCGCACATTAAAATTCGGTTCTCCCAACCAAATTTAATAGTAAAATATGACCCAGCTATTTGTGTGGTTGACGCAACCTCGGCGCCATGTGTGAACCTCCGTGGTGCTCTCAACCACCGCTGGGTCTTGTGATTCCCATGCCGACGTAGGGTCTTGAACCACAAAATGTTTGCAGTGCGTGGTTGACTGTCTCGGAACTTCGGTGGGTGGTTGAACAAACCAAAATTTAGTGCTAGTTCCTAGATAAATGTTTACACCAAAAATGGAAAATTTTGCATCAACCCTTGTTTGCATGTATGCTTACCTTCTTTTGTACTCGTACCTGTAGCATTAAATTGTTGGTTATGTAGTTAAGAAATTATAAAATTTTTCAGAATTGCATAAATTTGTGCGTATGCAAGACACTTCAAAACCACAAGTAGAGACAATGTCAAAATTCAAATTTTCAATTAAATTCAGTGTGAATTAATTGGATAAATGAATTAAATTTTGTATAATTTTGTAAAATTATGTAACAATGTCTGGAATCAAATTTTATATAAACATGATTCTAAAAATTGTTACATTTTAAAAATTCAACTGAAAAAGAAGTAAGAAGTCAATTTGAAGAATTTTTTTAACAAAGATTTTGCAAACTTGACACTAAAAGTACTTGCTGAATAGAACTAAGATATATAAAAATTAATTCTGAAATAATTTCATTCATAATATTTTGCCAAATATTTTCACTCTTAACATTTAATAGCAACAAGTAAACACTCTTAAGATCCCTAACCAACACAAAAAAAAATTAAGCAAAACTCAATACAGTATTTGTAAAATCAATTAACCAACTCAAAAATATAGAGTATTTCTTAGTTCATTTCTTCAGTCCTTTGTTTCACCAAGTCATTTGCAACTTGTGGCACACAACCATCACTTAATAAAAGTTTAAATTTCTTACATTCCATGAAACTAATTTATTAGTTTTAACCGTCACATAATCTCTTTTAAGACCAAGTTGCAAATGACTCCACTGAAACAAGGGTCAGAATAAATTAACACACAAACTCAATCACATTAAACTGATAAGTTTTGCAGGCATGAAAATCACAAACAGGAATATGAACAAATGTGAAAGCAATTGAAATAGATATATTTGGGAAATTGATATGAGAAAAACACTTGATGGATACTTATAAATGCTTCCTTATATTTTAAATAATTATTTACATTATCTTTTTATACATTTAAAATGAACATTTCACAGCAACAAGTTTTAGCTAGTAAGTGCCCTAGGCGCCACAAAAAATAAAACTTTACAATGAAGCCAAATACTGAAAAGTAAGATACTAGTTTTGCATCTGAGAACAATGCAAGTTTTCTTATGTAGTAAAAACCACACAAGAACATTTTGGAAACAGCCCATTGCCTTGTATAACACAAAAATTGCATGCAGCGCTTACTCCTTTAGAATAAGAAATATGATAAAGAGATGAAAATCCATTTTATTTATGCACATTATTAATGTTATTTTATTGAACTTCTAATTAGTACTTGCAGGCCTCTCAGTGTTTAATGAGGTTCAAATTAGTCTAATCAAATAAGTTTCGTTGTCCAAAAATAGTGAGTCAGGAAACAATGTAAACATTGTTTACGAAGAAATAATAATTACAAGAGGAAATAGCTTTTATAAATGCATTAATCATGACCATTTCTTTGCATCAATCCCACACTATAATAAGTGTTCCCAAATCACAACCCGTCGAGGTGGGTTGGTCCACGTCCTGACGGGGGGATGCAGAGAAGGCTCTCAAGTGTTCCTTTCTCCATTTTTTCATCTTCTTGCTTCTCATTTCATGTCATGTACGTTCTTTTCACTCCTTTTTCTTCCTCACTGGCCTTCTCTGTATGCTGAACGCCCACCCATGTGTTTGCCGTGCATGGCGACCCGTGTCGGAGGGAATGTGTGTCCTGGCAGTTGAGAGACCTGTTTGTTTCCCAACTAGTCCTGGTGCTATGTCTTTTGGCTTGCACTAAGGGGTACGTCTACGTATTTTTGGGGAACATTCCTTGTAGGTGTCAATACACTCGCTTTGGCCTCGGACTCTTCTAGACGGGCGGTCGGGAGCTAACCCACTCCCGATCAATCGGCTCGGACTAGGTCTTGCACTGAACTCCAGGGTGAGCGGGGGGATCCACGGCGGTGCAGCGCTGTGAATTCCCCTACTATATCTCCGTGTCAGCCCTGGCACCCCAGTGGGGTGTCCCCTTGTTGGGCTCCATGGTGGGTGGGGAGCACGGAGACGAATCTGCTTCAATCGTATGGAGCCCAAAACAAACCCCTTGCCCCCTTCCGCAAGGAAGAGGCGATGTGAGACGGTAGATTTGAATAGCTTCTTCCTTCGGGAAGAGAACAAACCAAAGAAACCTCGGTTTCTTGTCATGTCGTGTGTTGAAGTTGAAAAATCCTTCAAAAGTGTTAGTGCGGTCCGCCTCGCGCGAGCCATTGAAGACTGTTTTGGAAAGCTGCAAGCGGTCGTGCGACAGAGGAATGGTACCATTCTTTTCGAAGCGCGCACCGACGAGCAGATTGACAAGATCCAAAAAACCAAGCAGATTGCCGGCCTCCAAGTGGAAGTGACCACTCACCCTACCCTTAACTTATGTAAGGGAGTGGTCAATCACGAAGACTTTGCGCTTGAAAGCGAGGACGAACTTCTCTCCTTTTTTAAGAACCACGGCGTTACGGAGGTGTATAGGATCAGGAGGAAGGAGAATGGGAAAGAGATCCCCACTCCCACCTTGATCCTGACTTTTAATCTCCCTTCTCTCCCAGAGAAAATTAGCTGTGGGTACTATAACCTTCGCGTGCGGCAGTATGTGCCGAACCCCCTGCGCTGCTTTAAGTGCCAGAGGTTCGGTCATACACAACAAAGGTGCATGGCCGTAAGCCCTGCTTGCGCAAAGTGCGGTAATTCCGCGCACGATCCCAACCCTTGTTCATCACCTGCCCGCTGTGTAAATTGTGAAGGAGACCATGCGGCCAACTCTAACAAGTGCCCCACATATCTCAGAGAGCGGGAGATCCAAAGGATTAGGGTGACGGAGAAGGTATCTTTCCCGGAAGCGAAACGCCGATACCTGGTGAAGAACCCTGTTGATCTCAGGCGTTCTTTTTCTAGCACTCTGGCGAACACGGTCAAAGCGACGAGCATTCAGTCCTCTCCTGCTACTCCTCCAGTAGCGAACTTTTGTTGCCAGGTATCCCCAGTGGACTTCCCTGAGGAGACATCGCCTTTGCAAGGTGGGAAAATAATAATCCCCACAAAATTCAAGACACCACCCAAGAAGACAACAAAGACAAAGACAGAACAAGAATCCACTTCTCAGCCGCGCAAGAAGGCTGATGTCACACGGCCTATTGGCCTGGACAAGAAAAATGATAGATCCTCGAAACTCCGACCACCTACCCCGACTCCTGAAACTCGCTCTGAGCGATCTCTCAGCCTGTCGAGCAGTGGTCAGGACGAGTCCGCCTCGGAGGAAACTTCAGCCGGGATGGACACTCGCTCCTTCGGGCGGCAGAGGCGAAAAAAGGAAAAGAAGAAATCCTCTTAACTTCTTAAACAACGGCTCTCCTATCCTGGAATCTGAACGGATTTTCTCTCCGACGGGACGAATTAAAATTCTTATTGTCCCGTTATACACCATCAATTTTCTGCTTACAGGAAACTCATCTTTCTCCACCACGGTCCATACACTTTCGCGGTTTCACCCCTTATAGGGTTGATGTCGATGACGGCCTCCGCGCTCACGGCGGAGTTACTACTTTGGTCCAGGATTCGCTGTATTCTGCAGAAATCCCTGTTCACACAGATCTTCAAACAGTTTGTGTGCGGGTGTATCTGCCGTCCCTCTCACTCACCGTATGTAATATCTATATTCCCCCAAGACAAACGGTGTCGGCTGAAGACCTTCTAAGTCTAATAAACCAATTGCCCACACCTTTTTTGGTTGTGGGTGATGTAAACGCCCACAGCCCTCTTTGGGGTTCCTCTCGTACGTGTCAAAGAGGTGCTATTTTGGAATCTGTCATCGACACCATGAATTTGGCTATTCTCAACACTGGGGAACCAACTCATTTTGCCGTAGCTACGAATTCTAGCACGGCTATTGATGTAGCCCTTTGCAGCTCTTCACTTGCTACTGCTATGCGGTGGACCATATTAGAAGATCTTTATGGAAGCGACCATTACCCCACGATTGTCCACATTGATCATCTTCGCCGTAGCTGTGCACGGCCCCCTCAATGGATCGTGCGACGAGCTGACTGGTCGACATTCCAGAATAATGTTAACCTGTCAGACGGTCCCTTCGGAAATGTGGACGAAATGACAGAACATTTTAATAGCGCTGTACTCGCTGCCGCTTCCACCGCAATTCCGAAGGCAAGTGGTAAACCGCGACACCCTTTCGTTCCGTGGTGGAATGAGAACTGCTCGAGAGCGGTCAGTGCTCGAAAAAAGGCACTGGCACGTCTCAGACACTATCCAACAGTGGATAACTTAATCGAGTATAAAAGATGCCGGGCGAAGGCTAGAAGAACTATCGTAGAGAGCAAAAATGCATCGTGGAGAGCGTACGTTTCGTCTCTCAATTGTCACACGCCACCACGCCTGGTATGGAGAAAAATTCGACAGATAAGAGGACACTCTTTACCAAATACGGTGCCAGGTCTCCTGAAAAACGGAGAAATGATTACATCTCTAGATATGATTGTAGAAGAACTCGCCGCGCACTATGAAGCCATGTCAAGTTCGGCGAACTACGCTCCTGACTTTCTTTTGATCAAAGAAAGGATGGGGAGCCGTCCGTTGGATTTCTTCTGCAGAGCGTGTGAAGATTACAACACACCTTTCTCCATATCGGAATTGCGCTCTGCTCTTGCATTGGCCAGACGAACTGCCCCAGGTCCTGATGAAATACACAACTTAATGTTACAACATCTTCCTGATGTGGCGATGCAATTTCTCCTCCGCCTTTATAATCGCATCTGGGAAGAGCACACCATCCCTGCTGTATGGCGAGAAGCCATAGTTATCCCAGCTCTGAAGGAGGGAAAGGATCGGTCGCTGGCATCGAGCTACCGACCTCTCGCTCTCACCAGCTGCGTTTGCAAAGTGCTGGAACGGATGGTAAACCAGCGCTTGGTCTGGACCTTGGAGTGCAGAAACCTACTGGCACCAATTCAGTACGGTTTCAGGAAACACCGGTCTACCCTTGACCATCTCGTCGCTTTGGCAACGGAAATTTCAACCTCGTTCGTTCTGAGACAACACCTTGTCGCCGTACTATTCGATATAGAAAAGGCGTATGACACCACTTGGAGGTATGGCATTCTGCGAACCTTGCACTCGTGGGGATTCAGGGGGAAGCTCCCCTTATTCCTCCAAAATTTCTTATCGGACAGATCTTTCAGAGTTCGCATTGGTGACAAACTGTCTAACAGTCACCCCCTTGAAAACGGCATCCCCCAAGGCTCGGTGCTAAGTGTCACTCTGTTTGCCATAGCCATAAATAGTATAGCGTCGGTCGTGAGGGAACCTGTGAAGGCATCGCTGTTTGTAGATGATTTTGCCATTTTTTGTTCATCCAGCAGCATAAGTGTGATCCAGAGGCAGCTCCAACTGGTGCTCAACAAGCTACATGAATGGAGCATGTCGACAGGTTTCAAGTTCTCACCTACTAAATGCACTGGAGTGCACTTCTGCAGAATATACCATTTGCATAGCGATCCAATCCTGTACTTGGGAGGAAATCAGCTTCCATTCACTGACTCTGCCAGGTTTCTGGGGCTGACATTTGACAAGTCCCTCACGTGGCGCTCTCATATCCGCACATTGCAAACCAGATGCGTCTCCCCCCTCAATCTTCTTCGAATGCTTAGTGGCACTTCATGGGGAGCCGACCGCACTACCCTACTGCGGTTATACAGAGCACTCATTCGCTCAGCATTGGATTACGGTAGTGAAGTGTATGGTTCTGCAGCTCCTTCCACCCTTCGACCCATCAACAGCATACACCACGCTGGAATTCGCCTCTCAACAGGTGCGTATCGCACCAGCCGTATCGAATGCATTCTAGCTGACGCTGGGGAGCCATCCTTAAAAATAAGGCGAGATATTCTATTAGCGTCTTATGGTGCTAAAGTGTCAGGACTCTTTAATCATCCTTGTCGCCGAATAATCACTCGCCCAAAATATGAATCTTCTTATATTCTTCGAACTTCGCTACCCCAGCCCCCAGGCATTCGATTGCGAAATCTTTTGCGGGGACTTAATGTCGATCTTCCCACTCCTGTGAAAACCCCAAATGACCTGATTCCCCCTTGGAAACTCCTTCTCCCCAATATTGACCTCAGACTCTCCAATCTTCCCAAACAAAATACTAGTCCTCTGGTTTACCAGAAGCAGTTTCAGGGTATGAGGGAAGCCTATCCGGATCATCTATTCTTGTACACGGACGGGTCATCGCACAATGACGCAGTGGCGTGTAGTTTTCATTGCATCTGGGCCACCAAATCATATCGTCTTCATTCACAGTGCAGTACATTCACTGCTGAAATGTATGCAATACTCAAAGCCCTAATGTACATCGAGTCAACGACGTTGCAGCGAGTAGTTCTCTGTTCTGATTCTCTCAGTTCTCTTCAGGCTGTCTCCCAGCCCTCGTCAGACTACCTGACAAAATCAGTTCAAAACCTGATTCATAGTCTCATGTCCCGCAACTATGACCTGGTTCTTAGTTGGGTTCCAGGCCATGTGGGAATCACAGGGAATGAGCTGGCCGACCTGGCGGCGAAATCAGCTACTCGTAATACTCGTATCGACGTTCCTGCTGTGCCATTGTCCGATGTTAAGGCTTACTTGAAACGATCTTTGTTTAGAGCGTGGCAAACAGAGTGGCACAATACCAATTTTAAACTAAGTGGGATAAAGAATTCTGTTTATCCCTGGCGTTCCTCATCTCGCTCCGCTAGGCGTGAGGAAGTCATTTTAACCCGTCTTCGAATTGGACACTGCCATTTTTCCCACGGTTTCCTCCTTCGAGGAGAAACTCCTCCCGTATGTGACTCATGCGGGACGGTTCTGTCTGTGGAACACGTCCTCCTGAACTGCAGGAAATATGTTGGCAACCGACGAAGACATGGCCTGGGCAACTCGCTAAGGGAGGTGCTCGGGGATGACGATTCCGCGCTCTCAAAAGTTTTTTGCTTCTTGAGGGAAAGCGGAATATATAATCTTATTTGAGAGAATAGAATAGTATTTTACTTTTTTGTTGTTTTATTTTTGGCCCCTTTACAGCCAACTTTTAGTTCTACTACGAATTTTACGTGTTTGTTATATATTCTTTCTGTCACACTACTTGAATACTTGATGTAGAATTCAAGTCTCTCTTTATGTATGATTTTAATTACGGGGTAGGCTCCATCTATAACACATACTGAACCTATTCCCTTTTTTAAAATACTTCGACATGGGCGCCAATGACCTTGGCAGTTGAAGCGCCCTCTAAACCTTAATTAATCAATCAATCAACCAAATCACAAAGTTTTATTAACAAAAGCACAGTGTAATTAAATTTTCACATGAGAGGGCTAGTTCCAATTTCCAAGTCTTCTTTCTAATAAAAATTTAGTTATTGCATAGTAGATCTATGTTGGACGTTAGAATTGCATGTTCCCTGAAACTAGACAAAAATATTTATGATTTTTTCACAATAGAAATCGAAGACAAAATAAATGCCAGCAGTCTTTAAAAATTGATTGTTCCAAATTGTATATAATACTTTTATAGAAACAAAATTCTCACCTCTCAGTATGAAGTTAGCATTGTTACATGAGATACCAATTATTACAAAGTTACATTACAAAGTTTGCCAATATAAACATTGTTAATCCCTAGTAATTTCTGAAAGTGACAGTATTCCGAATGTATAAAATAAGAAGAATCAAAATTGTTCTGTAAATTAAAACTCAAATCCATAGAGTAAAACCATTAAAGAAAGAAAGTTTCATATTTTCTTAGACCAAGGTCAAAATCCAACTATGCAATTCTAAATTTTGTTTTCTGAAGTGAGAATAATTGTGTATTTACATACTCATCTAAATAATCATGTACACTAGTAACAAATCGTCAATAAAGATTGAATTAAAAAATTAAATTAATAATTCAATATTTGTTAAAAAAAGTGAGAATAATGAGGGAACATGATGGCAGCATGAAAATAGTTTTAAAAAGGGTTTCGCTAAGGGATCTGTACTAGTAAATAATTAAAATATGTAAATAAAACTTAATTGAAAGGATCAGAAATAGTGTATGCATCCCGTCTGCACACTCCTAACATAAAAACTCAAATTCTACAATGTAGAGTCCATGAAATTTGCATGTCTCTGACAATTGAAACTTTACAATAAAAAAATAAAAATCACACACATTGAGAAAAATTTACTTAATACATCTTCCAATTGTTTTTTTTAATATTTTGATGTAAGTTTTCAAATTAAATTGGGTATAACGTTAATTTTTTTAACTTTAGTGATTTTTATGTTCTTCCTTAATTTAACAAATATTGTAAACACTAATTTGGCTTCTTCTTCGGAAACTAATTTTGTAGTTTGTTACACTTGATGAGGGAAATAGAATCTCAAATGTAAACCCTTCATTGAACAGAATAAAAAATAAATTTGGATTTTTTAATATGTGGTTGTCCTACATGAAAAAGGGACTGAAAAATATTAGAAAATATAATTTCAATAATTTCAATTTCTTTATTTTACTCATCCTTCAAGAAACACACATTCAATGACATCAAGTTGCACATCATTTTGCAGTGCCCATTGTGTAAACGTTCTGCATGTGTAGTTTTCTGGTCTTAATCAACAACTTCTCTGACACATTTCAACACTTTTTATAAACATATATACTGCGTATTTTCATCAACAACGAAATACCATGATCAACATAACCAAGTTTCAACAGAATTTTAGAAATTCGAAAATTTTCTTCTTATAAAGATTCGGCACAATTGCTAACTACTCTCACAACAGAATACAGAATACTGGATTCCCCTCCACATACACACACACATCTTCGTGTACCGCCAAACGATAAACCTGCAATGAATCATAAATTATACGTTAAAAATACTTGTTACTCGATTAGAGTAATGTGGCCGTAACCTCACATGAAAAATGTTTCACTTACCATTGAGTGACAATGAGCATTCTCTTGGAATCGATTCAGCAGATATTCATCTTAATATTTCGTCTTTTAGAAACTTAAGTGAACACTCTCTCCAGAGTCCTTATTAATCACACTCTGAAACTCGTCCGTATTTCCAGCTGTCAAATTCATCCTCAGGCCGCGCTGGTCTCCCGCCAAAGGTTGGTCAACTCAACCATGTCCGAAGCGTTGAGGAGGCGTTGAGAACCCCGTGGTTGCGGGAACCAATTAGAACGTTATATGAAGTCAACTGATGGTTATAAGAATCGCGTATTTCCCAACCTTCGTCGGTTGGTTAGCTTGACAATCAACTACCAGCACGTCATCTATGGCGATTATTGCCATATACTCTCTGATTATTGCCACAATGTATAAATCGATCGTCAGAACTGGAAGACACTTAACCATGGGTTTGTGGTTGAGAGTCAATGGCCCTTTTTTTCAGTGCAATAATGCATTTCTGACTAAACTATGAGATACGATCAACGACCAGACTTAGCAATTGTTGTTACCCATTTTATATCAACGCAATAATATTTTTAAATGTATGACTTGTGATGTTCGACTGCTTAAAACCCTTATTGTACAGGATTCGTAATCAAATTTTTGTTTTCGGCATCGTTGATCTATCGTAAATCTGGTCAAAAATTTTCTATGTATAAAATTACTCAGATTTATTCCAATTATTTCCATTTTATCATTGACGATCATAAAATATAATCACTATTAGAAAATGTATACAGGGGTGCTAAAAATATTTTGAATATTCCAATAATTTGAGATTTCCAGACGTTTTTCATAAGACTTCGATCGTGATCAAGGTTCATTGTTATTATTATTAAAAAATACTTGATGTTAATTGTGTTTCATAAAAGTTAAAAATCAAGTCAAGAAGGTGAGGTTGTGTTAAGTTTCATCACGATTTCTCTCAGTCGTAAATAAGTAAATACGTGTAATAAATTATTGTTTTCACTTCAAATTACTATTAAATGCCGTATTTTTATTTATTGTATCATTTAAATTGTACGAAATTTCGCAATTGTACACGCAGAACATTTAAAATGTGTCATCATCTCGAGAGATGACATTTCCTTTCCCATCACGGTCAGCAAGGATAGCACACTGTCGCTTAGGGTAACTTATCTGCCCTTGCGCGTGTCCACGAAACAGTTCTTTGAAGGCTGTAAAGAAGCAGAGGCTGTCTTGCGGACTGTCGGCCAAGTAGCTGTCTTCTTGTACAAGGGCCTTAAGGGAAACTAACGTGTTACTCGTCTGTGACAGTATGAGCGCCGCCGTTCCCAGTTATGTGACTAAGTCAGTTGTGGGGCTCTCGGCTGTTTTCAGGAAATGCATAACCTCGCGGACATTTGGATATGTTGAGGTAGACAACAAATCCACCTGTTCACATTTTTTTGGAACCCAACATAATTTTGTGAGCCGCTAACTGTCGAAGTCACTAGCTACCACTGGTAGGTAGAGTTCATTGGAATTGGGAATTAATTCATCGCCCGGTTCTTAAGATATATTTGAGGCCAGGAGGTGGAAGATATTATCGTGGACGGTCAAAGTTACTGTGTAGTCCCTCAGTATCCACTTAGAATATTGATTGGAAGTAAACACGTCACAGGCTGAACTGTGCATGCGGACTCTTATCATTCCACATTGTCCGGCCCAAGTGCCGAAATTCCGCCGCTGTCGGGATTCGAACCAAGGATCTACCGACAGAATATGATTTTACTTGCTAACTCGCAACTAGAAAGGATAAAGCCCCCACCTCTGGCTTGGGTGTAATATACATGGGTTTCCTGTTATTTAATACAGAGAAACCTCTCTGAACGCTCACGTATCATGAGCGGACATTTTTTCGGTCCCCAGTGTGTCCGTTATAGAGATGAATACTAATACTAATAATAATAATAATAATAATAATAATAATAATAATAATAAATACAGTTATTTAAAAAATAATCTTTTTTGTAAGTGTCAATGATCTCGGCTGACACTTCATACGTCAACGCGTGGACAGAAAAATGAAGAAAAAGAAGTTTAAATATTTTAAAATCTCAAAACTACAGTATTATGTAATCTTCATTGATAATGTACCGAATAATACTGAAAGTTCTCAGAATATCTTGTATGTACACTTAAATATGTTACTAACGAAATGATTGAGACATATTATTGAAAGGTTCTAATTTTTGTTTTTGTTTTGTTTCAGGTAAGTTCTGCCGACATCCCTGCATCGAGCTATCAGTGAAACGACATATCGTTTTTTTGAGGGAACTTTGACAAGATTACTCCAATAAACATCCGGGTTGTATGGTATGAGTTCGAAATATATTAAATTGAAAATATTCCCTGCATAAACTGAGTGGCATTTATTACAATTTCTGGCAAATCTCAACACGTGAAATTTGTTTTGAACTGAAATTCAGGATGTTAAGAGTTAAGCAAAACATATAGTGAAGCCAAAATTTTAATTAATGAAATGAGAGATAATATTTGATATTGAATTTGAAAGCTTATATCGCTTATGTTAAAATGTGGGAAATAATATTTCAATTCTGTTTTAGTACAATCAACAAATTAACCACATAACAATATATTGAAACGTATTCTCTCTTCAATATCGCGATATATTTTATTTTAAGAGCAATTTATTTATCAGTATATGAAAACGGAATTTAAAAAAACAGTGCCTAGTGTTGATTACTTACGGGTAACAAAATTGTCACTTCCAAAATATGAAGAGTGGAGTCGTCAATGCATCTCACATTTTTAATCAAAATATTGATTGGGATTATTTCTCTTTCTTCCTCTTTAAGTTCATTTACAATTCATTCGCTAACATTTAAAGATAAAATATTAAATCAATTAGCAGAATATTATATGCGAAATATGTGTGTTTATTTGTATGTATATGTGTGTGTGTAAGTGTTTAAACTTAATATCGAAGATTGCACATGAAAACTTCCTCTGGAATATGATTTAATATCAACAAAATGAAAGTACGTTCACCAGTGTTATTAATGTTATGAATGAGTGATGAACATGATATTTGTTTCTTATTTGAATCTAATTATAAAGTTAGAATATTCGTTGTATATGTTGAATAGAAGTTTTTCCACTGCATTAATCTTTTTAAACAACTCACATGGACGTTTCTTACATTCCACAGTTCTTTTAAAATACTTCTACAAAGTTTCACAAACAGTCCATTACATTTCTTAAACAC
Organism: Acheta domesticus; assembly: GCA_031308135.1. Taxonomy (NCBI): domain Eukaryota; kingdom Metazoa; phylum Arthropoda; class Insecta; order Orthoptera; family Gryllidae; genus Acheta; species Acheta domesticus. The sequence goes on along the minus strand of JAHLJT010008756.1, from coordinate 80,867,733 downwards.
TCTGGTTGTACCATTTTGATCCAGCTCCTGTCTGCAGTCACATTTTTCCTCCATTATAATCCAAGCTTTTGTTCATTCCATGACTGTGCGGTAGCACAGTCTCATATAGTATTACGCAATCCGAAAGGTTTTTCCCGTCCCCCGCGGCCAATAGTCGAATCCAATATCGAATAAACAACGGTGCGGCTCCACGCACGCGAAGCGACCAACCGGGCTAAAAATGCGGTCGCAACGCTCTCCTGCTCTCCCGGATGTTTTCGTTGTTAAAACGTGACGCGTGAAATCCGACGTAATTTGAGAGACGTGGCAATGTTTTAGGGAGAGCGACCTCATGAACAAAGCGTTCCATAACGAAGCGTAACCCCTATGAGGCCGGTAACAATAATCGCTTCTGTGGTAACCTCCCAGGTGACTGCGGTGGCCTATATGCTCCCTTGCCTGGGTATATGAATGAAAATCCCCGGTTTTTGTTTGTTGAATAATTCATAGACAGTTGTGTAACTTTCAAGAGTATTGGGAACTGGTTGTTTATATTTATAAACAAGTTCAAGAATTATTAATCAAACTTAATGTATTACCAGAGTAGATAATTTATAGTACCCTGCGTATTAGTTCAAGAAATTATATATATGCTTATACACCATTGGGAACTTTTATAAATTGAATATACCTGCTCGAAGATTAATTTCAAATGAAAACAACCGTTTATAATATAAATAGGATATTTAAACATATATATTCCATTATTCCTTATTTTCCATAATTTCATATTTTTTGTTGCATTATTGCCCACTTGATACTAACATGTGTTAAAGAAGTCTTAAAAGGGGTTTGAATACGTCAGTTCAATTGCCCAGAAAGTTCAGTGTATTTTATTTCAAGACTTATTATCCTTTAGCAGTATATTTTTATTAAATTAGTCATCTTTAGAATTACGGTTGTATTTCAACTATGTTCATTTTCTTATCTTTCCATGAACATATTTAAACACGTTGTAATGAATTGCACACTCCTTTCATTAAAGAACACATTGTTTACGTAATGTACTTGCTTAATGCTTAGTTGCATTTAGCAGAAAGTTGCCCAATTCTTACATATTTATTTCAATTCTTTTATGACATTGCGCCCATCAACATTTTAAATATAAATTTGATAGCACCCATTTACCACGGCTACATTTTAATCCTGGTTTCTACTAAGAGTACTTCCATTGCAGAAAATAATAATATCTCCAAAACGTTGCATGAAATTAGAGACTCATTACTTTTCATATTAATCGCGTCAAGGTAATGGAAATGGCCCATCAAAACCTGCTTCGAGTGGAACATTTGAAATATTACCTCGTACATCTTTATGCCCACGTCGTTTCGCCTGCCACTCCCACGCTTTTTAACGAAATTTGTCTCGGGATTACGCACTTCTTTTTTACGGCAACTTTCGCGTCATGCTGGTGTATGCGAGGCGTTACACCGACCCGACGTGGTTCCAATAAAGAACCTAAATAATCTTTTACGAGGATATCGGGGGGAAAGAGCTGCTATCAGCGTTGGTTAAAGGAAGGCTGCAGCTGCAGCAGCCACTGCAGCGGCGATGGCAGCTAGCGTACGAAAGAGTAGAAGTCTTCACTGAGAGCGCGAGAGAAAAAGCTTGAGAGAACTGAAGAGAGCGTGTGAGAGAGCAGGAGAGATCGTGAGAGAGAACAGAAGAGAGTAGAGAGTATGAGAGAGCAGAAGAGAGCATGAGAGAGAGCAGAAGAGAGCGTGAGAGAGAATAGAAGAGAGCTTGAGGAGAAAACGAGAGCGTAAAGAGATATAGTGAGGGTGAGAGAGGTAGTGAGTGTGAGTGAGAGGTAGTGGGTGTGAGTGAGAGGTAGTGGGTGTGAGTGAGAGGTAGTGAGTGTGAGTGAGAGGTAGTGAGTGTGAGTGAGAGGTAGTGAGTGTGAGTGAGAGGTAGTGAGTGTGAGTGAGAGGTAGTGAGTGTGAGTGAGAAAGATTGAGTGAGTGCGTGAGAGGCAGCGTGAGAGAGTTGGTGAGAACGTGAAAGAGAGTGGACGAGAAAGCGCTAACTAGAGAGAGGGGGACGCGACAGAGGGAGAGGAAAGAGGGAGTGCAATGGAGAGACAGGGAGAGGGAACGCAATGGGGAGACAGAGAAAGAGAACACGATGGAGAGATAGACAAAGAGAACGCGATGGAGAGGCAGAGAGCGGGAACGTGATGGAGAGACAGAGAAAGGGAATGCGATCAGGAGAGAGGAGGGGGATGGGTAAAAATATCCCTTCTGGCTGCTGAGCGTTTGAAGGCGTGTGCGTGAGCGTGGGGAGGCGTGACGGTGGAGATGTAGGCGGAGGGGTTGAACGAGCGGAGAGCGGTATAGGGGGGCGCGACCCGAGGGGCGAGCAAGCAGAGGCTTGGCTTTCCTTTACGGTGAGTCTCGCCACTGTTTGGTCGATAGCCCTCTGCCACTTTCATCGCCCTCGCGGTTGCTCGCCTCCCGGAGCTGCAACTACGAGCGGCATTTGTTCGGGAAATAAGTTGCGCGGGGTTAATGATACTCGCAGTTTACAATGTACAGTATGCAATGTGCAATCCGAAAATGACGCTATTCAAAACATCTAGGGGCGTTAGTAAGAAATGAACACACAGAAGGCATTTTATTCTAATTCAAGGTGAAAGAATTAGAGAAGACGACTATTTTTTTCTTCGATAGAAGCTCAAAAATCACCAGACATAAGGACTGTTACGATGGCCTTTACTTTTAGGCTTTTACATATGTGCGCGCCAAGATTAAACGTTTACAATTATTTACGAGGTCCATTTGTATCTTTTGTTTGTAAGAGGTGTCTTACAAAATTCGAGAAAGAACAAAGGCAATGAAACAGTTTCGAGTTTGGCTGAAATATACAAATATTTTTTTATGTTCATCCCCAATTTCTCACACATGATTACGACTCAATTCTCTCATTCAGTATGTCACTGCTAATGACATGACGTTATGCAAAGAGGAAGGAATCTGCTATGATTATATTATTTTCTGTTATTCTCTATTCACTCACGCCGTTTCAGTTTGCGCATTTTTTTATTCTTTCTATGTAAAGATCTTGTGAACAGTATATACCTTGCTATTGCTTGAGGATCCCAGTTTTCACAACAATATTTTCGCTGTTGAAGGCCCCTTGTATTGTTATTTTTACTTGAGGTATACAGTTTTATAAAATCTAGTGGTTGAAACACTGTCAAAATGGCATTAAAGAAATAAGTGTCAAATTATCTACCAGTGAATGAAACAGGTAAAATTACACATGAAAACATTGAACTAATTTTACTCAAAATGTGTTTTCGGGATTTAGCTATTGTTCCCAACTTCTTAATTGTTATATTCATATCTTTCTTCCTTAAAATATAATACCAATTTTAACCAGTCAAAGGGTGAGAGGGAAACATTTCTGTAACACATACAATCCTTCAAGCTCTTCTCTTGGTAACAGAAAAATAGACCTTTTTTAAATAGAGTTCAGCGTATTAAAATACCTTTTATAACGGAGATACGTGAGCACATTTCCCTAAGACACGGTAACTAGGTATTTTTCATCAGATTCACGGGGGTTTAAAATTATCTCAGGTCTTGTTTGACGCTATCGCGAGTTAGTCGTGACTTCTTTGTGACTGGTCTTTGAAGCCAAGGTAAATGAAAAGCAGAACATCATCTGCACCATTTTCTTTCACGTCGTCTTCTTTTTTCCCAGCGAGTGATCTTTTGTATCTTCTCACAGCTTGATCTTGGGTCGGCCCTTGTCGACAACTGCTGTGCACGAGATGGAAAAGTAGTCAGAAGCACGACCTCAATTGCAGGAAAATTTTTATGAAACAAAATATGTCGTTTTCAGTTGAGGAAATCCAAAAGCCGGACAGGTAGAGCTGATAAAGAAAATGCCTCAGTTGTGTAATGTGAGATGTGAATGTTACGTGGTTGAGTTCTACAATGGTACATGTAACAGTTTATTTTTGCAACCAATTTATTCTCGAGTGTACAGTTGGATTCGCCACTCCATTTAATACAATGCGATATATCCATCACAGTACATTACAAACAGTACAATACATGATTGATATTTTTGGACACGTCATAACAAGGTCATTATTTCCGTTAGTGAATTGAATGTTTCATCCCGATATGCAACGATGATTCTATCCCCGCTGAATAGTGCGATCCGCACCGACTTATATGGTAGCTTGCGGGGGATTTCCCTGCCAATTATCTCCCGCCAGCAATTTTTCTAACTCTCCCTTCAAGCCCCTATGGTCACGATGGAATACCGCACATGGCATTTCGCGTCTTTCTCCGTCACGCCGCTAGAAGTCGCGTGATCGCAAGCATGCTTGATACGGACGTGATCATGCAATACCTGGTGTCTCCACTGAGAACGTTGCGAAATACTATTTCCTGAAGACGGGCCTTCAGGGGAAAAGTTAGAAAAATCGCAGTATAAATGTGGGTAAGGACCGTTTGGTATGTTAAGAGAACACAGTTAGTTACACAGAACCACACACCGCAATAAAAAAATGAAAACAAAACAATACAGTATTACACAACACCATACACTCAGTTCTATCACATCAACCATCGCATCTTTATTTCATTCGCAACCGGACATTTTTCAATAATTTATCTTACCTCTTCTGAGCCTAAATTTAACCATTTATCCCCTTCAACATTTTGTTAAAACCCAATTTGAATGCTAGATAGATTTATGATGTCTATCTAGAGCTACTTGGCATTTTAAGAAGTTAGTACGGAATAGTTACAAAGCTTAGCGTAGAAGTATGCCATACGCATTGACAATCTATTTTAGAGGCATGTGCACTTACATAAGTACACTTCAATAAACCACAAACTACGAGTCGTCTTCCCACAACTAAAATATTAAACGTAGAGATATTTTCATTTATAAAATCTGTTTCTTAAATATATATATATATATATATATATATATATATATTGAAACAAATTGTTATCACTGATACGATAACAATGCGTTCCGATGCATATCGTACGTTTCAACTGCGTGGCAGAGGCCGGCCCGCCGGCGGAGTCGGGGGGGCCAGAGCCGGTTCAGCGCGAAGAACCGGAGGCCACGAATCACGAGCACGGGATCAGTAGTAGAGCAATGGCGGAGGTAGAGGACGGACGTTTGAGTGTCGTGCGGAAGAAAGAGTGAACAGTGGCGGAGAGAATAGAACTGGAAAAGCGTTGTGACAAAGAAAGTGTGTGACGAAAGTGGAAGGGTTAGCTGAGAAGTGAGACGAGACGAAACGGGTACAAGAGTAAATCAAACCGGAGCCGTGAACGAGCGCCTGGAACGAGGGATTGGTCGGTCACATCGAGCGGGAGAGTGGAGAGGAATGGCGGACAGGTAACGAGGGGAGATGGCGGCAGAGGAGTGATGTGATGATGTTATGGAAGAAATCGGAGTAATTGAGGCAATTTGGGGTCAAAGGAAGGAGAAGTGTGACAAACTCAGAGATGAAAGTGATTAAGGATTGTCATAAGTGTGTTCGAAAAGACATAATCACGAAATTTGGCTAGAGAAGTGCAACATTGAATAGACACGTGGGCGATACTGCAATTGTGACAAGTCGGTGTAGCTGTGCGGGTGCGGGACCGAGTTGTGGAGGCCTGCGAGCCGAAACTGGAATTCCGACGTGTGGGAAGAGAAGTTGGTGGCGGATACAACGCCGGTGTGTGAGGACGGACCGTTAGCGACAAGTGTGCAGACGCAGAGCGACGGCGCCAAGGCCACCTCGCGGCAGCGGCTTCGGGTGACGGCACGTGGCGTCGCATCGCACGGAAGGCAGCAATAGTGGAAGGCTCAGATAAGTAACGATAGTTATGAATAAGAATGGATGGGGTAGGATATGGGATATGCCGGTTCAGGATGCTCATCGGAGTAATAAAGAAAAGCGACAGTGTCTGTGATGAGAGCGGAAGGCATGTAGTTTCAGAGAGATGGAAGTATCATGAACGGGAATAAGAAATGTAAACATTAGGAACAATCAGAGACATATAATGTAAATCGTTTAATTAGTATTCATTAATGATCTGCGATCATTTCAGTAATGTAAATTGTGTTATTAATGTAAATTGTTATTCTTAATAAATCCTGTCTGTGTAATAATAAATTCATCGAATTCAGACATGCTGGTTAAAGTATCCCCCCCTAAAAGACTTCCTGTACCCTAATGAATCAAAATTTTATGATATGTGCATCCCTAGAGGCCGATAAAGGTAAGTACGGTCACAATATATTACAAAAATAAGTTTTACAAAAAATGATGACTGAGATGTGTTAATTCACAGACAAATTGTCGTATAACCAGTAGTACATAACCATTAGTACTGCTGTTTTAGCACCATTATTTTCATTCTTTATATGTTTTTTTCAATTCCTAAAATTAAAAATGTATTTTTGATTTTGGAGAAGGAGAACAGAAGGAATCTTGCCAAACAGTTTTATATTTTATTTTTTATGAGGTATTATATTTGTATGCTTGTGGAAAATAACTTTTGTCCTGCTTTGCCGTTGCTGCTTTGCCTTGTATGGATTTCCAGAATTATTTTGCTATAACCTCTGATTTAATTTTCACCAATTTCTGTGACATGGTATGGACACATTTTTTTATCGCTATACTTGACAGCTTACCGCGCTAATGGATCTCATAAATAGGACTTTTGCTACAGAAGCATGGGCGGAATCATTTGTTCGTTCTGTAATATGTAATCGGTCTTAGAATTATTGAAAATTCGGGTCCCACGTAGCATGACTTGAAGTTGTGTAGTTACGGTTTTAACATCTACATTGTTAAACATGTAGCGCCTACACTTTCCTCTTTTTGATTTTTCTTCAAATTTGAAAACAAACACGAGGCTAAATATGCTATTCTTCTATCTCATTTTTCTTCATGCCTTAATTTTCTAAAATTATTAAATAGAACTATAATGCCGATACAGAATATACAACTGATGGAACCCAACATGTGGAAATTTTGCTTTACTATTACGTACTTAATACTAATTTATACATTATTTTAAATCTATCCTAGAACAATACATATGTGTTTCTTTCAACAGAAAAATTATTTAAATATGTCGCCCCACGTCCTAGTAAATTTCGATGGTAACATATTTTTTCCATGCAGTTTCAACGACGAGCAATTAGGACATTCGCATGCTCCGAAAGACACGGTCCAAAGCGCTGTATTGGAAATTGTTCCCGAGAACATACAAACGGGACGTATCCAAGAACGAAGCAATTTAGGAAATGTCCTTTAACAGCGTACATGCTGCCTTTGGCCAACGTGTTTAGAATCAAGTTCATTTGCTCTAACGCACCTCCGGAGGCGACGAGGTCTTCTAAAAGGGGCGTTAAAAAGCGGAATGCGTCGCCTTCGCCATTCCGCTCCACCCGCCGCGCTCCCTGCTCTTCCTTCCCTCCACCATCACCGCCCCGCCCCTACTCCACCCCTCTTTCGCCACACCCCCGCTTCCTCGCCCGGACCCCATATCCCGGAACCCCACCTCGTTCCCGCCCCGTTCCCGCCCCGTTCCCGCCCCGTTCCCGCCCCGTTCCCGCCCCGTTCCCGCCCCGTTCCCGCCCCGTTCCCGCCCCGTTCCCGCCCCGTTCCCGCCCCGTTCCCGCCCCGTTCCCGCCCCGTTCCCGCCCCGTTCCCGCCCCGTTCCCGCCTCACCTCCGCCTCCTCCCTGTCTCGTCCACGCGTCGCCCCACCTCGCTCCCGCCACGTCCCTGTCACACCTCGCCATTCCCCACCACGTCCCCGCCGCTGCCCACCGTACCCCTCCACACCCCGCCATTCCCCCCCACGCCCTCGCCGCCCCCACCGCACCCCTCCACGCCTCCGCTACCCCGCCGCCACGTTCCTGCCACGCCCCCCGAAACGAGAATTTCCAAGAGACAAGTAATAGGGCGAGAGTCGGGGACGTTGGGCATGTCTGCTACCGGTTGACAACACTCTTTCGTTTCACAAGCAACCTCGGTTCTTTGAACTATGATATCACCAATTTCTTGACATTGAAACTACAATGAACCCTGCTCAAATGATCACCTGGATTAAGCGGCTACCTTATCTAACGTTCATTTATTCGTAGATCCGCTTGATAAGACACATGTAAATATTTCCTTTTTCCTGCGGCCAGGCACATTTTGCAAATCGACTTTTTGGTCATCTTAAGAGATTTTGAACAGTATTATAACAAGAAGGGAGAAAGTGGAAGATATTACTCTTAATATCATCTTAAAAAGGGGCGCATTACCAAGCTACTTCGAATAATGACATGTAGATTGTCGTATTTTGAGATTTCTTTTAGTTTCATATAACGAAAGATGATTGTAATGAAATCTCTTTACGAAAAAAAAGAACAATGTGTTTGCTTCCACTATTTCACAATATTCTAATGGTTCGCTATCTCACACTTCCCTCCTGTTGGAATCTGTTTAGGGTTCACGGAGCACGCCGCGTGCGCGAATCCGATTTAAAAGCCATTCTGTAACTCCTCCGTCAGACAGCCCTGTTGTAAAATTTCTATAGGATATGAAATGCACCTTCAGGTCTAGTTCGCTTGTTTGATTCAGCAAAAAGGGAAATTGAGTTTCTGAGAAAATGATCCTAGATGTCTTGTTTAAATTTTCATTTAAAAGCGTTACAGAGAACGTACTTTATTTCTCGGCATTTAGCACAATTAGATTTGCGCTTCCAGTAACCACATAGCCTTCCTCGGAACCATTGGTGACCGCACAGGTTTCCGTGTATTAAATAAGACATTGCACTGTACATTGACCAAGATGACTTATTTTATCTGAAATCCTGTCAAAATGCTTTATAATAATTTTTATAGTAGTGCGACAATTTAATTGATATAAGTACAGAATCTTGACAACGAAATCTCCAACACCCCTTCCCCATGTGGTGTATTAACTGTAAGAAAATGATCACTCTTTGAGGAACTAGTAATAGATTAAACGAGTTGGCGGTTAGTTTCCTCAGTATTCTTTCGATTCTCAGCCTTGCATTCCACCACATTTCCTTCATCTAATATCCAGAATGCGAATGGCCGAGTGGAGTCTGAAAAAAAAGGAAGACAGAAAGAAACAAACAAACAAAGTTCGATATCCCCTGAAGGAAAAGTATTAATTAATCCTTGCCAGGTATAGAGTTGATCCATATTAAATACCTCAATTAAGATTTCCACCCTCTGAAATGTTTAAATCATGAAATCCACATGAAAGAATGTGAACAAGAAAACATTAACATTGGCTTAAAACGATAACGGATGGCAACTACATTTCTGTGTTGCTCTGGGTTCCCTTTTCTTTTAAAAAAAATTATTACATAAGATTTTTTCTAGTAAATAAATAAAACATACCACCAGAATAATATGCATTTAATGATAAAATTAATAAATACAATCGATTTTATTATGAACCATTTACAAAGTTGTGAGAGGTTTGAAATGTTTCTTCTCCAAATGTGTATCAGTTCCACAACTATCAGCTTAAAAAAGTGGGAAATCAGAAATTGATAATATTTACGGAAGTAGAATGTTTTGTTTCGTTGGGCTGAGGAGCCTTTTCGAAATTTTCAGAGAGGCCCACCGCTCCTTGACCTCCTTTGCTCACATCTGTCTGAGAGCATTCTTAGAATTCATTATTTGTAGGTTAAGGAGGTCTTCATTTCACTTATCAATTATTTTATTCGTCCCCATTCTCAAAAAATTCAATTACCACTCTGAATGTGTCACTGTTATCATGCTTCTCAGATCTTCATTACTTTTGTTTTCCTTTCAGTAGTACATAAGAAGTCTTGTCTAGTAGCAGACCTAAGTAGCTTCTTTCGGTACAGTTACAAATACCTCTCTCTCCGAAAATCAAGGCGTATGGTGAAATAAATCACATTAGCTGCCTCCATCTCAAGTTCGAAAGTGTTAAAATCATAAGTATTTCTTTTCTGCCTAAAGCTCAACGAGATACGAGTGTCGCTATATGGGACAAAGTCTGGAGCAAAATGAGTCGCTGGAAAAGTGGGTACAGTTACAAATACCTCTCTCTCCGTAAATCATGGCGTATGGCGAAATAAATCACATTAGTTGCCTACATCTCAAGTTCAAAAGTGTTAAAATCATAATTATTTCTTTTTTAAGCTCAACGAGATACGAGTGGCGCTATGTGGGACAAAGTCTGGAGCAAAATGAGTCGCTGGAGAAGTGGGTACAGTTACAAATACCTCTCTCTCCGTAAATCATGGCGTATGGTGAAATAAATCACATTAGTTGCCTACATCTCAAGTTCAAAAGTGTTAAAATCATAATTATTTCTTTTTTAAGCTCAACGAGATACGAGTGGCGCTATGTGGGACAAAGTCTGGAGCAAAATGAGTCGCTGGAGGAGTGAGAACGTGAGAAGAGCCTCGTGGCCGGGGAAGCCTTCGTACGGGCAATCAGCTTCACCGCTGGTTTATTCATGCGACCGCATCACCACGTCCGTTGGTTGAGCTGCTCACGGTGAAAGTTTCAGTAACGGGGGTGCTCTCCCTGGCCAGGCCCTCGATACAATATGCATGCAGAGCGCCTTGCAGTGCGTTCCACTAGCAGTACACCCCGGAAGGCCGCGAAAAATATTGAAGAGTATGAATTACTCTACAGGACTGTGAATTTGAAAATTACTAGCTTAGTGTCATCTCTTTCTTCATAAATAGTAGTGAAACTTTCAATGACATTCGATGCTTCTGTTTTCGATTTAAATTTTGCAATTAATATTATGAATGCGAATTTCCCCCAACTGAATAAAAGTAACCCTTCATGTTAAGTCTCTACAGACACACATGTGGTGAACATATCGATTTGAGAATTCATTAAAGGTTTCCGCGAAAACTACTGATCCATAGGTAGGTAGCGTTTGCTTTGAAATAATGTAATATCCAAATTTTGGAATGAATAATTGAAATACAATTTCTTGTAAGAAAAACGGCTTATTAAAATTCAACGCCGAGTTATTACAACCATAAAATTACCTATTTGCGCAGCTTACGAGACTGAGCACTCTGTGATATCAACACTTAGAAAGCAAAGAAGGTGTACTGAGAGGAAGAACACGAAGCTGAGTTTTAATGAAGGAACCTATCTTCTACATTGCTTTAGCAATATATTTATGCATGGCGTTCTCCATTCAAATTGTATCGAGCGCCTAATCAGTGAGAGGAGCCTCCTTACTCTGATTCGGAAATGACATTTGCTCGTTTCAGGGCCCTGCTCCAACACAGGGAGGGGTGGTGAGGGGAACCTCGTGACATTACGGACCGTGGCATGGAGCCTGAAGGGGAAGCAGTCGTTTCCCAGGGAGCGATCGTATGAGCAGCGTTCACAAGCGTCTGAGGCACTCAAATTTTACTCGCTCACAGAAAATTGTTTAAAACTTCTTCGCGGTGAACATTGTCCTAGAAACTTAATATTTTTTCGTCCTATACGAACTTGTACATTGGGCTGTTATTCGGATTAGTTTTCTGAACTCAGAATATTGTGTTTCTAAGGTGATCGTTGACGAACGGACTTTGATAATTTTTGTGAATAATCAATATTGTAAAATCCTGTTCCGTGGCTCAGTTGTTATAAATAAAATTTTGGGGAATTTGCGTTAGCAAGCACGTTGAATATTCGATTATTAAATATTCAGCTTGTTTGAGGATATCGCTAGATAAAGTTGCAGGAGTTCACGTCGATAGCTGCCCGTTGTCGGTCGATTGTTTCCATAACCACTTTCTTCCGCGTGGGATCTCGGCTTCCGCCGCCCAAGTTGGGGAGATTCCCCACGGGATGCGCGGGAGAGAACGTGAGCTCCCAGGGCGGAAGTTGGGCCTTCGACCGCCAGGGGCGCCACTGCCGCTGCCTCTCTCCGCAAGTTTAAATTGATGCCGCAGCCCAACCAACTATCGCGGTAGCGGCGGCGGAGAATAAAAGGTCGCGAGGACAGGGAAGCGGGCGGAAGAGGGAGAACAGAAGCGCCGGTGCACGGCGAATTAAAACACCGACGAAAGAGGAGGGGGAAGGGGAAGATGGGGAAAGGAGCGGAAGTTATTCCCGGATGTTGGCATAGCAGTCCGCTCAAAGTGAGCACGCGTACGGGAGAAAAGTGATGGTGGTGGTGGGGGGGATGAAAGAATGAATGTAAACTTCGAAGGTAGTTCTTAACTTATTCCATTCTAGTACGCGGGACCAGTTGGAATATAGACCTGAAGTTTGCGACCTGTCTTAATTTTCTGAGTTCAGTCAAAGTAGACCGGTCTCTTTGCTTTTATTGTTTTGTGTTTTTGGATTGCGGGTTAATGGCGTGTATTAGTAATGTGATGCGTATTTCCTTTTGTCTTCTAGGTAGTGATGAATTGCTCCGTAATGTAGCAAGATCTACGACGATGTTAAAGTTTTGTATAACTTCTGCAACTGATCTCTTCAGAGAGGATTTCCTATAAATACGAGTAGTTTTAAAGTTTAGGAAGAATATAGTCAAAATATTGAAATTAATCGTAATCACAAAGTTATTAAAGCGGTCATTTACAAAGTTACCTTTATTTAGTAAAGAAAGAAAATCATATCTGTTGTGGTTGGTCACTATCAACACTATAAACGTCATTTCGTTCCACTAAAAACTGTTTTGTACTACATTCCCTACCACAGTTTTACACTGTTCGTCGTAACCTCAGATGTTTAGTCAAGTCTTCATAGTTCTTTCTGTTAGCTGTGTTCCTCTCTCACACTAGTTCTATCACACACTCTCGCTGTATTTCCTGTTTCACAATGTTAGGAGATGTTTCATCTTCTAGCGGATTGCGCTGAACATTTTTATATCGACGACACGATGTTTAAGCTAGACTTCAAAATGTGTCCCATTTCAAAACCTTCTCAATGACCTTTTCAGCCACCTCTTTGACCGTCTCTATCTGCGCCCAAAATGACTAGCTACGACTCATTCTGTGGCTCACATTCTCCGCGCGTCGCGACGCGTCGTTGCCATCCAGGCTCTGACACCGCCGTCACCGTCACCGCCACCATCACCGCCACCATCACCGCCACCGTCACGTCACCGTCACCGTTACCGCCATCGCCATCGCCATCGCCACCACCACCACTACCGCCGCCGCCGCCACCGCTTCCACCACCGCTACTATCACCGCTTCCAGCACCGCCAGTACCACCGCATCTCTACCACTACCACTACCAGTTTTGCTACCACCTCCGCTACCCTCACCGCTATCAGCACCACTAACAGCACCGCAACACTACTGGCACCTCTATAATCATAGTCATTGCCACAGTCGCTCCCCCTCCCACTTCCGCCACCGCCGTCACCGTCTCCAGTCTCCGCGCTCCCGCTGCCTTCTCCGCCACCGCTCCCGTTGCCCTCGCCCTCGCGCCGTCACTGTTGACTGACGCACACGTCGCGTTAGGACGTAAATAACCCCCGTGGCATGCGTCCACACGTCCTCCCCCAGCCCCTCCATGCGTTCTATGTAGCATGCGCTCTCACTTACCTTTCACACGCTTCTTCCTCGCACTGCAATCTCATTCATTACCGAGCCCCCTTTCTCTCTTCCCCTGCCTACTGCTATCCATCCCCCCACTCCTGTCATACGCACTCACTCTTCTGTCACTCACCCTGACCTTGCTTTGTAAATGGACACACTGTTCAGCTCCCAGAATGGAATTCATTAGTGAAGAAAAATATGCAATACCTAATAAGGTGGTTTTCAACAGACGTAAGATAATATTGAAAATAGAATAATGTTTGCTATTATAAAATGCCGTTTAAAGGGTTAAGTAATAATAATAATTATTACTATACATACTATTATTATTGTTGTTTTACTTACTATTATTATTGTTGGTATTGTATTATTATTGTTGTCGCACGTAGAGTACAGAGTAGTCGAAGTTTTTTGCTCTCACTTATTCCAATTATTTCTGTCCATCCACCTCTCTCCTGAAATGTTAATGCAAAACATGAGATTTTCACAGTTTCGAAAGATAAATGAAGGGATCAGTGCGACGTAATGTTAATCCGCATGATAGTAGATCTTATAAATTCGTCCAGATATAACAGTTTGAACATTGGACAAACGTGTTCATGGAATTGCGATTTCCTGTAAAATAATTTTCTGCGACCCAGTGAATGTTACGAAAGTAACATCCTACGTAAAGTTTGAGCAACTGGAACAACATAGTAACGTGGGGGTTTTGGAACTTTATTATTTATGGTTTAAGGATGTGCTGCCAAATAGTGTTTTTCCCATCGGACATCATCTTCCATATAAATAAAAGTGAAGTGGATCTATCGGATTTTCACTGAAAGGCAATATTTTGTGGAGTGTAATTTAGGCTACATTTTAGTCTACGTTACACCTAATATTAAATAATGCTTTAGATATACAATCTAAAGTATTATTTCAAGAGAAACGTTTAGGTGTATAATTTCTTACAAATGACTCCCATCCCCTTTGGAACCCCTTACAGTAAAATGTAAATGTTCGCTCTTTCAATTTTTCGCTAATATTCCAAACACCGCGAGGAAGTCCCTTATTACACCCTAAACGTTTTTAAAGCCCATAAAAACTCCACCGAATGCGTTTGAGTTCGTATCTAATAGTACCATTAAAATTTGAGTAATTGAGGTCAAAATTGTTACTTGGAGTTTGCCGTAGTATTCAACAAATACGTCTGTTTACTGCTGTCCAAAGAAAATCAATGATGGTAACAACGATGATCTTAGCAAACTTGGAACTCACATGAAAATTCTCATGGGAGGAGCCAGGCCAAGCTTTTTTAAAATGTTATTTACTTTCTGTTCTCGTGTTGGTTTTCCAGGAACTTTTAAAATTATTACATTCATTTTCAGACAAAATTATCAGAGGATATCCTCGTATCAGCAAATAGATAAACATCAATCAATAATTATTGTAAAACTGTTTTTTTGTAAATAAATCAATACTTCAATTTTATGTTCAACATTTCATAAGAGCATTATTTTCAATTTTATTAAAATAGTTTTTATTTAACAATTGTTTGTATTTAAAGAATTTGAAATATGTCTTTTGGCAAACAAGAATAAATTCCAATAATTTGATCATATGTTTTACCACGGTTTAATGAGTGAGACGGTGGAGGAATCGAAAGATTAACCCGACACAAAGATTAAAATGAATATTATCAGCTTGAAGTATATAATGAATTTGATTATGAGAAATAAACCATTCTGCTTTATTAATTTTTGTTAAAAAAATATTTTCATTGATTTCGTCAGTAATTCCGGGCGTGTCAACTGCTGAATTTATTAGTCTCGTAAGTGGAGTGCATGTTTTTCATCGGGAGGTGTCGGTGATCTAATCCCGGTAGATGACGAGATTCGGCGCCGACCTACTGTCGACTAGCGGGGTTTTCCCAATGAGGTATCTCCCACCAGCGGGACATCACTCCAGCCGGGACAAGCTCTAAGCCTCCGACTGGTCTCCCGGAATTTGTAGTAGTGTAGTACACGCTAATGTGTGAGTGTAAGGGGTGAGGATAGGTCAAGGAAGAGGAAGTAAAGATCGCGCGTGGTCCGTGGCCCGTTTGTTAGGGTACTGCTCCGGCATTCGCCTGGTGTGGATCAGAGAAACTACGGAAAGCTACAGATCAGAGCAGCCGGCCTCTAGAATTCTCCTCCAGACAGCAACTGAATTCGACCTAGCTGTCAAGCTTAGTGTCGAAAATCTTGCCGATACCGAGACTCGAACCTAGGACCTCCTGCTCAGAGGCACTGCAGTGATATCAGTTGAAGCATTGAGCCACCATTTATTTTGAAAAACTTACATTTTATATAGGGTAATTTGCAGCAAAACACAATATAGAACAAACGTGAGTAAGGAATGATCTAATTAGAGTTTTATAAAGAACAGTGTCATATTAAATTTTGAGTTTAGAATTTTGAATTAAAGCGCTAACTTCGTCTGGGAGTATTTACCCCATTAGCTCACTTGACTACTTGCAGAATAAATCTATCCCCCCATCTGTCAGTGTTGCTTCATGCGCCCCTTGTGCCTTGCACGACTTCTCCCTCCGCGTCGTAGATGCGGCGACGGCGTTTGCCGAAGACGAGCTGCCTGGCATTAAAACTTCCCGTACGACGACGTAATACGGGGAGGTACAAGTAGGGCACGGGCGCGACTCGGCGTCGCTGTCCTTCTCCCCTCTCCCCCTCGCCCCCGCCGTGCCCATGTAGCGCCTCCGCCGCCTCTCGCGGAGGTAAATTGCGACTGTGCGAATGTAATTTGCTGGCGGCGGCAAGTGGCGTCTGCCTCGGCGTCCTCAGTCATCGCCGCCTCGCCGTTCGCGGAGGCTGTTCCCTTTCTCTTTGCGTTTGTTCACAGCTCTTTTGCACTTCGTTGTATTTGCAATTGTCTTCCTCGTTCTTCCGTTCTCTTCTCATTAAGCTGGTCGTTCCTCGGTCAGAGTGATTCCACATGTGTGTTGGGGGGTCCCTAAGTCACCTTCGTTAACTTGGTCACAGTCTCTCCAGCTTTTACAGCGCCGTCTTTTTTTTCGTTAAATTCTTTTTGTCCGGGCGTTCTTTGCCGCTTACGCTTTGATGTTCTCGAAGTTTCTTCTGTTTCGCTTTGTTCGTTACTTTCTCCGGGCTCTTCTTTACTTCGGACCTTCTTATTCTTCCTTGCCTTTTCTATAATTTATGTCGTTTTTCTATGCGGATGATTTCCAGCCGGAGGTTTGCAGGTTTGCAACTTAACTTGATACCTCCCAATGTGGTACCTTCTGTTGATCGCCCGATTTTATAATTTTCCCTGTCTTTTACTCTGTAAACTATATTTTTCCATTCTTCATCTCGACGTTCCCGGATCTTTCATTTCGCTTTGGTTGATTCCCTGCTCTTGCGACCCTCATTTTCTTTGCCTTTGCTCAGTTCATTCTTCATCACCCATTACATTCTTATTGTTTCTCAACTTACATTATATTTCTATAAATGATTCTGGCAGGGTTTTCGTTGAGCACCGTCGGCAAATTTTTTGCTGCCGCTACTAGTGTTCTGGCCATATTTTTCTCTTCTCTTCTCTTCTTCACCTGGTGCCGATTCATTCGATGCCACGTATTTGCTCTAAGATGTTCTCTTCTCTACTCTTCCTTACCGTCCAGTACAATGAGGTACTATCAGGTATCCTAGAATTTCTGCTAGATATAAAAACTATAGGTGCTACGAAATGGTACAAAAGTTCTGATAAAATTAGTATTAGTTAAGTAAAAATATGATGAATACATGTCAAATTATGTAATTATAATATTAGCGCTATCGAGTACAATTCTTCCTTCATTAAAATGCTTTAAACACACCACATCATGTCTTTGCACACACATTATTAGCATAATTTGTATTTTAGTTCGTTTCATTTCCATCAATGTACGTAGTAACAAAGAATCGGAATTTTTCACAATAATATTCAGCATTAATTGTTGCAGTAGAAATAGAGTTTGTACATTTATTGACGATTAATAATAATTATTATCGTCACGTTCATTAATGTACAATTTTTTGAAAATTAAATAACAGTTATGAAATTGTTTAATAGCATAAAATGTCCAGATCTATTTAATTAACAAAATGGAAGAAAGTAAAAATTTAATTGTATGGCATTTTCACATCAACTAAATGTAGTTATTGGAAAACATTCAATGCATTTAATTACCTAGAATCGAAAAATTAAAAAAAACGTTTTGAATTTGTTTCAAATATTTTGGCGTATTGAGGTTTGTGCAAAACAAAACAGGGATTTTAGCTTCCTAAATCAATATTCCATTCCGTTCGACTTCATTTCTACATGCTTGAAATAAATTTTATAAATAGCTTAAGAAAAATTCACACGTTAATAAAATGTGTTGATGTTCCTAGAAAGCTTTTAACGGCAAAGGAAAAGTAGGGTAGGACAGAACAGTTCGAAACAAACGATTTCTTTCGAGTTGGCATAGTGTCAAAGAGCTTTCGTAATAAAAAGTGTGTTCTTCAGTGGGAATAAATGAAGGGCGAGGTCAAGGTTACCACCATATCTGAAATTCTGGGGGGGCACTTTTCTATCCTACGGTTATAGCGTTGTTTTTCGCGCATTGTTTTCAACATTGCTCATTGCAAAGACGGTATCTTGCGTTACTAGTTCAAAACCAACAACATCTCACCCACAGTCACATTTTGTGGGAAAATTTTAATTTTTAATGCGTCGTTTCATTGATATGTTCATCACATCTATGTGTTCGAGACCTTTCTCTTATAATCTTATCCATCTTGGTGGTCGCAATTACTTTACATCCCACCGTCTCATCGACACACCTTTCCCTTGTGTTTCTCGACCTTCACAATCCTTTTCATCTTCGTCCGCTCTACCTCTATGGCAGTTGCGAACTGTATCGTGATTGTCTTCGTCCTTGTTGCCCTTGAATTATTCTTTATCCTCACGCACTTTACACTGTTCTTGAGATCCTCGCCGTCCTTTGCTTTCTCCGCCTAATGACGATATAATTGTCCCCGAAATCTTCTCTTATTCAACTGTACATTGTCGCTGTTTCGGCATCTTCATTTTCTCCTTTAACCCTCCGTCAGGCGCGTAGCAACTCTTCAGTGTTGCAGGATTTTTTGTTTCTGTGACTCTAAGGGTTGCGTTGTAGTTAGTGGGCATCAGCTTGAAGTGTTACTGACAAGCAGTTTTCATCATATTTTCTTGATTCTTCTTGATGTTCAGTTGTGAAAGGCCGTTTTGCGTAGTGTCCAGCGTTTCATTCCGCGCTGAACGCGCTCGCTCGTGGAAGTAAAATTTTTCTTCAAAAACGTGACAGCGTTGCAAGTTTCTTACTCGTACTTTTCATATTCAACAATAGGGCTATTTACTACATACATAATATAAAATATTTATATCGATCTCATGTATAATATATTTTTATTCGATTATACATCTCAGAATAGTTTTATAGTTTTTGACCATGTAACCTCTAGCATGTATCATAAGCTATAATAATGTAACAAGTTGCCGTATCTTGAACTTTTTTCATTATTATTATTCATTTAATTTTATATATTTTATTAATATTTATTGTCACTGATCTCTTAATTTTTGAAGAAAATATTTTTTATAATTAGTAAAACAAAATATTGTGTTAATGATAACATAATCTACAATTACAAGAAACGAAGTCAGAAGACCTGGTTACACAACTCTATCACTTTACTTCTTTGATCATTTCCTGTTCTTTTATTCTTTGTTTTATGCTATATGTTTTCTTAATTCTTTATGCACAATTTCTATCACTTATTATACAGAGTAAAATATACTATTATCTCGCCATCCCATATGTTGCCCTCTTTTCTCCATATTGTTTCCGGGTACACACTCCTGGAGAGATCCTGGAAATGCAAGAGAGACCGAAACGTAGATAGATCTTCGTGCCCTATTTGGCTCGGGATCGAGTGCAGGAAGGCTAACGATTGCGCTGGAGCTTTCAAGAGCTAAGCTATAAAGGCATCACGTTTTATTGTCTTTCAATCTGAAGCACAATAAGACTATTACACTGTTCCAGGAAGAGGGGAAAAAGATTTTATCTCCATCAATTGTTTTACCGGACGGTCCGACGATTACCCACCTGCTCCGTAAAATCTTCGGTAAATATTCCCTTACCGAAGTATGTCAAGTTTTCTGGCTATTGCGTTTAAACCGTAACGATGGCTCTTGGGAGGGCTGTTCCAAAATATAATAGATTTAGGATCAATAATCCACTATTTAATTTCGTTTAGGTTTCTTTGATGTATCAGCGATATCAAATGCCAAACTTAACTTGTATTTCTGCCTGATCATAGAGACTGAAGAGTATTGTGCGACGTGGCGTGGCGTCGCTAATTATGGCAGGAAACGATAAAAACAAGACTAATGTTACTTGACGTATAAAACGCGACTGCGAGCGCGTGGGGCCCAACCGCCGACTGACCAGCGACTCGCTGCCTGAACGGTCTTTGGAACCCTCGCGGACGCCATCTGCAGCGATACCTCGCCGCGTTGCCTTTTTTTAAAATTTTATTTTATTGCAGAATGAGGTGATTATACAACGCTCAGACATACAGCTTTTCAGTTGTTAAAAGCGAGTATTTTCATTCGAGAAATATGCGAAGGCGGTAGCTACGGCGACCTCCATTTGAACATTAGAATGAATCTGTGCGGATTTTTAAGTGGAGGAATACATATTGTTGACTGATAATGGAAGGATATTTATTTCATTACCTAATATCAGCCAGATTACGGAGGAAGATATGAAAGGGGAGTCGGTTCCGTAGACTAGGTTATACGAGATGCTCTTTACATAAATAGAAATGAAATGCTCCGGTAACTGAGAATAGATTTTGGAAGAATGTATGAAAAAGTTTAGTGATATGTGTTAAAACGGGTTCTTTGGCTAGGTCTTTATGGAGATTTGTATTGCTTATTTACCAAGAGGCGTTAACTGCTGTTCTGATGATCTTATTTTGGAATATTTGAATTTTATTGATTGTTGTAGGGGCGGCGTTACACCAAACTGGACAAGCGTATGTGAGCAACGAACGTAAAGTGGCTTTGTTAGTAAGGAGAGAAGAATGGGGCTTCAAAATTGGAGTGACAGTTAATTATTGGTCAAAGAATACTAAGCGTCTGTTGGTTTCTTTCACCTTGGAGGTGACGTTCTCTTTCCATGTTGGTCTGGTATCCATTAGGACGACTGGATAACGGATGGGGGCGGTGGGTTGCCTGTTTATGCAACATTGGCGACTCGAACCTCTTGTGCTTGAAGGGAGCGTTTTGTAACAATATCTCTGTCTGAGAACTCTTTTCGTATTGAAATAGATGATTTAGATAAATTCCATATTAATTTTACTTTCAGATATTTTATGAACTACAGATAAACCGTAAATCAGAATTTCTTCTAGAACGTACCTGTCTTTTCATTATTACGTTTACTTGAAAGGGCCAGGCTCGCTAACATTTGTTATTTTTCTAAAATTAGGTTAACAAGCACTTCGCGTCCGATCATTCCTTTCCTATTTTCCCCCAAGTTATTTACCCAACCAAGTAATGGAGTGAACGTCTAAAATGGTTTGACACCCACAACTTAGAAAATATTTCAGAAGCGTCGGAAGTGTTGCAACTGGAAGCTGCGAGAACCCACACACACGTGTTGTGTCCAGTGATGGCATCAGTGAAATAAGATATATCGCTTGATTAGTGATTCCGAGCACGTCGTCTGCCAAGGTTAGGTCCGTAAGTGTAGTGCATGTATTTTGTTCGGAATGCGGCGGTGATCTTCCATCGCTGATTAGTGAGATTCGGCGCCGACCCACCCATCGGGCTAAGTTGTTTTTTTTTCAATTAGATATCTCCAGCATGGCACCTTCCGCGATAAAAGTCATGCACTGCACTTACGGGATGCAGT
The DNA here is from genome assembly GCA_031308135.1 of Acheta domesticus. NCBI lineage: Eukaryota > Metazoa > Arthropoda > Insecta > Orthoptera > Gryllidae > Acheta > Acheta domesticus. Next base: position 80,846,191 of record JAHLJT010008756.1, on the reverse strand, counting down.
TGATGCGCCCGGAATTACTAACCAATCAATCAGAGCTGGATATTTTTCGGCGCCCTTCCATCTATAGTCGCTTGCATTCCGATGTGCTCGCCGGAGCGTCTACGGAAGCATTGCTGCCAACTGAAGACATTGCACCGCACGCAAACTCCGCTCTCTGGGGTGGCGGGGAGGGTGGCGCGGCGCGGCGGTGTCCTCCCAGGGCGCGCTGGCGTCGCGCCAAAGGCAAAGCGCGCATCAAGGACAGCGGTCGCAGCGGCGCCGCCCGCGCCGTCCGCCGGGACGCCCAGAAGGGCAGGCGCCACTCCGCTCGGAGGATGGACAGGGCGAGGACGGATGCGCGAGTAGGCGGTGGCCGATGGACGATGGGAGGTGAAAGAGAACCAATAACAAAGACGTAGAAACAAGACTTTCAATTATTCAGTAGCCACTGGCGACTAGACATTGAAGTTGAACTCCTATTCTATTCATGATGCGACGGGTTTGCGGCAGATTTTCCAAAGGTTTTACAATTTCCCTCCCAGTATTTACTCCATTTTAATGCTAATTACTCACAACATGCCTTATTTTATGTTAATTGTCACCATCCCATTGACATGTTCTTGATGTACTTGACGACGGACGCGTTTCTTTTGGACAAGCAACTCGGATTTTATGTTGTCTTTCTGCAATTAGATTTAAAGGAATAACAGTAATAATAATAATAATAATAATAATAATAATAATAATAATAAAAATATTAATAATAATAATAGTGACATGTGAGCTTGGCAGTTTTTTTTATTCCGCCTTTAGCTCCAATTCACCTTTTCACCTTTTTGAGGGCCTAGAGCTCGTTTTATTTCATCACTTTACTGAAGTAATCTAGCGTAGATATAATATAATAGTAGAAATAAGAATAAAACCCTTTCCTTTCTTAATGGTAGGTCCAATTGCTTTTAGGGAAAATTCATTTGGGGGTGAGGCAGCGTAAAATCTTTGAATTACGAGTTGCATATACTGTTTCCACGTATATTGTTATACGTCAGTAGTTTTCACTGAATTATTGACATGTACACGATTTTTGTCGAGTATGTAGTCTGAAAGTTGCCAAACCATAGTGTAGGTAAATATTAAAAAAAGTGAACAGTATTTTAAGAATCTAATATTAACATGGATAACAATTTAGCATGAACAATATCACGGGAGGTATAATGCCGTAACTCCCCTCCTGCATTTAGTGTTTTGGTATCTGGATAGCATCATCGTACGGCCACAGCATTAATACATAATCTATAACAGAGTGTGACCTTCTAGACCACTGGTGTCAAGGTCTTCTACTAGTAGCAGTGGCATGTGTCGTTGCTCCGTAGCATGCCACGAGCTATTCTGCGCATCTAGCGTCGGAAAAGGAAACTATTAGTAACCCCGCCGTTTTACAATAGGGATGGCGTTGTCTCTGGTGGCGGGGTGACGAACTGCATGAAGGGGCGATTTCGTCGTGGCACTCGTGCCATGGACTCCCACTCGTGGCATCGACGTTGACAACACTGCTCCAGACAGTGAAGAAAAGGACTGGCGGAAGCAGTGAAGACCACGCATCTTGTGAGTCGAGGGAAGTCAGCCTCTAAAATCCCAGAACTCCAAAGGCGTCCAGACAAAAGCGTGAAAACGATAGATGCAGAGATACTGGGAATATTAAAGGCTGCACCACACCATCAGATCTGAAGGGAAGACGACGTTTCCGGTTACAGTGATTAATACGAAAAATTGCCGCCCCATGGGGGACACAGTCGGGAAGTTAGATGAAAGGAAGATTGAAGTGGAAATTCCAGTTTGGTTGGAACCGCAAAGCGTCTTTGTGGAAAAGAAGAAAAATCTGTAGCAATGAAGAGTACAATGCATTTCCAGAATGACTGAGACCGAACAGTTGGTATAAGTAAATCGCAAACGGTATCTGCATCGCAAGCTGCTGCTGATAATGGTTTGAGCAGCTTGCTGCAGGCGATACATCAGAATACGAAAATTACTTCCCTGATGAAGATCAAGAAATTTTTGGGACACCAATTTTCAATGCGGCTTGGCGTGGACAGTGACTGCGGGTGTAGACAGGGGCGCCGAGAGAAAATCAGGCCCTGGGGCAGGTGGTCCATGTGAGCCTTAATTTAAAAAAAATCCCTCTTCCTCTAATTCTTAAACCGAATCAATTTCCATAAGCATCAGTAATAACTAATAGTGTTAAATTTGGATGAAAGAGTACATACATTCTATTTCTTTTGAGAGAAGAGAAATTGGGGGCTCCAATTAAGTCGGGCTTGGGGCAACTTGCAACAACAAACTTCTAACTGTGCAGCATTCTTAGTTCTATCTCCTTTCCCCTCTTTCTTCTCCTTTTGTAAAAGGACTGCGCAGGTCTTGTCGCTACCCTTCCCTGAGCGATCGCGAAGCTACCCAATCCGACTCTGTCTTGGGCGGAATTACAAGCTACAAGCTCCCTTGACAATTTTCTATTGGTTGGGTTCATAGGGAGTCCATTTTCCAGATTTTAAGTCTTCGGGTCACATTTCGTTTTTCCATTATTGTCTTTTGCAGTTGAACCAAAATTGATTACTGTGCAATGCTTTCTAGAGTATTTAATTTTCTTGTGGGTCAAATATTTTTATATTATTATTGTTATTATTGGTGTTTATTTTGTTTCCCCACTCGGCCATTATGGAGCCACGTGATACGTGCATCCCACCGGGTCTCAGACATGATTATCGGGGTTGGTGCACATTACTTTTCTATAGGGAGAATCAGCAATTTAATGCTGTTTCAATTTTTATACCTCACAGTTGTTAGCCTTGAGGGAAGGGGTGAAAGAATGATTATGATAAAGATGATGGTGAGTGATGAAATACACACACAAACATACAGAGACCCACACAACACACCCATGCCCGAGGCGGGACTCGAACCCGCGATTTTTTGGTCTAAGATCGCTACTGAACTACTGCTTTAATGATCTCAGCCACCGGATTGATATTATTATTATTTTTTATTTTATTATTATTATTATTATTATTATTATTATTATTATTATTATTATTATTATTACAATGTCTAGCTGTTAAGGCTTCATAACCGGGAAATAATGTGTAGATTTCATGACTCGTTAAGAACGAACATACCTTTTTCAGGTAAGACAAAACCCCTCTCCGCTCTCCTCTCTCTTGTTCTCCTCTTTCTTTCCCTCTTTCTTGTTTTCTTCTTTTTCTCCCCTTTTTCGTTGTTCCCTTTCTTTCCGCCCTCCCCATTGTTTTCATTTTTTCATCATTCCCTCCACTCTTTCTCCGCCCTCGCATTTCAACTTCTTCCTCTCCCCTTTAATCTTCTTCTCCTTCGTAATGCAGGCGGCGTGCGTGATGGCGTGGCGAGGCGCGAGCGCGTCGCCGTCGCGTGGCGAGGGCTGCGGTGGGCGCTGTCGCCCCGAGGAATCCTGCGGCTCCAAAGGCGACCGTTCAAAGGAAGGAGGGCGATGGCGCTGGCGGAGGGAGGGAGGGGGGCGGGAAAGGGGACAGGAATATCAAGGGAGCGCCGCGTCGGGGTTTAACACATTCGTCTGCGGAGAACAGAAGCATAGATCGACTCACAGGTCTTGAGAGGACGTGGGAGAATGGATGTGATCTGGAGGTGGATAAGAAGGGTGATGTTACGAATGTAGAATGGGACACAGAGAGGAAAATTCTTGAATGAAGCATACATTTTATTAATAAATTTTAATCACTAACTGCTACAATAACATGCACGCCACCTTTCCTCACAAACCCCACCATACATGCCATGCCGCTCTTTTACACATTACCTAAAGGATTGCACACAGCATGACCAAACACAACCGCCTCAGCCACGAATCCGCTGCTGCTTCGCGCCTCTGCCCGCACGACACTGCAACCAACTGTGTCTGGGTGACAACTTCGGCCAATGAATATTTCTCAGTCCCACACAAATGTGTACAGTACTTGTGTGTTGATACGAAGAATGTACATTTTATTTCATTGTAAGATCTGGGAATTTATAATATTATTCATTTAATCATTTGTTCATTAATATCTTTTTAATCATCGATCATAATTATATTTGTTAATAATAAATTCATTTGTTTAATCATCCATATATCTGCAGCAACTCATTTCTTGTTTTCTCTCCCAATGACACAACTTTGTATGTGATCACACAACGTGATTACTCTTTACTTTCGAGTATGTATTGATAACGGTTTCAGAGTGTGTTGAATTTAGTTGAAAATGGAGGTAATTGGGTCAATTAAATTAGATTAAGCCCCCACAGGCCTACATTTACCCGTGGTAAAGGAGGGAATTAAAGGTCTACCTCTTCCAAGTCCTCCGCACTAGGAGAGAGCACGGGAAGTATCACACGCCGGACTCAATTGTTCCCCAAATACTGTTTAATCAAACAGAAAATATTCTTTACACAACTTAAAAAATTATGAATGGACCTTGGAATCATGTTGATTACGACATTACCGGATGAACATTTCTAGAAATGATGATTTCGGTCTCAGTCAGTTAATCACCGAACGTTATTGGTTCATATCATTGGTCCATTTTATCTCTGAGTATATAATGAGGAATGTAGTACAAGGAATTTGGACGGAGTGAGTAGAAACTATTAAACCATGTTTCTACTTCCTCTGACCAAATACCCTGAACTACATTCCTCATTACATCAAGACGGAAAATTTTACAGTTGTTATGAGGATGTGTTTGTATTACTCCCAATATTTTCGTCAGTACTGAAACCTCAGGCCTGTCCCCCGATGAAAGCAGCTATCTCCGAGCGAGCGGCGCTGTGCCTGCGTCTGCAAAGGGGGTGGGGGAGGGAAGGCCGCATCAACAGGCGCGGCGGCGGGCGTTGCCAGGGCGACGGTGGCGCCCCGCGTGCCAGGAGCGCGCGCCGTCGCGTGGGCGAGCACGCGGCCAAACAGTGGGCGGCGGTATTTCAGCGACGCGGCGCGGCACGGCGGCGGCGGCGGCAGCCACGGCGGCGGCGGCGACCGCATCAAACTTTGAGCCGGGCGCTGACCGCGGGCTAATGCGGCGCAGTCACGCGAGCGTCTCTGTGCACCCCGCCCCCTTCCCCTACCCCCGCAGACAAATGCCAGCGGCGGCGCGCGCCTAATGTAGCGGCGCGCGGTCAGGGCCGAAGAGCTCGTTTGCCGCGCGGCGCAGGGTGCCCCGCTTACGCCCCGGCTTCACCCCGCCTGCCTGCGCCGCCTACCGCCTACGCCGCCGCTGGCGACGGACCCCCAGGCGCGTTTGCAGTCCCGTCCTGCCCCAACCCCCACGTTTAAACGTCCTGGAGGCTTCTGTCCATACTGCCACCCCCGTCGAGTTAGTTCGGTCCGGGAGAGAGGGCTCAGTGCAACAGCTGATGTCATTGCACTCTGATGTCATTGTCCCTCTGACCTAGGTTCGAGTCCCGACAGCGGCAGAATTTTTGACACTAGCTTGTCAGCTAGGTCGAATTCAGTCGCTGTCTGGAGGAGAATTCTAGCTACCAGCTACTCTGATCGGTAGTTTTACGTGGTTACTCCGATTAATGCTGGATCAATGCCGGAACAGTACCCTAACAAAAGGGCCATGGACCTTCCTTCCATGGATCTTACCTTCCTCTTCCTTGTCCTAAACTCACCCCTTACACACACACTTACACTAACATGTACTACACTACCACATACCGGAAGACCAGTCGGGAGCTTAGAGCTTGTCCCGGCTGGGGCGGTGCCCCTCTTGTGGGAGATACCTGGTTGTGGGAAACCCCGTTGGTCGACGGTAGGTCGGCGCCGGATCTCGCCATCCAGCGGGGAAAAGATCACCGCCACCCCCCAAGGAAAAAACTACACGCACTACACGTACAGGACTAATTACCTTTGTAATTCACGCGCCCTGGAATCACGAATCAATCAATCAATCGAGTTAGTTCGGAGCCATCATTACTGTCCAGCGACTCCGACGAGAAGTTCTAGGGTTCGAGTGCCGACGGTGACGAGGTTGAATTGTACCTACACAACCAGGTAATCGCCCACTGTCTGAAGCCGTCGACTGCATTGATCAGTAGTTTTCCCGATTTTCTCCGATCAATACAAGATGAATGTTGGAGTAGTTCCCAAACAAACGACCGCGCACGATAATTCCTTCCTCTTTCTTGTTCAATCCTTCTCCACTTAAACATGCACACACACACACACACACATACTTACATGGACTATACTACCCGGCATATCGGACAACCAGTTGCAGGCCTAGAACTTATCCCGGCAAGGGTCGTTCGCTTCTGGGAGAGACACTTGGTGTGGGAATGCCCTGCAAGCCGACATGTTGGTCGGCGCTGAGTCTTACCATCGAGCGAAGAACACCCCCACATCGTAAAACATTCACAATACTTATGAGACTAATGATCATATTGACGTGCCCGGAAACATCAGTTAATGAAACAATATCAATCACCACTCTCGCCTTTGCCACCACTCCAATCTTTTACCGCCCCCTGTTACTGACCCGCCCTGCTGCTGCAGCTTCACCATGGTCCGGTCGTGACCCAGTCTTAACCTCATGGTCGCTCTGATTCACCCCAGTCAGTCTAAAAGCTTTGTTCTGTTGTGTCCCATCGTGGTTGACACTTTGTTGTCCATCAGCCAATGATCCACAGATTCCCTCTCTTTCCCTATCCCTTTTAAACGTACTCATCCCCCTGTTGTACCGACAACACTCTGTTGTCGATCGTAGTTGCCCTGTCATGTGGATTTTAAAGGGTTGTTGTCCGATAGTCGCTCTGTTTTCTCCCTGACACTCGACATTGCTTGCATCTCAGTCCTCCCAGAATTTTCCCGAATCACGTTTTTGACCTCCCATTACCACCGTCTTCTCGTCCCATCGCCTTCCAACCTCACTGACATCCTACCGTCGTCCCATCGTCGGGCCACCGTCCAACCACTGTCGAATCATCATCGAGCCATCGGCGCGCCGCAGCGTGCCATCATCTTCCTAATTTCCGCATTGATTTCTCTGTGCTTTTGTCGGGATGTCTCTTCACCTTGACGTCGCCTCTGTGCCCCCTTTTCATCGTCCATTTTTTCTCTATTGCCTTACTATTGCGTCTTCAATGTTCATCTTCTGTCCTGAAACAAAGTGGCAAAACGTATTATTCAACAAAGTTCTAATTAAACATTACCCTAGAAAGAAAGCTAATTCTGTAGTTCACTTCGCGTAAAATATCCATACGTAATAAAATTCATTCTTGCCTTCATTCAATTTGTCTTCACTAAGAAAAAACATTATTACAATTTTAAAATCATCGATACCCATTCAAGTGCGTTCTACGTGTAAATAGTGTAACAGTCTAAACCCGGGCTGTCCAACTTAGCAGGATTGTGGGCCACATTCAAGTTCTATTTAAGACGCTGGCCGCAACGTAATTTAGAGATGGTTTTTACCCTAATTACTGTGATTATAATGAATCGTATATTAGATTTTATACAACATACTTAATAATTAATGTAAATACTTCACGTTAGAATTTCAAATTTATCATTACAGTTTTGTAATTATAGAAATGTATAACAGAATAACAAAAAAACGCATTCAGTTGGTATAATAAAATTTTTCAAACGCATGCGGCCCGCGGGCCACCTCTTGGACAGCCCTGATCTAAACCATTATCTAGGAACTTAAATTTTTAAAGCTTGAGTCTCACAATTCTAAATTAGTACTCTCTCAACTCTTTAACGATCTCTGCCCCTTTTCTCTTGTCCAATCGTTAATTAATCGTTCCCTCGCCATCACTCCTACGTCACCTCACCGTCACCATCGACAGCACACTGTCGCCAAACCAGTACATGAGCATCATCTATCCTTCGCCCCCTTTATCATAACATTGTCGCAACACCGGCACCCCTCTGTCTCCCTAATTACGTCCCTCTTCGATCCCTTCACCGTCGAAATCAGAACGAGAATAACCAGCGTGCACCCTAAACATCGTGCACTACTGTCGCTTAGCAACACGACCGCGAAGTTCCAGTCCATCTACCACTGCGATGGCTCAGTGGCAACATTCATTGTTTCTGCAGATTCATTGACAGGGAGCTACCTAGGGTCTTAATCCCGACGGTGGGTGTTTTCGTCTCTAGCTACGTAGCTGGATCAAATTCAATGTCTGTTGGGAGGAGAACTCTAGTGATCGACCGTCCTGATCATCAATTTTCCGTGGTTTCTCCGATCAACACCACACGAATGCCGGAGCAGTATACTAACCAACGGTCTACAGACCACGCGCACTCTCCCCTTTCTTATCCTTGTGCCCTTCCCTCCATCAAACACATTTACATACTGACACATAAACTTTTATGCCCAACTCTACCACACATGTCAGGAGACCAGTCAGGATCTTCGAGATTTTTCTGGTTAGAACGATGACACGCTGAAAGAATACTCCTGGAGTAGAAAACTACCTGAAGCCGACGTGTCGATCGGCGCCAGAACTGACTTTGAAACAACGAAAAACACCGCCTCTTCCTGTATTATCACATGCACTACCCTTGTGGGAGTAAAGGTCTTTGTATTTGATGCGTCTGGAAACACTAAATTCGTACCGTCTGAATCAGGTCGAGATTAGCAGGAGCGCTGCCGACCTGTCGGACGCCACGGTCGCTTAGCAACACGACCGGAAGCTGCAGTCCGCCTGTCGCAGTTCAAGCGCTCCTCCGCAGCCGCTATCTCATCTGGCGCGGTCGACAAAGCCCCGACTGCGACGTTCTGCACGGCGCTCCCAATGACGCTGCGGGACCCAGCTGTCCCCGCGAGCCCGCTCGCCGCTCCGGGGACGGCCGTTCGCGCACGCAGCTGCCCGCACGCGCGACCTCTATTCGTAAGCGGCTTGGCACTACTCCGCGCCGGATATTGTAGCTCCTGCGGGATGTATTCGCGCTTGATAAGATGTGTCACCAGGACTTCCTGCCTGTGCGCTGGTCCTCCACTTGCCAATTAGTTCAGAGGTGGAAATCCTCTTTGTTCTGTGGGCGGATTTCTGGTGAATGCGATGGGGTTGTGGTGTAGTAACTTCGAATTCCTTTCTACACTTGCATACTATTGAGGACTTAAATTTACATTCCACATTAAAATATCATTACGGTTCATTACTATTATTGGACAGAAATTACTATTATTCACAGTTTCGTGTTACTGGCACTTTTCCCAGTAGAGGTGTCTGCTCTTTATTCCACATTACTGGTATTTACAGAACTATTCATGGGAAATATGCTTCCCATACTTTAGACTTAAGACAATTAGGTATTTTGTTACTAGGAGGAGTATAATCCAAATTTCTTTGTGACACGCCACAAAGGACGGGGGAGGAATTTGATTTTCCTCCGAATGAAAACTTTGTGAATAACTCGTCCTCTCAGACAGTTGTATTTATTCGTATTTGTTGAAGAATAATGACTTGTGTTTGGAAGGACACAAGCGTGTAGGTTTTACGTATTTACGAGTTATTAGTGTCTGAGTTATTTTGCATTTGGGTGTGGGAAAGTACGTTCCTCTTTTTACTCATATTCTCAATTAGTACTTCGAATATGTGACACTCTTGATTTGTAAAATAGACCGCCTTCCAAAATTGGTATTTTGCTTCTCACAATTGTCTTAGAAACATCTCCTGCAATATTGTCATATATTTGTCAATGTAACAACTTTCTACTTTCCCGTATATTGATTTTTCTTTAAAATATTCTAATCCTTTAAATTAATCATACAACTCTGGAAATCTGCTTACACTCTTAGTTTCTCTCGTCAGTACTTTTTTCATGTATTTATAATTTGTTATTCATTTATCTCTTTTCCAACTTTTCTGTTAGTACCCAAAATTCTGTATCATTATTTCTTCTCCACATTTGCGTCACTGGTGTGTAATTACACACGTTTTCTATTTTCAAATTTTCCCATTTGCCTTGATTTCCTTCATTTTCCTTATGAGCACGATTGCATTCATTGAATCTCCGCAACTCCTCTCGCCTGCGTTATCGACCAAATTCTCGCGTCCTCTTGCTGTCATTGCCACCCTCGGCAGGAGCCCTTCTTGAGCGGACATCGAGTTTGACGCCACTATTGCCACCGCCAGTATCCTGGCTGTCAGTTGCACCGCCGCTGTCTTTGTCTCCCACCAAGTACCATCAACTAAGCATCCGTCACCACCGCCACCGCTAAGGTCACCGCTCTGCCACTTCCACTGACGCCAACTTTGCCGTCGCTGTTCCTACAATCATGGCATTCCAAGTCCCGATCTCGCTCTTGAGACCCTCCCTGCTCCACCTCGGTCATCTCTTCGTTGTCAATGGGTGAGTAAGTTCAAAGCTAACATTATCACTGTCTCTTCGGCAACTCTGAACAGAAGGTCCTGAGTACGAGTCCTTGTGGTGCCAGATTTTCGGCACTAGCTCCTAAGGAAGGTCAAAAGTCAATCGTTGTATGGAGGAGAATTCCAGCGGCCGACTGCTCTAATCGGTGAATGCCGGAGCGGTACCCTTAGAAACGGTCTACGGACCTCGGAAGATCATTCCTTCCCCTTTCTTGTCCTATCCTTTATCTCACTTACATGCGGAACGCTTCCACTCATTTCGGAAAGCGAGTCGAGAGCTTAGAGGTTGTCCTGACTGGGCGGTGCCCCACAGGAGTGAGATGTATGGCGAGAGAAATCCTCGCAAGCCGTCGTGTAGGTCGATGTCGGATATCACCGTTCAGCGGGAGATGATCACCACCACCTCTCGGGATTAAAAATTCACTACAGTAACAGGACCATAGCGGTTAATATGCCCGAGAACAATAAACCAATCAATCAATGAATCATCCTTCGTTGCCGACACACATTTCGCAACATTTTCCCAATTCTGATCCAACCTGTTTCTCCTTGTCTTGTCATTATGCATTCTGACATTCTTTTCCCCCGAAATTCTGATGCCTGCATCATTCCCGCCCTCGCACCACTCACTTGCCCACCCTAATTCTCGAAATCATAACCATCCTCATCCTCTTGTTCTTGTGCCCATGCCTAGCTCCCCTTCTCACCCTTGGACTCTATCGGCATTCCTTTTCCAGACGCTTCCACGGCCACTACCCGCTCATTTCCATAGCCCTTTCTATGACCGTCGTTACTACGCAACAAATTGCAGTCATTATACGAGTGATGGTTATCGCACCGACGCCGCCTCTATCGTCGACTTCTCTTCTCCTCTTCAGCTCTTTCATCCTACCTTCCATCAGCATGTTCTCTCACGATCCTTAGTTTGTAAATAATACACTTTAATTCGTCTATCCCACCACAAGGGTCATGTCATCGCTGATATTAAGAAGCATAATTCGGCTATATTACGCGGTATATTTTAAAAGTAGCGAACGTATGGTCAAACGTTAAAAGGAGGAGGTCCAAGTACCTTTTTAATCTTGCAATCAATATTTTCAAACCTTTGCATACCATTTTTACGGCTGAAAGTCTCATGACTCTCTTCTCGCGAAATTATGAGATCCGCGCAACGTGTTTTGGGCTATCGCAGTAAAAAATACCTGCAACAGTCAAATGGAAGATACATGGTGCAAAAATGCAAACCAGTGAATAGTTGGTTGGTTTTCTGGAGCATTTGTATAACGTAACGTATGGTCAATCTAAATAATTTCTTTCAAGACACGCTCTACTTCTCTTCAATGCATGATATTAATTTCATACAAATCAGACAAATGTCAGTAGCATCTGAACCTTGTTACTCCACATATCCACGGACTTACATAACTCAGAAGTTTTATATTTTTTGTCATTTTAACTCGTTGTATCACTGTAACAGAACTAACACCGTGATAAATATGTGGACATTACATTTCCTGTAATACAGTACATACTCAATACGCTCAGCAATGTCAACGAATCTTGAATCCGTTGACACATGAGTATTTACAATCTTCGCTTATTATTTCGAAACGTCTCTAACGAGAGTTAGCACTCCGGGCCAATTTTTATTATGAAGGGACAAACAACGAATTAACAGCATTGAAAGCAATACCCAGAGGAATATTGAAAGTGATGAAATTTGGTATTAAAGTATACCCTCTACATTGAATTACAGAAACAGAAATAATTTCTAGGTAGGTTTTTATGTACTTTTTGATATCTTTATTTGGTTTTTATGTAAGTCAAAACATTCCATTAAACACTATAATTTACTAATTAGTATTCAATGAAATACCATTTCTTACCAATCAGCCTTTCCATCTATCATTCCATGAGGGGCAATTGATGAGCCTGCGCACACGAGGCTAAAATTTGTCCTCTGCATTGGACCATCCGCTAGCCTCTACCCCCACCGCCGCTCTCCCCCGCGCCGCCACCGCCCCATCCCACACGGCGTCAGGCGCAAGCGAACGCGATACGGCGTCGCGCCCGGTGATGTTGCTAATCGGCTTAATCGAATCGCCGTCACTGCCACCGCCGTTGGAACCGCTGCCGCCTCAGCCACACCCGCCATCCCTGCCGTCCCCGCCGTCCCCGCCGTCCCCGCCGTCCCCGCCGTCCCCGCCGTCCCCGCCGTCCCCGCCGTCCCCGCCGTCCCCGCCGTCCCCGCCGTCCCCGCCGTCCCCGCCGTCCCCGCCGTCCCCGCCGTCCCCGCCGTCCCCGCCGTCCCCGCCGTCCCCGCCGTCCCCGCCGTCCCCGCCGTCCCCGCCGTCCCCGCCGTCCCCGCCGTCCCCGCCGTCCCCGCCGTCCCCGCCGTCCCCGCCGTCCCCGCCGTCCCCGCCGTCCCCGCCGTCCCGCCGTCCCCGCCGTCCCCGCCGTCCCCGCCGTCCCCGCCGTCCCCGCCGTCCCCGCCGTCCCCGCCGTCCCCGCCGTCCCCGCCGTCCCCGCCGTCCCCGCCGTCCCCGCCGTCCCCGCCGTCCCCGCCGTCCCCGCCGTCCCCGCCGTCCCCGCCGTCCCCGCCGTCCCCGCCGTCCCCGCCGTCCCCGCCGTCCCCGCCGTCCCCGCCGTCCCCGCCGTCCCCGCCGTCCCCGCCGTCCCCGCCGTCCCCGCCGTCCCCGCCGTCCCCGCCGTCCCCGCCGTCCCCGCCGTCCCCGCCGTCCCCGCCGTCCCCGCCGTCCCCGCCGTCCCCGCCGTCCCCGCCGTCCCCGCCGTCCCCGCCGTCCCCGCCGTCCCCGCCGTCCCCGCCGTCCCCGCCGTCCCCGCCGTCCCCGCCGTCCCCGCCGTCTCCACCTTCCGCGCCATCCCCACCGACTCCGCCATTGCAGTCGTTCCTGCCGTCCACGCCGTCCCCGCCACCCCCACTGCCCCTTTTCTCCCCGCCGTCCCTGCCGTCTCCGTCGTCCCCGTCTCTCTCGCCGCCTCCGCCATCCTCGCCACACCAGCCTCGCACGTCGCGCTCTGTTCCGTTTACACTGCCGAAGCCCCTGACCTCTCCACCGTTCCGACCTGCTCATCGCCGCTACTCGTTTATTGGGGCGCATACATAGTACACACCATCGCTTACTGTGGGGGTTGTGGCTGTGAAGAAGGGTGTGGCGGAGGGAAAGGCGCCGGGTGAAACGATGGGTGTGAGGGCAGGTGTGGTGGTTGGTGTGATGGCTGGGGTGGTAATGTGTGTGATGGCTGGGGTCCTGAAGTGTATGGTAGCGGATGTGGTGGCAGATGCCATGGTGAGGATGATGGCGGATGTGGTGGTGGTTGAGACGGTTGGGTGTGGTGGCGAGAGAGGTGGCAGGTGAAATGACGAGTGTGGAGGCGGGTGTGGATGTGAGTTGAGTGGGTGAGGTGGTGGTTACGATGGCGAGTATGGTGTTGGTGGTGAGTGATGGCGGATGTGGGTGCGTGTTTTGGTGGTGAGTGTTCTGATTGGTGTGGTGGCGGGTGAGATGGTGGGTGTGATGATGAGAGATGCGGGGTGCCAGCATCGCTGGGATTCAGTAGCAGGAGTGGCGTGGGCGGAGTGGAGGGCAGTGAGGTTGGGGCGGTGGCAGCGGGATGGGACTGCGCCGGCGCCGTTGCAGTTGCGGCAACCCAGCGCTAGCAAGAGCCGGTCTAGCGCTCCTAGTTCACCGCTCCGGAATCTGCGTTGGTTGATGGAAAGCACCCGCGTTGCGGATATTCAGTGGCGCCCTCACGCCGCCAAGGCCACCTCGAAGCATGGCTTTACTTGGTGTAGTTCTGCTTTAAGAAGACTGTGTGAGAATTGAGATTTTTATTCGTTTGACGTAGTCTCATCGCCCACCGATTTTTTTCGTTTCTATATCCTGAATTTGCGAAAAAAAGAAAAATTAATTGACAATGATTTTCACATTCCAGAATTAAGTGTTCGTTTGGTGAGAGTTTGCTAGTCATGAAAAAAATGGCTAATTATGAAGCAAAGTTGCACAGTTCAAACTGGTTATCTTTCTTTGATTTTAAAATATAAGCATCAAATAAGATAATAAAACAATGAGAATAAACGTTGTTAACAAGACTATATGTTTTGAAAAATAATGATTTAATGGAAACACGCTCCTTTATTATATTACTTTTAGAGTATTTTGTTCTTCATAAGCGTTTCAATGATTCTTTCCAAAAACATTATGAAAACTACATTCATTTTATACATTTGTCTAGTATTTAACAATATGATAACAATTGAATGGTAATCAAAATTAAATTTTCTGCCTAGTACTCAGTTAAAACAGGTATCCATCCAAAGAAGAAACCCGACCCCACAGCCCCTTTTTGATCATTTCGTGTTATTTTAACCAACTACTTCATAATTATATTTGTTTGCAAGAAAATGGCCGTTGGTACCACTGATCTGTATCGTTAAATTCACATTTAATCTGGTAATTTTGTTGCTAGAGTACACAGTTACCCTCAGAATATTGTTGACTTCGTCATCAAACAATCGTCAAAATTCAATGACATCAAAGAAGGGAGCAGCAAATTAGTAATGGTGATGTCGAATGAGTCCCGCAGTGCAGAGCTGTGCTTTTATGAGAAGCTCGTAACTATAAACTTGCCATCACAATGCTCCAATTGTTGCAGTACAGTCTCGTTTCGATGCGTCTGTCTCAATTAAGTGCTTCCATATGTTGAAATTCCAACTAATGCTGGTTTGAGCTATAATGAATGTGTTAACCCCCGTTGTGCTGCAGTTCTAATGCCTTTCCACGAGCACATGAAAGCGATGCGTGTATTCAGTGGTTTTGTTTGTTTCCAAATGATTCTCTCCAGTAATATATAATAGTATATATTGCAGTCAGTTGAAATGGTGGCGATTAAAACATAACAGTAGAAACACTTTAATGAAAAATATTCAGAAGTGAAAGTGCTGGAATAGGGAAGAGAGAAATGTAAAGATTTTACCCACCAATCCAAAGATAGATAATGTTTCTAATAATAATAATAATAATAATAATAATAATAATAATAATCAAGGTGTTTTAAATTAAATTAATAATCAATATTATTTTTTATTAGTTAAAGTTGATGTTCTTTAGCTTTCTCAGAGTGTTTGACTATCAAATCCGTAGGTAGTCATTGTCAGCTATCTGTTTTGAAGTGAAACGTTTTGCAACATACATAATCATATGTTACAAATCATTTGGGTATGAAATACTCTATTGGAAATGTAAATCCATACACGTGAGATCGAAAGAATCTACCATAACATTGTATGTGAAGAAATGTTTACTAAATAAGATTAATAATAATAATAATGATAATAATAATTATTATTATTATTATACATTGATGTTGATTGTAATGACAGTTCTATTTTCACTACAACAATCACAAACCTAAATTACTATTTCTTTCCATAAAATATAATACAAATATGATGTTTAAACGTAGAGATATAAACGGTAAATTCTTTGTATGATTTTCTCCAGTTGTCAAAGTACACTACCGTTCATATTATATTTTATGTATACCAATGTTTAATGCCCACTATTCGATTAGCGCAAACAGCATTAGCTCAAATCCACACGGGTTAGACCATCACCTTTTGTAAGTACGTCTAATCGTTTCTCAGTCAGACGTTTCAAACTTCTAAAATGGTATTGAATAAAAAGAAAACGTGTATCAAAGTATGTTTGTTGGAACTCGTTTACAAAAATTTACTTAAGCAATGAAGCCCGAGACAATAAACAACCGCGAACGTTCGTCGGCTTCTCATGAGGCCTTTAACTGCTCGTTCTCCTGGGTGAGCGGTTTGGGAGTGCTTCGGCACGTATTCAGGGTTATTGCTCCAGTCGCTCGCGGCGCCTACCACTTCCAAGTCGGACAGGTGGAAGATCGATTCATCGATTCCGGAGACCTCCTTCCCCTTCCTCGATTCCCTCGCTTTTCCGTCTATCGCTAAGTCTACCATCTTTCTTGCTTCTATGGCCGTCGCTGTCGTAGTCGAACTTTATATCTGTTATTTCAATCTTCATGTCATCCTTTGTATAAAGTTCTATTATTTAAATTGCTTTCCATGTCTTTTCTTTCAACGCAAAAAGGTCGTACTTCAAATCTGAGATAACTTCGCGAAAATGTGCCTCATCAATCCTGTGAAGCGTAGTGTCACGTTAAGTAATCATTAAAATAGGTTGTTTAAGTTCGCAAAATCTTTCGGTAATATTTAAAATTGGTACTTTTTCATTGGACGAATAATAACAAAAGTGTTATTATTATTATTGTTCGTATTCCAATTCATATTTTGTTTGTTCCATTATTCTGTTTTCATTAAATTATTATTAATTATTAACTAATATTAATGTTATTGGAATAAATATACCCGTAAACTGTTCAACACAATTTTATTCAGAACCTATCTACTCAGCCAAGTCGTCAACACAAAGAAACACTTCGTACCCGAACATTTCGTATTCGATCATTTCCCGGACAACTCCCAGAATGTAAAGTCCAATAAAACGTAACTATGTCAACTAAGGCCGAGAGAGAAACACAAATCATATAAGACAGCGCACGAATGCAATTTACATGTACAGAATGGACGCCGAATCTGTAAGAAATGAACTTCATTCCTATCGCGCCATACATTTCCTGCACGCTAAGAAAAGAGATGCCCTCCCCTACTCGTTCTGCGTCATTTCACGTTCCACCTTACTGCCCCTCTTCTTGGCAGGCGGGGAGTTGTTGCCCCGACTGGCTGGCGGTCTCTTCTGATACGACAGTTGAAGAGCAAACATTCAAAACGCGATACGTCCACTTCACTTTTTCCAATAAAACTGAAAACTATAACAGAAAGTTTACACTTTTCAACGCCGTTATTAACTCAACGAATAAAGTACTACTTAACTGTTAAGTTTACTTCTATTAAAACATTACGTTCTTTGCCACTTGATCAGCTGGGACGCTGTCATCCAATCGGGAGCTTGAACGTCTCTAGAGTGACGTTACTATGGTGAAGTTCAAGGTCCCAATTGAATGATAACGTCCCAACTGTCCGAGAGGCACCGAGCGTGCTGTTTTAATCGATATATATATGTATATATATATAAATTATTTATTAAAATTAATTAATAATTTTGGTATTATATTTGCTTTTAGTAGTTTTACTTTTGGTAGGGTTTGTCTTTCTTTCTCCTTAGTGTTACTACGATCTAATCAAGGGTTCCGAAAGACTAAGAGTGACGAATGCTGGTAACGACCGATGGGGTACACTGGGATGGGACATACTCCTCCACGCGCCCCACGCTGGATTGGGGGAAATAATGGAGCGAGGAATGATGCAATTATCTTGGTAATGATGATGGAGAAGGGAATGAAAGGTCGCGCGCGGACCATAGCGTTTTCTGTAGAGTGGCCCTCCGGCATTCGTCCAAAAGTGACCTAAGATATCACTGATTTCGGACTACGAATTTAATTTCAGGAGACGCTACACATTCACAGCGTATCAAGTAAACATCAGACTCCTAACCGATTGATTGATTAATTAATTGATTTTGTGTGCGCTTCATCTGCTATGGTCATTAGTCCCAAGGTAGTGGATGTTTTATCCCGGAAGGTATCGATGTTCCTCTCCCGCTGTTGAGTGAGATCAAACGCCGACATACACGTCGATTTGCGAAGGATTTCCTCTCAGAGATGCCGTTCGTGAGAGGTTATTGTCATGGCGCCCATGTCAGGCCGCGCGTGACTTTTATAATTGGCGCGCGAGCGGGAAGACAGCGTGCTCTGTCGGGGATCGGCGGTGGCAGCGGCAAGCTGTGGACACGGCCTAGCAGGCTCGAGCCGTGAGAGCAAGTCTCACCGCCTAACATCGGCTCTTTAAATGGAGTCAGCCGGCACCCTGAGGGGAGTGCCGAGTCGAGTCCAGAGAGTAGCAGTCTGGAGGCGACGGTCACAGCCAGCAGTCGGCGGGAAACGTCGTGGAGCCGGACCTGTGGAGATGTTGGGGACTGGAGATGGCCAATGACTGGCAATACGGCAGCCAGCGGTAATTATTACCCGTCTGTCGGATGCCGTAGAAAGGCGACACAACTCAGGGAGAAACTACTCCTTAGCCCCGTAAATAAGGAATCAATAAATTGTTGTTGAGTTAACGTGCGACTTTCGTTGATGGACAGAACAGTTATTGTATGGTTACGTCGAACGTTCGCGGTAGTCATATTAATGTGTTTTGGATTGCATATATTCACGTTGCCAGCTAGTTTCATATTGTGTATTCTGTTCGGTTTGAAACACGTCTTATATATACAAAAATATCTACCCAATTTATTTTAAATCATTTCAAACGACAGCGTCATTTGGTTATTAAATTGCAACGATTACGCCAGTGGTATCGTTTGGTGTCGTTTGACATTATTTCATTCTAATTCTAATACTCGAGAAATATTTTTGTCCTTCCCTTTGATCATTCTCTTTGTCGTGATATCAAGAAGACTTGAGAGAATAATTTTGAAAGGACAGCTCCGGTGGCACCTGCTGAATGCAATAATGAGTTTTCTCGAATCCATTATTGCTCCATGCAACTGGCCGGGTATCTCTTTCTCTCTCTTACCTTCTTGTATTTTGAGCATCTTTATTAAATCACGATTGATTATTCGTTTTTTATCGCTCGACTTTACTTTTTCTCTGATGAATTCTAAAGCTGTAATATGTGAAATTGTTGTTTTCTATATTCTGGCATTATGGTGAGAACAAATAATTTGATATTAGATATTAACATGATACACCATAAATTAATGATTCCCTTGTCTAATACACATTCGCTCAAGACTCAAACACTGGAAGGATTTTAACCTATCTGTTTAATGTAAAAGGTTATAAGGAGAAGTCAGTCAGAATTTTACTGAAAATGAGAAATTGTCTTTTTTTCAATAAAAGACTGGCTTATCAGTATATTACATCACAATATGTTGATAACAAATCTGAACATATTCGTATTGGTATAATATTCAGTTCACCACATCGGTGTTGATCTCCCATGTTTCCCAATTCGCAACTATATTATTATTGCAAGCATAATGAAAATATGTGGTTTGTAGAAGGACATTTGCTACTGAGCATTTGGTGCTAGCAATTAAGCGTCCCTGAAAATGGTGTACGTTGATGGAATTTAGCAGCTGAAACCAGGAAATACTCGGCTATTATCTTATAGCGCGCAGACTTTCGACATCAGTTAAATAGCTTGGTCTAACCTGGATACTCTCTAGAGGAGAAATTTGGAAAAGTTATACTTATTGTTCGGATTCATGGTTTCCTGCGATCAATTCCGGCATTGCTTCCGTCCCCATTCTGTCCGCACTAAGGAGAAGTAATGAACGAGTTCTCCTTTTATGACATTTCCCATTGATCTAGAAAGGATTTCACGAGCATGGTTTTCATGGTAAAACGATAACTAAATAAGTGATAACGAAAAAGTTGCTAAATTTAGAAGAAAAAAAACTCTAATACATGGTGTAGCCAGAATACATGATTTGTCGGTCCTTGATACCGAAAAATCTAAAGACAACATTACGTTTGTCTGTCCTTTTGTCCAAGAGTGAACAATGCTAGCGGCTAAACCGTTCATCCGATTTTCTCCAAAATTTATATTCCCCAATGCATATGTCTGTCACTGATCCCAATGGGGCCAGAAGTCGGGAAACCCCTTGAATTTGAAATCGATATTTTATTTTTTTGGGGGGGAGTACTTCTCATGAAACCCCTTTGGCATTTTAAATATTTAAAAAAAGCTCCATCGTTTTTAATTAAATTTTGTTGATGGTTAGTGAGAATGATGTTTAAGAGAATAGTGCAGGACTCAATTTTTTTGAAAACCCTGATTTTTGGAAAATTCCAAAAGTTCAAAACTTTTTTTGGATTGTTCCTACTACTAAAATATTAAAGATAGATATTTTCTCTTAATGAAGTCTGTTCCTTAAAAGTAGATTTTGTTATAAAAGTCTTATACAATTTTTTCGAAAATTGGAGTACTTTTCTTAAACTTGTGCGTGAAAATACGAGCGAGAAAGTATGTGCTGCTTTATCCCCCCACGTTCTCCTTCATTTCGGCTCTAGCGAATCATTTTCTACTTAAAAGACGTACACTACTCGACTTTGGTGTCGATCCATGTAAATGATTCAAAACAGTCGTCATTCCTTAGCAGATTATATGTAGGAGGATTCCACATATTATGAGTTTATAGATAAGCACCGAGTTGAAATATTTTTAAATGTCACAAATTATCTTCGAAGACTGTGATTTAATTCCTCTCTGCAGTCACATCCGGCAAAATATTCGGTGTGAACGAAAGAAAAGGTCACGAACATTGGCTTGGTGATTTGAAAAGTGAAATCATTGTTCCATAGTTTTGGGAAAAATAAAACCAACTTAATAACGTCGTCAGTTTGCATCTGGGACAGTTATGTTCTACACAAAAGGTGTAGGAAAGTTATTATTAATTGCTTGGTGTTCTCGGTGGCTTCAAATTAGCATTTTCGTGATGTACAAAACTGTTTTTAAATCCTGAATTTATTTCCTTTTTATATAGTTATTAAATATTTAAAAATAATTTTTTATTTCTTTTTTGTTTATTATTTAAGGTCGCATCAACATCTAGGTCATTATCGACCACTATTGTTAACTATGAAGATGATATGATATGGTGATGATAGGGGGTGAAAGGACGAACAGAAATACAACCATGCCCGAGGCAGAATTCAAACCCGCGATCCTTCGGTCCGAAATCGCTACGACACTACTGCCTTAGTGATCTCGGCCACAGGGGACGGGCTTTTTATTTTATTAGCAGCTTAGAGGAACAGCTAATCCATACACTTTCTTGGAAGGCAAGTCTGGACGTGCACGCCCCATTTTACCAATATGAATGAGTACATACTGAATCCCATCAATATACTCACGTGCCACGAGGTGGAGCCAAGGAGAGCAAGAGACCCGGTTGTCTTCCTAAAATAGTTCGACCACCAGGTCTTGTAGTTTATGATGTCCTCAGTTATTACCGCTATCATGAAAGCATTTAGGAATTTCGTATGTGATAATACTAGTTTTTCTGCATGAGGATCAAAATTACCAACTTACACTCTACCAACAATTTTTTATTAATCACTGATCATGCAATGAATCTATAAATTTCTCAGTGACCTTTACGAGTATTTAAGAGAAATTAGTCCTGAAGTCGTTTTTCTTTTCTAATCATTAAAACTTTTATTTGGCAATAGAACACATACTTTAAGCAGGACAAGATTCATTTTTACACCGATCTATATCTCGAAAAATAACAAAGAAAATATGTATTTCAATTATTTTTAATGAAAAGGTGGAATTGTTTCTCTTTTAAAATCACCGATTCAATTGATGCCGGCTCTTGCACTATTAATCGGAGGCAAAGTGTCAACCTCGCAGGTGAAGTGTGCCCGAGCATAATGCATTCCACCGTCAGCGCGGATGATGACGACCCTCGAGGTGGCCGCGCTGGCGGGGCGTGAAGTTGAGAGAGTGCAGCATCGCCGCCGTGCGCCGCCGGCCACTCGAAGCCATGCGCGCGCCGTATTTTCTCAGCGACAGTTGATAAAGAGGCTGCAAGTGGGCGGCGCCGCGCCGCGCCGCGTCGCTCGAGCGGTCTCGTTTGGCACGTGGCACACGTGGCGATAACGAGCTCCCCACCCCTTCGCTGGCTCACTCTCACACAGCCGCCGTCATCGGTTTCCGTTCATCGGCCGCCGCCTGCCGTGCAGTGGCGTCGGCGGCCAGTTTGGTTCCCTCTCGTGCTTTTTTTTTCTGGTTCTCGTCCGCTGTTGATCGTTTTCTCTCTCGGGCTCCTCTCTCAACCACATCACTTTCTTGATCTTTCTCGTACTTCTTATTCTCGTTCTCTCTTTTTCATATTCCAACTCTTGTTCGTCATTTCTATTTTCTTTGCTTTATTTCGCATCATTCTTTCTTAGCCGCTCTTTCTCTTCCTCAATTTATCTTTCTCTTCCTCAATTTATTTCTCTTCCTCGCTCTTCTTCTTCCCCGGTATCTTTTCTCTACTTCGCTCTCTTTCTTTATTTCTCTCTTTGTACCTCGCTCTTTCTCTCCTATCTTGTTGCCTCTTTCTCTACTCCATTTCGTTGAACATCTGGTCAGAAATGTGGAGAAACAAAATTTGTTTTAAATTAAATTGGATATATGATTTTGGGTGCAATTAAATCGCACCCAATGCCTTTGTATTTTAATGATCGATTATTACGTGTTTCTGAGTGCACCCATTACTATCGTCATGAGTTCAGAAGTTAAGCACATGTTATATCACGGAAGATTGCAATGTTGTTCTCCCGCTGGAACATTGCAATGTTCGATCGGTCTCGTTTGGCACCATGATTCCAAACACGACCACTACCACGACTCCTACCACGACCATCAGTACGACCACCACTACGACCCCAACAATCGCCACCATTACGACCCCCCTACAATCGCCACGATCCACAATCCGACCACCATCACGATTCCCAACACGATTGCCACCACGCCCACCGCCTCCAGCATCAGAAACGTCACCACGACCCGCACCATTGCTCCCGCCAAGACCAAAAACCACGACTACCATGTCTGTTACCTATATCACCGGAAACAATGTCTTCATCATAATGTCACAGGGCATTCTTTAACTTAACACTGCGTATCCACCACTTCTCAAATGTCTCGGTTCTCCTTCAACGTGCACTCTCAGCAGCGGCGGCGCCGGCAAGTGCATCTCCGGGCGATGCATCAGTCTCTTGGCACGGAGCCCTGAGCGGAAAGACGCCGTCGCGCCGCGCCGGACAGTGGCCCCGAACGAGAGGAACAAGAACACTTAGGCGAATGATGCTTTATCAACGAAAATGCATGAGGCGCATACTTAGCAAATGGTACCGTGCGAAAATTAAAAACACAATGTGAAGGTTAATATTTAATCTTACGATGAAAATGAAGTTGTATGGTATAAGTTAAATTAAAATAAAATTGTAAATATAAATATTGCCTCCAGCAATTCTATGATCAATGGAAAAATAGAATCAATAGAAATGTTCCTGCCGTCAATGGAAAATCGTTAAAATGAATATTACAATTTGAGAATTTTGTTCTATGAATTCAATTTTTTTATGAGTTCGAGGCGAAATATCCAATCTAGGACCCAGTGAGTTTAGTTCAGAGTCAGTGTTACAGCTGCCTCTGCAACGACTCTGACCGGGAATACGAGGGTTCGAAACCCAACGGTGGCGGGTATTCTACACTAGTTCCGTAGCTAGGTCGAATGTTGCCACTGTCTGGAGAAGAATCCTAGCGGCCGGCTGCTATGATAGTTTTCAGTGGTTTTCCCGTTACCAGATCAATGCTGGATCAGTCCCTAACAACCGGATGTGTTCTGTGCGATTATTCCTTCTTCTTTCTCCTAACACTCGTCACTAACTCCTAACACATGCGTCAGTCTAACCACATGTCAGGCCACCAGTCGGGAGCTAAGAGCTCGTGCTATCTGAGCCCCGCTGGGGACCTTCAGGACATGAAACATCAATCATTCAATCTAGAAAGCAAATGTGTATTTAAAACGATGTAGCAGAATGGCGGCGATGGTGTAGCGGTTAGCGTATCGGACTGTAATACCAAAGTTCGCGGGTTGAAACCCGATCGAAGCCATGGATTTTTAAGGTCGAAAAAAAATCCTTCGTATGCCTTCCTTCGGAGGGGCTGTCGGCTGTCCCATGTTAGATTTACTGCATGTAAAAGATCCTCAAGCCTAAATGACGCCTCTGAGCTAAATTCAAAATCGCCTGTTTCGTCGCCCATGGAAAACTTTCTTTCCCCGCTAGTTGGTGAAAGGAGCGTAGCAAAATTTGCGTGGTCAGACGGAAGAGCAGGCCTCATGCTGAGACCTGAGTCTCGCCACGTAAAATAAGGCATTAATTCAGTTCAATTAATCAATAAAATAAATCAATTTCATTAATTCGCAGAGTTTTGTTTTTTTGCTTACATTTTCTTCCGTTTCCTTTCAAATAGTATTTACGTGCCAAATCCAAATATAACTGATTATTTTATTTTACAATGAATTATTTTAGTTTTGTTGATTTTTCATTTTCGGATTAGTTACTGCTATAACATTCTTCTGGATATAGGAAATGACTGATATTAAAAATCATAACATTGTTCGTTATTAGGCGTTTTGGGCCCATTTTAGCGTATTTCGACAATCGTACGATGTCCACGTTTGGAGCAAGACCGTATTTGGGTCACGAGCGCTCAAGGACAAGGGGACCACGCGTAGCACATTTACAGTACACGAGGCAACATCTTTGTCGCATTACGTTGTTCTACGCTGGTCGTTGCACGACGCGGAAAAAGAAACCGTAACTAATTCTGGGTCCTCCGTTTATTTTCATCGTAGACCTCGTGCGAGATCGCCAGTTATTATTAAAGTAGAACTGCCAAAGAATACACAGTAATATGTTTGTGGTAGGCCAATGTGTGATTCATCCATCACAAGGTTATCTTATTCAAAAAATATTTACTTATTTTCTTCTTGTGTTCTTTGATCTTCTGATAGATAATTTTTTATCAATGTGACTTGTTTTGTAAACATAGACCCCCACTTGACATTTGCAGTGACATTAAATAGTTATGATACGAGGTGTAAAGTGGCAGTTGATTTTGCGATTAGGAAAGGTTGGGACAGGAGACCAATAGTGACGCAATCCTATTCCTCCGGCGGCCCCGTCTCATCATTTCCCGCCAGCAGGCGCCTGGGGCACTCCGTACCACATTTATCATATTCGATTTTGGCGTCAATAGTTATCACATTTGTTATGAAACGTGCAGGAAAAATTCTTTATTTATGTTTTTATACATTTGATTTCATAATAAGTAACTAAATATCAGACGAAACAACAATATTAATAAGAATCTGATCCATCGTTTTTACCCTCCGTGTCTTGGCACGTGTCAGAGAATGAATATGGTGCAAACGTGCCTTCTAACGTTTCTTCGGAAACAACGCATTTAAATTTGAATTGGTAGTTAGTACTCCAAAATCTTTGTCACTAAGCTCAATAACAAAACAGAAGTAAGAATTATAATGGATAAAATACGCAAATATTCTACTTAGATGACAAGGCGCGTGCGGTACGGAGTGCCGCAACTGCTCCAGTTTTGATTACTAATGAGTAACGGTCGATCGGCAGTGTCCAAACTCGTGATTTGAGTGTCATCCGGTTGAAAACATAATGGATGAAGAATAACTATAAGCCCAATTGTGCTATATCAATTATTTACACGAAATGAACAAAAATGTAAGAATGCTGTGCTGGGTGCTGCTACGCGCCCGCCAGAGGGCTACGGGTCAAAATACAATAATTTTTACAACGTGTGCCATGCACTATATTTTAGACAGCCTTACTAACTTCCATTTTATTTTAATTCAAGTGCAAAAATCACATAATTGGGTACTACTTTGCATTTGGGTCAGTAGTATCTGATGCGATCAGATGAAAGTATTTTGTTTTCCTTGTTGCACATTTGAGCATCGTCTCAATTTTAGTAATACTGCTAAAAATTCAACATTTGTTGTCCCATAACTAACTACTTATACTAAAGGCTGTCTAAAACGTTAAACATTTACAATGTGAGCTCCACTAAGTGCTATGTTTCATTTTATTCAGAAAACACTAAATTTGAAGTCTAAAAAGAAAAATCTACAATATTTACATTTTTGCTTTGTTACTCCTCATAAAGTGAAATTTTATCTATAACTATAATTCTTTGATAAATCACGCGCTGGTAGACATTTAATGCCAGTCATTAATCAATGAAACGATAATGAAACAAATGAGAATTAATCTACAAAAATATATTGAGACCGATCAAATACTGGGACGAAATTCGATTCGACTGATAATACTAGAAATAAGAATGACCGATTACTTAAGATTAGTGACGATATCGCTTACTTATAAAGAAAATACTATTTTAATTCTTTTGGAGCTTATATATTTTTAGCCTAATACATACAAATTTAAAATGATAAAATTTCGTTTCTTGCGGAATGATAATTTGTTAAATATTTCTACTTTAAAATATGGATATTAATTTTTACCACATTAATCATCCACTGAAAACTTGAAAGTGGTTCACTTTTCTACCCATTTGTGTGTTATGGGTATGTTATTTCGCAATAAATATAAATTGTCTTTTATTTATATAAGTGAAATCACTTTTGAACGTTTTAGTACGACTTACAAGCTGCTTCAATTAGAAACCTCTGTGAAAAAAATGCATTCTTGAGACTACATTTTCATGAACGCTCCTTACTTGAATACGGTGGACAGATAAAACGAGCACTGTCTTGTCCACTCCCGTTCATTACGACACCAAGCAACGCTGCTTACGCTCGCTGCTTGCATCGTGGTGAGTTAGAGCGGGGTGTTGGTTTTCATTAGGGTAACTGCGAACCGCATGGCAGCGTAAGGAGAATGGCGTCGCATGCCCCCAGCATGAAACTCTGTGCGTTCGCTAGAAGGTTCCGCCTTTCTGCTTTATGCGCGCGGTGTTACCCGTGTGCGACCTTACCGCACTCAACCACCTTTGTGACGTGCACAAACTGACAGCCATTCCTAGAGAGACGAAAACCTAAGGGTGATGAGCAAATGTAACGAACTCAAGAAGGCTTTTAATTTTGATCACATATTGTGCTCTTACTGTGAATGTGGATATGTATTTAATTGAGCGTATTCAGCAAAACGAAAGTACTGATTTGCCACTACAAATTCTTTGAGATATCAGAAATTGTAGACTTCGTGAATTTATATAGTTGTGTGTTTTCTTTCGTTTTATTGTGAATATTTAAACATCAGAGTAGAAAACTAGTTATTATACATAGAATATAGAGTTTTTTACAGTGAACCACCCAACTTTAATGCTGCAAATTTTGTTGAAGAAAATTTGAAATTTAGTATCGTGAAATTAGTAGCGCATTTGGTTCCGTAGACATTAAAAATAAATATTTTTTGAAGCACAACTTAATACTCAATACTGTAACTCAAAGTAACAGAATGTTCGAAGATGAGTCCTAGTGTCGGGAAGTTCGAAGTTGGGCCCTAATACGAGTAGTAGTTATTTTTACTTTCAATTTCAAAGTTTCAAAACAATTATTTAGAAAGTGTGGGTTGTTTTCACCAGTACAAGTATTTTTATTTAAAAACAAAATTACTGGAATCGATTTTGTGTTCGGTATTTCCTGAAGGAAAAAATCATTCGATATTTCTGGTGGTAATGATAGAGAAATATTTTGACTTTAGAATATTTTTTAGTTTTTTGGAAGAGAGTTCGAGAAGTATCGTAAAGAATATAATGTAATTTCTGAATGTACTTCGTAAAGTTAAAAACGTTTTAAGCTTTCTTCGTTTCTAAAGCCTCTTAGAACTCATAAGAACGCAAGAGTCAAAACTGTCGCTTTATTTTTTCTATAATATTTCCGAGAGGCAATTCCTGAAAAAATTGAAATGAGAGAAATTTTCTGCTATAACTTAAATATCAGTTGCAGTTTACATTGTGGGCGAGTAAAGTAAGTACATTTAATAAATTTCTTGAAATATTTATATTTAAAATAACCGGATATTCTTTGAAGACTTCTGAAAATAAACCGCTTTCACTTTACTATTATTTTGATATCTTTAGATAACGTTTTCACTAATGCGAAGAAGTATGCCTCTAAGATGATATTCCTTATATCTACAGATTTCTTCTGATAGTACGCACTTTCATTGTTGTAAAGTTATTGCGAAGAAAACGGAAGTATCATGCTAGACTTAAATGCTCGTAGTACACCCTTGTTTAATATCTTGAGTTTTATACGTAAGCATTCTTGTCAGTCGCGAGTGTTTATATGCTATTTGCGACAAGTAAAGCAGAATGAGAAAGAAAGCAATATGCGCAAGCCTTATGTAGTTGTACAAATGACATCATCTCACATTAGCTAACACTGCTTGCAGAATAATGCCTGCGACGTCAGCCCAGCTGGCGTTCGTCCGCGATCGATGAAAACCACTAATGAACATCAGGACCCCTCTCCATGTCTCTCTCCTTCCCTCTTTCCCCTTCCCACTCTTTCAACATACCGCTTTTTTCGCAGCTGACCCACTAGTACCCACGGTCTCTCTGTTTTTTTTGCTCTCTGTTCCCCACTTGTTGACTTTCTCATATCCCTAGCTCTGTGACTATCTCTCTCAATGCTTTATTTCCTTCCCTGTACTATGTCTCTCGCTCCCTCATATACACACTCACTCACACATACTATGGCCTTCCCTCCCATTCGCACGACGAATGCGCAGCAATCCCGCGTTAATGGTACAGTTTGATTGTTTGCGTCAATTGCCACAACGGGCCGGCGCTATCTGTTTTGCGTATCGCCGTCCTATTAACCTTACAGACGTGGCAACGACGGGTCGCCGTCGTTCTTCGTCGGCCATATTTGATTAGCGCGGGGGCGTGGTTGGGGGCGAGGGCGTGAGGGAATCGCGACGCGCATATTCCGAGCGTCGCCCCTCCGGGTGATCTATCACCCGTGTTTGCGGAAGGGGTAAACTTTTTCTCCTCCCCGCTCGCAACGAGTCCAAATGGATTTTCCGTCTCCGCTTCATTGTGGCGTGCGCTTGCGGGGCGATGAGTGATAGCATGCGTGGCGCGGTGGCCTGGCGGAAGTTCTCGCCAAACCACACCGCGCTCCGTGCGTCGTTTTCTCCGATCAACACCAGGCGAATGCCGGAGCTGTACCCTAACAAACGGGCCGCGATCATTTCTTCCTCTTCCTGGTCTTATGCTCTTACTTACACACACACACACACACACACACACGTATATGAACAACATTACCACGCATGTCGGGAGTCCAGGTGGAAGCTCAGGGCTTGTCCCGCGTGATGCGGTGCCCCGCTGGTGGAGATATCCTATTGGGGACAACCCTATAAGTCGATGTGTATATCGGCGCCTGTTTTAGACGTCTCATGCCATCCCACGGGATTAAACATGCACTACACTTACGGTACTAATAACTTTTTAAAATTAATAACAATCAATCTATGCGACGTCTTCGGACTGATGAATGAGTATTGACTCTGGGCGCGTCAATTACGTGTCCTTCTCTGGCAAGTGTAGCGCAAGTTACTTCCCTGAATGGGCAGTGTCCTTCCTTCGCTGGAACGTGAAATCTAGCGCCGACTTCCTTATCGACTGGCGGGTTTTCAACCCCCAGGTACCACCTCCTTCTCAGAGGGGCCGCGACCTTGCCAGGACAAGCTTTAACCTTCCAACTGCTCTCCCGGCATGGGGCATCGCATTCGGATCTACAATGTTACGAATGAAGTAAGATTTTGCATTGCAGTTGTCTTTAGTTTCTTTACCATGAAATACTTAGTCTTTCAAAACAGTGATGGTTGATGTGTTTCCGTGAAGGTCAGCAACACAGATTCTTAACTACATCGCTTCCGTACGGCAATTTATGATTATTGCACAGTGGACTTCAAAACACCCTACATGTTATTATTGTCTTGTCTTTAAAATGATAATATGTGTCGATTACATCGTAAAGTTTTAAATGCACTTCAGATTTTTCGAAAATATACGAAAAAAAATAAACATTCAATTAGCTCATTTTTATTAATAATCATCTTCATTATCACTGAAAAATGTATCATTCAAAAACAATTCAATATATTGAACTAACTCATTCCTAATATGCTATTCAAGTGCCCCAGAGTCCTCTTTTAACTTGTCAGTTCAGTATGTATGTACATCGTTACTTGGAACCATGGTTAAAGAACACCACGCGAATCTGGTATTGTGCTCGAACGCGAGGATGGCAATCCTTCAGACCCTCGAAGCGTGCGCTGGCCTATTGGGTTTACCCTGAAAAACTGTCCGTGATTGCAAACTCTTTCGGGTACACAGTGTTCACTATTTATTTACTCCTGTAATGTAGCTCAATTAAGAATTTCTTAACCTGTTGTCAAAATGTTGATGAAGGCTGTACAATGGTCGTGCAGTTTTGGCATCCCTTTCTGGTGTGAGCCTTGGCATTTGATTTATTAATATTTACTGTTAGGAATTATCTAATAATTTTGGAGCTTCCTGTCATTGCAACAGTTTAGGTATCTAAGGCAGTGAAGTTCTTAAGTCAAATTGCTACCGATAAATGCTAATAGCGTAGAGGAGTCAGCAAATAGATTGCATGAACGGAGTGCATGAAGTCTCTAATCGCCAAATCCACGTCATTAATGCTAGAAGAGCGAAAAGAATTTTAGTATTAAATGCTACGCCCTAAGTTTGTGGTTTTAAATTAGTGTAATTAATGTGAACTTTTTCAGTGTGATTGTTACGTGCAAGATAAAAGCAAACCACTATAATTACTATAGTATTCCATTTAATATTTCACTCTTGAAAGTGTCAATGATTATTTGTTCCCGGTATCTGAAGAGGTATATTGCCCTAGAAAGAAAACTAGTAGAATTATTAAGGGCTTCCTAACCAGCGAAGATAGAATCTAGGTGGAGACAGCGACGATTTTACCGGAAGTGACGAAGTCTAAGGAAGACCGCTGGTGTATGGTTTTACAAGTTCCTATGCAGTAATGTGAGATTTATGCCTGTTTCCAATGAACTTTTATATCAACTTGCAATACTACCATTCACTATTTGCTATTTTACATTCTCACGCACTACTTGCGAATTATAGAAGTAGTATTGTAATGGTGCGGTAAAACATCTGGCGATTTTTCGACAGAAAACTCGTATTGTTTATTCCTGACACCTAAAAATTGCATACTTCGTGCTTCTATATATGTAGTATATAACTTCCTGTAATACTTTGTGAGAATCGACGTTTTATGGGTCCATGATAAGAAAACATTGGGTTATGCCAAAACGTGTACATTTGTCTGTCAGTCTGCGAACAACGCTAACGGTTAAATCGTAGATAAAATTTTGTCCAAAACTGATATTCCATAATTGATTTGGTAGATACTACACCTCTTGAATTTATATTAGTAGTACTACTAGTTTTAATTGATTCTCATGCCTATTTTATACAACATTTCAGCGGGATCCTCAATCGCATTTAATGGACTTATTCATAGAGCTTCTCATTAATAACTTTATTAATTGGATCCCTATTTTATGTTCCAATTACATTCAACTCGGCCTTTTTGTGCCAATATAAACATTAAATCCACTTTTAACAGTCGTAAATCAACATGACATATCAGTGCAACGAAGTCGCATATCAATCGCCTTGCCGATTAGAAGCCTTCTGAATATGTATACTGAAAGAAAGTTATGAATGTATTCTAGTGGTCCCTAGTAACAATACTGCATCTGAACAAAACCACAGCAAATGGTTTTCTAGAGAGAAGTCTGCACACTGCCCAAGAAGACAACAAATAAAATACTCTCCTTTAACGCTGCATCAAATTATATATTTTAACAAAGACAATCTTCACGAATTCTATAATAACAGAGTATTTATTATATATACAATGCAACATTTATATACCAATAACACAAACAATTATTCTCTTCGATAACGCAGCACGTGAATAGTAAATACTCGTATTTAATGACGGCCAACATCGTCTTTGGAGTCATTCTCTCGTTTGCCGTCAGCTGTGTCTTAAACAGTGACGCGCTAAGTATTCTGTTGGAATACGCAGTGTGAGAATAGCCTGAATAAGAACATCAAATATTTGCAAATTTTTCGTTAAAATCCAAACCTTTTAATAGTTTTTGTCAATTTTCTAGTAGGTATCTAAGAAAACTATAGAAACCTATTACAGACAGGGGACTGCATAGTTGTCTTTCAATTTTCGGAAGCTTTGGAAATTTGTAATATTGATTCAGTAATGCTACACTAGAAACGGAGTTGGTGTAGAAACTAACTCCGGCGAGGGCGGCGGCGACGATATCACCAGAGAAACTGGCGACTGCGAAGGGCAGAGCATCTGAGAAATCTGTATTATGCATGCGTTGATACAGCTCCACGCTACTCCCAGCACGATCTCCTGACGTCGTTCCCTCAGCCGCCGCCGCCGCATCTGACAGCGCCTCAGGCACACATTGCCTCCTCTGTATACGCACGCGCTTGCTCTGTTTTCCTTGAAAGTGTGTGAAGCGGGGCATCACGCTGTGTTGCTATCTCTCTTGTCTGTCTGTTAGTTTCTTCTTTTCCGTTTTTTTTTCTCGCGAAATCTGCTCGTTCGGGAAAAATTTTCAAGCATATTTTCTTTTTGATGTGTTTTTTTGTTGCATTTTATTTATTTTTTCTTTTCAAATATCAATCTGTGAATAAATAAACCTAGTTTCTGAGTTTAGCGACTCTCGGTATTACGGACATTCAGAGCAGTATATCGTATTTATTTTATCATCTTATTTACTTTCATGAATCTCGTCTTCCTTTCCCTCTCGCCCTATCCTGAGTTATAGTTCTCCTTTTTATTCGTTGGTGTTTTTCCAGCTTAATATGGTTTTCCACACCCTTGTATATCACAGAGTATTCTGAGCATTTTACGACATTCATTAAATTTTTCAAACTATTTACGTTGTGACGTAAGTGAATTCATACATTATTTTCTCATTTTTTCTCTTTCTTTTTTTTCATTTTTATTTTCACATCATTTACACGCATCATCATAAGCTATAACATGTAATTTCCTCTCTTGCGACCACTTTATTTTCCTTCCTTCTCCTATGTAGCCGTGACGTCTATTTCAGCAGAGAACCAAATGCATAGTAAAACAGAGTACTGAAAAAATAACGTAGCCGAAAATACCAATATTTTTATGATCTAAACATATTTTTATCTCTTTTTGTACTCGTAATAATGCGATGATTCTTCAGATTCGGTGAAGTTTAGACTAGTGTTACACAATTGCACCGACTTATTCGTACTTGTTAGTTCTTGTTCTTTCGAGTCTGCGTTAGCTTTTGTGCCTCATCCTAGAGTCCCTAGATACAGAGAGTAGCGCAACCGCCGCCATTTAATATCCTCTTACCCTACAATCCCGTCAGGCACCAATCAGAAACTGAGGGGAAATTATAACATTTGGTGACATTATGAATATTTTCAGAAATATTAATATTGGTTTGGGGTAGATTCATGGTCAACTCACAGTATATCCCCCAGTTCTAATTCTCCTGAAAATTGGACATAAAATGGCGGGATCTGTGGAACAATGGAATGCGCTACTCTCTGTATCTAGGGACTCTACCTCATCCCCTTCCTGTCTGCCATCTGTCGTCGCCTAAGGGATGTACCAGGGCCTCCTGCTATAACTACCGCTCGCCTGGGAACAATTCCCAGTGAAGAGCACACTCGTGCTACCCGAACCTCACTCCGAGGTAGCCTTAGGCCCATCTCGGTCTTTTGCCATTATATATACGTTTATGAGACTCCCTAGTCTTATCTCAGTGCTAAAACCAATATTGTGGGTTTAGGGAGAGAATTCAGTCACTCACAATGAAAAATTGCATTTAGACCTCTCCCACAGTTACCCATCAGACCAACATATTATGGAAGGATTTGGATAGTGATATGATACACGAGAGACTGGAAATTTCTTCCCAAGGCCAAATACAACCAAAACATTCATACTTTTTTTTAATATGCTTTATTACTGAAGGTGGCTTTAACATAAATATCTTACGACCAAATTATTTACTGTAAAATTTACATAACAAGGAGCATAACATAACAAGTTTTCACACCTTTCGTGCATTTCGAACCCAACCCATATCCGTGTACTTGTAGGCACTTGCCCCAATTCCCTACACTGCGAATTCAGGTGACACGCGAGTTGTGTGACATCACACGTTTTGGAGGTTATGTGAGGGACAGGCGGAAAACGTCTGGGGACAGGCGGAGGATCTAAAGGGACAGCTGGGTCCCGAGTTGTTTCCAAATCAGCATTCTACTAAGTGACATCTTTTCGAATATTCTATACATAACGGACGATTGTGATATATAAACGTCCGAGAAATACCGGATTTCTTGAACTAGTGTAAAAAAATCTAGTACATTCAAAACCACGTTCGGCAAAGTCTATGCCGAACAGATGACAATTATTTTTAAAGGAATTTGAAGACAATCTTGTCGCGCAACTGCCACGGTTGTTTTTTTAAATCCCACGAGCGTCGCATGGCAAACAGCATGATCGCCTCTGCATATCATCTTCTTACCAACCGCGATTGATCCTGCAAAATCGTTAACATGAAGTGTGGGATCTCTGATGCGGTATTGTTGACGTAATTAAATGGAGTAATAAACGGACGGAGTAATAAATGGACGGAGATGACATCTTTTATTACTCGTAAACACGAGTTAATATTATAATTATATTGTATAAGGGTTGAATAAAAAGTAATGAGATTTTTTTTCTCAGAAATAATGTTATTGACAGATTTATTTATATTTACACACCTTCAATATAATCGCCTTCGTTATTAATACCTTTTGCCAAATGTTAGGAAGGCGTCGTACAGCATCTGCGCGTGTATTTCTGTTCTCTCATATTGGCCGTCCTACAGCATGAAGAATTTCGTCTCTGGTATTGTACTGGGTTATTTGCAGCAGTTCTTTCATTTTGCTGAAGTGCTTATAATTACAGGAACTCGTATCGGATAAGTTTGATGTTCCAGAATCTCCCATTGCCAGTGGCACAAGGGTTCTCCACGTGGGATATTCCTGTACGGGGGGACTTCAACATCTTTCCTTCACATCAGCCTGGCCTAATCTGGACGCTTGAATCCATCGTACGACTGTGGAGTATGGCAACGCTGCATCACCATATGTTTCACGCAGGCTCTGAAAACATTCCTGATTACTCCGACCTCGTGCTACTTCAGGTTTGAGCCACGAACCTTGCACTACCTTTGTAAACATTATGTTAGGGCCCTGGAACTATTGCTATGAAGTTCAACGATTTACACATTGCAGTAGACTGGCAGTGTACTGTTCCCTCTCACTGCACACACTCGTCTAATAGTCCTTCCTCACGCCGATTCATCAACTTGGTTACAGCAATATTCCCATTACTTTTTATCCAACCTATGTTTATATTATACAGGTGTCCGAGAAGGAAACGTCGAAATTTCGAAAATAAGCTCTTAAGGCAATTCTAAGCGTATTTTGTCTAATAAACTACGTGGGTATTCCGAATGGTTGAGCCGCAATAAACATTCAAAAGTAGGTTTGAAAAATTGATTTCTAGACAATAATTTGCATTAAAGAAGCTTAGAAACATTTCATAAATATTCAAATTGTTTATTATTTACGAACGAAATGCATGTATTTGTTCACAACGAAAAAATAAGCGAGAAATAAAAAAACAATTAAAACAATTTGACCCTTAATTAAATTATCACAGGTATTGTCATTGCCAACAATGTTGTTTATTACAAGAGCAGCTTTCGATGGCTTAGCCATCATCATCAGTTTTCTGCTGTCTGGAAGCCACTGGTAGTCGTTTCGTGGCTTCCAGACAGCAGAAAACTGATGATGATGGCTAAGCCATCGAAAGCTGCTCTTGTAATAAACAACATTGTTGGCAATGACAACACCTGTGATAATTTAATTTTAAATGCCAACGACATTTCACCACTAAACCAATTTGACCCTTTTTTTATTTCTCTCTTAATTTTTCTTTCTGAACAAGTATATTCATTTCTTTTGTAAATAACAAACAATTTACATCATTCTGAAGTGTTTGTTTCTATGAAGCAAATTTTTGCCTAGAAATAACTTTTGAGTGCTTATTGCGGCTCAACCATTGGGAATATCCACGTAGTTTATTGGACAAAATATGCTTAGCGTTGTCTTAGGAGCTTACTTTCCAAGTTTCGACGTTTCCTCCCCAGACATCATGTATATAACATTATAAGAAATAAATTATAGTTATTGTGATCATCTGTACGTCTGTAATCACGCATGTGCCTCGTAAATCTGTGACTGCTACTGCACCCGCAACTTCTACTTCCTTTTGCGACTTTCGGTGACGTTTAGACGACATACAATTAATGGACGTGAGAACAGTGCAGTCGCGTGTTTCCTCTCACCTCTCCTACTCTTCCGTTCTGCGTCCTTCCAAAAGAAACGAATGTCCCGTTCATTTTTTGCAAACATTTATTTTTCTCTGATGCGTTCTTTGTAGCTAAAGCCACTCTAGTCGTACACCGAATAGTGTTGAGGTCAGAAGGTAATAAGGGGCTGAAGTCTCAGTGAAAAATTATTGCCAGCCATTTCAGGTCCACAGTATCATCGCTTGGGCAACAAAGCTCAAGGGTGCTGTTGCCACGACAGTGTCTTTGTCAACGACGAAACGTTGTTCCATAGCGCATTCAAGAAGTTTAGGAAAGTATGCTGAAAGCGTATGGTACTTTAATGGAGAGTGTCTAGTGAACGTTGAATTTAAACATCATTAAGCAATAAAGTTCGTGTTCTGTCCTCATTCAAATCAGTCATTATTCTAAAAAAACTTTTTATATGTTCGCATTATAACGTGTGTCCATGATTTCCTACGTGATGTGCAGGGTAATATGTCTTTGAGATAATCCTGCAAATCTACTACTTATTATGTAAACTATTCATTATTACATAAAGCATAACACTATTATCATTAGTGACAAACAGAGCGGTTTCCATATAAGATCATCAAAACAATGCTTCACTTAGAAGGTCCCGGCCGATCCTCGTTTCTCGACATCTGCGAAGTCTGTGATTTCTATGGATGACTATGGATAGAGGAAAGTAGGCATAAACGACATGCAGGATCTGGATGTCCACTATGTGTTACGAAGAAAATCGTCGAATTGTCTGCCACGTGCGAACGGATAAAAAGATAACATATGCCATTCAGCAGACTGGACAGCTTCACTGCTACAGCCTTCGAGCGCCAGTACCATTGGCTGGCGTTTGCCAGACGCAAGGTTTGCTGCACGCCGACCATTACGTTTCCTGAGATTCACACCCTAGCACAATCATTATAGACGCGTTTTTTGTTGAGAATGACTGACGAGGATTCATACAGTCTGACGGTGGGTCACCTTTGGTGACGAGTCCCGCTTATGCGCTAATGATTACGATCCATATCCTTATACTGGAGGCTCATTAGGGAGTGTCACGAAGAGCATTTTGTGATTATTCCATTACACATCTCACCAAATTGAACAGTTAGTTTTCAGAGTGATCCTTATGGCTGCCATGAAAGCTGCACTGTACGTTTACAAGATCATGGATCCTTTGACTTCGGCATTCGTGAACCACTATATGCCCTATCTAAACAACACATTTCTCGTCCTCATATTACACTTCATTACCGCCGCCTCCATGGTTTGTGAATTATCTGGCATGGCCATCCGGTCTCCTTCACAGTCACTATTCAGAATCATGGGATCATCAACCGTATTCGCCAATCCTATCCCTTCTCCAACCCTATTCACCAATGTGAAGGAATTGCATGCTCAAATGCAAACTGCTTTCGCTGACCTATGACTGGTCTCCAATTCGAGATCTGTACAACATTGCGCAACGTCTGAACGCGTGTGTTCGCCAATCTAGTAGCGTGTGTTCGCCGATTTCATTCTAACTTGAACATTCTGTTGCTGTATAGAGCAATAAATGAAGGTTGAAGTAAAAGAGTTGTGAGTGCCACATCGTACTTTCGAGATAAAATTAGTTTATATATACGTTAAAACTCTTGGCACTTACAACTCCTCACATTTATAATCACCCCGTAGCACTATCAAGAAATGTGTTTGGAATTTGGTTCTCATTTATGCTATAGAGCTTGATTCA
Organism: Acheta domesticus; assembly: GCA_031308135.1. NCBI lineage: Eukaryota > Metazoa > Arthropoda > Insecta > Orthoptera > Gryllidae > Acheta > Acheta domesticus. The sequence goes on along the minus strand of JAHLJT010008756.1, from coordinate 80,807,868 downwards.
TTCATCATTATTGTGGTGAAAACGAAAATTTTACAGAAATGGCACTAACATCTGTTTGTATTTTAAGTCTTCAAATGCTGGTCCTGCTAATGAGAAAGTGTAAACATTTCTTATGTGAGGCACCATACACCTGCTTGTCAACAGTATTACAAAATAGTCAATTGTACCATCTTCTAATTCAATAATTTCATTAGAAATTCACTTGATGAAATAATTACTCCATAGAAAATGTTCCCGGGGAGTGTGAATTTGTTAAATATTCCATAAATACGTAATTGATTCGCATGTTTGCTCCTAAGGATCTCATCAAGTCATACCGGACTGTTATTTTATTCAGAAAAAATGTCGTCAGCAAGGGTGAGGATTGAATCGATGATGTTTCATCAGGGTGAAGGAAATCGTAGAAAAGAATGATAAATGTGGGTGTATATAACAAGTATTTCATAATATTACATTAAATATATCTTACTATTACTACGAACATGTGTTTATTGCTGCAAATGTTGCTATTTACAATTGAGATCCGCGTCTCACCTAGGTTGTCTAACAAGTCCTGAGTAACATCAATTCCAGCGTGTCTGACAACTTGTGGCTGAACTATGTATGCCTGAAATAGACGTATCCCGTGAAGGAAAGACTCGTACAATGAATATTGCATCATAATCAAAGAGTTGATCTCCAAATGACCGAATGCTAAAAAATTTAGTATTTTACATTTCTTTCGCTGAAGATTTATTTTTAAATGTGTTGAGTTTTGATACCTCATTGAAAAAGCAATCGAGGCACGTAAACAGTGTTCATTCTCGCTGGCTGCACCGCAGAGCGATGAAATTTGCATGTCGATTAGCAGATCGCTGCAAACCCACAAAGCGCGGTTTTTCACGTGGAATGTGTTCATTTCACGCATGTTTCCGACCTGGTAGGTTGATCGGCAGTTGATATCCGCCACGGGCGCGTACGCGTGATAGCATGTCGCTATAACATTCTTCGAATGAAATTTCAATTTGATGCTGTACCCGGGTCTCGAGCGTAGGCGGGGGTGAAAACTTAAGTTTTTAATCACTTCCTTTTCTTAGGCAGAGGATCACAATCGTTGTTTGCTTTTGCTTTCCACACTCTAAAATGTGATGGGGTGTTCATGAGAGTTTAATCATATCAGACGATTTGAGAAAAGATGTCATCAGGTGTCAATATGTTTATTATTGGGAAGATTGCGTAAACATCATCATCCGAGCCCATCTAAAAATTACAGGATTTATATGATTATAGAATAGAATACTGGAAATATAAATTGAAGTATAAATTTAAATTGTACAATTTATAAAATGTAATGTAACATAGTATTCCAGATGTGTGAAAAAACTGGACCGTATAATGTCTGCATATCGTACGTACCCATTATTAATGACACAGATGAATGATTATAAATATGATGTTAGAAGAATGATTATGGATCAGGTGTGTTACGTGGTAATATGGCAAATGGCTTCGCCAACAATGAAATTATCAAAATATTGGAAAAAGTTGGTGGATAAAATGAAGTGAAAACCTAACTTTGAAATCTGAAATCTGTAAAAATTGCAAAATTTGAGGATCGCAGTGTAATGAATAATTGTATTATTTAATCAGAAACTTTTCCACATGCAAAACGTTATTGGAAGCAATGAAAGAAACTAGCATCCATAGGCAGTACATGAATGCTGAAAAGAGATTATACGAAGGATATATTATCCAGTTAAAACTATTGCAGGTTTATCGGAGTCTTTCAAGACTACCTAGAGATTAGACAAGAAAGTTGTGTATCCCCAAACTCTTTAAAGTATACATCAGCCCTGAGAAAATGGACAAAGTTCACTATAATGGGAATTCATAAAGGGAAAAAAATATTCATACACTTGTTGTAATATAACAAGTATTGTTGTAATATAAATATTCATACTTTTTTTCTAAAATAAATGTTATCGGATTGCATAATTTAAATTATTTCTTGAAAGAAATGCTGCAGTAAGGTGCGTTTACATCAACAGATCGCTCTGCAAGTATCTCTATTAGCACAGAGAGCAACTTGAAATCAGTTGTTCGTGTACCGCCGTGCGAGGTGAATGTAACATGTTTCCAGCAGCGCTCTTACTCCAAGAAAGCCGTTCACCATGAAAGGAATGCCCGAGAATGTCAAATTGGTGGAATCTCCGGAATAATACCCTTCATACCGGACAGCCGCGAGATGCACAGGAGTGTTTCTGCAAAAGTGCGCAGCAACCAGTGATCAGCAACGCACGTGACGATCTGTGAGTGTGCGGATCAATGTGGTGAGCGGTAATCGAGCATCTACCCCATCAGGCTTTTAGAACGGGTATGTAATTGTTTTAGAATTTGGGAAGTCGTATTCTCTAAAATGCTTTAGAACATGGAACGAGTACGGTCATTTCAAATACCTTAATAAATGTGATAAATTCATTTTTTTGTGTTGATAAATGCCCAAGCACTTAGTTTATATCCTGACCTTTCATGTGTATATTTGAAATTTTCCACCCGTGCTTGAATTCTCACAAAAAATAGTTGCCATGACTTTTGCCCCAACCCTCGTAATTTGTTGGAACACAGATTGCATATCAGACATATTGCGGTAATAAACAAACTCGTATCTCTATCATTACATTTGTTTTGACATAGTTAAGGAAGTCTGCGTATTCACATTTAGTCTAGGGTGTCGTAAAACAAAATGTCTTTCACAAACTGCGCACTATTGTAGTACGCGTTGTGACGAGTACTTAACGTGAAGGGTCATTTTGAATGTATTTTATGCTCTCTTCTCTTGAAGCGTTGCAGGAAATGTCAGCTGGCTGTTAGCCAAATCTAAAAGTCTCAGAGCTAAAAGTAACAGGGCATAATAACATTATTGACTGGAATATTTCTCACGTCAGTGCAGATTGCAAGTGGTCAAATGTAATGACATGTTCATTCTTCTTATTGAGTTTTGAGGGAATTGAGTTTAACCCGGGAGTGCCCGCAATAGGTAGACTCACGCCAGTGCCCGCAATGTATCTCTCAGATATAGCTGAAACTTTTCGTGAATGGGAATGATCTGAAGCTCTATTAACTGAAATACGTATTTTATTTGGTTTGTACATGTCTCTCAATGCAATTGTTAATAAATCGTACTCTTATCTTCGACAGGCCTGAAAATAATATCATGATACGTACCGCTTACGCCAGGAGCTCACAATACACTAGCACCAGTGTACACAACGTATCTGATCGTACACAACGTACCTGATCACGCAGCGCAGTGATCAGGTTTCATTATTCTCACGGGAAATGACTCATCGAAAAAATAAAAATATAAGTCCGAGCCTTCTCAGAGGAGTACAGTAAAGGAATACAAGAATTATCAGATGCCTAATGCATTGCAATAATTCAGGAACACAAAATTTCCCTCGCTTGGTCCTCACAGATCTATTGCGAGCACTCCCGGGTTAAAATGCACTCCTTTTTCGTTGTGTGTTACGCTAGTTTGACTCAATGAAAATTATTTTAATGGTATATTTTGTTAAATTGTTTTTCTTCACTGTCTGATATTACGCAAAGGGCAATACTGTAATAAAAATATATTATTAAAACTTTTGAAATGCCGACCTGGATGGCGGAGGGGGCAAAGAGCGTGTACCGACGTAGCGCTTTAGTGTGGAGTGTCACGGGTTTGAGATCCGTCTTGGGCATGGTTGTTTGTCTTTTGTTTCTCATGTAGTATATGTTGTCACGTACTGCTGACCCCAGATCAGAGAAGCTCGTGTGTTGGCGTCGTGTATTATCGAATATACGTCCTATCGGGACATAAAGTGTAACTGGCTGTCGGGTGGATAAAAGCCGTAGGGGAAAAAGAACGTTTGAAATAGAAAATAATTAATTCGAATAATTATTCTACCTCATATTTTATTCTTTCATTTTAGTGTCCCCGTACCTTGTATTCTGCCCACGACAGAGGGTGATGGAGTCAATTTCAGTACCCATTGTATTAGTACGCGGTCTCTCTGCTGGTTTTTTCCCAAAATAGACGGTTTTTCGTCGTGGGCGGACGGCGGGAGAGGTCGCGCGGGCGTGGCTCTGTCGTCTGCCGCTCGGGGTGAATGCCAGGCCGACACACACAGCGCAGCTGAATGGAGGCAACGCAGACGGCGAAAGGGCTTGCGTGACCCGCCAACACATTTATTTCATTTGCAGTATGTAAATTAATTAATGAATAAATGTCTGATGAAATTGAAGAAAAAATTAAAAATTAAATTTTTGAACGATATTTTATTTTCCATAAAATCTGTCGGGGTAATGTCTTTATCACATTCAACAAAACGGTTGTGTAAACACAAAGAATGCGCATTCAGTGAGTGGCATAAAAAGGTGCAAAATACACCAATATTGTGTAATATTGGCTAAGTGATTATTAAAATAAAAATTAAATACAATAGTAAAATGTAAATTTTCTTAAAATTAGATATCGCCTGATTAAATACGAGCTCAAATACTACTCGTACATTAAACAAAGTTTCTTCAAGGTTCTTATTTCTTTCGTTCTCAACCCCGACCCAGTTTAAATATAACCTATTTACTGTTCCTTTGAAACCGTTCAGTGATTGGTAGCAGTAGAGTCAATGTGTACTTCAAGATTTAAAAAAGTTATGACATTTTAAAAAAATCGGCAATTAAAGTGAAATACGTGGAGATGTAATGGGTCATCTAGGCCAAAATCAAATTATTATGATGCCTTTCGAGGGATTCAAACTCGTGCATTTGTCGGTCCCGTGGTCGAGATTGCTAAAGCAGTAGTGTCTTAGTGATCTTGGCCCATGGGGTTGCGGCTTCAAATCCCGCCTCGGGCATGGTTATATGTGTTCGTCCTTTTACCCCCTGTCATCACCATATCGTTTCATCCTCGTTCCATAACGTTACATCCAATAGTGTTTGCTAATGACCTAGTAGTTGATGCGACCTTAAATAACAAAAAAAAACTCCTGCATTTCGTATATCGGTAATAACCTTTGCAGGAGATGCTGTAACTCATTGTATTGCAGCTGATTCTGCAGTGACTCTGACGGGGACGTCCTTCGGTGCGAGTCTCAACGGTGTAGGTTTTTCGACATTAGCAAGACAGGTCGATCGAATTTAGCCACTCTCTGAAGGAGAATTCTAGCGCTCGGCTACACTGATCGGTATTTTCTGTGATTTTTCCGATTGACACCTACCGAGTTGAGAAGTAGTACTCTAACAAACGGGCCAGGGACCGTGCGAGATATTTCCTTCTTCGTTGTTCTATCACCTCTGTTTATTCACACACTTCATTACCACACACGTCGGAAGACTGGTTGGGAGCTTAGAGCTTGTCCCGGCTGGAGTAGTGCTCGTCTGGGGCAGTACGTCGGCTTCTGCGTACAGGTCGGCGTCGGATCTTACCATTCAGTGGGAGAGAATCACTACCGCCTTGGGCGATAAAACATTCACTACACTAACAAAACTAATGACTAATAGTTTACGTGATCGGATACATCAATCAACCTAAAAAGATGCCTAAATAATGTTTAAACCATGAAAATTTTGCTGCTTGCGAAATAAAGCTGAAAGAATTAAATCTTTCAAAAACATTAGTGCAAAATATAAAAATCTGTTCAAGAGTGGATTTTTTTACGCAACGTCCAAAGGTTAAGTACTTGTTCTTACTTTCAAAGCCTACTCACAGCACGTTCATCTGAAAAACACCCACACAAAAGCGAACGAATCGTGTATTCAGGCCCACTCACAATGCAAACGTAAACATAAGCATAATGCACTAACATAAACTTTAACATAAGTGATATACTGAAGTATTCACAATGTTCAACATAAGCGTGAGCAAAGATTTTCTATTTTATGTGGGTCATTTTGGTTACTATTGGATGAAAGAAAAAAAATATACACACACATACATAAACTTCGACGTATGTCCACAGCTCTTTATGAGCCAAGGCCTACCAGCGGCGGCGTCTCGGCTTTGCGTTGGGGTGGGGTGGATTAGGTTAGGTTAAGTATTTTAATTTCAATAAAAATTACAGCTAAATGATACTACTATGAATACTACAACAAAGCTAAACTACAAAAAGATCGTTCGCGATAAAACAACGCGGAAAACCGCCAAAAATCGACCAAGCAATTTGGAAAATTAGTCTTTTGTTTCATCTACTGACTTCGATCCTATTTCGTTTTTAAGTTAAACGTACTGAGATTGGTTCATTTCTTATTTCGTTCATAAGCATAAGCACAGAAGCTTGAAGCTTGCAATCTTTTAACGTAATGTCTTATATGTTATGCTTATGCGAAGGCATTGTGAATGAGTCCGCTTATGGACGTAGTCCTAACTTTTATGTTAACGCCATGCTTATGTCTATGTTTGCATTGTGAATGGGCCCGTCCATGCCCTTTCGAAGCTCAGGGCCCAGCCGGGACGCTGCGAACCTTACGTGGCCGGGCGGCCGGTCGGGCGGCGCCCTCCGAGCCTGCGCCCCTCGGCGCGACCTCCAACGGGGAAATGGGCGACGTAACAGCGTTACGCCGAAATTTCGCTCGAGGGCAACGTCGGCGGTGCAGGAGGGCAGCGGGCGCGTTGGCGGTGCGGTGAGGTTGTCGGGGGCGGCGTGAGGAACGACGGTTGTGGTGGAGGCGGTGGGAACGGAGGTGGTGGTGGCAGAGGGGTTAGTAGTAAGGTGACCAATTGTCCTCCGGTAGGGAGGACAATTCTTCCTTTGTCGGTTCTGTCCTTCCTCGAAAGGTGTCCTCCTACCTTTCCTCGTTTTCGATTTTAAAACTAACCTGTTAATCTAGTGTTAATGTGCTAATGTAGTTAATAAACTGAGAAATCAAGATTGAATATTGGAACGTTAGCTGCAGCTCTTACCATAAAATTCAGTATAAGGGATATTTCTTGCTCCGAAATTTCCAACATATTGTTAAAAAATTATATATAGACAAAAATATTAATTCAATGGAAAAATACTCGTTAAATTCAATAATTAATATAATATAATATAATAATATTTTTAAGTTAATATAATGTTTCCTTTATTTACGTTGTAGTGTTTTATTAATTTATCATCCTCCTTTTTATTGTAAAAATATTAGTCACCTTAGCAGTAGTGGAGTAAATTGCGTGGCGGTGGCGGCAGCAGTGACGGTGGTGGCAACGGTAGTGATCGCAGTAAAGAGGCGAACGCGGTGAGCTGTGGGTAGGCCGTGGGCCTTGGGCTGTGAACGGTGGGCGGAGGGCTGTGTGTAGTAGACCGTGGCTGGGAGAGGTGGCGAAAGCGGCAGTGGTGTTTGCGGCGGTGGCGATGGTGGCGTGAAGGTGGCTGTGGTAAGGAAGTGGGGGAGGCGTAGATGGGAACGGTGTTGGTAGTGATGCATGAGTGGGTGGCGTGATAAGTGAAGGTGAGTTAGAGAGAGCGAAGGAGGTGAGCAATGAGCGGTGATCGATGGGCTGTGATCGGTGAGTGCTAAGCTGTGCCTAGAACCGAGGGCTGTAGGTCGTGAGCCGTAGACGGTAGTACGATGGTGGCGACAGTAGTCGAAGCAGTGTTGGGAGCGGAGGCGCAGTGATAATGAGCAAGAGCGGAACTGAGGGGTGAGAAAGGGTCGGTGGCGGCGGGGGGAAAGAGGTGACGATGATGGAGGAAGAAGAGTTGAAGCGGCCCCGCGTTAATTGCTCTTTTGTCACCTCGCCGCGCCCTGCATATTCATCCACTCCCTGTACCGCCCCGCATCCACTGTCCCACCTCGGACGCACACCTGTGCTGTGCGCGTGGGCACACGAAAAACCGAATTGATCTTGACGCGGTGTCCTTCGCGGTTGTGGTGACAGAAAGGTGGGGGGCGTCGCCTCGTAAAGAAGGGAGAAGAGGTCGAAAGAAGAGTAAATAATTTGACTCGTCACAAACCCTAAGTCATTGTATGTTGTTTGTGAAAAAATGAACTTTTATTTTGAACTACTTGGTAGCAACATACGAGTGTAGAGAGACCTTAGTATTGACGCACCGACATATTGTATTGAATCTGGTGAATATTTCATCAGATGAACACTGCTTCTAGTGCTGTTGCAATTGTTTGTTAACGTAAATTTTAATTGCATGATATTGATGGATGATTATCGACCGAGAAGGATCACCGGTGATTTGAATAAACTTATTAATTCCACCTGTTCGGGGCTACTATATGTATAATGCGTTATTTCATAAGTGGACTGTGTGATTAATAGTGATGAGGTATAGTAGTCCCGAAACCCTCTGACAGCTCGTGGGATTGGCGCAGGAGTTGCAGGATACACACACACACACACACACACACAAGTAAAGTTCCAGCACAAACAAGATTTAATAAGTAGGTTGTTGAATATCACTTACAGGAACACAGCACATTAACATAAAAATTTCACCTGGCGCGTCAATTCACAATTGTCCAAGTACGGTTATTGCAGGGACCTTGTACACTGCAGTGGTTACTTTTGTGCCGACCAGAAACATCCGCTAGTTGCACAGTTGAATTAACAATTACGGGCGTAAACTTACGCAAGAGCGACAGACACAATTTAGATGCTTACTGCTACGATTCAATTAATAAATGTGCGTGAGCCGTATGCAGCTCAAGTTGCATGCTTATACATTATTTTACATGCTACCGCGCGGAGTCCTGAACACATGCGACCATCTTTCTCGGTGTCTTTCAGTGGACTGACGAATTTCGGTTGCGGCGAGACGACGTTAGGAATGGGCTCTCTCGCGCGGCAGAGGTGGGGATGGCGATGGCCAATCACAATTTGCCATTTGATTAGGACATGGAAGATTCTGGACGGTTTAAACGTGGGTAATGCATGTTTATTATTTTTGAAAAATATTTCTGAATTATTAAAAATTCTATGATTTAGAATGATATTTTGCATTACATACAGATTTTATTTTTGTTTGATCTAATTTCATGCCATATTGTTTGGAGAGTCTGCATATTATGTGTGAGATCGATATGCATAAAAAACATCTCTGAATGAAGATGCTGCCAAAGGTCACGATATCCATTCCCAGCATCAAGATTAAGTGCTCACAAAGAAAATGTAAACAAAAGTTCGTTGAGCGATGCTATTAAAATGTTTCTCGCATTAATGTTGTAAATCACTCCGCAAGAAACAGTAGTAATTTTTAATTATTTAATATCTCAACACTCAGTTAAATGTATTATTGTTTTTCCCTCCAATTTTTTCTGTACATTAAATTCAAATTACTTTCACTCACTATGAAAGGCAGGGGCGGGATTTCGGATCTTTTATTGGGGGGGCAAATTTGGGCGCTATTATAAATATCAAAATATTCGTTTACATGCTTTAAGTTAATTAATTGTGCTGCAATTATACACATTGCTTTTAATTTCGTTAATTATTACTGAATGTTATTAATTATATTAGTTGCACACAGCGGTGAGATTCCGCATTGTTACTTGAACGGTCCGAACTGTTAATTCAACGATACATTTTTACTTTCCCGTATACGTACGTATACACGGAGTGATATACGTAGTATAGGGAAAGTTATGTAATGCTGCGCGAAAAAATGGCCAATTTTTGGCGGAAAAAAATTAATTGCCGGGCCGTGAAAAGGAACTAGTGGTGCTACCGAATGGCACAGACTTTCCCGTATTAGTTTTCCATTTCCTTGGGTCGTCGCTAGCTATTCGGATTTGCCACATACTCTTTCTTGCCAGCTACTATCTATCACCGCCAAAAGTACTTTTTTTTTGGATTTTCTTAATTTTTTCGGTTTCCTATTGGTAGAATGAAAATATTAATTTTAGAATATTAAAGAACACAAAAAACCTAGTCATAAATAGCAATTTTCTTTTAAAAATTATCTGCCGTTTAAGAGAAAATGGCGTTTTAGCGCTACTAAAATTGCGAAATTTGAAGCTCATTTTCGCAGACAATTTTTGAGTTTTCAAAATACTTTATTTGAAGTTATTTGAAGCACTTACACTCACAAATATAATAATGTTTACAAATTGCTGATAATGTGTATATTAAAGATGTGAGAGATCTTTCAAAAAAATTACAATTATGTAATTTTTGAAAAAACAAAACAATTACTCAAAATAAAATTTACGCTATACTAAAGAGTGTAATTAGCACTATCCGTTACAAAAGTTTCAAGAAAAAAATTGCAGCCATATAAGAGAAAATGGCGTTTGAGCATTTCTGAAAATGCCGAAATTTGAGCCACTTTTCACAGAAAACGGTTGTTTTCGAGAAACTTAACTTAACATTATTTAAAGCACATGTACTCGTAAATATAATAATGTGAAAAAATCGCCGCTAATGTAAATATTATTGACGTGAGAAACATGTGAAAAAATTTACATTTTTGTAATTTTTGGAAAAACCAACCTATAGAGCAATATGGCTTTTATGTCATCTGATAGAATATATTTACCACGATCCCTACCAAAAGTTAAAAGAAAAAAATTGGACCCGTTTTTGAGAAAATCTTGTTTTTGTAAATTTTTAAAAGTGCACATATTGCTGGCACGAAAGTAATTGCACGAAAACTACTAAAATTTTGAAAAACATTTACATGACCTTTATGAAAGAACTCAATATGCAGAACAAATTTTATTTGAAGAAAAATCTCTATCTTCAATTTTGTAGTTGGAGAAAGACGCCGAAAACAATTCAAACTTTCACAATTTTCGAAAATTCAGAGTTATTCGTGAGAATCGGACATATGCTATGTTAATAAGTGAATTTTACTCTATTCATACAAGAAATTTAAAGAAAAAAATTGGAGACCTTTTTGAGAAAATTTTGAAAATCCCCGTGGGGCTTCATATAAAGTACCTTCAAAATTTGAAGAATCGTTTTCAAAATCTCATAGCTTCGACTAGAATCAGATCGACCGGGGAATATCCATTTTGGAAGAAATCGTACGTATGGTTTAGGCGCTAGCAGTGTTCACAGACGGACAGACGGACGGAGTACATAATTATTTATTGTGGTACAAAATTAGTAGACAAATAGAAGATAATAATTGGCTAGTTGGATTTGAATTTGCGTCTAGTGTGGGTGGCTTGGCAGGCACTTTGTTTTACGCCACACGCAATTTTTTTTCTGTTTTTCGAGTGCATTATCTCCGTTGGGGGACCAGATAAATTTTTGAAACAAATACTCCTGAAAGGTCACTATAGTAGCAAACCGCTGTATACATTTCAACTTCGAAGTGTGACTCCAAGGGGATTTAAAAAATTCGTCAGTATGTGCAAAAAGTGTATCTTTTTCAACCGTTTTTAAATTGGTTATAGGTGAGTACAACATTTTTAATTGTGGTACAAAATTAGTACATAATTAGTAGACAACAATGGGTTACGTGATTTTGAATTTCTGAAAAGTGGGGGTTGTAGGTTGACGTCAAGCTAGCACCCCCACTTTTGAATGTCGTTTTTTATTGGTTTATAGTTGAGTACAATTTTTTTTTATTTTGGTACAAAATTAGTAGATAGTTAGTTCAAAATTATAGGCTAGTTAATTTTGAATTTCTGACAAGTGGGGGTTGCAGCTTGACGGAGGTCCGGCTCTTGCCGAGTCGGCAATGCCGACGGCCCTTTGCTCTCGACTCGTCTTTTTGATGAACCCTGATTTACAGTGTACTACAAAAGGCGTTTAATAAAAGTAAATATATTCCATTTTAATAAACGAAAATATATTAAGCGAGAGAACAAATGGCCATCTTACAAGACGCCGTACTATTCAGCCCATTCACTAAATTCATGTGCACGAATAATGTTACAGGAAGTAAATCGATTCAAGCGAAAACAATGTTATCAGAATATTATCGGAAATATTATGTTGGTATTGTCTTGACCCAATTCACGTTTCTTTCGAAAGAGAAATACACAAAAATAACTGACTTCGACCACCCACTTCTAGACAAAAACCTGTAATATACGCCGGTAGTTCTTAGCGATCTCGCACCGAAGGATCGCGGGTTCGACTCCCGCCTTGGGCATGGTTGCATTTCTATTCGTCCTTTCACCCCCTATCATCACCATATCATTTCATCTTCACAGTTACCATAACGTCACAGTTAACAAATAACAAAAAACAGACATGCAATTCCATGAAATCCCGCGGTCTAGATATTAGAATTGAATAAAGATACATAATTTTTAATGTCAAATTTTGTGTGACGGTACACTTAAACTTTACACATTAATATATTTTTTGACAAAACATATGTAAAAATTTTGCTTTCACTATTTTGTTCTTGTTTCTGAATAAAATAATTACATTAATGTAGCAATTTTTCACATGTTAAGTATAAAATTGAATATTGAAATTAAATTATTTGAGGAAAGTGACGATCAAATAATTTTCTTTACAAATAATGATCAGTGTTAAGTATTAGAATTAAATGATTGAAGTATTTGAATTGTACTTAAAATTTACAGTTTTAATGACATACAAATTGCGTGCATTGAAATACATAAATATTAGCTACGCAATGTTAAATCGACGAGATAAAAACATTCGACATTCTAGAAAGTGGACAAAACTGTCAGTTTGCCGAACTTTACCATGCACAAACTTTAACGATTCATAGCAATAACAAACCTTCTTTTAAATTATCGTAGTAAAAGTTGCTCTGTTTTCCAAAAAAGAACCAAAAAACTTTTTTGTTATAAAAACCTTTCTGTTATAATAATACAACCGACATTAGATTAAAACAACAGATTCCCATTTATAATAACAGAGAAGGGAAGTTATTATCAGTTGCCTAGCGTGATTATTTTTCCTGGGTAGGCTGCAAAGCAGATTAACGTATTATTTGACACTCCTCTGTCGTCATTAACGAAGAGATGTTATTCTCTCGATTACCCAGGATATACTAGAATAACGTGAGTCAATGGCCACTGAAGTTTGCTATTTTGCTATAACTTCTAGGAGAACAAAGTTTCTATGAGATTGTCGTCTGGTAAAGTCACATTTCCTTCAGTAAACAATAACACTTGTATTATTCATCAGCTATTGATTAAATTCTAATTTGAACTAAACGCGATGAACAAACATTAATTTCTCACTTGTCAGATACAAGAGCTGAAATCTTCTTACTTTCTTGATCTGGCTCGTTTCACTATAATAAAAGCTCGTGCGTTCGCCAGTACTGCAAGAACTCAACTGAGCTCTTATTCTTATGACGTCGCAGAGATGTCATCGTCACCTATACCGAAAACCCTCTGACTGAGGACTAGGACAGTGGTCCGCATTCACGTTGGACAAACATTTATTTCACAGCCCCCAAAAACAATTTAAAAATGAGAGAACCAAATGGGTGGATAACAGGCTTATTATAATTAACGACTGATTTATTTTGCTCTCTTTTGTCCCTGTCACTCACGGCTGTCGTTAAGAAATTGTTAATTTTCTTTATCATTAATAATAGAGTATTTATTTTGGTCTATAAGAAAAATCCTAAGAATCAACTTTCTACGCCATTTACAAGACATTTCTCATCACAAGTGTGAATTAAACGAATTACGTGTGAATAGTACCGATTATAATGAATCGTACCGCAAGCCGCCCACTGTTTCCTGACATCTCTTTCAGCGCCTGTGAGGTTGGTCATTCCGATAAGCTGGGCTGATTTATGTGGTGTGTGTGTGTAAGTGAGTGTCGTGGCGTGAGAAAGCCCGCCACTGACCCCACTGATCTACAGTGCCGAAAGGACATGTACTGTGGATGCGTTGAGGGCTCCGAAAGAACAGAGACTTCGTTCTCTCTTTCGCGTAAGTTCGAAACTGAGTAGGAAGTACAAGATGTCAAACCTACCATGATTTTACGCATGAAACTGTTTAATTTCTAAGTAAATATCATTTAAAAGTAAAATATAATTGAAGGATGTTTTTTTTAATACGGGATATTCACAGTAACGCTGAACATTATCCCGCGCGTTTTATAATATTGAACTAAAGTTTGCCAATTTATTTAAGCAGTATGGTATTATCTTAGCTTAATAAAATTATTATTCCCTTAATTATTATTAAAATTATTCTGAAAATACAGAAAAAAGTAAATCTTTTTTTACATAAACTTGAATGCAATGTCTAAATATATTTTTTTAAATATGTCCCAACATTGGGGGGGCAGTTGCCCCCCCTTGCCCCCCCCGAATCCCGCCTCTGATGAAAGGTATACATCTCAGATACTCTAGAAGTTATAAAATATATCTGACAACCTGAATCAAAACCTATATATCTGTATTATCTTTACATAGAAGTATACTGTATGTATGTACTTTGGCTCATTATGCTCTGACGAAGCCTGGGCTACCAGCAGCGTCCCAGCCTTATGGCCATGGGTTACGGGGTACGTGTGGTTAGCACATAGCCGTCTCTATTGGTATTCTGGTCCTCTCAACCAGAGAAATGAGCTTTCTCAACGTCACACAGCAACATTTACTCGGACATTGCAGGGGAAAACGCACACTATAAACTTGTCCGACCGGGACTCGAACCCGAGGTGGCGTCATGGAAAGCGAGCGTGCTGAACAATGAGCTACCCGTGAGAGCACAGAAGTATTTTGCTTGGTGAAAATTAAATATGGTGAAATATACTTTTGGGGAGGATCAAATAATGCAATTAAATTATAACATTAACTTCTATTAAATTTGAGTCCCCGGTAAAGAACACATTTTCCGTTCGTACTGAAGTTGCCATACAATGCGTTTCTGTATATGATTATAATGTTAATTCGGAATAGTGTCACAATATTCAAGAATTTTTTATTTAATTGAAAATCATTGATTAAAATATTATTATGTTTCAGTTTTAACAGAACTCATAACACGTATCCATGTTTTCATTTCGTGTAACAGTTTCAGATCTATTACAAGTTTTGCTTAATAAGTTGCATGTTTTTAACGAGGGTGTCTATAGTTAAAGAAACAAATTAAACATTTATAGAACTTAGTATTATAATAGCATTTTTTTAAATATGAACATTTACATTAGAGAAAATAATGCTCAATTGAAAATTTACAATATAATTAGTGATGAAGAAAGTTTATTGGTATCTGTAGTGATGTTGATTTATATTAGAAGTGGTTGAATTTTCACGGAAAGTTATTCAAGACATTTTTGAACAGCATAAACGGAAATACATGAATTGGTATCTACAATATTTAATTCTTAGTAATGAAAATGTTCACTACATTTTCCTCCATTCCTCAAAACATGAAAATAACTGAAAAAATAATTCATCAGCGCTGTCGCAAACATGCGGTAATAAATAATTCCATGTACCTCCCAAAAATCGAAGCAAAGTAGTGAAGTCCAGTATCGGGTAATTCATGGCTTAAGATTCGTCCTATCTTCCTTTTGAATTTCTTGTCCGCGAACTATGCAAAACTTGGGCGATCGGAGGATCCTCATAAACCATTCCCTTTATCCCGGCCTCCAAAACAAAGTTTCAGACTCTCATAAATCAGCTATGCTGCGGAAAGCGAGGTGGGGTGAGTCACGTTTCACTTTGCAACCTTCACATCGGTATCTTCAGCAGGACAGTTAGTGGGATACATATTTGAAGGCCTTAAAATTTGTAGAGGTTGCTGGAAACATTCTTGTTAACGCGGAAACAAATCGGAAAGTTACTACTTGTTATTCATGTCTAGCACACTCTTTGTCCTACGAGGCCAGTGTATTTGCGGACCGGGCCTGTAATTTTCAGACACGTTCTCCTTTGTCATCGCTTAAAAAAAAAGTGCTTGTAGGGGCGACCGGGATGTTCTGGGGGAATGTCTCTTTAGTCGTTTTTCCTCTTTTGCTTCGTACGGTCCTGCGCCTCGGAAGATATCGCCCTAGCTACGAAAAATTGTGGGGTTTTCCCCTTCTTTATCTGGTATTATAACCGAGTCCAATTTGTCGTGGGATAATCCGCGGTAAGCATGGATAAGACAAATGTAGAACAAAGGAGAAAAGGAGAAAAAGAAAGAAAGAGTATTCGAGGCAGGGATAAGAAAACATTAACCTAGGAGAGGAGTTTAATAATGCAAAGAAGCTAAGGTGTAATGAAAAATGCAGAAGGAAGAATTAACCTTTTAATAGAATGATTAGATATATAAACTCCACAGGAATTTAAAATCACAATTGTACACTAAACAGGAAAACAGTTGTAAATATTATGTGCAAAATACCTCATTGTTCCGAAACTGAAATTTGTAGGGAACTAATTTTTAAATAACTAGCTTCCAGGTACATTGAAAAATTCCTTATACAATTTAAATGTGTAAGAGGATATGATTAAACTTGGACACATAAAATTCTTGAGTAAATCTCTCGATAATACAGAGTTCAAAGAGTATGCGTCGTGCATTCGATTTCTTTCAATTTCCGAAAACTCTTTCCAGATAATAATGAGATAAATGAGAAAAAATTAATGTCGGCGTAAAAACATGAGAAACTCTACAAATAGTTTGTAAACGGTTGACTGAAATTTGAACTGTGTTACTACAGAAGAATACCATCTACTCGCATCAGTGTACTACGAATATTTCCCAAATTCGATCAAAATATTTGATGATTGACAATATGTTGCCTTATTAATTTGAATGGATATATAAATTTCGTCTTTTCTCACGGGGCCAGATAATACAACTTCTATTAAGCAACTGCGTTTTCCATGAGAATGGAGACACTCCACTAACAGTACTAAACGATATTCATATTTATAAGTTAAAATATCTTAAATTGTCATCATAATGTGTTGTATTTATTAATATAACATACTATAATAAAAGTTAAAATTTATTAAACTAATTGTGTATAAAACGAGTACTCGTATTACATGAATTACATTTTGTAACATTTCTGTCGTCCATCAGAAACAATAACTGATGATCTCTTCTTATAGCCATATATGGTGATGACCGCCCATGGAGTGTGGATTGCACGTCACTATACTTCCTATCAGTCGTTAGTCTTTAACATTAACACCAACACTTACAATAAAAAATGGCAATCTCAATTAAATAAACTGAAGCATCCAGAAGAAGTACTTTAGTTCCGTTTGTATCACTATATTTGACTTTTTCAAGCTAACCTTTTTTTCTCCCGTCTCGTTGAATCGGACATTGACCCAGGTTGACCGTCGCAGCGGCGTCCCCTTGGCTAGTACGACCCCGCGTTTCACACGGGCAAGCGGCCCCTGATTTGCAATCCGCACCGATCTCGCGACCCAGCATCGTGTCCTGCTCGAGGAACTGACTCACCCCACCCCTGCCCCTTGCGTCACACCCCCATTCTTTGCGCCCCGCCCACTCCGCCCCGCCCCGTCTCCTCCCGCCCCGTTTTGTCATGCCCCGCCCTCTGCCCCGCCCCGCCGGCCTGCCCCGCCGGCCTGCCCCGCCGGCCTGCCCCGCTCCCCTGCCCCGCCCCGCCTTGCCCCGCCCCGCCCCACGCAGTCCGCCCCGTCCCGCTCCGCCCCGTCCCGCTCCGCCCCGTCCCGCTCCGCCCCGTCCCGCTCCGTCCCGCTCCGTCCCGCTCCGTCCCGCTCCGTCCCGCTCCGTCCCGCTCCGTCCCGCTCCGTCCCGCTCCGTCCCGCTCCGTCCCGCTCCGTCCCGCTCCGTCCCGCTCCGTCCCGCTCCGTCCCGCTCCGTCCCGCTCCGTCCCGCTCCGTCCCGCTCCGTCCCGCTCCGTCCCGCTCCGTCCCGCTCCGTCCCGCTCCGTCCCGCTCCGTCCCGCTCCGTCCCGCTCCGTCCCGCTCCGTCCCGCTCCGTCCCGCTCCGTCCCGCTCCGTCCCGCTCCGTCCCGCTCCGTCCCGCTCCGTCCCGCTCCGTCCCGCTCCGTCCCGCTCCGTCCCGCTCCGTCCCGCTCCGTCCCGCTCCGTCCCGCTCCGTCCCGCTCCGTCCCGCTCCGTCCCGCTCCGTCCCGCTCCGTCCCGCTCCGTCCCGCTCCGTCCCGCTCCGTCCCGCTCCGTCCCGCTCCGTCCCGCTCCGTCCCGCTCCGTCCCGCTCCGTCCCGCTCCGTCCCGCTCCGTCCCGCTCCGTCCCGACCCACGTCACTCCTCCCCTTCCCATTCCGCTCCGCCTCGACCCTCTCCTCTTCGACCCGCTCCGATCCTTTCCGCGTCGCCCCGTCACCCCGTCGCCCCGCTCCGCTCTGCCCCGCTCCGCATCGTTCCTCCACGACCCGTCCTGCCCCGTTCCGCGTCGCCGCGCTCCGTCACGTCCCGCCCAACCCGGTCCCATCGTGTCCGGCCACCGTCAACCTTCTGTGCACCGTCCGACTGCCCACTCATTGCCAATCCCACTCTTCATTCCACACACACACACCACCCTATCCCTCTCCATCCTGTCCCAGTCCACTCCCCACGTCCATCCCCGCCCTTCCCCTTACGGCCCACCCCGCGCACCGCCCGCGCGCGCTGTTCGGGCCCCGACCCTGCCGCCCCCGAGTCCGTGAACCGTCGCGCTCTCGACTCCCGTCGCCCTCCGCGCCCCGCTCCGCCCCGCCCCGCCCGCCGCTCCGATCGATTGCGCCCGCGGACCCGCCACCCCCGCCCCCGCCCACCCGCGCCGCCGGCGGATGTGCCGCCCCTCGACGCCGCGATGCTGCTGATTCTGCTCCGCGCGGCGCGGCGCCTGGAACTTTCGCCGCCAGGCGCCCGATTCCGTGGGCAGAGCATAGTTCAAAGGAAGGATATGGCCTTCCGATGCATTTCCCCTTGAGTGCAAACGAGACGCATTGGAAAGATATCTAGATAATTATAACATTTTCAGTGATAACTAGACATTCTTATTTCTCTGTTAGTGGAATCTATAGTTTTGGAAAGTTCAAGTACACTATAGTACAGTGGTGTCAAGGTCTCCTACTGTGACTACTCAAGGTCCGTGACATTGCACGGTGCCTCGCGGACCGTGCCATGTCACGAACTTCTCTGCGCCACTAGCGTCGGGAGAGGAAACTATTAGTAACCCCGCCGGTTTACAATAGTGATGGCGTTGCCGCTTGTGGTGGGGTGATGAACTGCGTGGAGGGGCGATTTCGATGTGGCACTCGTGACACCGACTCCCGCTCGTGGCATCGACTTTGACAACACTGCTGCAGTGAATGTTGGAGGTGAGGAAACTGTACGTCAGTTCAGGCATTAAAAACAGAGATTTTGAAATAAATAACAATAATACTTTCGAGTGTATTTTCGAGTTGACAGTCATTATGTTCTCTAACTTATTTAACTCATATTAGTATTCTCCATTATTAAGGTTAAATATGAAATTCCAAGTTTGTTTTTAAAAATGTAAAACAACGAAAATATAAAATAGAAATACAATTGTATATTGTTTCTGATCAAACGTTCTATTTTATCAAATAGTTCTTAATCATTACGCTGCTTATGTTATGTAAAAATTCATGAATATTTATTTTGGAATAGGGTAAAAAACGTTATTATTATTCGATGTAATAACAATTCGAAGCTTTTGCGAAAAGTTCAATTTACACAGTTTTATTTTTCCGATATACTGGATATGAACGAATTTTTTCGAGACAAGCATGCATTTTTGCTAATTTGGCAATTTCTTGTGATATCCGCTTTAAGCTCATAATTATCACACTATGCATATTTTATACCTCTATTGTTTTTTGGTTGAATTTCTATTGGATGTGTCGAGAACAGTTGGCACACTGACACACATTCATCCACATATGTACAATTATGTAAATTAATTACATTGACCCAATTTCATATCCTACATGCAGTTGGTGCTTAATGATTAAAGATCACTATCTGTTTGCTGGAGAACTGTATGTCACCCTAAGATACATCTGCAATGGGTGTAGTTATTACTGATAGTAGATATAGTAGTAATATGATTTTATATCATTCATCTCTTATGGAGACTTTACAAAATGACTCTTTGTAAAGCTTTTTTTCATTAATGTCTTTGCTAATGAAACTGAATAATATCACACACAGTACAGTTTTTCAAACAAAATGATACAGCTGTAATTTTAATAAAATATATCCATGAGATATACAAAACATGATATAAATATTTTCATGGGAAAGCTGGCGAAATATTTCTCTCAAATTTACATCTAAAAGAAATAGACATTAAAAGCGAAAATTTAGGGAGCAATCGTGCTAGTAATACAGATAAGCCGCCAACCACATGCACGAGCGCTCACCACATAAAATCCATAAAAAGCTTCGTCCACACCCCCTGCATTCGGCACGTTGCCACGTGGCCCTGTTCGGTTCCAGCGTCAGCTGCGACGGCTGTGCCGGAATGGGAGGGAGTGAACGGGTTCAGGCGAAGACGAGAGATCCGGAGGGAAGCAGACGGGCGCTATCGGTGCGGCGGGAGTGACATAAAACGATGCAGGGTGGAGCAGAACGAGACGAAACGTGGCGAGGCGAAGCGAGAAAAAGCTCAGTGAAGCGGAGCGCGTCATTGCGAAACTGTGAAGGGAGGGGAGAGACGGAAATGAGCGGTGCCCAGCAAAAGGATGCGCTGTGAGATGGGGCTGGGGGTGGGTGTCGGAATGGGGCAGGTCAGGGCGACACGAAGCGGGTTGGAGTGGGAGGGGCAATGAGACGGGACGAGGCGGGACTTGACAAGGTGTTTTGTGGTGGAGCGGAGTGAGGTGTGAAGAGGTGTGGCGTGGTGTGGCAAGGCGAAGCGGAACCAGTCAGTGTGAGGAGGGGCCAGATACTGTAGGGTGGGGGAAAACGAGAGAGGGGGGGGCAGGACTGAAGCTAGATGAAGTGGAGCGGGTCGGAACGAGACGAAATGGGCGGTGTGAAGCGAGGCAATACGGGGGCGATGCGTGACGAAATGAGGGAAGCGGGATCGAGGAGAGCAGGGAGGATGGCATCGGACGGAACGGTACTCTTCTCTTTTGGCAATGAGAGAGGGTGGAGTGGGGTGGAGAGCGAATGACAGAGTGCAATGGCAGACTGGTGCAGGGGGGCGCGAACGAATGACATTCGTCGGTTTACCACGCTGGTCAGTTTCATTA
Organism: Acheta domesticus; assembly: GCA_031308135.1. Classification (NCBI taxonomy): domain Eukaryota; kingdom Metazoa; phylum Arthropoda; class Insecta; order Orthoptera; family Gryllidae; genus Acheta; species Acheta domesticus. Next base: position 80,786,804 of record JAHLJT010008756.1, on the reverse strand, counting down.
GCCATTAATCGCAGGTGTTCCGTCTAGATGGTGCTATTCATTTTTACGATTTTCGTGTTTGGCGGGGGATCTTCATTACACGAAATTTCGGAAACCTTTGGAAGAGTCATGTTTTAGAATATTGCTTTCGCATTAAGATCTCTATTTACTCGTTGAATGAATGCGTTCATTCTGTTCCATTTCCAAGCAATTATTTTAAATGTAAACAAGTATGAAAAATTGTGACTGTCGTAAATAATATCTCGTGTGTATTTATATTGTCTCTTGTATTTCTGTCAGTGTAACAAGCCTTTTTTAACAGAATAATTTGATATACATGAAAACATCACGCCATATTGTAAGATATATTTCAATGTTTTATTATTATTTTTAACATTGAAATATAATATATTTACAAAGTTTTGGAGTATATTGCTTCTATTAGACAATGTATTAGAGATCCTCAGAAAATACATACTTTGTATGAATATTATCACGTTTCAAAGCCTCACGTATCTGAAGTGAACAAGTTCCACTCCTGTTATTTTAATGTAAGTTTGCCGCCGTGCTGGTGCCTAGTTATTTTCATTGTTATTTTGACATTTGCAGACGTTTAATTTGTGACGTGTATTCATTCTTAATGTGTATTTTCTCTGGCTATTATAATTTGTTGTACGGGTATACATTAGGAAGGGAGGGATCTACTTTCAAAGCATTGTCAATACAATAATACGTTTGAATAATAATAATAGTAATAATAATAATAATAATAATAATATAATAATAATAATAATAATAATAAAAAATAAATGTTATGAAACGGAGTTTGGATTAATGTAAATAAAGTATGTTAAAAAAGTGTAATTAATTTTTTGACTGTCAAAAATACATGAGACTATATTTATGCATATGAAACGAAGTAAACAATACTACATTCCACCTGTCTATAAGAAATTAAATATTAAATGTTAAATTGATGGTGGCTATAAATTTCCAAAAATGAAACAATTAATTACGGTAATATTGGAGAAAGTCGGCACAACTTTCCGAATGACTAACAAATATGATATTTTTGCAATATTTCAATGATTTTCTTCTTTGAGTAAAGCCATTTATAAAACAGTCTAGAACACTTAAATCATAAATACAAAGGAAGTTAAATGAGCATACTGAAAAGTTAATGAAAGTGAAATATTTTCTAATTGCAAATTCCTAGGATCTGTTTATATCCCGCTGAAACACGCGTTTTCTCGAGCGTAGTCACCTATAAATTCATGTTCCCGAAGCTAAATCTTCTTGTATTTCAAAACCTTATTTGTGAAATAACATATTATAGACCATTGACATGCTAGTTCTTAAAAACTTTTATATTCTCAAAGCGTGCTAAACATAAGAGGCTTCAAAAGCTTCATATTTATGGGTGGAAGATTACAGATGACAGCACTCGGTAGGATTAAAGGGTATGAATCGAAGAAATAAGGGAAAATTACTGGATTACTACTTACGTTCAACGGAAGAGGTCATTCTCTATCGTATCTCATCGATTCTGAAAATTGATATGCTATTTTGGGTCCCTTCATGATTGTGTTTGTATATTGCATGAGATATCTGACTGGTCTCGTTAATACCCTGATTGAGCGAAACTTACAAATCACATCAGCAGACAGATGTAAATGGTCACGTTTCAACTTTTTGTAATCCAATTTTTCCTCTGGCTATTGTTTTTGCTGCTTGGGTACCACTTGATGGTCTGGTAAACGAAACTGGATACTCTAAAGTTCCTCAGCGGCTGAGAGAACGACAACAGTTGTTAGAGTGAAGAAGAGAAAACGTGACAAAGTTAGCTTTTGTGGATTGTGCAGCTGTAGAAGGGGTGTGGTGAGGCACAGCATAGCACGCAGCAATCGACTACCTTTTTGAGCGTCTGCGCATGCGCATGCGCCAACTCGAAATCGAACTCTTAAGTTATTGAGGAGCCAGTTAATCTGTCGGATTTAGCGGGCGACTTATATCGCATGCTAACCGATCACTCGGTCGTGCTATATAGAATTTGTTCATAACGCTGTCGGCAGTGCGTGCCACGAACACTATATTCCCGTGCTGCAACATGAATTTGGTGGCATTAATATGTGTGTATATATATATATATATATATATATATATATATATATAAGATATGTGTGTGTGTGTTTGTGTGTGTATTTATGTTATTAGTTATATTTATTTAATAATACAGTAATTATAAATTATTATACTGACGTTTGTGGGTAAGTGGTTGCTGGTATTATGGGCATTTAGCACCCTCTGACGCCAGTTCGGGACCTCTTCCATTTTGACCTGAATGTTTTGTGCAAAATCTTTTTCTCGACATCACCCGCTATTGCTGTCGATATTCCTGTCGAATTCTCTAACTCATTGCCGTTCCAAACTCCCTAATGTTATATTGTCCGTTATACAACCCGAGAAGCCGCATGTAGCAATGTACTACGCTGCATGGGAACAATCCACAAGGCACGACAAGCGAGGAACCCTCCAGTTCCCCATCAAACGCCCCATTCATCTCGGCTCTGAAATTGCATTAGCGCCCCTGTGCCGTGTGATGTCGCACTGACAATCCCCTCACCTCCGCACGAATGTCGCTTTTGCGTCTAATTAATGTCCACACAATATGAAATTAGCGACCTGACAGTGCTGTGCTAATAATCGAAATTCTATGTCCTGTACTTCAATCTCACTAGGGAATCCTTTTCATCTGAGGCATGTCGGGAATAGCAAAATACGTGTGTAAGATGACTCTTTTCAATGATTATTAGCGAAAACATTTAATTTTAAAATACTTCAAACTCTCTTCAACCGATATTGAATTTTTAGTTTCTTTTTAAGTATGTGTTATTTATTTATGCTCTTATCTAAATTCTAATGTAACATTAGCAGAGATGGGTCTCAGAGGCAAACAATTCATGGTATGATCATTCAGTACTAACTAGATGTATTTTTTTGAAAAAATATCCTATTGCCTTCTCTTGAAAAAATATCCTAGATAAAACAATTAATGTTTTATATGTTACGGCAGAAGTCTAAAATGGGACTCATTCGTGAATTAGCTGTTAAAGTTATACATTATCTAGGTGGTTTTGTAGATAAATGTGTATGTAGAACAATGAACGGATCATTTCGGACATCATTGAGATAATGTGAGCATTTTTCAGAGGGCGCTGGTTAAAGTAGGGGGATTTTCAGAGTGTGAACCTTCATGTGAGTTTGTGAGCAGTTTTATGGAATAAAAATCCTTGGAAATTGTGCATTGCGCAGATTGGCGATTGTTTTATGTTAATCGCGATGTCCGAAGACCAAAGACTCTTCGCCCCAACGCAAAACTTCAACTGAGTAATATAATGAGATTAAGATATGTGATAACGTGTGCCTAGAGATACAACGACTGAGTGAAACTCGCAACTACACCCCTTGCACCTCTCTACCCTCAGAAACGTCCCAACAGCATTCGATTCCTTATTTTTCTCAAAATGTAGACCATTCCCAAAATGTAGGTTATAGTAACGAAGTATGCCGTATCGTACTTCACCTAGTCTAGCCACCACTTGTTGACAAATGTGACTTCATCCGGTTGAAGTCCGATGTACGCGTCGAAACTGTTCTTACTTCGGACTTGATACACATTTTGGACAATATGATCATTAACCAGCTAATTCGTGAATTATCCAATTTCGGTCTTAAGCCACTGCATTATGTATCATCTTTATTCGTACACTTAGGAAAGATGTCGGTTTCGAAATTTTTAAGAAATCGTTATAAGCCCAAAGAATGGCTTACTGCTGGGCAAGAAGTACTCTCAGCTCTGCATAAAAAAGAATTAAGTTGAAAAACAGAAGTTCTCAGAATATGGCATATATGGAGAATCAAGAGCACATGCTTTGCGGAACCCACTTTACACCGTAAGACACTGTACTATTCTGCATAGCTCGGAAAAACTCGTGCTTCCAAAGAGATACGAGTTACGCTTTATAATCCTTAATCTACAAAATACTATTTTGGACGTTCTATTCGTTTTTCGGGAGGTCCCCGCCCCGTAATTCACATTGCTAGAAACTCTGGAAGATGTATTCTAGTATGGAGTAATTTTCTGGAGATTACTGTTCAAAATCTTTGGGGACCTTCTATTAAATATTTGAGAGTTTGCGTTCTTCTTGGTTCTCTCCTTTAGAGTTTGCTCTTTTCTTCGCCAGCGGAGTCACAGAACTATCTGCTCCTCTAAACTTTATAAACTTTTTATGCAATAAAACATTACTTACATTAAATTTTCGAAATTTCAATTTAATTTATGGTTAGCATATGCGGGAACATGTGGGAAACCTATGAAAAGTATCGTATGTGGAATAAAATGTAGGAGAACATGGGGAGAATACGCCATGGAACAAGCGGTGAACATGTGAGAAAAAATCTAGGGATCCCTGCGGGAACAGGCAGGGAAACAATTAGGGTTTTATGAGAATGCGTTTGATCCTTTATTTTAAAGACAGAAAATTGTTTCAGGATAACTGTTTTGTATCAATATATTACATGTGATACATAATAGGAACAGTAGCTTTTCGGAAAATAATTATTTCCATCTTCAGGCTTAAATGTCAAAATAAATAAATATAATATTTTGAACAATGGCCAAATATATTATATATTGATATAATGTATATATCTAAATAAAACAATCTTTCTAAAACAATTTTCTCTTTTTAAAATAAAGGACCAAATACTTTCTAATAAAATTGAAAAATCTATAAACAGAAAAGTAAATAATAATCTTAAAACAATTGACGTACATGCGGAAAACGTGCAGAAGTACTCTATATGCACGGAATAACAGGCAAACACATGCGGAAATCTGCGGGAAACATGTTGGTGGAAACAAGCAAGGGATCATGTTAGGAACTTGCGAGGAAGACTCGAGTAACTTGCAAGGAACATGCGGGGCAACTCAGTGAAAATGTGGTGGGAAGCCCAAGGCAACAAGGAGAGACCAATGGCTGAACTTGCGGGAGGCAAGTGGAACCCAAGTTATGTTTTTTTAAGCAGTATCATACAAAATGAGACCTTTTTGAAACATCTTTTTCACTTTGGGAGATTTAGCTCTGCTGAATCCAACACTCCGTAGCATGTATGGGAAGTCACAATCTAAAATTTCAAAATCTATGCAAAATTAAATTGATGTGACAACAGGTCCGTTATGACGGGCTGAAAGTACTTTAACATTCAGTTCATGAGCTGGCCGCCTGAATTTGGGATCCATTCTGAAGCTATTTCATTTACGAAATGCAAAATGTTGACGAGGATCCAGCTAGTATAATGTATTTTAAATTTGTTTAATCTTTAATGTTTATTTAAATTGAATAAAAATAAAACGTTTTAAATAAAATACATGACATTTTAAAAATGGAAGTAAGGAATGCTATGGCTTCGACAAAAATGAGAACGATTCATTAATACATGAACATAATTTTACTAGTTGCCATCTCACACAAGTAGCTACATGTCTCTCAGGTAAATAAGAAAATCGCTAGTTGAAAGCTGAACACCTGCGTAATTTACAAACGATAGTTTTATAATACACTCAACGCAACGCCTCTTTTTCCTTACGAAATAACATTCATAGTAGGTCGAAAGGTGTAAGTGAAGAAGAAAAAAAGGGAAGGTGTGCTCTGGAACATGATGCCAGAGCACAGCTCCACTCCAGGCAAGAACGGTCTGCTCCAACGCGGTCCTCCGCTGTCGGGCGAGCTTCCAAAAGCGGGCGCTCTACCTCCACCTCTGCCGTGTCCGTACTAACGCTAAGGCCCGGCCCTCCACGGCTGAGCTGCCACGTGATCAGTGGCCTGTCACCTCGGGCGGCCGTCCCGTCCCGCCCCGTCCCGTCCCGTCCCGTCCCCTCCCGTCCTCCGTCGCCCGCCTTGTCGGCCCCCGCCGCCCGAGGGAGAGTCGTCAGCCCGGGTCCCATTCGCCCGTCGGCCCCAATTCACCCCGAAAAGGAGTCCGCCTCTCCCCCCCTCCTCGGAGGTCTCGAGCGCTTCGCTTCTTAAACCTCCTCTTGCACCTGACTCTGCCTTCCCGCACAGCACCTCCTCGATCCCTGTAAGTTCTTCTCTCCGTGCATTCTGCAGCTTTCGTTCTTATTGTTCTCTTTCCTCAATTATCTCCCCTTCTTCATTGATCATTTCGATCAATTCGATCATCCGAATCCTCTAATTATCTCAATTTATTTTCTCGCAGATTTTCAATACTGTCTTCCCGTTCCTACATAATTTATACTTCTCGTTTATTTGCATCTTTTGGGTTCTTCTATCCATTCTCTAATGTAATCTTGATTTCTTTTTGAATTCTTTGTGATCGCTTCTTGAGTGATTTTCTTAGCTCGATGTTCCTATTTGCATCTTTTTTACATTGTATCACCATTTTCCTCCTTATCCGTCATTTATCTTAGTTTTCATTCATTTATCATCATTTTACGCCAATACTTTGCTTCCGTACATCAGTCCTGATTGCATATTTCATTCTTGTTTTCTTCTTCAATTTATATTTTTCTTATATGTAGTTTCATGCAATCCTACTTTCCACATTTTTCAAAATTAATTTTTCCTGCTGAACTCTCTTTCCCACCGCACAGGAAGTCTGACTTCTCTTCCCTTCTCCAATACTTCCTCATTTCCTATACCATTTCTTCCGCACTTTTGTTCTGGCTCTTCCTCAGCTTCCATTTATTTATATTTGCTTCTTCCCTACCTTTAAAGTCAATCATCTGTTCTCTCGGTCGCTTCTCTCATCCTCTTCAAAAGATCTTCTCGAAGTTTGAACTTACTTCCTTCCCCCACAAATCGACCCCTTTTCGCCCACTTTCTCCACTGATCCTCCGCTTCGGTGCTTCCCAAGGCCTTGTCCCCCCCGCTTCACCCAAGCTCTCTCCCCCATCCCCCCCTCAGGAGCCATTGCTAGCGCGCGCTTTGCATTCAGAGAGGCCGGTAATAGACGGATTCCGAAATTAAATTCTTCTGCGAGACGACGCCTTTTCTCGGGGCGAGGGGGCGCGGATGCGGAGGGGGTGGGAGGGGGAGCGCCAACGACGGCGAGCAGCAGGGCGCGGTCTCGCCCGATGGCGGAGGAGCAGATGATGGCGGGCTGCCGGTGATAAAGGGCGCGGTTGAGATACGGCGCTGTGGCGCTGGGCCGGCGCGGGTTAGGCGTTCGGCCGGTGGAGCAGATCTCCGGGCCAAGGAAAGGAGGCTCCTAGGCAGATTAGGTGGCGCGGGGAATGGTGATGGACGATGGCAAGGGAAACGTTTATGGGATGGTGTACGCGACGTAACTGACTCAGCGTTTGAGTATAGTTTATAGAGTGAAGGAGGCACAGTCGGTGCAGCGTAGCTCAAGCGATAGCGGTGAAAGAGAGCAGACAATGGATAAGGAAGCAATAAAGACGGAAAAGTCAATTTAAAATATAAAGATATAAGATAGGCAAAGAGAGGTGGAATTGAGGTGTTAAGTGTAAAACATCAAAGATGTGCGCAAAATGTGAATGCTGTGTAATCAACAGGAATGAAGTTATGGGGTGAAATTTTGCACTACATGATTCAACTGGGTCAGTAAATTATACGTTTTGAACATTATTCCACAATATGATAAATATCAACTGAATATTTTTAATAACAGAGCAGTTATTATTTTTGGTACCAATTCATATTTACGTTTTGAAAATCCAGTTTTTGCAATTACTAGCTTTACTTTTAATAACATTACTACTACTTAAAACAAAAATCTTGAAACAACAATTTACCATCGCTAATATTTAGGAGGATGCATTTTATGAACATGAATATTTTGAAACGTATAGAATCCTTGACAAGTTTTTGAAAATGACAATGTTCGAAAGGACGGGAACGTACCTACTTTTTTTCCAGTGAATTCTCCCTTGCTAATAACATGGAAGAAGACCTGCGAAGTGAAATCCCACTCCCAGAAAAGGAATAAAATGAGGCGCGACGGAGGATAGATGGCAGACAACGGCGAGAGAGCAAGTGCGGAGAGCAAGGGAACTATAAAGCACTGCGCCCACGATCGGCAGGAATCGCAGATGGAGCCGCCGGTGGGGGGGGCGGGGCGGGAAGGCGCGAGGCGTGGGCGGACGGCGGGGTTCAGCGCGACGCGACGCTGGGGACGTGACGCCCGGGCGGCGCGGCCCGGCTCGGCAGACGCCCCTCGGGAACAGAGTGCACTGCGAGGCACAGTGGGGAACGAGCTCTTTGCATCCATGCGGTGAAACCTGCTCAAGTTTGGATAGTTGTTAATGATTCCGAGCGCGTGAACTGATAAGATAGTTCTTCCCGTAAGTGTAGTACATGTTTTTCCTTGGGAGGTGGCAGTGATCTTCCTCCGCTGGATAGCGAGATACGGCGCCGGCCTACCGTCGACAAGCTGGGTTTTCCACAACGAGGTATCTCCCACCAGGGGGATATCGCCTTAGCCGGGGCGAGCTGTAAGCTCCCGACCGGTGTTCTGGCATGTGTGGAAGGGTATGGAAGTGTAGTGACAGTTCATGGCATGAGCCACGTCTCCCGGTGAAACCTGCTCAAACGGCTTCATTGACTAAGCGGTTGCATACACTTATGGTCACATGGCTAAGGACCGAGCATATTTCCTAGATTTACCTCCATTAAGCGGTCTACTCAAGCGAATTTTAACTGTATTATAAAATAAAGATGAAAAGCGGTAATGAATGGAGTTGATTTAATATCTTCCTACGAAGACACGCATTGTCAGATTACTTCGAATTATGACATCCAGTGTTTCTTATTTCGCTATTAAATTACTGTCTGTTTCAGGTAAAAATAGATGATTTTGATGAATGTATTTTAATGAATCATCTATTTCGTTTCTTCAATTTCACAATATTCTAGTGGTTTGCTAAATCATACTTCCCTTCTATGAGAATCTATTAAGGAATTGCAGAGCTCGACGCGTGCGCGAATCCCTTCTAAAGTTCATCTGCAACTCCTTCGTCAGTCAGTCTTGCTGTAATATTTATATAGGATATGAAATGCATCTTCAAGCCCAGAATGCTTGTTTGATTCGGCGAGGACGGTAAGCGAGTTCGACTACGATCTCAATCGTCCAAGACAGTGTCAAGTCAAGAGTGTATTGTAATATGAACCTAAAGGAGACAAATAATCCTAAATACCTTGTTTAAATTGTATTCTATTAATTACAGTAATAACAATGTTAAAAAGAACGCACTTAATTTCATATCAGTTAGCACAATTAGGTTTAATTTACGCTTCCAGTGACCTTATAACCTTAATTAAACGGTCACATTAAATAACGACGTTTTATGCTGGAACCATTGGTGACAGCTTAAGTCAGGTTTCACTGCATATTTTTCTGGCGATTGCAAAGCGACATTTTTCAGAGATACATTACATCCATTGACATTAAAATACATACAACTACAAGCAACCAACATAAATTATTCAACCTGAACGGATACTCTCTATAACATCAAACATACCAATGATCCAATTTTTGCGCTCGATTGTGCTTATAGCGTTCAAGTGGAGGGCTTAGAATTTAATTCTTATCTTCTACTTCTACTATTTAAATTTCTGGTATCAATACCTGCGTTAGCCCAGAAGCAATATTGCTGCCTCTACAGCCTCGTTGACCGGGAGGCTAAGATGGTTCGAGACTCGACGATGCGGATCTTTGACACACCCACATAGCTCGGTCGCATTTAACAACTAACTAGAAAAGAAGTCTAGTGCCCAAGTGTTTATGATCGTTGTTTTCTGTGGATTCTCCAATCAATACCAGGCGAATGGCCGAACAGAACCCTAACAAACGAGTCACAGACCACGTACAATCTTTCTTCTTTCTTGATTCTTCTTCTCACCCCTTGCGGGCACATTCACATTTCCATTTACTACCACACCGTACATGCTGGAGACAAGTCGCTGTCTTACACCACAACACAACCGGCTCGAGCTAATCTCCCTGTACGTGGAGGAAAAAACTCTCAAACCGACCTTTTGTGGCGCCAAAACTCACGTTCCAGCACAAATGGCTAACAAAATTAACGCACTCCTCACAGACTCTCTCAATTCTTGTTCCCACATTTTAAAACTTTTTCTCTGGCATGAAGTAGTCTTCGCTAGTATTCAAATTCTTCGTCTGGAACCACGGTTCGAATTGGGACGCTGCACGCGTTTTATGTATTGCTAAATGTGCCGTTCGGTCCTTTTCGGAACGGTGTTCGCCGCCGGAGATGGGTGTCAGGACCCTTCGATCGGCACCGCGACGTCTTTGATCGCTCGCGGCGCGGCTCGGCGCGGCACGTAATTAGAATTTTTCTCGCCTGGCGGCGGCGCCCCCGGCGCCCAATGCATACTTGATGGAGGCGGCGCCTTTGAGAAGACGTCGCGCTCATCTGGGCCCAGTGTCGTGCTGCGCCGCGCCGCGCCACCGCACCCGCCTCCACCCGCCTGCCCATCCCGCAGCTCGCGAGCTCCCCAGCTCGCAAGATCACCGTCAATCCGCGAGCTCCCTCCCAACCCGTGAGCCCCCACAACCCGGGAGATCCCTCCTAATCCGCAAGCCCCACACCCATCTCACGAATTCCCTACCCAAACCGCAACCCCCTCCCAAAACCTCGCCAAACCACGAGCACCTACCAATCCGCGAGCTCACCCAACACGTGAGCCCCTCCCCCAGCTCGCGAGGCCCCCCTAACTCGTCAGCCACCACAGTCCATGAGCCCTGACTACCTGCGATCCTTTTCCCAAACCTACAGCGTCCCAGCTCACGTACTTCCCCTCCCCAACCGCGACTCCCTCCCGACCTGCAAGCCGCCCCTCCCCAAATCCGCGAGCGCACCGAACACACAAGCCCTCTCAACCCGCGAGCCTCACCTTCCCGCGAGACGCCTCCCTACCCCAACCTGCTAATCCTCCAAACCACGAGCCTTCCTCCAATTTGCGAGCTGCCAACCCGCCAGCTCCCACAACCCGACAGCTCCCCCAACTCTCCAGCTCCCCATAACTCACCAGCTCCCCACACACCCACCAGGTCCCCCCAAACTACCAGGTCCTCCCAAACAACCAGGTCCCCCCAAACTACCAGGTCCCCGCAAACTACCAGCTGCCCCCAAACCACCAGCTCCCCACAACCCGCAAGCCCCAATCTCACGAATTCTCCCCAAAACTGCGATCTTCTCCCTAAACAGCGAACACCCCCATAACCCCGAGTCCCTTCCCAACTACGAGCCCATTCCCGTGGGAGAATCTCCACAACTACCGGTGACTGCGGGTAAAATGCCAGTCCACGACCAATATTGACAGCAGTTTTGCTTAAACGGCGAACCCGCAAGTATCAATATGGCTGAAAAATGGTCTGGAATGTTAGAATACATCTTAAAAATGTAGGCAGTAAGGGCGTACAAAGAAAATTACTTATGTGTGGGATTATATTTACCTCCACTTCATATCAGTTTTATAATTTAATCGATAATATGTATTTTTGGTCACTTTCTACAATTTGTGAATGTAAACAGGGTAATTAATATTTCAGTTTTTCTGAAAATTATAATTGCGAGGTTGTTAGCGTACTTTTCTGTATCCGAGGAAAAAAAAAACAAATAAAAATGGAGCCTTTCTTATAAAAAGATAAATAGTATTAACTTCAAGCAGAAATTACGCAAAAACCTTTTGCTTTTTTAAAAAATGCACATGACATTATTTAAATATAAAACTGTGAGAAGAGATTTCACTTTTTGCTGATATGTTAATTTTTTGCAAGTTTTGAAAATACAGAGAGTTCGCCGAAAACGAAATCAGCGCCGTTTGGGAAAAATATGAAGAAAACATTTGCAACATTTTGGTTTTAGGAAAAATACGTTTAATTGTTTATAAATTAGTATATTTCAGGCACGATTAAGCAAAAACTACTCAAATTTCTGAAAAATTGAACATGACCTTATTTCAAGTTTTGTCTTCGAAGAACATATTTTACTAAGGATAAAAATATCTATCTTCAATATTTGAGTCGTAGGAAGACGAAGAACGTTTGAGCTTTTTCAGTTTTCTACAATTCGTGCTGCTTTGCTGTTATCATTATATCTACTGGAAAAATTTAAGTTAACATTTTAGTAAAATTTTGATTAAAAATTTTATATTCGCTGCTTCAAACAGTAAACGAGTGAATTAGTAAATTATTTCTACAAATAATAATTCTTTTTTATTTTGTTTTAGTATTACGAGAGGAATTCTTTATAAACGAATTGAAGATTTATGTCATAGTTGCCGGTAAAAAATCTTCATTTATCCTCGTTTTTTTTGTGGCTCCAAAAACGATCACATATCAACCTTTCATAAAGCAGAACCCTGATGTGTATGTTTTCATCTGGGAGCTATTTCTACGCTTCGAGTGAATGTGGGTGTAGTCTCCTTTTTACGAGACTACTGGCGCTCCGAAGGTATTGGGAATTTCAAAGCCTCGTGAATCCATATGTAGCACTTAGATCACAGAAACGGAAGGAATGATAAACATTCGATACAACGAAAGCCTGTAAGGGGGAAGACGTGAACAAACATACTTTGTTTATGCTGTGGAAGAAGCATTTTAGCCAGAGCAGGTAACTGTGAAGGCAGGTCAAGAGGCGTGCTGCGAAATTTCAGAAAGAACGTTTATCGAGATACAAGATTTAGGCCATGAAAATAATATGAAAATCTGAAAATTTTGTTCATTTCATATTGATGTAAATTAAAATATCCTACAAAACAAAGTTTATGTTTATTTTAGTGGTTGTCTGCGAAAAGCATGCCCAATTTTCTTGTAATTAAAGTGAAATACTTTTGTAGACGTAAGTAGTAACCTTTTCGTGTATATAATTTATGCTACTAAACAGAATGAAAATAATATGTATATATGACATATATCAAGAATAGATGCACAAAATGTACAGAAATTGATAATCTAAAATACTATGGAAAAGTAAATGACCTCATTTTATCTCTTTATGCATTTGTATTAAATTGCCAAGTGCAATTATTCGTTTGAATTTTAATTTAATATTCTATCGCATTATTCGGCAGGAATGCACAACGAAGTTTACAATCACGTTCTCTGCACTTTAAGAAAACACCGAGTGCATATTTTATATTCCAGAATGTATTGCATTGAAAATAAATTGTTGAATGATTTTTCACAGAAAATGTAGCCCATAAAAGAGTCCCTGTTTTCTTGTTGATGCTAAATCATACGAGTAAAATACACATAGGAAGGAAATAGATAATGCATATGAGCTGCTATTTCGTAAGTTTTAAACCTCAGTAAAATATGCTGTATCTGAAAAATATTTATGCAGTTGGATTGTTTTGGGTAATATAGTTTACCCGATTTTTGTCGATATAACTTCGGTGTTCTTACCTCATTCTCTTCAGTAATTTTACTCTTTATGGAGAAAAATATATATACTCACAGTATATAATATAATACAATGTATAGTATTATGTATATACAACATTATATACTCACCTTTCTTATTCATTGCCAATTGCTCATGGGGTCACGCAGATTCAATTGTATGCCCTATTCTCTTCCTACTCCTACATGTAAACGATGTGCCCTCGGCCATTCAAAACGGAAATAGTTCTATTTGTGAATGATACAAATATTATTTTCAGTAAAGAAAGAGTGAATAGTGTTATATCAGATCGCGTATATTTCACCGCGTATATCGCATATATTTCAAATCTAATCGCGTATATTTCAAATTGGTTTCGTAATCACAAATTAATAGTAACGGAAAGAAAAGAGTTTCAATGCAGTTTTCTATTTCAAATGAACAATCGTATACTCTATTGAAAATGAACGACTTTGCATGGAGTCATGTTGAGGTAACAACATTTTTGGGTCTCCCAGTTTAGTCGTACCTCAAATAGAAGGTCCAGTTAAATTAAGTGAATACGGAATAAAGTTCATTACGCTACGCGTTCACAGTTCTTTCAAATTCAGTCAGTCTCCATACTAATCGCTTATATTTCGCGAATGTTCATTCCCGTCTGAGATATGGTACATTTTTCTGGGGAGACACATTCTATATTTCTGAGAAATGTAGATTACAGAAAACAATTGTTCCAATTGTAAGAAAATCCCACCCATCTGCTTCTTGTAAGCTTCTATTTACTAAGATAGGAATTCTACTGTTACCTCACCTTTTGATTTACGAATCAGTAGTTTTTGTAAAAAATTTTTTACTCAAAAAGGGGAACATATTTTCATAGAATACAGATGTCTATGCTTATAACACTTGACGTAGTAATCATATTCATCAGATGTCAGTATCAACAACTCACTACAAAAATTCAGATTTAGTTGCAAATATTTTCCAAATGAAAAGATAGGAGAGGGGTAAATAATATTTCGATTTGTATACCAGAGTATACTGAATTGAATGCTTATTATTCTAGATAGCTAGAACAACCTGGAGCTGAGTAATTTACAAAGAGTATATGTGTGCAAAACGCGAAAAAATGGCGCACGGCCTAAAGCAAAAATGGCCGCTGTTCGTAAACCAGGTACAATAAAAAAGGTAAAGTTGTTTTTGAACAGTCAAAACATAACAAAATTTATCTACAAAATATAATTCGTTTTCGGAATGGTCGAGCGACCAATTTATTAAATTGTGGACCACTTAAAATGGATCGAAATGCAAGTATTATTTTAAGAAATGTCGACACTCGCCTCCTTTGATTTCTCACATCATCATAAATCGTTCATCAACTCTAAAATTATTCGATTCCCAGGAGGGCACGGGCCAGTAATTACAACCCGAAAGCACCCCAAATTTACTCTGGACCTTGTTCACGCCATTCAATATTATACTATTAAAACTAACTAAATGATCAAATAACCTCGAAGGAAATTCCATTCTCCGGAACCTGTTATAGACAAAAATCCCTGGGTGTGTCAACACGCCTGCCAAATCCTGTCGGGTGGAAAACTTAGCCTCTGTTGTTTGAGTTTCCTAAAATTGCACACGTGACTTGACGGGCTGTGCGAGACGAAAGCTCGGAACGCGGTGGAGGGGGAATGTTTACCGAGGGGAAGGGGAGACGGTGCACGGGAGAGAGAAACGGTGGAATGGAAAGGACAGCGCGTCAAGTCCTTTTCGAACTGTGAGACTGGGAGGATGAGTTTGTACGCCGATTAAAACTGTACGACGAGGTTGGTGCAGTCCGATCTGCAATTGTAAAAATTGTATTCTTTCGCTTGTACGAACGGGAAACCTTCACATTATGAGCAATCTTTTTACTGCAAACGTGTGATGTCATGAACTACGAGCGTTAAATTAATATGCTACACAGGGATCATAGAATTTTTGCACATGTATCAGTGTTTGATTTATGGCAATTTATTTTTAAAAGTGTTTTCTCAAATTACATTGTGCAAGAATTCACTTGTTTGGTTTTTTACTTATTGAGCAATTGAAATTGACAAACGATCCGTTTCAACAAGCAACAAGATCAATCTGGAGCATAATAATTTTATTGTAATTTCACTGTTGTGATCAGCGATATATAAATTGCACATCTTTGTCTTCTTAATTCTCTTCGTTATTCCTGTTTTTATGTTAATTTCACAAATAATTTCATTAGTAAACGTAATTGCTATAGTTTCGTAATTTAATCCTTGTCTGCTGTATCTTCATGATCTGCTATATTAAATTGATTTTAACAATTGTTTTTAAATTAATTTCTTATGCCAAAATTCGTGTGGTATTTGGATATTTAAATATTAAGTAATTAAGAATATTTGAATTCTGTAGAGAATAAAGAACCATCTGCGCATTGAAAACAGATTGAGACTTTATAATCGTTGAATGTACTCGTAATTGGGATTTAAGAGCTAGGATTATTATGTCATGCCTCGTATATTAAATAATTCTCTATATAAAAATCTATAAAATAAATCTTTGTTCTTTTGTGATTTCAGATCTTTGTAGTGTCTTCGTTTTACACAAGCTCCTACTTTGTTTCTAAAAATAGTTTTACCGAAAATTAATTGTATTTTTATTATCTCGTTTCTGTGCTTGTTTTTTTATGAGGTTATGTCATATTCTTCTTCCTTCATTATATGTTAATAGGTAAGATTCTTTTGGGTACTGATATAATTAGAACTATTTAGGCTTTTGAAGCATGGCATGAGAATGAAAATGGTAAATATCTTCACGTGGCTTCTAGTAAAATGGTCGTTGAAGTTTAAGAAGATGAAACCAAAATGCAAAATGTTGTTGCTAATGTTTGAGTATTAAAACCATGACATATCATCAAAATTTCGCATTATTCGCTCAAAAACATTATTTCAAATTAATCTTTGGTCAGTTTCACTCTTTCAAATACTGTGCGAGTCAGTTTTTGCACGTGCTTGTTCCTCTCAATATATTAATAATACAATATATAGTATCAAAAATTATTTATTTTACCGTTTCGTTCACAGAGATAACGATATCCATAGACAGTGTTCAAATTTCGTTGCTGCCTGTACTTCTTCAGAACCTCTACCACATACTGAAGTTATTAACCACCATTGTTCCGGAGACTTCAGCAGGGACGCCTCTTCCCTTAGATCGAAAGGTCTTAGGGTTTGTGTCTCGACGGTGGCAAGATTTTCGGCACTGGCTAGACGGCAAGCTCCAATTCAGCTACTGTTTAGAGAGAATTCTAGCTGCCGGATGCTCTGATCGGTAGTTTTCCGTGGTTTCTCCGATTAACACCGGGCGAATGCCGAAGCAGTACCGTAACAAACCCCGCGCGATCTCTTCCTTTTCCTATCCTCAACCCTTATTTACACATTGCACTACACTCCCACACTCATTGCGAGACCAGTCGAGAGCTAAGAACTTGTCCCGGCTCAGGCAGTGCCATGTGGGAGATACTAGTACCTTGTTAGGGAAAGTCCCCGCAAGCTGACATAGGTCAGCGCCGGATCTCCCCAACCAGTGGGAGAAGACCACCGCCAACTACAGCTATAAGCATGTACTACACTTACAGGAATAATGACCTCAGTGGTTGGCTCGCCCGAAATCACTAATCAAACAAAAAGAAAGGCTTCACATAAAATTTCTTGCAACCGCACATGTAGGATCCCATCGCGGACCCATGAATCTCAGGAAGGCATGCTTTCTGACAACATTCATCTCTTATCCGTGTTAATCATACTGTGTAAATATTTCCCAGCATGCAGGGACGGAGGCGCACGTGTTTCAGCGATGCGAATGATGCGGGCTGGCGATGGGAGGCTTGGGGACGGGCAGAGCGTCAGTCGCCGCCGCCGCCCGCCGCCGCCGCCGCCCGCCACCGCCGCCGCCCTCCCCCGCCGCCGCCGCTCGCCGCCGACGGCAGAGCAAACGCGCGCCCACTCGGGAGCTTTCCGCACTTGCCCTGAGCGGGCTTGGCCAGGCGGGGCGGGGCGGGGCGGGTCGGGGCGGGTCGGGGCGGGTCGGGGCGGGTCGGGGCGGGTCGGGGCGGGGCGGGGCGGGGCGGGGCGGAGCCGAGCCGGGCGGGGAGGGTCGGAACCGGGGCGGCGTGTGCCGGGCATGCTGTTTGCTCTGGAGGGTGTAGCCGGCGCTCAGGGTCAGTCAGCGCCGCGTACTTGGGTGCGGAGAATTCACAGGAGGGTAAAACTGATGGGGTTGATGCGGGTGGCGTGGGGCTGGGGAACGTGGGTGTGGCGAAGATTATCGAGTGAGTATCGGTTTCGAGCGCGTCAGCTATTAACCCGGGAGTGCTCGCAATAGATCTGTGAGATCCAAGCCAGGGCAATTTTGTGTTCCTGAATTATTGCGATGCATTAGGCGACAGATATTTCATGCATTCCTTCATTGTACTTTTCTGAGAACGCCTGGCCTTCTATTTTTATTCTGTCGATGAGTCATTTCCCGTGAGAATGCTGAAACTTGATCACTGCGCTGCGCGACATCTGTCAGATACTTTGTATTCACTGGCGCCAGTGCATTGTGAACTCCTGGCGTAAGCGGTACGTGTCATGGTATTATTTTCAGGCGTGTCTAAAACAAGCGTACGATTTATTAACAATTGCATTGAGAGACATGTACAAACGAAATAAAATACGTATTTCAGTTAATAGAGCTTCAGATCATTCCCATTCTCTAAAAGTTTCAGCTATATCTGAGAGATACATTGCGGGCACTGACGCGAGTCTACATATTACGGGCACTCCCGGATTACAGTCATGAGTTTCGTAAGTGCAGGTTAGTTCAGGTTATATCCCGTGAGATGGCGGGGTTCTTCTTCCGTTTGGAACGTGAGATCCGGTGCCTTCATCTAAGTCGGCTTGCGAAGCTCCCTCCCTTCAATCGGGTAAGCCCTCATCTTGGCACTGCTCCAGCCGGGACAAGCCCTAAGCCCTCGACTGGCCTCCCGACATGTGGTAATATAGTGCATGGATGTTTGTATGTGTATTTGTAAAACAGGAAAAGGAAAGGGGGCAGAGGTGAGGAAGGAAAGATCGTGCACGGCTCGCGGCCCGTTTGTTACGGCACTGCTCTAACATTCGTTTGATATTGAGAGGAAATAAAAAGGAAAATTATCAATCAGTGCAGTCGGTATCTAGAATAGTCCTCCATACAATCTGATTTCAATTCAGTAACAGAGCCAATGTCAGCAATTCAACATTGTCGGCACTCAAATCTTTAGATCTTTGGGTTGACGATGCTACAAGGCAACTTGTATTAACGTCTTTCTGCTTCTTGAACAAAACCTAAGACAGAAAAGAGGTTGAAATAACATAAAAGGTTTATGTAATTTTCAACAGCTCTTCTATCATTGTGGCTTAATAATACGAGTTAGATACAAAGAAATCAGAAAACGTAAATGACAATGTATTACGAGTAACAGAAAGCACTGATTTCAACAAGTCAACAGAATGGAACTAATAGGTTCTTTATGGAATCAGAACATAGAAGATGGGCTCATCTATAAAGAAATAAAAAAATTCAAAAAATAGAATCATAACGGACCTATAGCTTCCAATCCTTGCAAAGGAAGAAGAACATTACGAAAGTCGGCGAGTTGTCACAAGTTCAGGTGTATGAAATAATGTAGACTGTAGAGCCGGATGGGGTTAAGATGTGATAAGATGACGTGCTTGAAAACTAGTTAAGGATAGAATTGAAAATTACATTCGAGACTGCAGGAAAACTAAAAGCTGGAGGAAGGGACGAGTGGAGTAATACTAAAACGTAGTCCATGTTCTGAAAAAAAAATGCCATTGAGTCTTGGGATTATAACGACATAGAAATATTATTCTTAGAAACTCACATAAAAATATTTTATTTACAAATGGTGTATTCACTGCAGACCATGCAGTGTGCAAAGATAAATCCGGGACGATACCACGAAAAGAGATATTGAGAAGTGGGTGTGAATGGCACCGCCAGGAAGACGCCGCCTATCAGTCGTCTCGGTGGGGCTGCGAGGGCGTGCAATGGCGAGCGGGCCCTAAGGGCGTGGGTGTGGGCGGGGCGGAAAGACCCCGCCCGCCGTGCGCGCGCTCGCCCCAGCACGGAGATAGCGAGCGCGCGCGCGCCTGCCTGCCGTCAGCGCGTGATCGATTGCGTGCGATGCCCCGAGGCGCCCCGCCGCCCTTGCCCTGCGCCCCGCCTCTTTCGCTCCGCCTCCCTCACCCCGCGCCGCGCCGCCCTCGCTCCACGCGGCGGCGCTGCTACGTCACAACACCCAGCGCCCTGCCTGCCTTATCACGCCCCGCCCACCGCGCTAGCCACACCTCTTCATGCCCCGACATACAAACTGCTTCACGCTCTGGTTGCACTGCTGACCCCTCGCCACACCGCTCAATTTGCGTCACTCTTAACCTGCTCCACCGAGTGAGATGGCTCAGTGCATCAACTGATGTCTCTGTAGTCCCTCTGGCCGGGAGGCCTTAGATTCGAGTCCCGACGGCGGGCGGCAGGATTTTCGACACTAGCTTGTCAGCTAGGTCGAATGCAGTCGCTGCCTGGAGGAGAATTCTAGCGGCCGGCTGCTCTGATCGGTAGTTGCTTCGATCAACACCTGGTTGAGGGGAAATCCCGCTAGTCGACGGTAGGTCGGCGCCGGTTCTCACCATCCAGCGGAGAAAAGACCATCGCCTCCTCCCAAGCAAAAAATGTGCACCACACTTAAGGGACTAATGAACTAAGTAGTTGACGCGCCCGGATCACGAACAGTCAATCAATCAATCGTTCCACAGCTGACCCTTCGCCACACCGCTCAATCTGTGTCACTCTTAACCTGCTCCACCTTGTCTCAATCCCGCGCACATCTCTCATTTCCCACTTGTCCATTTCCCTCCTCTCGCCCCGCCACGGCTCTTCTTCCTTCGACTCCCTTATCCCTCGTACTGTTTCGCGCTAAGTCACGCTGCTCCGCATCCCACACCGCCTTACTTTCCTTCAGCAGACGCTCCCCTATCTACACCAATTTGCTCCGTGCCAATCTCATTCCGCGTCGCCTCCCCCGTCCACACCTCTCCGTGACCCGCCGTCCTCACCTCGCGTCATCACACAGTGTTGTGCCGCGCCCCCTTCCCACTCTCCATATCTACACCGAACCTTCCATCGCTACGCCACTCCACTCTCTTCTTTTCTCATTTTACCCCGCTTTTCTATACATCTACATGCGCCACCTTCTTCATCCTGCGTCGCTACACCTTTCGCTCCCTACCCTTTTACTCCGCGCCGTTTTGCCGACTCTTCCTCTCTCTCTGTTCTTGTCCCTCTCCGCCCGCGCTACATGAAACCTTTTCAAGCCCTGTGTGCCTCATTCCGCCCCGCTTGCTTCTCGCCACACTGCTCCGCACTCCACGCCCACCCTCTAGAACCGCTCGTGCTTCACTGTGCCACTTCACACTTTCTTTCGATGCAACGCTCCCTTGCCTCATCACGCTATTTCTCCTCCGATTCTTTCGACCCAACTTCGCGCCTCGCTGAGACGACCCCTTCCTCAGTGCGGCACATCCTCGCACGTTCTTCTTCCCATCCTCCCGTGTCCTCTCTATCGTCTCCCTTAACAGTCATCTTTGACCGGCGCCAGACATTTATCCCTCATTACCTGTTCCCTCTCACCACTTTTACCACCTCACCCCTCACTTTCCAACTCTCTCTACTGTTCCGTTTTGTCTTTCCTTTGACCCACCTTGCGACGGCCCCGCCTCATTCTTGGGCGCTCTAGTCAACTTTATCCCGGGCTGTGGCGACCCATGTCAGGCTGATCCGCTTCTCCCAGTCCCGTTTGCTGCGGATCGCTCCTCGCCGCTAGGTTGCAGTTTCGGGACGCAATGCCCTCGCTACGCCGCACAGTCACGCGCTGATCCGAGTCGCCTTACAGCGCAGACCGACACGCGGCGGCTTCATCCGCTTTGACTGCCTCCGATCCGCTTCATCCGCCACGCCCCACACTACGCCCCTGGGGGATGCCTAGGGTTCGAGTCCCGACGGTAGTGGATTTTCGGCACTTGCTAGCTAGTCAAATTTAACAGCTGAAGTCGTAGGCTTCCGCGACCGGAGTCATGTGGATGATCTTGGCTGTCCGGGTGACGCTGCGTCGAAGGCTGTGTTGCCGACGTTTCGACCATCTTATCGTGGTCTTCCTCAGAGCTTCCTCAGGGCTGGTCTGCGACCACGATAAGATGGTCGAAACGTCGGCAACACAGCCTTCGACGCAGCGTCACCCGGACAGCCAAGATCATCCAAATTCAACAGCTATTTAGAGGGAATTTCTAGCAGTCGGCTGCTCTGAGAATGTTTCGTGGTTTCTCCGAACAGCACCAGGCGACGAATGCTGAAGCAGTACCTTAACAAATGTGCCACTGACCACGTACGATCTTTCCTTCCACTTTCTTGTTCTCTCCTCTTCTCTTATAAACACATTATTATTTGCTCTACCCTACCACACATGTCGAGAGACTAGTCGGAAACTTAGAACTTGGTCGAGTTGGAGCGATACCCTACGGAGAGGAGATGCCTGGAGGGCGATATCCCAACGTGTAGGTCGTTGCCGGTTCTCACTATCCAGTGGGGAAAGAATACCGGAACCTCCCGCGATAAACATTCACTACACTAAGGGGACTGATAACTGTTGCTGTTGACATGACAGGAAACATCAATTCATCAATCAATAAATCGGAGATGCCTTTAGGCGGACAATGCAGTTATCCAGTCACATTATGTTCAAAAGAGCCCGATTCAGGAAAAAATTCTGGAAGTTTGTTTCTCAACGGTATGTTTTTGAGGGTGCTGAATTCGAATTTGATGTTTGCCACCTCGAAAATGATCGGTTTCACTGAGAAAATTGCAAAAAAAGCTAAAATTGTCGCCCTCTTTTTAGTTTTTCACTTCACATCTTCGAAAATATGCGTTTTATCGAAACAATTGTAATTTGCGAAATTAGAGTAGATAGAATTTCATACAAAATTAATGATTTAACTTTAAATTTATGATAAACGGTTTGGGGGCACAAGCGCACTGAAAACGGTTACTTTTTGGGTCTCTGGGCAAGGCGGGGTAAAGAGCTCTTTCCAGCCAACCTCTCTCGCGCTGTAGTTACTTCACCATGCTTCAAAACGACTATTGTAAACAAATAATTGGTATTGTTAAATGATTAACACTAATACTCACACAATAAGTAGGGATGTATTTGTTCGTGTAGAGTATCTGTTCCTTAAAACATACAACATATGTAACACGTGCTTTAACTTTTTTTGAATGTGGAAGAAAATTACCTTCAATAACTTTTATCAGTTCTTCACCGGTAAATTAATATTCCTCGTCACTGTTTCCAAAAAAAATACATCGGTGATTCATCATTTACGCATGGCCTGTTTTCTGGTAAGAGATTTGCAGAAGATTCCGTGGACCGCATAATGTGGGGGTAGTAACTATCTTTAGAATTACAGCTGGAGGAGATCAAAAAAGGGAGATCAGGAGATATTTTGTGTAGGAACCGGCGGTAACACTTCTCAGTAAATATCATTCTTGCTCGGATCAGGTGCCTTTCTCCATTGGAATGTTACATCTGGTAGAGACAGACTCAATACACGCTTGTCAATGTAGTGCGTCCCTACACACTCTATGGTAAAGATTTTCAATGAATACGATTTATCATTGTTTCCCACTTAGGCAATTATATAATTATCGGCTGATCACTGACATAGATATCTGGTTTCCACGTCAGTAATTGTCTAGCAATGAGATACTATTATTCGTAATTGAGGAAACAAAAAAAAATATTTTTGTAAAACAGGTCATACATCGCAATCGGATATAATCAGTGTGGTCCGCTGATTCCTTACCCTCATTTTATTCTATAGTGATAGTCTATTTCATTTTTAACCTGAAGTTTGCGTTTCCAAACATATATAAAATTATCTGGTTCAGTATTTTTGTTTATTACTTAAAATGTACTGATTAGAATTATTTTTACTTTTACTCACAATTTCGCACATATTGACAAAACATATTGTTACAATTTTTGATGAATATATACAGAACGTATTATCGTAATAATTTTCTTATATCCCAGTTTCTTAAGATTTAGATTTACAGATATTCCGTGCAAGCAAACACGACCCTATTGACTCCGTGAATATAATAATTTACCAATACCAATTATCTGTTTACAACAGCTGTTTTCAAGCCTGGTAATGTAAAACTAGATAGGTTGGCTGGAAAGAGCTATTCTGTCGCTTTGACCAGAGGCCCAAAAAGTAAACATTTTTCAGCGCGCTCTAGCGCCGAAACCGTGTATCACAAATTTAAAGGTAAAACATAATTGTTATTCACAATATTAAAGTACATAAAATTTCCCACAAAACGTCTCGATATAACGCATATTTTTAAAGATATAAGTGAAAATATAAAAAGAAATGTTTAGATTTTTTTGAAATTTTCTCTGTGAAAAGACCGTTCTTGAAATGGCAAACTTAAAATTCGAATACAGCACCCTCAAAAACATGAAGAACCGTTGAGAAAATCTTCCAGAATTTCTTCTGCGCCAGATTCACCTTACATCATCGAAAGAAGAATTTAATGGGCTCGGTAGCCCTATTTGTTTTACTTTCTTGTTAACTACATACATAGTACAGAAAAAAGTTATGTAAAGTTGCAGCGAAAAACGGCAAATTTTCGGCGGAGAAATCCCACCCCACGGTACCACACGCCACACTAACCCACTTCACACTAACACACACCACAATACCTCACATCACTCTACCCCACAACACACTACCTCACGTCAGACTACTCCACATAACACTATCCCACGTCTACCTCACGTCACACTATCCCATGACACTCAACCCCACGACACTCTACCCCACGATACTCTATCCCATGACACTCTACCCCACGAGACTCTACCCTACGAGACTCTACCCCACGAGACTCTACCCCACGAGACTCTACCCCACGAGATTCTACCCCACGAGACTCTATCCCACGAGACTCTACCCCACGAGACTCTACCCCACGAGACTCTAGCCCATGAGACTCTACCCCGACATTCTTCCCAACGACATTCTACCCCACGACACACTCCCCACGGTACATTCCCCGTGTTACACTATCCCTTACCACAGCACTCCTCAGCACTGACCTTCACCACACACATTATCCCTTACCACACTTGTTGCCACACTGCTCCTTGCAAAATTGTCCCTCACCACGCTATCCAACACCACGCTACTCATCAACACACTGCCCTTACCTGCCATTTCCCCACACCACCTATCACAACATGCGCAGCATCCCGTTGATTTGATTTGTCCCTTCTCGCTGATGCGTAATACTCGTTGCCTGAGTCGCTTGAAATTCGAGCTCGAAGAAGAAAAATGCCCAACCCCTCAAGAGGTCATGCAGGTCCTAATTCTCATCGCCTCTGCACCCCCACGCATCAGCGACACTTGATATATTGGCATATATTTATTACTTAAACGAACTGAAGTTGATTAGAAATATCTTATTTACATTGGATTTCAGATTTGCATTGACACATTTTGTTGATAAACAGTGTCGGTGTGATTACATCTACACTTTTAATTTCTGTGTATATTTTAGGGATTGTACTTCACAAGGAGATATTGTAGAGAAACGTATTGACAAAAGCATTTGACGTATTCTTCCCTGCTTGTTTACCTTATCTACATCTTCTCTGCTTGTGTCCGCGTGTAACTTGAAACGCCTAAGTAGCTTGATTTATCCCAATTTAATGCCTCTTTGACTACTCTTCTATCGCATACCTGGGGAATTTCAATGTAGCTAATTTTGAAACAGAAGTACCTAATCAGTTTACAACGGGCTTGTCTATGTCACTAGCTTTTCCATCTTCATACTCTGTAACGAAGAATACCTTAAGCAAACATTTTTTTCTATGGAGGCTCTGAGGATTTAAATTTTTTTTGTGACTGCATTGCATCCTTTCCAACAAGAAAAAACAACAAACTTTTCATTCTGTTTTTGGACGTTTTACTAAATGAATGGTACAAAAAACCAGTTTAATTTAGGTTTACACATTTCTCGTGAATCTTCAAATTCTTGATTTCACCGCTTGTTTAAATGTTACATGAAACCCGTTACTTTACACAGTAAAAAGTAGTTATTTACATCGTTTTTAAATTTAGATATTGCATGTCTTTCGTTATTACGAGGGTCATTCAAATATAAACAGGAACTTCGTTTATTTATCTCGCATATTTACATGATCAGCGCGGCTCCGGGGATCTCTGTCGGGAAAATAGAGCGGAGATAGCCATGCACACATCCCTAATAGTCGCGTCTGTCATTTTATGATCACTAGAAAGAACAGAAAATATCAGTGTCCGTTGAGCGAAGCTTAATTATTCGTTTTCTAGCCAACAAAGGTGTGAAATTGAATGAAATTTTGAAGTGGCTCAGTTTGCACATGCTTGGTCATGCTTCTCAGAGTAAACACCAAGGGTTCAAATGAGCCTAGAAGTGTCGAAATGGTCGTGGAAAATGAACGCCATAACGGCGTTCGGCGACCAGCGTCAAATGAAGGCGATATTCAAGCAGTGCGTGAGCTTGTTGAAGACGATATCCGCATTGCTGTTGCCCATATTACACCAGAAGTGTTGGAAGTGTCCGTACCATTGTCTCGGACGTTGACTGGCTGGCGGTGGATGGATCGGTTGGTGGCCACAGATTCACGATGTATTTCTGCGTGACAACAAACGGCTGCATACAGGAGCTATGACTCGCAATAAATTCACGAAATTACACTGGCTACATCTAGAACATTCACTTTACTGTTCGGACTTGCTCCCATGTGGCTACCATATGTTGGATCCTCTAAAGGAGGCATCAGTTGGAGAAATATTATAAGATGATTCTACTGTCACACAGTACGTGCGCAATATGCTACTGCAGCAGCAGTCTTCTTTTTTGATGAAGGAATCAGAAAATTTCCTATGCGATGGAAAAAAAAGTATTTCTGTGGAAGGAAACTTTGGTGAAAAATAGACTTCATTTGTATTTTTATGTTACACGTGTTACAAAATTCCGGCTCATATTTCAATGACCTTAATGTATAAAATATTTATCATGTACCTATGTGAAAATGTGTCATCAGATTCTGGGGAGGGTAGAACTGAAGCACCATGATCCATTCCCTTGGCACCGCCATTATGCGATTTCCTTACTGTCTTACTATAAATGGTAACTTGTGCATACATACAGTAGACTCCGGTTATAGTGAACTGGGGATTTTTGGTTCAGTATATCAGGTGTTCACTATATTCGATGATATCAAAATTAAATAAAATTTCTTCATAATGATTAATTTTATTAATATAGAGATACAACAAAATTCACTAACATCACTAAATGAAAATTTCAGTATCTTTATTTGACCTTAAAAATGTATTATTTTCAATTGCTTGCTTCGTATATTTTTCATTAGTAATTTTATTTCTCTAGATCCTTTTTGAGTTAGTGCTCATTTCATACTTAATTCTGCATTTTTCATTGTATCTCAGCGTCTTAATTCAGTCGTGACACCCTTCAATGCTTCATGTACTGTTGGAACACCGTCCCACTCTCCAAAGGCTCTTAATCACCTAATAACATACGAGATCCTTCTGGTAGCGACATGGTGCAAGCGGTTAGAGACTTCTTCGATTACGACCTTCGGACAACGATATTTGTTCTAAGCTGCCTAGTGTTGGAATATATGACGCTGAGGCGATATATTTTTTTCCAGGAGAGAATTAATTTCCATGACGTATTTCCTTCGTTCACTATAGCTGAGGTTCTGTGTTCAATATAACCGAATCTTCTTATTTATGTCAGTGAAATGAGAACAGTGACTTACATCCATTCTAACCGAGAGTTCACTACATCCGATTTCACTATAACCGGAGTCGACAGAATATATAAGATTCAAATATCTTATTGTATTTTGAACATCACAAAAAACAATAACTAAGTATTATAGGTACTAATATTCTAATATATATTGTTTGATTGATAATTATATTTATTAATAGGAGCCCCGCTATATTTATTTTTAGCGCTCGGTGGACCATTGGTAAAAATTAACTGTGCGCTTTCTTTGCAAAGTCCCAGTATCAGTTGCTGTGTGACGATGAGAAAGCTCAATTCTCAGGTTGAGAAGACCAGAGTTACAGCGTAGGGATGGCTGTGTGCTAACCACACGTACCCCTTAACCCATGGCCGTAAGATCAAGACGCCGCTGGTAGGACTTAGCACTTGAAGAGATATTGTGCAAAAGTACATGTATTTATTTTTAATACTACGTTATTTGGTTTTGTATACTTACACGACCTTCCCTTCTCCTCCAACCGTTCTGCGAACTCCTTCCTCAAACGGTTACGATCTTTTTTAAATTTTTTATTAATTTTATTTTACATTTACAGACAGTACAACGTTCAGCTGTGAGGCTCTTCAGTTGATTGGCAACTTTGTATCAGAAAAGTGTGAAGGGGGTAACTGCTTGTTACCTCCCTGATAGTGATTACATGTGTTGTACCTTCAACCAAGGTTATTGCGAGGGAATTATGTTAGAGCAATGACAGGATTAAAAAGGAAATACGATGGGAGGGACTCGTAATTGCTAGAAATGTTCTTGCCTTATCTAATGTCAGAGAGATATTGAAGGAAAATATGGAATGGGAGTCTGTTTCTTAGGCGGGAGAGTGGAAGCTGATAGGTTCCTATTTCGTAAGTGACTGCTCCTTGTACATGATTTAAATTATTGAAAAAATAATATGCCAGCTTTGTAACAAAGGTACTAATTGGTTCTAATGCAAGATCGTTGTAGGGTCTTATTGCTGACAAACCAGGGGGCATTTACTGCTATTCTTAAAATTTTGTTTTGGAAGATTTGTAACTTATTTAATGTGGTTGTGGCAGCTGAAACCCAAACAGGGCATGCGTAGGGTAATACTGGCCGAAGAATAGATTTGTAGATGCGGTTACGATTTTACTCGTCCCATCTCAACATCTCTTCCCCACTTCATCCTACTACACCCTCCCCCACCTCACCGCACAGCCCTTCGTACTGTACTCCCCGTGTCGTCTCGGAATAGCCTCCTTGGGCCGTATCTCGCCCCCGCCCCCGCCGCTTCCTCGCTCCGTTGCCTGTCGGACTCGCGCACGCCGGTTGGGCTCCCTCTGATCTTATTACCATCGCCCGCGGCGCGGCGCCCGAGCGGTTGACCCAGCCAGCCAGCAGCGGGCGGATACGCTAACGGACCGAACGGACACAAGAGTCAAATACGTCGATGGCAAGTCGACGGTTCTTCAAACAGACTTGGTGAAATGAAACTCAGAGAGTGAGAACACACTGAGTTTATTGCAGAAGTGAACAAAATACAAAGTTATACAAATGATACAAATTTCTATTATGCAGTCTAAAATGGTTGTGAACCCTTTACAACGCTTTCTTACAAACTATATAGACTTCATCCCCACTCCTGTTTCTAGGTACATGGTGGAGGGGGAGACACTTGTTATGATCAGAGGCGCGGATGCGCTCTGGGTGGTCCTTATCACTGGCGGAAGTGAGACTCCGAAGCAAGGGGCTTGATATCACGAGGGCTGTATCCCGAAGTGATTTTTCATGATTATGTGGAGGTTAAAGGGGCAGGCGTTAGTTATTGGAGCCTTCGAGGTTCTATCTGAGTGCAGGGCGCAACTGGGATGAAAATTATTAGTGTTTATTACGTGCTTAAGATAGAAATGCGTTAAAATTATCGGGGTCACGAAAAGACGCCTTTTTCTCTGGTTTCAAGATATCGGTTATCGGGCCACGTGCTTTAATTAAATTCGTAAGCCCTGCCTTGCTCTGGAGTACATTGCGTAATGCTATGTACAGCCTGTACGCTTTGTACGTGGGGATATAAGTCGAGTCTCAAGGACAATTCGGCTGCTCTCTGACAAAGCACAGTAAGACCGAAAAACTAATTATTTTGAGAAAAGAAAGTTTTAATACAGTTCTTTGGCGTTAAGTGTGAATAGATGGCTTTTAAGCTACATTGATTAGTGATTTCACGGGTGTCAACTGGTAAGGTCATTCGCCCCGAAAGTTTAGAGCATGTTTTAATGAGGGAAGTGGCGGTGATCTTCCCCTATAGAATGGCGAGATCCGACTCCAACCTACCCATCGGCTTGCGGACTTTCCCCAACCAATTATCCCACCAGTTACACATTGTTACAAATATTGTTGATAATAGCTAAACTAAGAGAATTCAACTACTACTATCTTAAACATCCTAGCCATTTTCTTTCAAGCAATTTTACAAACAATGAATAGTATCAACTGTAACTAACACATTAGTGTGGAGATGGGAGTTGCTTGTATTTGTGACTGTGTGATATTCTTATTTAGAAAATATACAGTGTTCTCAGAATACAGTGATTTAACACAATTGAAAATATGATTTTGTTACTCATTTCACTGCATTTGGGTTTCAGCATTTCCATATTTCGCGGGAATAACTAAATTAACCTTTTCATGGGTATGCAACGCCTTCCTTTATTTCCGTTCCGTTAATTTATTGTGTACAAAGGTAGACTACATAGTAGGGCAAAATATATAGTTTATTGTTGTTGATTTACTTCACCGATTATTTAGCATTAAATCTATTTTTTCTGAAGTGCTTGAGCCATTTTTCTATACAACGTATCTTCATTTTTTTTTAAATGACACACTTTGAATATCACGTCGGTTCATTAATAATTATCGATGCGAGAAAACAAAGTAAGAAAAACTTGAATACTTAAATTTATGGGCAACATTTAACCCTCACCGCTCTTAATATTTTAAGCCAAAAAATCTCCGCCACATTAGAAAATGAGCCGCGCATGTGACAAATTTATTTGCTGCACCTTCCTTTGATCGATTGCGGTGAAGACCAGGGCGCTCCGGCTCGTCGTTGCCGCCACTACAACCCCCCTCTCTCTCTGCCTCTCCCTCCCAATCCCTACCTCCTGATATCCCCCCACCCTGCCGTTGCTGGCGGGAGCCAGCGCGTTGATCTCATTACCCTCGTCGCCGCTGGATGGAAAAGTCGAACAAGTTAAGGTGCGGGAGATATTTTTTTACGCTCCTGCTTGAGCCACAGGCAAACCATGGGGTGCTGAAAGTCTGTTTTCACTAAGGTTGCTTTAAAGGGAACGAGTAACTTAAATGTTAGATGTGGTGTGTGTGTGACTGTTTCCAAACCGATGATTAATTTCGATTTATATGTATATCTTGTTATTAAGAAAAGTGTTTTGGAAACGTAAGCACAACCTTGATAAAGTTCTCTACCATCCATTATTGCTACAGTTTACAGTATCTCGTGAAAGGTGAAAACTTCCTCAATACTCGTAATTGTTTACTTTCTAATATAGTCAGATTCGTATAACGAAAATGGTGGAATGACTCAGGAACAGTGTTGTTTTTTGTCAGAAAAACACGTTTTGTTGATTCCTAACATAGAAAACTTTTTTTCTTTTTCTTTTGAGTAGTATATTAGGTATTGTTGAAACGTTTCTTCCTGTGAATGCCTATCACGATATCTTTTGTAAGCGACCTCAGGACAAACCCTTTTACTGAACTCTAAATGCCATCCATACATCTCTACATTCATCACATAATGTATTACTGCGAATTGGCCAGAACACTTTAGATTTTGCTTGCTGGAAATATTTTTTTTATTTCGTTTATGCGTCTTCAAGTTAATATTATATGTGATATTTCTTTCGATAAGTTTTCACAATCACTCAAGTCTGACATAATATGAATATGTATTATTGTTTTTATTATTATTTTAACTAATCTTTATTATTTTTATAGTCTGTCGTTTTAAATATTTCAACATTAAAGCACTATTCAAGATTAATCATAACATAATGAAAAAAATAGTTCGCTTTTGCGGAAAATTCTTGTTGACCTTAGAGAACAGAATCCTAGTTTTACTAAGAGTATGTTTGATTATTGTTTTTCAATTTTTTAGGAAGCTAAAAATCCTTGATATAGTTTATGATGTATTTTTATCTAATATAATGAAATTTATTACAAGTGTTGTGAATAATCTGAGATATTAGTATAATTGTGGATAAAAGAACTCAGGACAATTGACTCGAAAACTAAACATTCAGAACGCATTCTGTAAATATTTATATATTTTAGGTTTTAGTTTAAAACATTTTATTATATTAAGTTATATAGATAAATTGGCCTTTCTTGAACATTAGAATGTAATGGGTTCCGTCGTTAAATGCAAATATTGATAACAAAGTCGGTATTGTTTGACCTAGAAAAAAATTGAATTGTGCATTCATTTAAACAAAAAACTTATTTCTATTTTTTTGCTCGGGGATGGGCCACCTTGGACCAAGCGTGCATTCCTGCATTTCCCGGGGTTCAATATTATTATCTTGGTAGCAGGTGCATGTAATTTTTATGAAGGGATCGGCATTTAGCTGGATGCTATTTTTATCCCAAATGTTTGTGAGCTCTGGGGGCATGGAAAATGAAATAATGATGAAAATAAGGGGTCAAAGAACAACACACACAGCCAAACTTAAACTCATTCATTTCCGAAGCGGGATTCGAACCCGCGATCCTTCCGTTCGGGATCGCTACGGCATTATTGCTTTAGCGATCTTGACTATCCGTACCGGCCTTGAGTCTATTATTAATTTTATAAATTTATCAATTTTGCAGAATAGTTGAAAACATCATTAAAAGCGAAATTCAAACGACGTGCTCCCGAATTCCCCCTCCCCTTGGAAATGCGCAGGATTATGTGCATCTTGGTATTCCTAGGGTTAAGGGTACATGTCCATTTCAATTATTACGCCTTGTCTTGAAACATGTATGTACGAGTAAAATAATTTGTAACTCGATAATTAATTCATTTGTTAAGAAAATCGCCGAATGTGTGTCAGATAATTCAAAGTTTTCTTCCATTTCCAAATCAACTTTTCCCGAGTATAACAAGTTCGTGTACGAATATAAAAATAAACTATTAGAAAGAATATTAAAAATAGTTTTCGCTTCGCGCGGTTGCGGAAGAGTCGACCTGCGTCGGGAACGAATCTATCCTCTCCCCCTCATAACCTCAGATCATTTTATTACCCTCAACGTCGAAAAACGGAAGGCCCGAACAAGTTACGGCCCGGGAGGAGATTTCTTTAACGTAGCCTGGAGGACGTGGCGCTCGGGAACGTGGGGGAGAGGGTTCGTGGTATCCAATATTCGAGAAGGCCCGTTTTTGCGCCCCGGGCGCCTCGAGAAGGGTTCGGAGGAGGTTGGTCGCTGGGAGAGGATGGGAGAGCGGAAGGTCGGTTGCGATAAACCTCCTGCTACCGCTCGGCGACAACTCCGTTACCTGTGTAGCATCATTGGCCGGGAGGTCTCGTGGAAATCAGACGACGTACTGCCGACGTTAGGGGGTTTTAGCGCCACCCGTGAGGTAGCGGCGTTATGCACTAACGGTCACGTGACGGGCCTTGAAGCCATAGTGTCTTACCTTAGGCCTAAGGTACGATGTTAGACTTTCATGAATAGTGCACGCCTGTAGGAATCTCTACAGTCACCTTACAAACTGCAAAATGGCCACCTAAAAACAGACAACTCGTTCTGATAAACCGATTCTCGTATGTGTGACAGTTTCAATTCTTCCTTACCAACTCCATAATTCTGGCAAGAATAAACTGGAAATGTTGAAGAGATGGCAGTAAAGATATTCGCGAAAAAAGTTGAAATCATATATTCGGGTTAGGTTATGTCTCATGCTCACAACGAACCACTTCCTACCTTCTCAAAAAAGCCGATTCAAAATTCCACTCTGCATGCTCATCGCGGAGAGCTTCAAAATCTAAAACTCCGCGCACAATGTGCGTAATTTATTATATTTTCGACCAATATTCTGGTTTAAATGTCTCACCACTAGCCTACTCTTTGATATATTTTGCAACTGCTTTGTTAAACGCTTGAAATGCTTCTTTTGTTACAATTCATAAAGCAAGATCGCAATTGCTAAAAACTCTTCTGAACGTTGTTCATTACTCAGCATACAGTCGTTTGTCACGTGATCAATAGAGTTTAAGGATGAATCCTTACGCCTGGCGCTAAAAATCCCTATTAGCTACATAGCTGCCGAATACGATCCCTGTCCGTAGGAGAAACCTAGTGGACGGCTGATTTGATGCTTAGGTTTTCGTGGTGTCTCGATTCAATAGCAACCGGAGTAGTACTCGGAATGAAACCGGAGTAGTACTCTATCCAACGGGACAGGAATTGCGTGCGATATTTCCTTCATCATCCTAGTCCATTCGTCTCCTCATCTTACCAGAATCTCTTAAGGGTACGTTCAGAGTGGATTCGTTTTCGGTCGAAGGAATTTTCGGGCGCGAACAAAAGAAAGTTGGAGAGTCGTCGGGATACAAGTGAGTCGTGTGACAAGTGGATCTTTAGAAGATGAAACTAAAAGAACAAAGACGTGAAAAATAAAACTGCGCATTAAAAGTTTGAGACATTTCAGGAATAAGCTTAATAATTGATTCATTAATGCTTTTATAGCTAAACGTTTCGTATGGCAACAATAATTGTAACTACAATTATTGTGTAGCCACATTTCATCTGCAGTGGTGGTTGAGCATTCTTTTGAAACTTGAGGAACGACTCAGTGTTTAGAGTGGGTCTCCACACTGCAATCTACCGCCGGCTGAAGAGTGGGATTATTTTTATTCTTGTGCAACGGGTTTCCGTTAATATGCTCTGTTTAACTCTTTAATTTTCTCTTTCACTTCTATTTGAAAATTTCAACATTTTTTGCAGATGAAATATATAGTTTTCATTCAATTTTTCACAATTGTTCAAGAAACATCTGTACTTTAATTGTACCATATTGTAATTGTTCTATATTGTATTTTTTTTCATTTCTTTAAAAAGTTTTTGATTTTTTATCTAGTTCTGATAAAGAAAAACATCAGCGACATGTTAGATGCAGAGCAGAAGAAAGGTATTTATATGAAAGGAATAAGCTGAACTGTGTGTGGTAGTAATACATGGAGAACGTAGATTCGCAGACATGGCTATCATATTCGAGGGCACACGAAGAACATAAACGTGAGTCCGGAATCTAAAGATGGAGCCGGGTATAGAAAGCATGAATATATTATGGGATTTGGAGTCTACGAAAATAGGAAGGAATCGGTGACTTGCAGGGAAGGATGATTGCCGAACGTTCGGTTGCCGCCACCGCCACCACCACTGCCGCCGCCACCGCCGCCACCGCCGCCACCTCCGCAGCCATCGTTGCCGCCGCCGTCGCCATCACCGCCGCCGCCGCCGCCGTCGCCGCCGTCGCCTCCGTCACCGCCATCGCCGCCGCTACCTCCACCGCCACTGCGACCGCCGTCACCATCACCGCCACCCCTGCCACCACTGCCACCCCCGCCACCCCCGTCACCACCGCCCCCACCGCCCCCACCGCCACCACCGTCGCCACCCCCGCCACCGCCACCACGGCTATCACCACCGTCACCATCGCCCCCGCCACCGCCACCACGGCTATCACCACCGCCGCCACCGCCACCACCGCCGCCACCACCACCACTGCCGCCACCACCACCGTCACCGCCGCGGCCGCCACCGCGCTCAAAGCGGGGTCCCGGAGGCGAGAGCGGTGTGGGACGGGTATCGCCCGGTCCCAGCCGCCGCCGCCGCCGACTCGCCGGAAGCATCTCTGGCCCGGCGGGCGGGCCGCTCGCCCGATCGCCCGCGAGCGGTGAGCCGCGGCCGGGCCCCGGGAGAGGTGCGGCGCCGCGAGCGGAGGCGGCTGTGGGGAACACGGGCAGGGCCAGAGCGGACGGGCACAGTGGGCGTCGAGTTACGACGCGGAGGCCTTCTTCACTTTCGCTCTCGCGTTAATGGAAGTGGGGTGGGGAATGACAAATTGAAGCGGGATCGTGTTGCTGTTCAGGGATGTTCAAAATGCAGGCGGTGGTTGTTATCTGGCCGACCCCTGAGGTGCGATTTAACGCAGTGTTGTCAAGGTCGATGCCACGAGCGGGAGTCCGTGGCATGAGTGTCACGACGAAATCGCCCCTCCTCGCAGTCCATTACCCTGTCACCAGAGACAACGTCATCCCTATTGTAAAACGGCAGGGTTACTAATAGTTTCCTTTTTCGACGCTAGTTGCGCAGAGAAGCCCGTGGCATTGTACGCTGCCACGACGCGTGCCACTGCCACCGGTTGAAGACCTTGACACCAATTGATTTAACGTGTAGGTGCTTTTCTTTTTCGAATGTAAATGTTGGTTGTTCAGAGATCTTCTTGTGTTCGATCACAGAACAAGATTGTTAACAACGGTATAGTCTTTGCAAGATAATACAATCAATTGAATAAAATTAATTTCTTATTTTACATAAATTCTTGAATATTTATTTTGTTTTAAATATTGCTAAACTATCATTTTTGAAAACAAAATGCGAGATTTCCTGTGACTTTTTCGAACACAGAACGTTCATTTTATTATCATGAAAAGAAAGCGTTGTATAAAACAATACAACAATATAAAGAAAAACAATATAAAGAAAACGTATATATTGTGGATTAGTTTTTGTCTAAAACTTAGAAGTTCAGATAAATATAAAAATAAACTCTACTTCTTAGTATTCAATGAATATCTTTTGTGAAACTGAATTTTTCTTTTATTAACACAGATTTTGTTAAGAATTTTTTGCAAACTTTTTTCAATTCCAATTTTAAATATTCTCTCCCCCGCTTAAATTTGACATAATGCTTCAAATTTCTAATTTTTCGTGAAACGCTTACGTTTTTTAGATTATTCATTACGCACAAAGATATTATGAAATCGTGTAAATTGGCGTGCTACACGGGATTCTAAATTAACTAATTGTAATTGAACAAACTATGTCCTATCCAGTTTATGTGTAACAACACAAAAATTCATACGTCTTCGCTCGGGAAACTTGTAATTTAAAAATACATTAAAAACGGAAAATTAATGCTTGTGTTTGAAAAAAATTTTCATTATTTTTATTATTTTAAAATATCTTTTTTCATTTTCGAATAAAATGATTACACAAACATTATTGGTAGTTATTTTCTGGTAATTCTTTGCAGCTTTCCTCCAAGGAACGTTGAAAGGAATATTCAAACTTTTACCCCAAGGTTACATATATATAAAAACATTTTCAAATCTTTTCATCCAAAAAATTGATTATATTGATGATGTCATTCTGAGTGAGACAACAGCTGAGGGAAAAAACTTACAGTTTTATGTTTTCCCCATCTAAGACAAGTGGTTCTGACGGTAGTGGTTGCTTGCCATTGCTATTGACTGCATTCATGATGAGTTTTCATTTAAATTTCACACATATTACTAACAATAAAATAAAATGTACTACAAATGAAAAGGAAATTATAACTTTAATGATAGAATTAATATTATCAATTATTTAATTATTATCAATTAGTGATTTTGTGTTGAAAAGTTTTCGGGTTGCTAAATATTTTGGAGAGTTTATTCGTCAATGAGTGTGTATCAATTCTCCAAACTATCAACTTAAAAAAGGGTAAATAAAGGAATGAATATCTTTTAATGA
This sequence comes from Acheta domesticus, assembly GCA_031308135.1. Lineage (NCBI taxonomy): Eukaryota > Metazoa > Arthropoda > Insecta > Orthoptera > Gryllidae > Acheta > Acheta domesticus. Next base: position 80,749,593 of record JAHLJT010008756.1, on the reverse strand, counting down.
AGAACACATTACGTAGGGACACGGGGCTTCTTTTGAATGTTTCAAAGCACAGCGGCCTCACTGATTCTCTCAGTGCATACGCCTTTGGTGAGAAACCAACCACACCACAATCACATGGTAAAAAACACTCTGGCCTTATGCAGAACTCGAACCCACAAGGTTCTTTTCCACCTACTTGGGCTGGGCTAAATTCCCTTTGCTACCTCTGCACTTTCCTACTTTCTGTCATTTATCTGCAAAGTATGTATTTTGCCTCGCAATATTTCTGCCCGTGCTTCCGAGCGTCACATCCCACTGCCCTGAACGCAGCGGATGCAATGTCGAAGCCTTGATGTCCCTCTCCCCGCCCATGCTGTGCCGCCATGCAACACATGAAATATTCCGAGCAGACCCTGACCCAGCTACTGCTCCACGGACGGAGGCGGCCGCACCGAAAACACGGAAATGGTTTGGAAAGAGAGGAGGGGGAGGCTGTGAGGGGAAACAGAAAGGGCGGGGTGGGCACGAGGATCAGGTCCGAGATGGGCAGGAAGGGACGGATGAGGGTTGATGGGTCATGGAGGGTTGGGGCGGGACGTAGTATGGACAAGCGATAGCAGGCGGGGTATCATGGCTCCGGGCAAGTCGGGACGAGCAGAAAGTGACGGGGTGGGTGGGAAGGAAAGGGACGGGTGGGAGTGGGCGGGAAGGGAAGGGACGGGTGGGGGGTGGAAGTGTCACGGAGGAAAGGGGCGGATCGTGGCATGGCAGAACGATGGGGGGGGGGCGGTTAGCTAGTCTCCGGGCAAGACGGGGCGGGCACGAAGTGACGGATCGGTGGCACATGGGAAGGAGATGGTGGAACGGGGAGGGAAGAGATGAGGTGGGAAGGAACGGGTCGAGAAAGGACGGGACGGGATGGGCCGCGAACGAGTGTAGCAGAACGAGGTGACGCGGGCGTTTCTTTCTCGGTGGAATTCGACAGCTGTAAACATTTCGACGTCATAGGATGCAAGAGACGATGCCTAACGTAAACGGAGGAACGGAGATCTGAACAGCACGGGTGAGCGAAGGTGATCACTCAAGAGTAAATGCTGAAAAAACAGCTATCCCTTGGAAGCAGGACGGGGCTGTCGGTTACCTTACTTCACGCTTGGTAATCGTGTATGCCACGTTAATCTGCATGAATCAAGAAATGATAGTAAATCAGTGTTGAAGGGGATAAAGTAATATTTTATTCGTGAAAGAAAATGTTTAGATTCCAAGATGACGAAGGAGCCGAAAGGATTGAGCTATTTACTTTCAATAACATATTTGTGCTTTCAAGTGCCATGAAAATATCAGCTTGTAATTACGTCTTTGTGATTGCGTTATCTTCCTCATCATAACCGCGATTCTGTAATTTTCATTTGTGACGTCTGCTCTTCGAAAACTGCGTAAGAAATATTTAGCACTACGTGGGTGAGAAAGAAACTGGTCTTGGACAGTAAATTATTTTGCACGATTTAGTACGTCCCAGTTAATCAGACGGTTAGGACGAAAGAATCATCAGCTAACAAATCTACTAAATTGTACAAGATTTTAAACAAAAGCATGTTTATCATAAGGCGTTGGATTACAGACACACTAATACCCGCAAATTCATGCAGAATCGCATAGCTTCGAAGATAAATCGCACGAAGGAAAAGAATGAACAGTTTCATAAAATATTACCATGGACTTCATCAAATAGCATTCCTCTGAAAAGAGAACTACGACAGAAATATTATCATTGTGAGAAATGAACACCTTATATCAAAGTTTTCCATTTGATTTGTATTTCGTTCCCACAATGGTGCCCACTCCGCTACGTTACGAATACAATAACCGACAATGGAAGGAAAAAGAAAACTTACTCTAATCGATATACGTATAAGACTCCAAATAATTTCCGTCAGCATTTTTGCATAGGAAACCAGAAAACTAGAATGTCAGTACAATGCGTTTTTGTCATGAAGAATTTGCTTTCTTCATTGTATGGTTAATGTAACGTAATCATAGTAATGGCGGTGTAACGACTCTGAAAGGACTGGGTAACATCATCACCGTGAACAATGTTCAATACAATACGGAATTCCGAACAATAGGGAATTTCATGTAATTAAAGCATTTTTTTCAGTGGTTGTTGTTGTGTCTCCAAATAAACAGATTGGTCCAACACAATACAAAGTTCATTTGGACAAACAACAATGTACATTTTTCGAAAATATAAGTTTTAGCTATGTGTGAGTAATTTAAAAAACTCAAGAATGACTCCAACTTTTGGCAATGGAGCAACGTAGGCTTATTCAAATGGCACAAGTCCTTTTTTCCGTGACAATCTGTATTTTAAAAAATTGCAAACCTTTTTCAGCGTTTCCCTACGATAAAACATTGAAGATGCATATTTCTTTCTTCAGAAAAAATATGTTTTTTTTTGTTGTTATTTAAGGTCGCATTAACTACTAGTTCATTAGCGACCACTATTGGATTTAACGTTATGACGTGATGAAACGATATGATGATAGGTGGTGAAGGGACGAACACATACAACACAGACCGAGGCGGGACTCAAACCCGCGACGTTTCGGTCCAAGATCACTACGGCACTACTGCTTTAGCGATCTCCCCCGTTGGGTCGACAGTAAAATAACTTCTTTGACTTCGTTTTTAAAGCGTCGGGAAGTATGTGTGTAACTGAGAGGCACTTGGTCTAGAGTTACGGTGAACGGCGTGGCTAAACCTCAGAATCTGAGTTAAGATCTCAGGGGAAAAAATATAATGCTGATTGAAAATACTTTTGCGGATTCGTGTAGGACGATAATATTATGAAACACGTTATAAATAATGCGATGAATATGTGCTGTTGTAGTTTCAAATTACAGGCAAATGAAATAATCGACTTCGAGAGATTTGGAATTGTGAAAACTGAATTTTTAGCCGTAACTAAAGCCTGATCTAATAATTTCATTGTTTGATGTGACTAAATAAATAAATTTAAAAAACGTGATCTCAAAAAAAAATTATATAATTGAATAACATATGTAACTTTTGAATGAATTCATTGCTGCTATGCGAGGCGAACTATTATTGGAAAGACAAACACCACAGCAAACCTTGTAAACTCCCTCTATATGAAGCTTCATTTTGCTGACTAATACTCTGAATCCTACAGAAGTCCGATTTGGCGCCACAGCGAGTAAACAGGGAAGATCGAATGTTGCACTCCCTAGTGTATATCCAAAGCAACATCATTTAATAATGTAGAGCATCACTGTCAAAACAGCAGCCGTTCGATGTGAAGTTAACTGGATGAAAGGGTTCATTGTACTGATTATCAGCAATATGCTCCCAAGCATTTCATATTTTATTAGTTTTCATTGCAAAATTGATTTAGTTGCCTTTATTTTTTCTTCTTTAGGTTCTCTTCATCTACGAACTACTTAAGAAATGTGAAAATATTTATTTTTCTCAGTTCTTTTTCTGATCTTCTTTGCAATTTTTCTTTAATTTTTTAATTTCTTAATTTTAAAATTTTAGACATTTGTGTCTGGAAGTGCAACCAACTATAACTACAATAATAATAATAATTATTATTATTATTATTATTATTATTATTACGTTAATCATTACATTTTATGTATGAACGTAGACATACATGTTGCCAGGTAAATATACAAGACATACAATTTTTGCATTTCCTTCCGTGAGTTCCCTCTACAGCGATGACGAGAAAACGGAAAACTGAGACCACTCTGTTTGTGAAGTGCCTCGTGCTCTTGTGTCTAACTAGAAACTGGATGACGTCTTCATTAACTCTAATTAGTCTTTTCATCTGCGAAAGGCGAAATTGGGAGACGCTACTGTCTTGTAAACACAAAATAAAGTTAGAGAACTGTTTCAGAGAACTGTTTCTCAAGACGACTGAATAGAAATTGGTCCGCTTCCTGGAATACTCTAACTTCGTTCTTTAAAAACTGTAGCATTTGTATTATTTGTATGTTTGCTTAACTGACTTACGTGTTTTGTTATATTTTAGAAAGGTGGCAAAAGACTTTAGCTTTTTTTCATGTGTAGAATTTTAGTAATACTATTTTTTCCCGATATTCCAGTTCGACTCTAACCGAAATGTACGGATTTGGAGGCTATAACTAACTTACTCTTAATTGACGAAGCTGCAATTAATAACATACATTTTTTAGGGAATAAAATCACTATTGTTTTCCATTTATTCAAATAACACAAGTGAGGAATAATTTCGAATGGACGACGGGTGCTGTCTGGTATCAAAATGGGTATTTTACTTAAGATCTTTTCGATAGCATGGCTATTATTCTCAGAGCTATCTTGCAGCGTTTGGGCGAAAAGCTGCAAGATAGCTCTGAGGATAATAGCCATGCTATCGAAAAGATCTTAAGTAAAATACATATTTTGATACCAGACAACATCCTCTTTCAATCATTATTAAAAAAAGATATCTACACCACCAATAGTTAGACTAATGAGAAATAATTTCTTAGAATAAATCAGTTTTCTTGACTACAAGTATTTTATTGCTTTGACATGCTACTTAATTAAATGTTGAGAAGAGTTCAGATTTTAAGAAAGATTTTAAGACCAAAGATTTTAAGAAAGTACTTAATTAAATACTTTAATTTAATTAAGTTAAAAAATATTTCAAATTTATTGCACGTTGCTTCGAAAATAAATTTCAAGCATTTATAATTCAATATTAATATAAAAAGCTATGAAATCACATTGATTAAGACGTCCTTCCAACATCTCAATCAGCATCAATACGAATCTCCATAATAAAAAGTTTTGTTGTCAATTCCAATCTACGCCCTGATACATGTGTAGCTGGAAAGAAACGTACACGAAGCCAATTTCGGGAGCATATATAAAACAAACACAAAACATCTTCAAGTCTCAATTTCGTCATACGCCAGACAGATGACATCGGGCACCGGGTGACCGGCTCCAAGAGGATTTGCCCATCCCAACCCAACGCAACCCAACCCAACCTGGTCTCCTCCGCTCTGCTCTTCTTTATGACGTTTAATCCCGCGGCGGGAGACCCGCTACCCGCTCCCCGCTTCCGACGTACGGGAAGGCGGGGCGGGGGACCAGGGGCCAGGGAACGGCGTTGGATGGGGAGGACGGGATGGACGGGTTGGGCGGGGTGAAACGGGGTGGACGGGGAGGACGGGTTCTGGCGGCTTCCGCCCTGGCCGCTTCCGGCGCAACCCCCATCCCCGACTCAATCCCCGAGTCCACCGCCGCCGCCGCCGCCGCCACCCCCGCGTCTTCCGCCGAATTTGCGCGCAACTCCCTCCCCCGGTCCCCGCCCCCGCTTCTGCCACCGCCGGCGCGGCCTCCTCCCTCACCCTCGTGGCCCACGGCGCCCCCGACAGGATTGCGCCGTAAAAATTTTATCAAGGCTCAGCGGGACGGAAGCTGCCGCGAAGAGGGCGCCAGCGGCGGGGAGCCCAACTAGAGGCCGGAGAAGTGAAGAAGGTAGCAGAAGGGTGGCTGTTCTTGTTGTAAGTTAGTTGAAGGTCTGGATATCTTATATATTAACATTCGTCCTCATCAATAACCCCGTAGTTTTCAATAATATACCTCATTTACCCAGGTAATTCTAACGCGTTCCAATCATTAGAACCGTTGATTTTACAATAATATTGACATTTTATATCGACACCTTTTTTAATGATATCCAGTAGTTTTAACATTTTAACTTAGTCATTTCACAATCCTGAACCCAAGAAATACTTTTTGAAAAAATCAAATAAGAAAGGTTAAAGAAAGTAAAGTATTAAAAATACTATTATTGTAATTTTTTTTAAAAAGTCATATTCATAAATATTTTTACAATTATTCCGATCAAGTATTTTTGTGTTCAGTTGAACGTGGTGTAGTTTTTTTTCTGAGTCACGGTCTTCTTGGTATCACAATGTTCTGTATACTGAAATTTTGTTTGGCATTGCAACGCAAGGGTTACTTTGTATCAAATTTTTTGGAAGAATTTCATTTGAAGCTAGGTCTTACGAAGGTATAGAGATCACAAATATTCCAGAACAAAAAGGTTTTTTTGTTTTGTAATGATTATTTATTGTGATTGAAAATATTATAAAAAATATTGTCTTCGCAACATAACACGGGTGTATTCTATGGCGAAATTCTGAATGACCGAAACAAATGTTTCACCAAAACAAATGAAGGAAAAGAGTTTCGGTTTTCGGACGTAGGTTTCCTGGTTTCGGTTACGCTTATAAGTTTGATAGTCTTTACTATATTTCTTGCTATTTCAAAGAATAAACCTTTCTGATAAATTTGGAATGTAACTTTCTATTCGATGCACAGTTTTGTTCTCGAGTCCTAGTATAACTGTAGATTTCGTGGGAAAAATAGCAGATATTACCGTATAATGAAGGGTAAAGTTATTTTAAAATATTCATTCCACCATTTCATGGAAGCTGTTTGGAAAGCAATCTATTTAATCTGGTAAACTGAAGGAAGTTTATCACAGGCTGCTAACTGGTTTGAAGAGTTTGTGTACACGTATGGGGATCAGCCGGATAATCTCAGCTGCGTGAGATGCTCTTTCAAACATGAAAGGAAGAGTCACCAGTAATGATAAACTCTGTGTACTCCTGTAGGTCTTAAAACTTCTTTATCATAGCATTGAACCTTAAGGAATGAAGTTGCCACATTAACTCCGATTTTATAAACGTTGTTTCTTTGATTCTAAGAAAAATATATTTAAAACACTGAAGATTTTCATTTTGAAAAATGTTTGAGCTTTTTAATAAACTATATTTCGTGACTTTTTTAATCAAATGAAGGGTTGCCGGCACTATATGTTTTATCTAATGTTCTTATTAACCGACTTTATACTATAAACACTAAATTTCAATAATATTTTTAAAATGATGGAATGATCCTCATCTACCTTAATTTTTTCATTATTCATTATTTCATTGTACGGGTTGTAACCGATCTACTAATTTTCGACATTTTTCTGCAGTCGACATTTCATCAAGGATGGAAATTTGAGGTAATAATTAGCGATGTGAAAATAGTGAGTTTTTTTGTTGTTGTTGTTCAGTTTAAGGTTGCATCAACTACTAGGTCATTAGCGACCACTTTAGGATGTAACATTATGGTATGAGGATGAAACGATATGGTGATGATAGGGGGTGAAAGGACGAACACATACAACCATGCCCGTGGTGGGACTCGAACCCGCGACCCCACGGTCCAAGATCACTACATCACTACTGCTTTAGCGATCTCTGCCATGGGGCCGAAAGTAGTGGGTTGTTTAAGTTCAAACAATGTTTTTAAAAGACAAACTAATGAGTGTATGTAAACACAATATCCAATAATTGTCTTCAAGGAGTTCCCTTAACAAAATATGTTTAGTGATTATAATTATATCTAATACCCCACGCTTTTAAATCATGTCGGACATCAGGGTTTCTTGTATCAGTTCGCTAAAGCCTACAAGAACAGATCTTCATTAACATAAAATCTTTCAATTACATTTCGAGAAATATGTTTAACTTTATGTTCATAGTTTATAGTGATTGTATTGCTCGAGAGTTTGCAAACCTCTTTTATTTCTTTAGTTTTTGAGGAGAACTACTAAACGACGTAAATAATATTTTGTGCGATTCCCATTTTCCTTGCGATGTGGCCGCTAGGGTTAAGCTGGTATTTATGATTAACTTTATAGAAGTGACACTCTTAGCAACAACATAACTACGAAGTAACCTGGACGCGAAATGTATTAACATTTCAGTTCTAAGATGAACATTGATATATCCGGAAAATCTAGAAAACCAGCATTTAACTTCGATTAATCATTTTAGCATTTTTCATAATCAGCATTTTCTATTTATTTTTTTAGTATTTGTCGAATAGGAGATTCGATCTTAACCTACGAATCAACCGGAGTGAATAGTAACATCAGATTTTATCACTACATCACGCCTATTTTCTATGCCGAATTGACAAGATCGATTTATATAACCATAAGCATCACTCAGAAAATTAGAACAAATGTGTGTTCAAAAAATAGCATGTTCGATGTGTAGCACCCAGGCCCTCTTATTTGTTTGTATTTTACCTCAAAATATCGAATAAATTCTCCGAGGGATTATTTTTAACCCTTAAGAGAGTTTCCGTCAACCCCGGCTGGCTTACAGCGTAGTGCTCGAGTCTCAAGAAAATGAAACGAAGGACGCCATTAAAAAAGATAAGCAAACGGAGGCGACCTGGAATTAGCGGAGGTAATTAAGAAACGGAAGTCTTCCCCTCCCTTTGGGAAAGTTAATAAGAAACGGCGCTGGCTTTCAGCGTGTGGAAGGCGCTGGCTTCACAGCGTCTCTGTGACCTGACGAGGTACAGAAAAAGCACTCTCGGTGACTGATACGAGGTGATAAGATGGCGAAGGTTGGGGGACATTTCATCGTGTGGCAAATCTCAAAGGTACAATGCATGGAAATTACCTTAGAATATTTCACGTTTATCACAAGTAATTGAATTTCCTGCTCCAGATCCACGAGTTGTTATAAAATTGTGCTTTAGACTGAAAAAGTAGTTTAATAAAAATTTCAATTGTAGATTTATTTTAAGGTTTATTCTAGCAATGTAGACTTAATTCAAAGATATGCCATATTATATATATTTTAATCGCAATAATACTCCAGGTGTTTTCATTTTGATAGTCAATAATATTATTTCTTAAAAGTTGAACATGATTATTCATGTGTAACCTTTTCACTCTTTCAAATTCTTCAGACCAATGTCAACAGTCTTTGAGCTCATAACAAAGTTTTTGTAGTATTGATTTCATGAGCTACACAATTCCAACACTACTATATGCGGCCATTGCCGTTTAATCGAGGCATTTTATAGAATTTAGTGTGATATAAACTAATTAGCATTAATAGCTGGAAAGTGATATTTTATTAGAAAATTTTATAATTCAACCCCACAGAACCAGAAAAGTCTCTCTGTATTATATGAAAAACTCATTGGTCCATTCAGCATTGTGCAGATGTATTGTCGTGTATTGAGATACTTGTTGGTTACTACATTAAAGTGGTGTCAAGGACTTCTACTGGTGACAGTGGCACGCGTCATGGCACAGTAGCATGCCACGTGCTTCTCTGCGCAACTAGCGTCGAGAAAGGGAATTATTATTAGTAACCCCGCCGTTTTACAACAGGGATGGCGTTGTCTCTGATGGCGGGGTAATGAACTGCGTGGAGGGGCGATTTCGTCGTGGCACTCGTGCCACGGACTTCCGCTCGTGGCATCAACCTTGACAACACTGCTATATTATCTTTTAGGGCTGCGTAGCGCTGGTGTCTTTGACATCGTCGGCGAGGGTGTAGACAGAAAGGTCGTCTCTCGACCTGCGTTGTGAAACTCCCCGAGGCAGCAGCTGCCAACGAGAGGGACAGCCGAGCTTCCCGGGCGCCTGCCGACCGCCTCATGAAAAGGGATGGCGTATTCACGCGTCGGGAGAAGGCTCCCAGATTCCCTATTATAATTTTTATGGAGCCCCGACAGCCAACTCGGGCAGAATCTTCGCCCATGTTGCACCCGGCGCCCGCCGGCCACTTCACTTCAGCGAGGGTAGCTTTTCCCAGCTGGCGCTCTCGTCGCCACCGACTCCGGCCGTGTTTGCTGCAGCCGTTCGAGCCCGACGTGAAACAGAGGGCAAGTTTCTTTACGGTTTTCCGGCAGCCTGCGTCAAGATTATTGTATTATGAGAATAAAACGCGTTCTGTTTGCCGCCATTGTTTCTATTTCTGACAATTCTGACAAAAGTTGGTATTTATTGATTTATGTTAACAAGTATTTTACGTGTTAGAAATGTAAAAATTATTATAATATTGTATATTATTATATTGTAGGTAAAAATGTTAATCCATATTTGACTAAATATGATTGTGAGTGAATACGTTCTGGATGGTGTGTATGCGAGGGTTCCTATGTCTTTGTATGATATGTATGTAAGCGGGTATATTTGTATGTATGAATAATAATAATAATAATAATAATAATATTTATTAGGCTACAATTGGCTGATTGCCAGGTGGTAACCATACGTCTGTAGCTTTACAGTACATTTACATTTGCAATTAAAAGAAACCCATTTACAATATAACACAATAAAATAAATTACAACTACTACTACGTGAAAGGATGGAACAATACAATAGATTTCTCTAGAGACCCTCAAAACCAACCGTTAACATTATTAATACTTTTAAAAATGTGCACGTACATACACACATTCATGCTTACACGTACATACATACACATACATATACACATACATACATACACATTCTTACACATGAATGCTCACTCACAAGTTCACACACAACCGATCACACACCTACTTATACGTGCCTACATTTACTTAAAGAAACAAACACTTAGTTACACATAGTATGCATGCAAAGATATACATGTACATAATCATAAACATACATAAACGTAGATACATGATTATACAATTTTTTAAAATTCAGAATCATGATGTGGATTTTCCTAAGTTAGCTCTTTAAACATCCGAATTATTCCCCACACACTCTCTCACTACACTTCACCTCACTTCACTTCACTTCACTGCACTTCCCTTCACTTCACATTCACCATATCTTTCTTCGGTTATGCCATACAACTCATTGATGTATCTTACCTCTCCACTGCACGGCACTACACTGCACTACATTTAATCTATAATACACCACACTATCAACATTACAATTTACTTGAATTACGGATCAATGAAATTATCGCTCAGCTGCGCTATGCGGTCTGATATGTCCTCTACATGTACTGATTAAGTCTTCTTCTGAAAACACCAACAGAGCCAGGAAAAGGCTCTACGACTGCTGCAGGGATTTCATTCCAATTTTTAATCGTACGATTTACATATGAATATTTCCCTACGTCGGATCTTTGCCCTCTACTTTTTATTTTGCAAGTGTGGTCGTTTCTCCCAACTCTCGAAGGGGAGCCTAGTCTTTTGGTTATTTCTGCCCACGCTGGTGACTTACTGTACGCCTTGAAGAGGCAGCACAACCTGGCTTTTTTTCTTCGCACACTGAGGGACTCTATAGGTTCTGGTGGATTTGAACTAGCGGAATATCCTTTATTAATAAATTTGTTTGCCTTCTTTTGAATTTTTTCTAACTCTTCAATCTGACCTAATCTGTAGGGATCCCATCCAGCTGATGCGTATTCAAGTATCGGCCTAACTAAAGATGTGTATCCCATTTTTCGACTCTCCATGTTCGCATTTTTAAGCGTTCTCATTATAAAGTGTAGTGACTTCCACGCTTTTCGGGCAATAGAAGTAACGTGTTCCCCCCATCCCAGGTCCTGGCGTAATATAACACCCAGATACTTACAACACGATACTTGTGGAATGGCTACGCCACCCATGTTGTAATTTAGAGAAACCTTCTTTGCTGATTTAGAAAAGCTTAGCGATTTACTTTTTACGGCATTTATCTTCATTTTATTTATGATAGCCCAGGAATAAATGCTATTTAGATCGTTTTGAAGAATGAAACGATCTAAATAGCATTTATTCCTGCTGTGAATGTTGGTGTAATATGTAAGTAAGTTTATTTACTTAAATGTTAGTATATATGTAGTTTCATTTGTTGTATATGTATGTAAATGCAATAGGTAATGACGAATGTAAATGTTCTAGGTAATGGCGAAGAAAATTTGTTTTTTTATATTGATTTGTTATATATTGTTTTTATTGTTAATTGTGTTTTGTAATTGTAAATGTACTTTTATGTTACCGTATTCTGCCACCGGGCAACATCAGCCCAGTTGTAGAATAAACCTTATATGTATCTATTATATTAATTTTAGTTATATTTCGATATTTAAAAAACGACGTTTAGTTTTTAAATGCCATTGAAAAACTAAGCGAGTCAATGGAAAGTTTACAAAAACGATTCTGAAAATTTGTTACAAAAGCGTGCAGCTAAAAAACTAACACTCGCTGTGCTTCGGTATCCACCCCTTTTCACCGCAGCCCGTCGTAACTTCTCCCCTGTCTCTTCCGATTGTAGTTTGGCCATCAGTCAAAGTCACTTCATCTGTCTCTTCGCATCAGCTCAATGCTTTCCACTACTTTCGCTGTGTCCATCGCCGTTTCTGCTACAAATACGTTTACCGCCACCTTCACCGATGCCTTCACTAGATCCACCTTGACCCCGACGGGTCGTTCAAACCGCGCTGTCGCTGTAGCTGTTTTCTCATCCATCACCCTTGAAGCCAGGCTTCTGCAGCAGTTGGCTCTTGGGACCTACCTTGGTTAACACTTTTGTTCAACTTTTTTGTCAGAGATATTCACGGGTTTTGTTTTTATTTATTTCAGGTCAATTTCCATCGATTGACAGTATTTCCTTTAATTAAAAATCACATATTGCTATTAAGAGGAAAGGAAGAAGGGGGCAATATTAGAAGTAACAGAGGAGAATATTCCCCCAATGTCAAGTATAGCACTGTCTAAACTAGTGCTATTAAAAATCAATTCGCAAATGTATGCATTATACTGTTGTGTCAATATTGTAATAATTTTTTTCAGGCGTTTATCAGCATTATTTGTTCCACGTGGAACAATTCGGTCGATAAACCTTGCTAACTGTAAATGATGTTTCTACAAGCGAACTCTCAAATAGAATGCTTGCCCATGAGTTCCACCAATTCTTTCTCATTCTAGCTTCAGTTCATGCGTAGGTGCATCAAATTTTCGGAGTATCACCGATACCTCGCTGTCTCTCTTATAACCCATCTCCTTCATAGGCTTCTTTATCCCGCAGAATAATTGACACTTTCGTGAAAGACGTAGAATAGGGAACTATCCAGTGAGTGAAGTCTTTGTGATCCAAAGATACTTAACTGTTGCCTATTTGTTTGGTGTTGAGTATAAAGTAGTATAATTCGTTTTCTTTGAGCTAATATTTTACTCAGAAATGTTTAATACCACTGTATGAAACATTTTGTTGATAATTTACCGATTGATTATTTAGTGTGGACTTTATAATATCAGTAATAATGATTTGTCGTATAAGGTTATTGTGATGTCTGATTGAAATTTCTTTGAATTATTAGGGGGTTGTGATACCATTACAATGCTGTTTATTAGTGGCAAGTATGATGTGCTTTCCATGCAATATTTCGTTCAAGTAAGGAAATATAGGAAATAAATGTTCACTGAATACTTATGGGTGAAATGATATGAACAAGTATAACTATCACAATGACGAAATCTATCAAAGGTGTTAACTAGCAAACTGTGTTTCTTTGTTCTTGACATAAAACCCCGAAGGGTACGTCATAACAATATATTTGGCATACTGCATAATATGGCGAGAACAGTGGTCATTAAATTTGTAAAACAATGCAAAATATGCATAATGAATGTAAGAAGTCGAACTTAAGCCTGAATATAGATTACTTATAACAGACCAAGTGGTTTAGAAAGTGTTTCACGGTTCAATGATTCTAAAATTACGTTCGAAGAAACCATACTCATGCGAAAAAAATAATCTTGTATGTTCGACGAACAATCATGAAAATAACATCTATAAATTTCAAAACAATGCCGCTCAAGATCAAGTATGTAATTGACAGTTGATGACCCATTAAAAACAATGAAATGAATGTTATTTATTTTTCTACGGAAATGTAACTACAGGAATTTCCCAGATTTTTCAGAAATTCTGTGCTTTTTTTAGTGCAATTCAGCGTGATCTCGAGACTGTAGAAGCAGCAAGTTTTAAATTTTAAAACTTTATTTTTCTATTTTAAAACTCAACTTGTCGTAGGGAGGAAATTTTCCCAAACCACTGGAGGACTTCATATTCATTTGAGAGAACCCGCCAGAGGAGTTCCACCACCTTCTTTATTATGTTCACTACCACCTCGTACTGCCATGTCCGCTAAGTCCAACACGAAAACCATAACCTTCTCGATCGCTATTTTCGACCACTACTTCACTACCACTAGTAACACCACCGACATAAACACCACCACCCCAACACGACCTCTCATGACAGCACCACCCAAAACACCACCACTCCTAACACCACTACCACTAACACCACCCCCCTAACACCACTACTACTAACACCACTACTACTAACACCACCACCGCTACCACCACCACCACTAACACCACCACCACCACCATCACCACCACCGTTGACAACACCACCACTAATATCATCAACCCTAACACCATCACCATCATCACCGGTAATACCATCACCGCTAAAGCCATCACCACTTTCACCACCACCAACACCACCGCCGCCGTCTCTTCCGCCGACAAATCCCTTGTGTCAAGCTCTCTTGAATCAACATCTCTCGGGACGAGTGGTCAGAGGTCTCACCCTGACCACATAGCCAGCCTCCGGAGGACTGCGGTTGCGCTCGGATCTCATCGCGTTCATGTATCTTTCATGCCACCCTTTCCCGTGCACTGACAGCCTTAGGCGAATGGAATGAGGATTCGATCGTACATATTGGCTCAAAACCTCAAAACGAAGTCTCTAGAATTTATCGGAATTCACGAAAAAGAAAAATGACGTTATCGATTTCATTTATTTGTTATTTAAATTAAGATGATCAAAAATTATTAATATTATAATTAAATGTTTATTTTGTAAACTGGTAATCACTAAATATTTTGTAAGAAATTTTATGAAAAAAGGAGATGCAGTAAGATGTTTAGTTAACACTGAAAAAACATCACTACTAACTCACTATTCTTCTCATTTCTAATTCCCATGCCAACTTCTGAGTGACTTTTAAAATAATTGTCTTCATTAATGTTTCGTTTTTGTTTTGAATCTCGTTGGAAAGCACGCTACCCGGCTAGTTCGTGTAATTTGCTGGCTAAGAGCTCTCTTCACATTTTAAATGGTTCTCCAGAGAGTTCCTAGTGAGTGTGTTTCCTTGTTAGCGCTTGCAATTGCTCTTTCGTTTTTAAACTCGTTCTGCTGACTAGAGACGTGTATTTTGAGGGAACTTGGGGAGAGGAATGCATTTTACTTCATGATGAGTGTCTTTATAAAATACACTGTTATGAAGTTGCTTGTTAAATGATTTTCGTATCTCACAAGGCTCTTCAAAGTTTACTTTGTAGAGTAAACTGTATTTTATTAACTCTATTTGAGTCTAATTTCTCTTGTACAAGTTTTTATCCCTTTGTAATTCATTGAAGAACGTTGTCGTTTGACATATCTTATATTTATGTTTTTTGTTTCAGGTAAGTGTGCGCATTGTCTCTTGTAATGTTGCAACTACATCCTTGGTGAGTTTTGCCCAGGATAAAATAATATTTTTGCAATTTTTAATATCTTGTTTTTATGATTTACAACACCTAGAACTATAAATATGTGTTTTGTGTGAAAGACGCATAGGATTAAATTCTCTTGGTATCAATATAAAAATAGAAATATTTAAAAAAATGACATAAAACAAAACTATCACATGGCATATACTACTATTATCCTGTATACAGGTTATTCAACCTGAAAACAGCATAGCTAGGGTTTACAGACGGCAGATTTGGGTCCCGGGTATATAATTATTTCTGATAAGCAATACTAAATGGCTTACTAAGGAATAATACTAAGGAACAATCTGTGAAGAAAAAATAAAACATGATTTTATCTCATGTCATTACTTTGATTTGTTCGATAGAGAAGTATGTTAATATATTCAGTTTGATACAAAAAAGTCCAAGAACTTTATTTTTTCCAATATATCACATATATTTTTCAAATTTTTCAATTTTAATGTGACAACAGGTTACTTGTTTTCTAATTATACATTATTTTCTCTTTAATTTTACATTTTCCCTAAACTCAGTGATTGTTGGATGGCCATACGCTTCTTTTGAAAACATTTTCCATAAAATGGAATGAATTGGATTGTATTTGAACAAGGGGGAGCTACAGTTAAAACATAATAATATTTCACAAATTTAAAATTTTATTTTCTCCAAAACTGTTAATCCTTTCTTAACCAAAGTTTGCAAGTCTAATGATTGACACACTGTAATTCCAAAAATTGATCTATCAAACAAAAATTCAGTTTTTAAATATGTTAATTTTTCATAGAAAATAGCGGCTGCAAAATGTGGAGGCACTTCCTGTTTTAATGATTGATAACATAATTTTCAAAATGTTGCTAAAATTCTTATTGATATCTGTAGAAATATACTTGGGTTACAACTTGTAATGGAAAGAGCAATGACTGTAAATTAATTAGAATTTTTTGTTTTGTTTTATTTCTGACAGATGGAATTTTAAATATTTTTCTCCCACAATTAATTTATTATTTCTGAAATGTGAAGAGTGACTATGTTACAAATAGTTGAATCTGTAGCTACGGGTAGCTGTAAGAGATCCTGAAAATTTGAGAGAGATCACAACATTAGAAAAAAAGTAATTTTTAAAACCAAAATAAAAGTTTACTTTTACTAATAATTAAGTTTGAAGATTTAGTAACATGTGTGTAAATGTGCAGCGAAGAAGTTAAACTCTCGTAACGTCTAAACTAAAGCAGGTATAAATATGATTTTTCCACGGAAATTAAAATCAAAATATACCGTTTTCAAACAAATAAAAAACGATTTTTTGGACCCAGATAACTGTAACTACCCCTTTTTCAAAAATAGTTTGATTAAAATGATATCTTAAAATTGATAGTACTTTTAATTTTTTTATGTAATAAATATAACAACTTTTTGTATTATAACCCACAATATGTTCACGAATTTATTTCCATACTTTCCCAAAATGTAATTGTCTTACTTTATTGAGTGAAACCAAAAGTGAATTAACACGAAAAAAGGCATTTAGACTGGCAGTCTTCAGATGTTACTGGGTAATCCGTGTTTTTTGAAACTGTGTGGTGTTGACATTCTTTAACGACCATTATCATGTCTGTTTTGTGGTTCATTCCACTTAGTGGAGCTACAGAGGTTTTAAAAACTCTCTTACCAAGGACAATTACTCGCATGGGAGAGAGGAGTGCCGAGAATAACTACAGTTCCTTTTTTAAACGATAATTATTCAACAGCCGGTGAACTTAAATTAAAAATTTTAAGTTAGGGCTCGTCATGCTGCTCTTCTGCCTCGACCGTCGACCTAAATTGCTATTTTTACTGCAAGGAAAGCTGATAGGAGAATGTAAGAACTGGGAAATATAAACTACGAAAGAGTGAGAATCTAGGAGAAGAAAATAAAAAAAATAAAAAATGGCAATAAAAATTATAAAAGCCATCATATTACAATGTCTGGTTTTGTTAACTTTTCATTACACAAGATATCACTTTGGCTTAAAATACGCACCACAACATATAATATGAGAATATCACCTCTTGATTAAACTTATGAATGAGATAAATAAATGATGGCAATTTAGTTTACTTCCAGAACGAAAAAGTTTGTGTCTCATCATAACTTCTTACCGAAAGGCAAGATCGTAATAAATATTGAGTGTGAGAAATCTTTTACAGCACATACACAAAACTTACCACGTTCAGAAGATACTATCACTTCGTTGTTCTGACCTTAGAGTTTGGATTTTACAAGTACTTAGTGCGACTGCACAGGATAATTCGAACCTCAGATATACTTTTGTAGTTACGAGTTTGCGATTTGCGTAGTTAAAAATTCATGGCATCGTGTCACAGCAACAAGATTTTTGACAATGCTGAATGATTACAATTTAGATGAATATCAGTAACGATATAGAGGGAAGCCCTTATTTAAATTATAATTCAATGCGCGTTCTGACGATTGAAATGATGTATACGAGAGCAGCAAAAGCGATGAAACAATCATTTCGATTATTACCTATTTACATAAAGTGAAGCAACTCGAGCTTGTAACATTACACTTCTCTCCATGACCCTGCAAACTATGCAACAGAATTGATCACAAATATAAATATGTCAGATAAAATAGCAAATTAGAATAGTATTATTTACAATTGAGATAAAATCTATTATAATAATTTTAAAAGTTAAGTTTCTAACTTCATTATTCATAATTGCGGATATATAATTGCGGATAAATTTCATATATAATACTAATTTCATAAAATATACATAGGAATTTATGGAAGAGAATGAAATAATCAAACCAAAAAAACATTATTGTTATATTAATTATGTCCTGCTACCACCGTGGAAAACAGTACATTTAATAATTTAACTGTTAACATAAGAACATTACATTTAACTTAAACTCATTTTCAAGTATTATAATTAATCCTCTGCTCATCTGTGTCAATTATTTTGACGAACACATTAACTACATTGTGGACAATACCATTTGGGCTCCCGATACATTTGATGGTGTATTATGTAAGAGGATAGTGGGTCAATGAAAGATCGCGCGAGGTCTGTGGCTCGTTGCTTAGGGTACTGTTCCGGCATTTGCCTTGTATAGATCAGAGAAACTGCGTAAAACTATCGAACGTATTAGTCGGCCGCTATAAATGCCATGTAGACTAAGCACGTCAAGGTCGCAGGCAAGATAACTAGCTTACTAGAGCTCGCGAGCACTGTATTCAGAGAAATTGGGGCGAGATTTAAAAGAAAGAGTTGTACAAATGTCCCAGAGTGGCAGTACGTCACTGGGTTCCTGGGCCATGGCAGTCTTCGGGAGAAGTTATTTGACAGTTGTTGTTACAAATTTATCTATATTAATTCAGATTTTCTCTTTAAAGCACAGAAATTATTCATTAAAATAAAATAATATGTCAGTTGGATTTCAAATTCTCAATTCGGAGTAAAATTTTAAAAAATGAATTAAAATAATCTTGATTTTGTAAGCCTGTTTTCTTAAGAGTGATAAAAAAGCATTAACTTTCTACGTTCAGGTTGGGAGTTTTAACAGACGAATATTCTTGTCTGTTAAAAGCGCTGTCCGTCCGTACGCGAGAATTGTTAACTTATAGAGACTTGTTAATTTATTTTACATTATTGGTAAATCAATAAATAACTGAATGATTTAATAACACAAAACAAAACGATAACAAGAAACAAATTCGCCAATTCAAGCATATTCCTGTCACTTAGCAAACATGTTTGTATAAGGGAGAATTTAGTAAGAAACTAAACATGAAATAGTAATAAGTAGTGACAAATATAAACATAATACAATTCTCGTTTATTTGATAGAAAAAAATCCGGCAAACATGAATCCACTATTCGCTGCCTCGCGCCGCCTCATCTTGAGTATGTACACCCCTTTTTGTATTTGTAGTGGGAATGATTGCGGTGTCAGGGGAAGTTGCCTTGCCCGTAGGAGCGCCGGGTTCCCCAGGGCAAGTAGCTCGTGCGCGCGATTTGACGTGCCTGTAGACCATGTTTGAATTCGACCCAGCTAACAACTCGTAGCTACTGTCGCGGGATAGGTAATGAAGGTAGCGAGAACTAGGGCAACAGCAAAACGATAAGGGCAGAGAGGTCGACGAGAATTCGGCGTGCTGTGATGGCGTTGGCGAGGCAAACTGGAGAATCTAGCTTCCGAGAGAAATTGAGCGCGCGGAGCAAGGTCGGCGTGCCAGGGCGGCGGGGCGGGCGCCTGGAAAACACGAAGAGCAACGAGACCGGCGCATCGAGGGCAGCGAACCTAGCGGCGAAGGCAAAGAAGATGGCAGATGTCGGGGTGGCGGCGACAGCGACGGTAAAGACGACGGCGGCGGCGACAGCGACGGTAAAGACGACGGCGATGACGATAGCGGCGACGACGACGACGGCGACGACGGCGACGACGGCGACGACGACGACGACGACGGCGACGACGACGACGGCGACGACGACGGCGACGGCGACGACGATGGCGACGACGGCGACGACGACGGCGACGACGACGGCGACGACGATGGCGACGACGATGGCGACGACGATGGCGACGACGATGGCGACGACGATGGCGACGACGATGGCGACGACGATGGCGACGACGATGGCGACGTCGGTGACGGCGACGACGGCGGCGGTAACTGGGGGCACCGCCAGCGAGATTTAATCGGCGCCTCCCGCCTCTTTCCCTCTCTCTATTCGCGGACCTCCTCTTACTCCCTCAGCGCTCGTCCCACCCTCTCACTATCGTGCACCCTCCGTCCCGGTGCTTCTTAATTAAACTAGCGACGACGCGGCGGCAACTTCGGCGGGCTACCTCCGGTTCTCCGGGGAAGGCCGACAGCGGGAGCAGGGTGGAGTGCACTCGCCTCCGAATCGTATGGTGCGGGGCAGGCGCAGAGAAAAAGCGGTTCGAAAAACTGCGGGTGCGGGCACACGTGTGTGAGGGAGTGACAAAGACAGCAGCACCTGTGCATGGGTCTGTACAAGAATGAGATTACGTGGGTGCGAGTTTGTGTACCAGGACGTAAATGTTGCCCAAATAGGTGCGAAAAAAGTCAGTTTGGCTCCGGCGCAGAAAAGAAAAACTTACTTAAATACTCGTATGTAAAAGTAATTGTTATTGGTGGTCTTTTGGATATTACTACTAGTATTTCGATGAGAGAAGTAGGTTAATGAAAATAGAACTAAAAGAGACAATGATATTCAGTGTTCTATATTTGTGAGAATACATTTTTTATCTCTTCCTTACTAATTTTTCCCTCGGCGATTTACTTATCGTTATTTAAAACTTTCATTCACTTTCTTTTGCATTACAAGTAACCTTTTCACGTCATTCTTATTCCATGATAGGGACATTCATGTCTATTTATATACTATCAAATCATCTGTGTTCGGAGGAAAGTAAAGCAGCGCAGTGAATTAATAAAAGTAAGATATGTAACGAATCTTACATCTCTACTGAGACAATTTTTTGACTATTCCTTATCATACAGATTTTAAATTAAGAGGTTGATCAAAAAAGAGACTTATGAGTGAGGTTTCCAATTAAAAATAATGAAAAATTTTCAATAATGCAAACCATAGGAAATTTTCAAAAGTCACGAAAATTTCCAAAATCTTATGTAAATTTTGTTTAGTTCTGATTAACAGTTTCTGAGAAAAGGAACCTTAAATACAAAATAATTCTCGTTTCAGAAAATAACAATTGAACGATATTGTTCTTTCCATGCTGCACAAGAATATCCATGAACAAATATTCCCCAAAAAAAACCGTTCGATAGCAAATAAAGTGTAATTCAACAGTGCTACAAACATCTGAAAAAATTGATAAAAAACTAAATAAACTACAACTTGACAAATTACTTTCAAATATCTTTCCACCTGTTTATGATGTCAGAAGTGAGGGCCGTCATGTGAGCTCATTATGACATTTATGCGAAAATTGAAGAATCTTACACGCTCTGACAGCGTCTATGCAAGACAGTGTGCTGAGTCATTTCATGTATTAAAACACATGAGTTGGTTTAGAATAATTTTAGCAATAAATAATTATTTTACCGTTTAGATCTCAAATGCATAGATTTTCAAAGAATGTTTTTGTAATTTTCCAAATCCTTTGCAGTGGATATGTTACCTAAATTTAGTGTGCGCAATTTCAAGACTCAAAACTCTGTTGTAGACTCGGGAGGTCATGAATGCCGTTTCGTAACAGCGAGTGCACTGCAATTCTGACAGCCGACTGACGAGTGTCGTATTTTGAATCCCAATACCGTGAATTCACAATTTGCGTTTCTCGTCGTTTGTACGAGAAAAATTCTCAATATCATATGAGAAGGGAGATCGACAATAAACTGCTGTTAAGTAACGAAATCATTTTAAGCAAAATGGCGTAGAAAAAACATTTTTCTAATTAAGGAGAAAACAATGGTGTGTTTTATCCTACATAATAACACAACCTATGTAGAGAGCAATCTTTCAAATATTCATTTAGATAAAAATAACAGAATCGATAATTCGACCCATTTGATTCTACAGCCTCCCCCAAGAAATATTAGTTCGCTTCTCAAGGGCATGTCCCTGGACTGAACAGGGTAGCAGCTCGCGGCGCACGGCGATCGCAACCGCAACTCCTTCGCGCGGACTTTGCGAGCGCTCCGGGCGGCGAGTCGCGCGCGGATGTTGCCGAGTTGCGCGCGCAAGTTGCCTGCTCCTGCGGGCAACTTGCTCAACCGGCCGTTGACGGCGCGACGACCAGCGTCTCTCCGGTGCAATCGAGCGCACGAACTACTGCAGCGGACGGACGGTAGAGCGGGGACCACGACCACGACAAGGGGACGGGACGCGTCGGGGCAAATGTAGCGCACGGGAGGTGTTCTGAAAACTTCCTGCATTTGCTCAATTCATTTCGTTAATTTTATCCACTTCAACCTATTCATATTTCGTCCCATGCATTTGTTTGCTTCATTTCACTTAGTCGCTTCATTACATTGATTCACATTGTACTATTTCATACATCTATTTAATTCAGGAGGAAAGAAGTCGGAAAATGTGGTTGCTAAAAATGAACGACGATAATTTAAAAGTAGTAAAAACATTTAATTTCCCCTTCTGCTTTTTTTAAGTGTGATTTCTGTAATGCAACTTCATAAGTGTATTTTTGGATATTGACACTTAAGATCTACAGAATGAATGAAGCGGTCAAGAAAAACTAGATAGCGAAGGATTTGAACAATGAACTAGGTTTTGAGAGTGATTTTGATGCCTAGAAACTGTTTCAGAAGT
The DNA here is from genome assembly GCA_031308135.1 of Acheta domesticus. NCBI lineage: Eukaryota > Metazoa > Arthropoda > Insecta > Orthoptera > Gryllidae > Acheta > Acheta domesticus. The sequence continues at coordinate 80,726,867 of JAHLJT010008756.1, read as the reverse complement.
AGTATACAAACAAGAATTTTGACTGAATTTTGAAAAGGGAAACGTCCCATTAGAATTACGTTTACGAAACTAGATGCTACGTAATACGACGAAGGGTGAAAAGAGACAGGAAGCATCAACAACTCTTGACCCTCTCAAATCCAGTTATAAGAGAAATGTGCAGCGCCCTGTTAACAAAATAAATAACAGGCTCGGCAAATCGACGGAACGGCGAAGAGACTCGAATCCACGAGGAAACGAGACCCGCTAATGGCACATGATCGGATCCCAGCACATAGAAGGAGAGCGAGGAGGTGGAAGGGTAGACCCTGAGTGGTGGCGGTGGAGGGGTGGGAGTAGGGGGGGTGAGCGGTGGGATGGAGGTGCCGGCGAGGTCCGTGATGGCGGCGCAGGGGGCGGGGGATGGCTAGAGTCGTCGCTGGGAAGCGGCTTCACAGCGGGGAAGGCCGCAGGGGGCGTGTGAGTCTGCCAGTCGCGCGTGGGAAGGCGAGTCTTCAGATGTTCGAAACCCCGCCGCTGCGTCCCGTTAAGCTCATCTCTTCCGGCCTCGCGTGGCTTGGCCTGTTCTGCCTGTTCGCGTCTCACACGCACAGCTCCATCCCGCTCCCCAACGTCCCGTCCCCTCTTGCGTCGCATGTTTTTTTTTCGGCCTTCTCCCGTTTCGCCAGTCTCATCGTCTCGCCATCGCCCCATTCTACATCACCTTTATTTTCTTAGATATTTATCACCTTGTATCGCCTTGCTCTTAACCTTTTCTCCCTTCTTCCTCTTTCGGATTTGACCCTTCTCATCTAGACCTGAACTGATTGCCTCGCTGCCTTTATGTTACTTTCCCACCACTCAATACCAACACCCCCCCCCGCGTCGATAGACCTACTCCCACCCAACACTATCGCTCTCCGCCCCGACACTGTCCCACTTCACCCAGACCCTACTCCGACCAGACACTGTTCATCTCCGGCCCGACCCTGTCCCACTATGCCCTGAGACTGTCCCACTCCTTCCGACACTGGCCCACCCCACCCCAGCATTGTCCCATCCCATACCGACATTGTTCTGTCACATACAGACATTATCCTGCCCCGACTTGACATTGTCCCACTTCTTCGAGACTTTGCACTATGTCCCGACGTCCATTCTGTTCCGACACTATCCTACCCCGTCCCATCCCGCTCCACCCCGTCATAATACTATCCCTTCCCGACATGACAGTGTTTCGTGAATGACACTCCCACTGTCCCACCCCGTCCCGATACGTCCCATCCATTCCGTTTCTCTACGTCCCCCTATCTACATCAATTTACTGAGACTCTCCTTGTCCCGGTCATTCCTTTCTTGCTTCGATCCACTCTATTGCGTCTCGTCCTTCCCGCAGTGTCCCTTCTGAACTCGCCGCTCTCCGACCTCACTGCCCGGTCGCGCTTCCCTTCCCTTCTCTGAGTATCGAACGCGCCCGCACCCGCCCTGTCATCAGGAGCGCTCCTCCGCCTGGTGACAAGGGCGGGAGAAGGGGGCTGGCCGCGGACGGCCTTTCGGCCGACCGGCCCACCGCCAGATACAGCAGCAGCCGCTCTCCGCTCCGAGTACAAAGTGAAGCCCAGTCGCGAGTTAGAGTAGGAGAGGGGATGGTGGGAACTGGTCTGTCCACTGGATGATTCGGAAATCTGCGCGGACACGAGGGGCGCGTAGGGCAGGCTTGCACGAGGGCCCCAGCAACGCCCCAGCAAGGCTTGCACAAGGGCAGCCCTTCCGCGCCCCACCGGCGTCTAGCGAAAGACTCACTTTTGGGGCAAGTGGCCGCTGCCCGAACCCTCGGTGGGAGGAAAGCCCTGCGGCTCTTAAGACGGAAATGCGTTGAATTATGTTGAACTAGAGCTTGAAAAAACGGCAGTAGTTTCTGGAGAGGGGAGGTTTTGTATACTATTATTTCAGAATAAATTGCTTGACAATTTCCACACATTTCACGGTCAATCTACTGTTGCAACTGATTTTGAAAATATTTTTATCATATAAATTACAAGAACAGAAAATTTAACCATTTCTCATTGTTAATAATAATAATACACACTTCATAAATTTAGTTCAGAGTTATCGGGTTGTAATACACTTGACCATACTTTTTTAAATGTTGATTTTACTTTTTGCTGTTACTTTTTCTCCGACACCATCTTCTGACATACGAGACACGTTGTTGCTCCATTTCTCTCCGTGAATAAAAATTCGTGCTCCCACTTAGCATTGAACCGACGATTATGATCAGTAAAGTGAAGGGACAGTTCTGCCGTCGGGGATTATGCCAAGTTTCCTGGTTCTCGTTGGGCGCAGTGGGGCGCGGGGCGCGGGCTTCCCGGCGCTCCAAGAAGGGGCTCAAATGAAGCGCTTGTGCACATCTGGCGTAGGGGACTTCAGTAGGCAGTGAACTCTTTGTCTTAGGGGTCTGAAGGGATGTGGGAAATTGTCAGACGTAAGGATTTTTGTCTCTCCTGCAGATCCTTTTGCTCTATGGGATAGATGCAGATTACTGTGGAGTACACTGCTGTTCAGTGATAAGGTAAGGAAAACAGCACCTGGGACATCGTATTGCCGATCTCTAGAACATATATTTACTATCAGCGGATCCTGTCTCTGCAAACTGTTGAACTTCCTTTTGGAAAGTGGAATGTACTACAAACATAATGTGTGAGCGGATGGTTAAACTAATTAAAATTACTTTTATATATCAGACTTCAAGATTTCATTTCTCTTTTTTCTGTCAGATCTTTCGTTTTACAAATAGACATGATTATTTTCTTTATTATTTCTTTGCACATTTAATTTTGTATTTTAGAGCATTATAGGTTTGCACGGTTACAGTGAATGCGGTGAAACCTGCCACGGCGATGCCATTTGACGACGAACCGAGATAACTCACTGAAATGGAAAGTCAACTCAATCGAGTGTATTTGGTGAGAAACCAATTAAGAGCGTCTATGATGGCGAAACAAACTTGCCCTATATTTGACGGTAACAAGTAGACAAATGTCACCAAACATTAATTTAACACTTACACATACAAATTTTAATGGAAGATTCGATTACGATAGTGCGAAAGTTTTCAGTTGAAGATTTTTAGATCGGAATCTCATTGCGCCGAGGCACAATATGAAGCTAGGTTCTGGTGAGCGATATTTTCAATATCGTGTATCGCTTTTGTTCGACATTGTATTGATTTTAGGATTTTGAATGTAGATATATCCATAAATAATATCAATCCTACACTAAAGATACTAATAGTGAAATTCCAATAAATTAGGGAATGCGTTGAAAGAAAAGAGAATGATTTAATGGTTTGTATCATAATTTCCCCACAGTATTATGCCCGAATAATCATCAGGCAAACTCAGTGTTATGTTCATTGTTTTCCGCATCGTAGGCCCGATAGCCAACATTTCTGTTAACAGACTGCATCAGCGGGAAATGCATTCTGGCAATATTGACACTCCCCGCCGATGGTTTCGCGATAATACATCAGAAGTAACGGGTTTGTATTAGATAAAGATGATATATAACGAAAGAGGAGAGCAAAAGTGGAGGCAAAAGGTTAGTTAAAAGAGTTTCACGGGGGTAAACAGGATTACGGAGCAGTGAGATTAAGAGTGTAAACATTTCTTGATGAAAATATTATGTGACAATGTGCAAAAAAAATGCATGGACAAGTTTGAAAAAACGCCATTGCAAATGAACTTAATTTTACGTTTGAGAGGTCTCTTGCTAAGTTGAGGCTCATTATATGATTATAGAGGAAAAAGAAACTTAATGAAATATGAATAAAAACTACTTACTTTTAATCCTAAAAGCTCTATTATACAGAGTATTTACTCAAATAGTCTGTCAATACGGTGACTCAGGCTCCCAGCTGATGTGCTCTCGATTCCGCCAGAAATCATTGCATGCCTCGCGCTTCCGCACACATTTCTTCACAGATCATGAAAATCAGTATAAAATCATTCCCCTACGTTTGCAATTACGGTTGCTACAAAAACACGTCCAGACTCATTGATTAAAATCATTGTGTGCTAGAGATTTATTTCAAGAGTTTATAAGATATCGTTATTGCCCGTACATTGGTTTCGAATAGTGTGTCCCTCAACACATCCCTGAAATAAGCATCACAGGATAACAACACATCGGGAGATTATGGTTCCAGACTAATTTATATCCTTTCTTGAATCTCCTATTTTCACAAAATCATAAACATCTTTGTTTTGAAGCGATACTATCTGCACAAAGGGATGCACTTTCAAAGGTAATATAGTGCAGACGGATGTGCTGTGTCTGTACATTTATGATTTCAATTCGAAAATATACTTTTTTAATTCCTTGTTAACAACCATGCAAGAAGAGGAAATACTGATAATCAGCAACAAAATAAGTTTTCGGTGTCAAAGTAAACAATTTCCAGCACGTTCCGATAGGTCAAGGGAACAAGCGGTGTCGCATGCAGGTTATTGACTGCTCAGCTACACAACTCCGCTCAGTTGATGAATAGACTCATCACACCAATATCTGTAAATTGGTTAATTCACCCTAGTATAATTGAAAGTATTGACTAACGTAAAGAATCGTAAATTACCCTAAATAACTGTGGCAAAAAACATGCATGATTAATTCGTACTTTTAAAGACTATTTTTTTGACAATTCAATATTTTTTAACAAATTTCACTTCTCCCCATAGCTCATCACACACAGTTTTTAACTGTTTTTGACGTAAATAAATAACTAAATAAAAATAAATTAATATTTTAAGACTTACTCAAGAAAGATTGATAACAACATTCCAACCATCATTAAATATATTACAGAAATTCCGTATGGAATTCATATTTTGTGTCACGGGAAACTTATCCTCGCGAGACTTAAGAAGCTAAAACATGGGTCTTGAATTCTTCGGTGAAAAGTCTTTTCATCGTCCCTACCATTCCTGAAGTTGGCAGATCTCTGCCGTCGATTCCTGTTTGTCGATGCAGCACGTATTCAGCTGTTCATTGACGGCGATACCATCAACGGCGGCTTATCGGATTATCACCAATCGATATTACTCAAATTGAATTCCAGAGCTTTCATTCTGCAAAATTTCGTTGATTTATCTCTGGAAACATTCGCTTGTAGCTTTGGAAACATTCGTTTCATGCGGGTGCTAGTCAGTAACTTCTTCAAATTGTGCATATTTATGAAGATACTCAAATTTGTTACCGAGTGATGTGTCTCAGGGCATCCCCTAAACTTACCGCAGTGCCTCTGACCTGGAGATCCAAGGGTTTGGGTCCCAATGGTAATATATTTTAGCACTAAGGAAATTTCTCGCTTCAAATCAGCCGCCACGTAAAGGAGAATTCTTGCGGCCGGCTCCTCAGACTGGCAGTTTTCCGTGGTTTCTCTGATCATCACCAGGCGAAGGCCAAAGTAGTATCCTAACAAACCGGTCACAGGCCGCGCACAAATCTTTCCTTCTTCTTCCTTGTCCTCTCCTCACCCCCTTTCACACACACACACACACACACACACACACACACACACACACTGACACGCACTAAAGTACTAAACATGTGGGAAGATTCAGGTTTTCCTGACTGGGGCACATCCCCGCTGTTGTGAGATACCTGGATGAGGAAGAAAACAGCAAGCCCACTTGTAGGTCGGCGCTGGGTCTCACCATCCAGCAGGGAAGAATACCACCACCCCCTTGATAAATGCACGCACTACGCATACTGGACGAATGGCCATGGCAGTTGTCACCCTCGGAAACCCTAAATAATTAATAAATAAAATTATTTGTGATCTTTATGTGTAGTTGATAACTGGTTCGTTGTTGCATTCCTTCCTGTGGTAATTTCCATTCAGGTTAGTTTCGAAGTCTGCTGTCTCAACGACAGAAATTGCACAGCTTCGTGTAATGACAATCGATTTTGGAGAACACATTAAAATTACGTGTAAATACTCTTCCGCATTTACAAGATAATTTACTTTTTGCATCAATATTTTAATTTTTAAAGAAAATCTTGAAAAATAAAATAAACTTAAATAGCATGAAAGCTAATTACTTATTAATAAACCTTTATAATTTTCATAATTTCTTTCGTATTTTATATAATCATAAACGTATATATAAAGTAAAATGTTTTAATTTAATATGAACACTTTTGTGCTATATACTAGTGATAAGATGCCTAGATAATATATGTACAAGATCTTTCACAATAAAGAACTTAATGAATGCTCCTTACATTATCATTACTATTATACTTCTATTATTATAAATCACGACATAAGAATGTATTTAAGAAATGTGTTTATCCAAAATGGAAATTATATAAACATTTAAAATGTGTAATATATGAATTAATGTAAATGTGTTGATTTGTTCTGGATTTATTCAAAAGATAAACTATTAAAAAAATATAAATTTGAGTGCTAAATTACGAAATGCTACTACTAGTATAAATAGTACGTAGTACGGAAAATCTTGAGACTGGCAACGCATTATCCCAAAATTCAATATGCAAGCACTCGTAATAAAGCCGTTTGTCAACACTGGCCAATATATTCATAAATGTCTGCATGCAGAAACTGTAAACACCCGAGGGTACAATTACGAGTTGATGGACATGAATCGTTAGTGTTTACAAGGGACGCATTCTATAGAGGCAAGATATGGCAGTAGCCATTTCGGGAACGTAGGTCGTGTTCTGCAGTCATGCGCTGTAATTCCGGTGTAAATTTCAATCTTCGTTGCGACTTTAATGTTTTATGGGTTTGTGTATTTGATATTTAACTAAATATTGTGTTATCACAAATTATTTGAAATGCTGAATAAGTTAATGCACAAAGCTGTCAGAAATCAGAGGAGGGTTTCGTCAGGAAAAAAATGTCTTTGTAATTCGTGGTATCGTTAATTTTAAAAAAGCCATAGTACAATGAAAACTACGACTCTTTCAAAGCAATCATAAGTAGCTAATTTATCTCGGTGCCTACGGAAGCGACTGGTACATTAATGTTGGAAATTTTTACTTCCTGGCATACTACTTGTGTATTGTAATGCGGCGTATTCAAAAGGTAATTTTTTGATAGAAAAATAGCTTGTTGGATCACTGATACAAAAAGTGGATAACATTGTTCCTATATAGAGTAAATAACGTCCTTTAATACCTTGTATAGTCAGAATCCATGTTTTGTGGGTCCTTGGTACTGAAAAATGGTTTACGACAAAATATCTGATGTCCTGTGCAAAACATTAGGGCCGAAAGCCAAAGAAGGTTTTTCACCAAAATTGATATTTCCCGATCGATCTGGCTATAACGATGGCCCTTAAGATTGAAAGTCATTTTAACTTCCAAATTATTTTTTTTTAAATTTCAGCATTTATTATCCTTACCAAGACAACCTTCAGTCTCATAAAATGTTGCTAAACAAGCGAAACCCACGAAGATCTATTAGTGAAAAATTGAACATTACAGTGTTATCTTGAAGGTGTCTGGCAGTGAAAGATTTTCCTCGATTCATCCGAAGAACAAATAAAATGACTTACGTCATTTTTGAAACAGAAACAGGCGGGACGGACTTGGTTGTGACGGAGAAAAATATACTGAACAGTACTTTAAAAATACGTTTAGCATTTGCTTCTGGTAGTTAAACGAAACCGTGACTGTGAAGAAAATGTAGTACGCATGTACGCGACGTAAAATGAATGTTTTTTGCGCTTTGAAGAAATTTGTTGCGATGTTGTTCGTTTCACCCTGCAACGTTGAGAAATAAAGTATCATGGACACTCACATAAATGTGACGCCAACTTTTAGTTGAACTGTTTCTCCATTTAAATTGTAGATTCCTATATCCTATATTTAATATTGTTAACACTCGCGCACTTCCACCACAAAAAGTTATCTTAGTCGCAGTGTACTATTGAAAACACTGAATATTCTTTGGGTATGAAAACTGCGATCATGGCCTGGATGACCACGTCATTCAGAATGACGCCAGAAACTGCGGAAATATATTCCTTTGCCTTCTACCACAGGCAAGCGGGAGACAAAGGAACTTCAATATCTGTTTAAAGATATAAATCTTTTTTGGATTTTAAAACTACCTGCCCGACTTAAGAGCGTCAAGAATGTCCTTCCCAGAAGTAAGGATGCCCAGCATATGAAGTAATAGTGATTTCGCCAGTTTCTCCAGAATGTGTTTCACGTGATAAGGTGTCGAAAATATGGAAGTTTCTAGGTTGACGGAGTTTGTTGTACTTCTATAAAAGGTTTGAAGAGTTTCTCCCCATAACATTACTTTTTTTAATAATTTTAACGTAATGAAAGATTCTTTAAATATATTTTTGATTTCATGTCTGCCTATCAGGCAAAAAATGTTACTTCCTAGGAAGGTATACTTTAAACTGTTGGGTATTTCAAAGAGTTTTCGTTTTATCAGAAATTTAATTCTTTCTGATATACTGTATACTTTCATGGTCACGTACTTTTTTCTCTGATTAGTTGGCATGAATGAAAGACACTGATGTAATTTTGTAAGACTCGCTTTTAATTATTCACGTGTAAGTGCTAGATCTCTTTGCTGAGAAACGAATCCTATCCTGGGCAACAAGTCGATCGCAGCATATTTTCATAAGCAAACATTCGCTGAGTACGCCAGCTGATCACGATTGGCCGAGCAGAATGGTCGCTATTTGTCGAATGCTGAATTAATGGTGTCGCCTTTACATAGATATTCTTTATTCCCTGTGAGGGTGGTCCATATTTAATGTGACAACGAAGATTAAGTCATTCTGTTTCCATGTTGAATAGGAAAGTCAAAATGTCTTTGATAGATTAAAAGATAACTCCTGCTGCTTAATTTGGTATGGGATTAGGATAGAACATGCCAGAGGAATCACAGAGGTACGTTGCTTATATGTTAAGGTACTGCTCCGCCATTTGCCTTGTGTTGAAAGAGAGAAAGAGGAGAAAACTACTGATCAGAACAACCGGCCGCTAGAATTATCTTCCAAACAGCGGCTGAAGTCGACCTAGCTATATATTTAGTGTTGAAAGTCAGAATTCCAGTGTACTCGCTGTTGACAAAAGTCGCTAATTACCTCCTGAGTTTACAACAGTTCTTCGAGTCTTAGAAATGCGGCCAAAGTTTCGGTGAACAGAGGGTGCGAGGCCGCGATTGCAGAAAACTCTTTGGACGCAAATCTATGTTTCTGAAGACAAAGCGGCAAAAGAACTATTTATTGCTAATATTATTAGAAATGCGTTTGTAAATTATTTTATCACTAAACGACTTGCACTGGGTATAGTATCAGCTTGTAAGTAGCATTTATTTTAGGCTGCAGAATTAAGTGAAAATATATAAGATAAATATATTTTACATTTTTACTCTCCGGATCATATTATGAACTTCAAATTTCGTTTCCCCCTCTGTGATTCTTATCACTTATTCTCCTAAATAATCCATCCCCCAACCTCTCTTTCACCAGAAACAACACAATAATGGAAACTTGAAATCTGCTTGCGGAGAAGAAGAAGCATAACTAAATTCATTCTAATTGAAATAAAATAATTATTTAAAAAGAAGTTTGAATTATTTCCAAGAATTTCGTTTAACACTTAAAAAGAAATGCTTTTTAATCTGTTTTATCTATACTAATGATAACTTATTCCGTAGATATTAGAAAATTATAGTATCCATTTTCTTAATGTAAAATCATAATTAGCAAAACGGAGATCAATTTCGAAATACGAGTTACTACAACACACGTTATATAGACCATGACAAAACGAAACGTTCTCTTCAGCAAAACCGTCACCATACGTGGATTGTATCAGTGACCATGGAAACTTGTCATCGCTGCGACACTTCTATCAATCTCAAGGAGCTGGAAGGCCTTGCTTTTCTCAGAAGAATTTGAATAAAATTTTGTAAAGTGAAAATATCTCTTATTTCTAAATTCATTTTTATACATTATTGTGTAGTAATTTTTGGGTAGAAAATTTAAAACGATCTTATTATCTGTTTTAACATTTTACTTACTTGTGAAAATACAGTAATGGTCATAAATTGGAGGGAGTTTGCCCCATTGCCTTCTTGTTGTAGGATTGAGAACTTTTGTCCTTTCCTAACACACTATCTTGTTCGACGGGAGGTTCTAGGGTCGAGGGCGGATTCTGGCGAATTTTCAGCAATAGCCACAGAGTTGGATCGAATTTAATCAGTGCCTGGTGGAGAATTCTAACAGCTGACTGCTTTGATGGGTATTTTTTCTTACTTCTCCGATCAATACCAGGCCAATGGCGGAGTAGTATCCCAACAAACCCCCTATGGACCGCATGCGATATTTGTACTTTCTCATTCGTGACTCTACTTTTCCCCTCTCCTCTCATGTACATACTGTGTAAGCACTTACAAGTACCACCCATATCGGGAGATCAGCCTAGAGCTTAGAGCTTAATCCGGCTGGGGCGGTGCCTCACTGGGGAAAAATCTCTGGTCGGGTAAAACCTCCGCAAGCGGACATGTAGGTCGGCAATAGACCTCCAGTCGTGCCAGCTGGGAACGGTACACTCCTCCCAAGACGTAACATTCAGTACACTTACAGGACTAATTACCTAAGAAGTTGACGGGAACGGAATCAATCCTCAGTCTTCTTCGACCCTATCTCCTCCCTTCTTCCTCAACCCGTCCGGCCACCCTTCTGCTCAGCAGTCGCCCACCCCACCACACTCCCTCCCCGAATCGCTTTCGCCAGCCGCCCGGCAGACGCAAAGCGGGCCAGCGATCGGACGGGTGGGCGCGGGCGCGGGTCGCTGACGTCACAGCTGAATAACGCGCGGATCGGCCGGCGGAGAGCGCAAACAGCGCGCGCAAACAGCCGCGACAGTGTCAACAGGCGGGCGCTTGGCCGCCGTGCCGCCCGGCCCCGCCCACCCAAGAGCCAGTAGTAGGCCAGCGGGGCGCGAATGTGTGGTCGCCGCGAGGATGGCGGCGGTGGCAGGGGCGGTGACCATGGCGACGAGGCGAAATCCACGCTAGGTGGTTGAGGAGTCAGAACGCTGTTCTGTGGAATCGGATTTCGTGGGTTGCGGCTGCGTTGAAACGCCAAGGAAATTCCGTGAAAATATTAGATGCAAAGAAAATTCTCTGCAGCTTTGGAACTCGCACTTGGAATGTCGGTTTCAATTTTGCGAAGTGGGCAGATGTATGATTGGGATTGATTGCGAGAGAGGCCTGGTGGTGAGAAGGCACGAAGTAGTCTCTGTAGTTTCTCTGGTTTTAGTGGTTTTGCTGGTTTTAGTGGTTTTGCTGGCTTTCGTGGTTTTGTTTGCATTAGTGGTTTTGATGGCATTAGTGGTTTTGATGTCATTAGTGGTTTTGATGGCATTAGTGGTTTTGCTGCCTTTAGTGATTTTGCTGGCTTTAGTGATTTTGCTGGCTTTAGTCGTTTTGCTGGCTTTAGTCGTTTTGCTGGCTTTAGTGGTTTTGCTGGCTTTAGTGGTTTTGCTGGCTTTAGTGGTTTTGCTGGCTTTAGTGGTTTTGCTGGCTTTAGTAGTTTTGCTGGCTTTAGTTGTTTGGCTTCCTTTTGTGGTTTTGCTTTTGTGGTATCCCAGTGATGTAAGAAACAGAACTCTAACCTTTGGATTTTGGTTGAAGAATAACTTGTAATGTAGTTCTTTCCATCTCGTGTTCACAATTAGATTCCTGACAGGAGACTTATCTAAAGGAAATGTAAGAGCTGTATGAAGAACATTCAGGGATCAACATTGTTGGGTTTAGGGATTTACGAGTTACTACTCTATCCTTTCAAATCAAGTTTTACTGATTCGTTTCTATGTGAGGGCGAAGTAATTTGCAAAACTGCCTATAAAACGTCGGTTACTTGGTAGAGATAATGCTTCTATCGAGAGATGCCAATGCGAATGAATTTGTGGGAACATGATATTGAGGATCTACTCTATATTGTCTTCTGTTTACACTAGAGAGATAACATTAATCAAGAACAACATTGGATCAAGGGCAAATGTGGATGATGTAAACAGAGAAACAGTTCGTCTTTGCTACTGGTCAGTTTCGAGCGGACCTGCAACAGTGGCTGTGTGATCTACGACGCACACAAGACTCAGAGAAAAGGCGCCGAGGGCAGACAAACCCCAAGTTGAAGTTCCGTGCACAGCTCGGCAGTTTACTTTCTCACGTTTGAGTCTGGAAACTCTTGGGCGAAGATTTCGAACAGAGATAGAACGACTTCTTTGCAAGAACACATTGAATCTCAGTGGAAAATTCATGGCGGGAAATGGAATAAAAATATTGAATCTAATGTGTATTGAAAGACAAATTTAAAGGTTTTCAGTGAATCGCGTACTTGCTTTTAATTCAATTTATTTGATTATAAATATGTATCAATTAAGAATCGTTGTCTGCGAACAGATCATCTTTCCTCAAAGATGCCTAGTTTGCCTAGTAATAACCGGTTAATGGTGTAGTCATATTTCAGTGTGTTTTTTGAAAAATATGTGGTAAATTAAATCATTATAGAAGTTGTTCACAATTCGAAAATTTTCAGAAATATAGAATATGACGGGTACTTATTTGATCATTAAATCCCTTAAAAAGAGAATGGCTTTATTCTGTAGAGTAGTGTAAAATGTATTTATGTCTTGATTTCTTGTACAATATGAAACACGTATTATCAAATGACCCTAAAGTAAACATTTTCAAGGAAAATTAATATACAAATTGTTAAGTTATAAATCAGTCACTGAACCGATGTAAGTTATATTGTAGCTTTCGTGAGAACATTAATCTTATCATTTATAAAAAATCCTCAAAATATTTCTAATTCAACACAGTTGGCTAATTCTATAAAATTCACCTAAGGCATCATTAAAAACTTAAGTAAGGAAAGCGACAGAAATTGTAATAGAAAACCGAGAAGGATGAAATATGAAATTAGTGGGGGCTCTTTATAGAACAGTAAAGGAACAAGAAGGAGGAAATGTTACAGAATAGTGATTGTGAAAAGTGGTAAATGAGAGATCCACAGAGTACTGAAATGAAGAGATCACTTGCGAATTAATCAAAGACATAATGATGCAGTAGCTACAAAGAATAAAAATGTTCGTGTGTTACGCATTTGTATTGGAGTAATATGACAAGTGTGATATGACAATAGCGCAAGTTTAAAATTCCTGCCGTGATTAAGTATAATGGCGCTATGTAGAAATTCATCAAATGAATAATTGAAATATCAATGGTAGTCCAATGACGTTAATATTTTGTATATGAAGAATCATGTACAGTGATGATTGAAATGGGGAATGGGGAGAAGAAAATTGGAATCATAGTATCACGATAGTATCACGATAGTATCAATCTAATAATTCAGATATTAATTGACGTATTCATAGCTGGAGTAATGAGAGCAGAGATAGACAAAATGGTGTGTTGAGACCTAATTACGATAATTACTGCAGAGTGCAGATAGATCATAAAATGGGATTAGTCCCCCTGAACTAATGTGAAATCGGAAATACCAACCCTGAAAAATTAACTGGGGAAACAAACCAACAAATACAAGGGAAGGCCAACAACTAGAGTAACGTAAGAGGCATATGGCTCACAAACAGCATTGCTGGGAAATATGTCAAATGATCGATTGTTGTTTTTTAGTCGAAATACTGTAATATATAAATAACAAAGATAATTCTTCTCTCTCTCTTTCATTATCTCTCTCCCTCTAATTTGTGTTTAGCATGTAAGCCACTTCAATTCTAATTTAAATGTCTTATGACGCTGAAGCGCCGACGGATATTTTTTATATGGTAATCAAGTAGTTTCGTATTCCTAATTTGTCAAGCTGTAATTTATTTTCTCTTGTTTAAATAACTGCTCAAATATTGATTGCACTGCTCTTTTTCACATTCCATTTGTTATCTGACTGTTATTTTTTATCTCATTTGGTAATGTTTGTTCGTGGATAATCTTGGACGACGCTGGCAAGTATAGACTCTTTCAAATGGCATTTTTAAGTAATGAAATTATTTCGTAATGAATATACCTTTTTTCACAAACTATTATTTACAATTAAATAAAAATTACAGAACACATTGTTTAAAGTATTGGCAATTAACTGTTATTTTTACAGAAATATTTCCAATAACAAAATATAGAACAAATCAAGTTTGCGCGAAAATGATGAAACTAATGGGAATGCGAGGCACATCAAAACTTGTTAGTTCCACAAGAATAAATGTAGTTGAAAAATGGCTTGGAAAGTTGGGACTTATCTTAAAATTTTGAGCAGAAAAGATGTGTACCGAACATTAGATATGTATGGGATTCTGAAAAGTTCAACATAATCACTATATGAAAAATAAAAAAAAATAAAAGATTGTGTCATGTGGTTCATCATCTAACAAGGTCTAAAATCGAACAAAATAAAGCAGGTTTACAAACTTTGGAACAATAGAACCACTATTCACACACAAATGTTTCTAAAAATATAATTATTGTCTTTTATAGCAATTTCCGACATGTATGTTGAGTTAGACTATTTCAGAAAATTCCCGAAAAAGTAATATATCGCAAATTATTACAACTAATGAACTAGTTCTTCAGTAATATCTCTAAGAGAAGGAAAATTTCGTTATGTCCCATTTCCTCTGGTATATTTGGTATTCTTTAACTATTTCGCAAGGGTGCGTGGGATCACGCGGAAGAACTTAAAGCCACTTCAAAGTCTGCACTCTGAATATCTAAAACATTCCGTTAACTTTCGCGTGTACGCTTCACCCACACGACCACATTTCACATACAACGCTCAAACTTACCAGCACACTTAAAGTGTAGGCGCATATGCTCGCATATAATATATGCAGATATGCAGAGTTTGATAGTGTACAACTAACTTGACCTATTTTATATACATTAATAGACCGAAGAATTTTTTCATTCTTCTATCCCTTATTGTTAGCACATTTTGGTCGGCGCGGACAAGTTCCTGCGACTTCCGCCCACCTGTGCAGATAACTCCTGCACAACAGTTCCGCCATTTAAATAACAAATTAGCAATAATTTGGAAATATTGCTCGCGAAACTACCTTCACACCTTGCAACAAAGGGTGAAGTGGAAAAGGGAGTCACCACCACTAGGTGTAAATGATTTAGTACTTTTAATTGAGGAATCTCCGCCCTCTCAATGGAAATTAGGTGTAGTGGAGAAATTGTTCCCTGATCAAGCCGGGGTTGTGCGTACTGTTGAAGTACGAACTAGCCAGGGCAAATTATTGCGATCAGTACAAAAATTATGTGCACTGGCTAGATCCTCCCATGAGTAAGCCCCAAACCATGATATTTATCTCTACTCTTTCCCCCTCGGTCGACCAGATATGCTCAGCTGATTTTTTTCTTTCTCTTTGCCGCCTGGTGAACAGGCGTACCATTATTATTTTATAGGTCATACTGTGTGGGCCTGCCACTTGGCGTTTTTTAATTCCTTGTTGTACTAATCGGTGTATAATTTTTTGATTAAGCACTGCTACAAATTCTATGTGATTTTGTTACTTCTATGTTAGGATAATTGTTACGAGGTATTCAGTAATGGTTAGAGGTGATTACAATATGTACGCTAGGCAAACGCCTATGCTTTCATTAGCTGTATGCCCTCCTCACGTGTTTTATAGTAGGAATGGAGTCTCTCAAGCTAATGCAGAACTGTGGTGGACTTCTCAGTGCTTGTTGCTGAAAGAAGTGAGTGGGAGACGGACGGTACCGAACTCGAGCATCGCCATGCGCCCGGCCCGAATAAATGTTAGCACATTTTGGTCGGCGCGGACAAGTTCCTGCGACTTCCGCCCACCTGGGCACTCTTTGTGATACTCCCGCTAAATTATGGGAGTTCCATGCTACACCAGTGTGTTATGGGGGCGCCAACTCCAAAGTTCGCGCGTCCCACTTAAAAAAAATCAATCAACAATCAATCAATCAATTAATGATTGAATTAAGACATTAATTGATCATTGTTTCCCCGCGCCTCGATGCGTGTGGCGGTTCTTCCGCCGCCCGGCCAGGTTGCAACCAGCTACCCTCGGTGCTGACACCGATGACGTCACGTCGACATCACCACCGTCACTGCCGCTACCACCACCATCACGCCGTCGCCGCCCGTATCTCCCCCCGCCTACGTTCGCCCCTCCGCCGGCTAGCCGGCTGGCCGCCCCCCTGCGCCCTGCCCGGGGTCTGAACCCGGGGCGGGGCCAGTGCCCCGGCGGTTAGCGGGCGAGAAAGGCTGGTGGAGTGTGGGCCAAAGCGGAGGGAGCTATGGTGGACCTTGAGCGTGAAGCATCCACGGCGGTGAAAGGCATTTTCTTGCTATCTGCATTTGAGACCCTCTACTAGACTGCTGTGTAATTTGGAGGAGCTGGGGTGCTGTGAGAGTGGTGTGGGTTGGAAAATCCAGCCATGTGTGCCTCGTAACCTTTCAATACATTCTGCAATGTTACATTAATTTGGTTTTTCTTGCTGTGTTAGTCAGATAGCATCGCTTGGTCAGTGTGTGCCTTTCATTTTGTGTTTTCACAACATTGCAAGAGTTTTGTGATATTGTTAAAGTTTTTTTGTATTCTTTGACACTTATATCACTCTATATCTTAAGATATTCTAAGCCGGTAATTCGTTGCGAATGCGTCATTTTGACTTAATCAAGTGGTGGTCGTTGTTGTTTTGAGCTCGAGTTTTGTGGAGTATGCATCTTCTTTAATATTAGTCCTATACCTTCTGTGCATGTTATATCTTAGGAGGTAGCGATGTGACTTCCTATGGAGCAATAGATTTGGCGCCGACCCACACGACGGCTCGTGAATTTTCCAGGGTACCGCCCCAGTCAGGGCAAGCCTTAAACTCCCGACTGGTCTCCCAATTGAAATGCGTGGTAGAGTTGGATATATTGGTGAAAATGTGGAGAGATGGAGACAAGAATGGAGAGGAAAGATCGCGCGCGATCCGTGGCCCTTTTGGTGAGCAGATATTTGGGAATTTGCCTCTAACGGATCAGACAATTCACAGAAAACTACCGATAAGAACAGCCGTGACTTTGAATTGTGTGCCAGTGACTGAACCCTACCATGCTGTTTAGCTAGTGTCGAAAATTCTGCAACCGGCGGGTCTCGAACCCTAGGATCTTTCGGTCAGTAACGCTGCTAAGGCATCAGTTGTTTCGTTGGCTAACTCAGCTGGTTTTACGGTGATGGTTGAATAATGCACACGAAATGCGAAATGGTCACTTAACCGTCTAACCCCTGTTCTCGCCCCGAACGCAAATGAAGAGGGAACACAAATCACACTCAGTGAGGGCAACGACAGGTTGAGCAAAAAACGCTACCACTGGCAGAGCGCCCTCGTTAAGGGAGAGGAATGGCACCCTTTAGTTGACGGAATCCGGCTTTGGTCGACCGCAAGAAGCGAAATTCGCTCTACGCCTTCCAACGGTTTCGAGCGGCGGAGGGAAGAACACACATCGCACGAGTAGAGGGTGCGTGGAACCGACCCGGACTCCATTTTTGTTTACGCTGACGGAAGGGGTGAAGCAAACCTGTTTATCTGGCTTGTTTGAAGGGTCATACTACTAGTGAAACACATACTGAAGGAAAGCAGATACATTGGCCATCTTAATGGACAAGCTTTAGCGGCAAACGAATACTTGGGCCAATAATAACGATGGATACCTTGATGAAAATTATAGAAAGAAGACTCTTTTATGTTATTAAGATGCAAAGGCTCGAAAGATTGGAAATTAATTTAAGCTAATTTAAGCAAATATGTATTTTGTAAAATACGACGCTGCCACCACTGCCACAATCATCATTACTGCATCATCACTACAGCTACCATAACTACCGCTACTATTACTGCTACTACCTCCACTAAAACTGCAATCACTACCGCTACCATATGCCTTCACTACCGCTCCCGTATCTACTTTAACAGTCCCTACCGCTCCCGTCCCTACCTTTACCGTTACTACCACTACCATCACTACCTCTACCGTCACTTCCGCTACCGTCACTTCCGCTACCATCACTTCCGCTACCATCACTTCCGCTATCGTCACTACCGCTATCGTCACTACTACTATCGTCACTACCGCTATCGTCACTCCCGCTATCGTCACTCCCGCTATCGTCACTACCGCTATCGTCACTACCGCTATCGTCACTACCGGTACCGTCATTACCATTACCAATACTAATTATCGCCACCGTCACTACTCCTACAGTTACTACCTCTAGAGTCACTTACCAACATTACCACCATCACCACTGCCACTATCACTACCCCCAGCATTATCGTTACCATCATCATCACGACAATCATCTGCATTACTCCCACCAACAACACCACTTACGCCACTACCACCTCACCACCACTTACGCCACTACCACCTCTCCACCACTTACACCACTACCACCTCACCACCACTTACACCACTACCACCTCACCACCACTTACACCACTACCACCTCACCACCAGTTAGTCCACTACCACGTCGCCACCACTTACAACACTACCATCTCACGAACACTTTTTCCATCTCTTCCACAATGTCGCCCAAAACCCTGCCACCCTCAGCACTGCCATCCCTTTCACCACATCGTCCATCATTCACCCTCCTTCTGAAGGGCGACCTCCGCCCCCGACGCCTCATCCCATGCTCAAGATCACTCCAGCACTTCCGGCGCTCGTTTTTTGCGTCGCCGCTAGGACGCGCGTGGCGCGGCGTGGAGGGGCGTGGCGTGGTGTGGCGGGTAGGACGCCGCCCGGGTCAAAGAGTTCCTTAATTACGCGCTAATTAGGCGAGGGCTGCGCTGCTGCAATATTTATTTCGCCGTCGGGGCCACCGCCTGCTCGCCTAAGCTCTTGTACCGGTTCTCGACGCTTCTCGTCGTTCCATCAGTACGCTGTTCGCTTCAGGCCGAGTTCTTTCCTTAGCCGGCGCTTCAATTGCTCGTTTGACACTGGTAACGCTTTGCGAATCAAGGAGGATTTGTCTGATTAGAATAACCGGAATTTTAGCCAAAGTGCTTTTGATGAAGTGCGTTCTGCCGTCTTATCTTTTCATTTCTCTGGTATTCTACCCTAAAGAGACGCTACTAATTCATCATTAATGTAGCAGATTAAGATCTTTTCTGGATTTTCTCCAGCTCTATTGTGTTCTTTCGTGGCCAAGATATCACATCCAATGGTAAATGTTTTGCCCTTGAGAAAACCGTAGGGAAATAGAAAATTAGTTTTAAAAAACCTCTGAATTTATAATGAAACTGAACTCACTAAACTGTTTTTCTATTTTAGAGTTTTGAAAATGATAGTAACATTTCTTAGTGTCCAAATATCACTTATCCTGTTCTGATGCATACAATGTTATGATCATAAACCTTACAAATGTGTTTGTGAGTTTTACGTATTTTGCTAATGGTTATCTAATTACTCATGGATTTTAAAATTTAATATTTGATCAAACTAATAATAATTATAAGTTGCTATCTCTTATTTGACTCATTACTTCATCCACAAATTAATATTTGATCAAACTAATAGTAATTTTATGTAGCTATCTCTTATTTATCTCATCACCTCATCCATCAAATCAATGACGTAAATCCCTCTAACGTATTGTTCTGTTGTATTGGTATGAAGTCCATTTTTGTGTTTCATTCCACGTTTTTACTCTAAATTATCTTCTTCATATCTTTGCAGCTCAAGCCATTTATATTTCAAGTTAATCTATCAGACGTCACGAGGAAAGTATTAAGGGGAATTAAGTGAAAATTTTTGTAATGCATTTGGGGAATTTCCCATAAACATTTCAATACAGACATTCCCTTTCCACTTCCTGCTGACTTATTTTATACTACGTAAGTTTTATTTTGTCGAACATTGAAAATAATTTGAATATTCTAACATAAAATTGGAGATTTAGCAGTCGTTTAAAGGTTCTAATGAATAAATAAAGGTTTATATTAAATATATTACCTCATCAACGACCATTCCAAGTATTCCCTATAAATTTCGTATCAATGACAATTCCAGATATTCACTAGAAATGTTATGAATGTTTTTTCTACCCAACTTTAATGTTATTTCATTTCTGTAACCACTGTTAATTTTTGTGCGTTTCGAGATTTGATCAAATTTTGAAGTAGCAAAATTAAATAATACAAATCCTAAAAAAAGAAAGAATCAAAGAAAGTAATTGTATTGAATCTTGACGGACACTGAAAAATGACTTAACTCATATATCATTATTATTCAGATATCAAACGATATAATTAGAATTACATTTCTCTCAGAATCGTAATATTATTTTTAATTGCAAAATGTAAGACTACAACCCTTAGCCATATGGTATTTTAGTTGTTAGTATCAAGTACATCCCTCCCCTTTCGCCTTTATTTCGCCCTACGTCACATTTTGGTGCCTTGGGTTTTCATCCATCATGCCTTTGTCCCGTGAGTCTCTCGAAGTACTTCGAGCCCCCTTCTACATTTCCTAACGTCTTCTATTGTCCTCTTCTGACCTTTGTTGCTCATCAATGACTGCAACTGGAGTGGCGCCTCCATCGTCTTCACTGCTTTTGTCGTCATTCTGGTCATCCTACATCCCATCAATTTTATGGTTTATGCACCTCATTGCTGACTACTGGAAGGGATAGTTTGCACTCAACTTCTTGTGTCTCGCAAAACACTCCCACCAACAAAGTAGTTTAAAGGAAATTTATTGACCTACGTACATATAAAATACTAAGAATATATAACTGATTTCGAACATTATATTAGAAACCATCGACAACAAAACACTCCAAGTGTCCTACTACTGAATAAGGAATTATTTGTTCACTTACGAGAAAAATGTGCCTGGTTTTTATAATATATAATAAAAAGGTTACAGGAAAGAAATCATCGATCGTATTAATTGAAATCTCTAAATTTTAACTTCACAAGATTTTTTTAAAACTAAAGAAACTATAAAGCATTGTTGGCGCATAAAAACATTTCAATTGAATGTCATTCAGATGAGTAGTAGATGCAGCGTTGCAAAGCAGACTATAGGTCAAATATGCAACGCAAAATCTACATCGTTTGTAAAGTGGATTTGAGAAGATAATGGAAAACGTATCATGTATTTTGAGTCATAGATTGCTGCACAATATAATTGAAATATAAGAAATACTTAATTTATTATATGAAAGTGCGAGTATGTATGTTTCTATGTGCCACAAAAATCTGAGAAAGCCTCAAGAAGTTGTCCTCAAATGCCCAAACGTTTTGAGCGATCGAGAATCAAGAATAGCGCAGTTGCGTTTCATAATGTTACATCAAAATACGCTTATTTTTTAGAACAATCCCCATTGCATCTGGGCGACATTGTCGAGTGACATGTACCGAGACCATGTGGGATTGGATAGAGCGGGCGGAGTCGAGAGGAAGTGGGAGGCGGGTTATGCGGGGGGAGCAGAATGAGAGGAAGAATGAGCAGAGTGTACGGAGTGGGAGGAGCAGGACGAGTTAAAAGAGGAGTTAGAAGAGTGGGAATAGTAGGATGAGGTAGAATAGTGGGAGAAGCATGAGGAGTTAGAAGAGTGGGAGGGGCAGGAGACGGAAGAAAAGTGAAAAGAGCAGGAGGTAAAAGAAGAGTGGAAGGAATATGATGAGTAAGAAGTGTCGAAGGAGCAGTAGGATTTGGAGGAGCGAAAGAGCAGGAGTAGTTAAGAGGAGCGGAAGGAACGATGGAACGAGAGGGAGGGGTGGAAGGGGGTAGTGGAATTAGCGGATGAAGTAGACGGAGAGTGATGAACGGGAAGAACAAATAGAACCGAATGGGCTCGATGGGCGAAGAGGAAGGTGTGAGCAGGATGGCAATGTCAGGCCGGATATGTCATTCGGGGAAGACGGATAAAGCAGTTGGCCCGGACAGGTCTTCATAAAAATTAATTGTTACTATTCCACTCATAAATTTTAAACCAATAGCGTTTAAGAATACAAAAAAATGCCACAATCAGGGCAGTGTATCTCAAAAAGTTTAGCGCTTTTTCTATCCGATTTTTTTACCCCTCCACCCTACTAGCCAATCATAAACTGTGAATCGTTTGTCTCAGAAGGCGATGTAGAACGATCGCTATTTCGATGTCCAGTAAACTGCGTATGTATTATAACATAACGTCTTTGATTTTCGATATTTGGCGCATTTTGGAACTCCGTTGGACATAATTTCATTCGTGGAATAGTTTTATTAAATACCACTCGTGCTTTGAAAATTCTCGGATAAATCCCCTTCTCGCTTCGCGAGTCGGGTATTTATTGACAATTTACAAAGAACTCGTGGTATTGCTTATGATAAATAATAACCTAGTCAATGCTTGGTAATCGGCTGTGTTTCTATATAATTTTAATCATTTTGCTGATCTGTTACATATTTCATGAAAGCCTAAGCTGTGTGGTAGCATTATTTTTAAAAACAAATTTTTGCAAAAACTAATTAAATTTGATACATTTCTGCCGTGAATTTATCAATACATTTCTTTATTGAGTGTTCTATACGGTTTAATAATATATTTCACAAAATATATATTAAATTATTGTATAAAATATTCACCATGGTTGTGCATTTTTTACGTTCGTTGGAGAATAAAATATCCTTGTGTTATCCTAAACCATTCTTTTTGATGTCGGAGTTTTAAATGCTGCTATGAGGAGAGGAAAATCTCTTTAACGGCCAAAGGCAAGTAGATCTCCAACTTTTTTGAGTGGGACTAATTAGTCACAAACGCTTTGCGCTGGTTCTGTGGAAAATGACAAAGTCGTCAAATTGTGCTTTATGCTCTCTTCAACTTTGTCAGCAAACATAAGAGCGTGAATTTCTACACAAAAAGTTAATTATTTACTCTCGTGCGCTCATTGGCAATACTTCGTTTTACTGCTAGTGAATGACAGTGACTTGGAATTCTGAAAACTTTAATACATGTCACACAATCATTAAATTTTTCCTTCACTAAGAAAATGGATATGCAGTATTTGTATTATGTTCAATTTATAATCTTGAGCAAATTGAAAAGCACCATATTTTCATTTTTTTCGGTTGCATTTTTTTAGTTTGTTGCATTAGAATATGTTCTGATACCCTTATAATGTTAGAAGAAAATCAATAAATTGTAAATTGAGCAGTAATGAAGTAGTTTGTTCAGAATTATTTCTTAATTGGTCTTGCCTTACAATTAAGTTCCATTCTAGGATAAATTAGTAACAGTATTCGGTCGGGCACTAAATGCCGCAACCAGCACATGGTCTATACCAGCTTCCAACATAGATTCCGCATACGGTGTACCCACATTTTTAACACGTAAATATGTAAAGCAAAATAGGACTTCAATCTGCTCTTGAAAAGGTGCATACATGATGCACGAAACGCTGAGGCAATTCCCTGGAACACACTACACATTATTTAAATCAGCTCGCCTCCTTATTACTTTAACGTACTCATCGGCTGGTTACAACTTAATAAAACATTTGACCATAGTGCACAAGACGAACTTAATAGCATCTCTTCTTCGTCGTTATATGTCTCTTCTATCGCACCTGTTTATTTACCTAATGCATTTACCATCTGCTAGTTGCCTGCAACCGAACGAAGTGGCTCAGGATTTAGAGAGTTGATTCGGGAGGCCCGGATTCAACCCCCGTATGCGGGCCATCTTGACCAAGGTTTTCGTGATTTCCTCGGTCATCCAGACGATTGCTAGGATCGTTCTACTGAAAGCCCACGACCGAGAAACCGGCGTTGCTAGCCGAATTCGCTAACTTCGTGAAGTCAAGAAAGTTAAGCCAATTCGAGACATCGCCGTTTCATGGTTGGGTGACCGACTAGGAACCTCAGAATCTAACGGCGCCAAGGCTATTTGCTATTTACGGAACGTATAATGGCTGAATATAAATACAAAGTGACCTGCGGCAGCAAATGCGCATTTCTTCTGTCCCACCAGTTCTGTCCTACCTAAAGTATTTACAATCTGCTAGTGGCCTGCAACTGCAAATATGCTGCTATTAAGTGTGTGGAAAATGGGGTCCTGTAGGAACAAACGTTGCTTGTTCTGAAAGGGCACACGCAAATACTGAATTCTTTATTCTTCGCCGATCTATTGTAAGTAGAGACGCACTGAGTATCGTCGTAAGATCAGGTATGAAAAATTGCGAATTAAGAGAAACAAATATTTCCATTTCTCAGTCTTAACTCAAAACTGGTTCATTGTTTTTGTAACTTTCGACTTCCTCGGTATCTAAAGAAGCCATTGGAATCTTTCATCGGGCCAATAGTGCTTAATCGCCGGCGTTTCTCGTCAGTAATCGAAATTAGTAATTCACAGTTTATATTGTGATTTGCCAAAGACAGTTTGTTTATGCAAATCTAATGTTCATGTCCTCTGTATTTTTTTATTTTGTAAATACATTTTTTTGCCGTCTGATAAAAACGTTTTATATGTTGTGACGTTACAATTTTCATAATAAGGCGAGATTTATTCATATTATTTATCCGTCTGTAGGAAAAATCTTCCGCCACTCTTAATAATATGAGGTATGGGTTTCATCAATGTGAATTCTACTGCAGTACTTGCAGAGGAGGAAAAATTTGGAAGACTCGAAGCAGGAAAGTCTCCTAGTCCTGTGTCTCCCCCTCCATGACTCACAGATACCATCACCCGTCTTTTCTCCCAATCAAAGCAGTCCAGCTGTATCGCGTGTATTGCGCAGCGTAAGAGGGTACGAAGAGCTTTAGGTAGTCGTATACCACATTTTTGTGATTATCTATTATCTATTATCTTTTGACAAAAATAAAATAATACCAGATTGTAGGATAGCTAAATGGAAAACATACTAGCTTCCCATAGTGTGGTTCTAGTTTCGATCCCCTTTTGAAATAAAAGGAGAATTGTAGTTTTTCTTTAAAATCGTCCCTGTTTCTGTAGCTGTGTGACGAAGAAAAGCTCAGGCAGGCGGAGTTTGCTAGTTACAGTGAAGAGAATGCGTCATCTTCGCCACTTATCTCGGAATGAATTCGATGCGGCATTGAACTATCTAGAGCAAAACCATACATTTAAATGGCATGTAGGAATGCAGGGAAATACAAACCATATTTTATGAAAAGGAAAATGTTTGACGTGAAACCAATTGAAACAAACTTCAAATATCAAGACGGTCCATGAGATGAACACAAAAGTTCCTGTAGTGTATGGTTAGTTCAGAGTCACTTATATAGATTTGGGTCTGGACAGTCTCGTTATGTTTTCCGTGGTTTCTTCTATCAACACCAGGCGAATGCCGGAGTAGTACCCTAACAAACGGGCCACGGACCGCGCGCGATTTTTCCTTCCTTTTACTTGTCCCTATCCTCACCCATTCCTTACACTCACTTATATGCACTACACTACCACACATGTCAGGACACTAGTCAGAGCTTGTTCCGTAAGGGGCGATGCCTCGCTGGAGGGAGACACCACTTCAAGACAACCCCGAGAAGCGACATGCAGGTAGGTGAGCGATCTCGGCAGCCAGCGAGGGATGATCACCGCCACCTCCCGCGATAAAAACATGTACTACACTTACAGAACTAATTAACTTATCAGTTGATGCGCCCGCAAACACTGACCAAGCAAACATGGAAGCAAGAAGAAATCAAGTTTTGTATGAAAACAAAATTTTCGTCTAGAAACCAATAGTCTTAAACTTATTGAAATAACAAGATAAATAACAGACTCCATGAGGTGTCTAAATGGAATGATCATATAGACAGAATGGAAGAAGACAGACTGGTGAAAGTGACTAGAGATAGAAGACCGGAAGGAAGGAGAAGAATAGGACGCCCAAGAACTAGGTGGAAAGACATTTTGTGAAACAAGACAGCATGAATATAGTGCCAATTTATAAATATAACTACATAAATGTAATGTATCAGGTTTTTTAAAATTTTAATTAAGTATCCTTTGTAAAGAAACAGGCTCTAGCCTAAAATAAAAGTAAGAAGAAGATGATGAGATGTCTACAAGAGTCCACACGATGTTTTTGGACTAGTTAAAAAACATCCAAATAAAATTTGGGGCTAGGCCATCTCGTTATGTGACTGAACAAAACGCATGGAAAGGGTGCAGGTGCGTGTGTTTCAAACATTTGCATTGGCCTGCGAATTATGTCTCAAGCTCCTCTCCTGAGGGTGACCTACCTCCTCTTCCGGACCTCCTCCTCCTCCTGGTCGGGCGGGACTAGGGCCTCCTCCGCTGCACGGGGGGTCTCGTGGGGGGAGAGGTCCTGGCAGGCGGCTTTCGCCTGTTAATCTCCGGCTTCTACGATGCCCCTCTCACCTCCTCCGAGTTCGACAACTTGGCTGCAACTTCACGAGGGCGGCCTTCAGAGACGAGGAAGGTGAGTGAGCCAAGATGTGGATGAGCACGAGGGAGAAAGTGGAAACGGTCCGCCGGAAAGTGGGTGAGGCGTTCAGTGAAAACTAGTCTCTGGGAAACTATTAGGGATTTTTGCAATGCGTTAGACTCGCGACCGTTAAGATTGTTGATACTGCAAAAGGCTTGTAAATTTTGTAATTACAATGTTTAAGTTTTAAAGGTTGCGTTTGCTTACAGAATTGCGAGCAAAAGGTGATGAGGAGTAAGATGACGATGAGTGTGAGAGGAGGAGAAATGAGGAGAAGCGAGTATGAGATAGATATCTAATGTTTGCATCCTCTGTAGTAATAAAATATAGATTGATTATTTTGTGTTTCTGGGCGCGTCAATTGTTGTGGTCATCTGTCCCGTAAGTGTAATGTTTTATCCCGCAAGATTGTGATCCTTCCTTGCTTGTTAGTGAAATCTGACGCCGACCAATATGTCACCTTGCAGAGTTTTCAT
The DNA here is from genome assembly GCA_031308135.1 of Acheta domesticus. NCBI lineage: Eukaryota > Metazoa > Arthropoda > Insecta > Orthoptera > Gryllidae > Acheta > Acheta domesticus. Next base: position 80,699,900 of record JAHLJT010008756.1, on the reverse strand, counting down.
TCGGAGTACACGCCGGGTTGCAGAGTAGGTTTGCAGGTTTCTCAAGCAGGCATATCCTACCAGTGCGGCACCGCCTCAGCCGGGAAAACCAAGAAGTGAGGATAGGAGAAGGAAAAGGAAAGAAAATTACCGCGCTATCCGTGGACTGTTTGTTAGGACACTGCTCCGGTATTCCCCTAGTGTTCGTCGGAGAAACCTCGCAAAAACACCGTTCAGAGTAGTTAGCCGATAGATTTGTCCTCCAGACAGCGGCTGATTTCAACCTCGCTATCCCGAATCCTAGGACCTCCCGGTCAGTGGCTCTGCAGTGACATCAGTTGATGCCTTGAGCAACGTACGCCGGTCCATAATAAAAGAGGTTTGATTAGGGAGAGACGGAAGGGTAGCGGGGATGAGGATAAGCGCAAGTGAGGAAATGAGAGCAGCGGTGAATTATTCATGGTAAAAGTAACCATATATAATCTATTAGTGGTTCTTTTTGCATTGCAATTCATTTCTGAATGTTATAAAATGTTTAGTTAGCAATCTTTTTACGATTTTTTAACGTGCGTCTCTTCAAGTTCTCTTTGTATCGTTTAAAAAGAGGGAAAGTTTAGAGCGAGTGCGAATCGAGGAATTTCAAACGAAAAGATTTAGGGAATCTCATTGTCGGAGTACTCTATGCAAAACTGAAAGTAGTTTCGTAAGAAGCCAAGGTAGGGGTTTAAGGGCGTGGAACACATAGGACAAGGATAAGTAAGAATATGAAAAAAGTAAAAAGAGAGAGGAGGTGATAATTAGTATGAGTATGATCTTCATTCTCAGACTTTAAGCGATAAGAATCATCTTGGAGAGTAGCAAATATTGGAGGTGGTAAAGTTTTGAAAACCTTCTAATTGGAACTTCTAGAAGTCTTCAAACTCGAAAAGTCGCAAAAGTAAATAAAAGTTTAGGGATTACAAAAACATACGGGAGTAGATATGTAATAATGAGCGACGATGCAATATAATGAAAGAGTTGTATATATTTTATTCATTTATTTAGAGTTGTGTGTATTTAGAGTTGTTGTTGTATTTAGAGAAAAAGTGTAGTGTTTTAATAGCACAAACTTTCTTGCATTATTACCAACAATGACGTTACATTCCTTATAATAGACCATTCGGCCATTGCATAAAAACTCTCAACCAAATAGAGCGCCAAAAGTTAGAAAGAACTACATGCTTTTCAATTTTTGAAATTTGAAAAGATTAAATGCTATACTTTCTGTCATTTCATTGACTGTATTGAGCTCTATACTCACAATAGTTTTTTTTAAGAAAAAAACATAAAAAAAGTTTCTCAGACAAAGACAGTCTAGAAATCAGTTATTCTAGATGGCCTCACTCAAAACTTCATTTGATCGTGAGCGCTACGAGTGTTAAACTTTCGAGGTGCAAGTTTTGTCGCTCTTACTCCAGGGAATTCTCTGAATTTGCGGTATTATAAAGAATTCGTAATGTTGCCGTGATACTTTTATGCTGTAACTTAAAAATACTCAAAAAATAATTAATATTTTCAAAAAAGTGGTTATAATGATTTAATATTCTGAAATAGATTTCCCTAAGAAAGAAACCTCCAGTTTGAAAATTGAAGGTTCTAGAAAAAAGTTAGAGAAAATGGAACTTTTTCACTCTTCAAGATGCTAGATGTTATAATGAAATTAGATCTATTGGTATATTGTTGGAGAGAGAAAGAAGGAGTTCAGACAGAAGTGAACAAGGAGGAGATGAAAGAAAGAGAAAAAGAGAGAGTGAAAGTTAGCAATTTTAATTCTCCACTCTCAGAGAAATATTCTGGTCGTCCAGTCGATGGTTGTGTTGAAACTGTTGCAAACAGCTACCTAAAAGCTGTATGAAGAAGAAAGAAAAAAAGAGAAGGCCGAAGAAGAAGAAGACGAGGGAAATTAGTAGAAATTTTAGAATATATTAAATGCAATAAAACGATAATATTTAATATTTATAATACAATATTAAATTATTCATTACAGAAAAATAACACTTAGAGAAAAAGAAGAGAGATGGTTTTGTTGGAACTGATGAAAACCCCTACTTTAAAGCTGGATGAAGGAGAAAAGGCAAAGGAAGGTGAAGAAGAAGAAGAAGAGAGAAACAGAAATAAATTTCAGAATATATTAACTATATTAAAACATTTAATCCATCATATAAAAAAACATATTCTAAGAAAGAGAAAAAATCGAATGATTCAAATATTTTCGAAAGCCAAAACCTAGCAGAGGGTGGTGATCAAACATCCCGCAGCCACGAGCATACACACATCTTCCAGCCCAGAGCAGCGGCTGGCGCTGGCGGTGTATCGGAATCGCATTCCGGGGGCTGCGCGCGCGCCTGCTCGTCCCGCGCCTCTCGTGTGCGCCCCGCGCGCGTGCGAGCACCGGAAGACGATCGAGCCGCGCGCATTGGTATTCGCCGCGCTCCGCTGCACTCCGCCACGTTCCAGAAACAAGATGCGCTTGCGGAGGCCCCACAACAGAGCTACCGGCTGCGGTTACTCAGCGACAACACCGTTACATCTGCAGCATCGTTGACTATGAGCTACTAGATTTCTCGTTCCGACGTGACTGGTTTTTGGTCCTAGCCTCGTAAGCGTATCGTACGCGGGTGAGTCGTAACTCGTAACTCGTAAGCGGGTGAGTCGAATTCGATCCAGATAGATAGGTGCGTGGTAGGATGCATGTTTCTGGCCTCAATAATTTCTAAGTTTGATAGAAAGAAAAAAACACGTCACTTTTCAACTTTATCATCCTTTACTCCACGTTTCACATCTGTATACTATCATGTCTATGCCTTTGAAAAAATATTCCGAAAATAATCCAACTCTAGTACCTCTCTCCACAAAACTGAATGAAATGTCGCTGTAAACTTACATCATTGAACAATTAAAGATAAGACCATAAACTTCTCAGAATATTTCTCATTGATGATGATGTCTTGGTGAGACCGGAAACTTACTGAACCACCTACGTAGGTGGAATACAGCCGTTGTCTGGAGAAGAATACTAGAAGCAGGTTGTGCTGATTTAGTTATCCGTGATTTCCCCGGTAAATAGCAAGCAAATGCCAAAGTACTGCATTAACAAACGGGGCCCAGAGAGCGTGATTTCTCATCCTTGCACCCTTCTCTCCCTTTGCCAGCACTTTTCACTTCCATGCACTACAGGTCTCTCGGTAGTGTACTGCTGCTGAGTGGAAAAGTGACCTGCCGGGGGCCTAAATCGTCTCTCGGATAGGGCGGTGGCCCGTTGGGGGAGATACCGGGTGGTTACAACTCCCGAGTTATAACATGCACTATACATAGGGGCTAACGATCAACGCTTGGAGCCAATTCTCACTCTCTGAAGCAGCAGAAGGCGATCGAGATTCGCTTCGCTTCGCCACGATCCAGAAACAAGTGCGCTTGCAGCGGTGGTCCAGCCCAAAACAGACGTACAGACTCCAATAGCTTAGCGGCAACACCGTTACATCTGTAGCATCATTCGCGACATCCTAGTGTTCTAGTACCGGATTTTCGATACAAGGTACTCGTAAGTTGCTGAGTCGAGTTCAACCACTGTTTGGAGGAGAATTCTAGAAATCGAACGTTAGTTTTCCGTGGTTTCTCCAATCATTACCAGGCGAATCCCTCAGCAGTACCCTAACAAATGGGCTACTGACCGTGCGCGATCTTTCCTTCTTCCTTGCCCTATCGTCTCCCCTTAATTACGTAAACTGACTCTTACGTGCACTACACTATCAGGAATGTTTGGGGTCCAGTCGGAAGTTTAAAGCTTCACTAGGTTGAGGCAGCGCCTCGCTAAGGGAGATACATCCTCGGGGTAAAACATCGTAAACCTTGCATGTAGCTCTGCCCTGGCTCTCATGTTCCAGCAAAACACTAACAACAACAACAACAACAACAACAACAACAACAACAACAATCTCTACCACCACCACCACCACCACCACCACCGGGGTGTAACACGTACTACACTTACGGGACTAACGATTTAACTAGCTAACGAGCCAGGTGTCAGTATAAATCCTCTTTTACTCATGGGAGCAGAAGAAGGCAATCGAGCTGCGCATTGGTATTCGCCTCGCTCCGCTGCACCCCGCCACGTTCCAGAAACAAGATGCGCTTGCGGTGGCCCGTTCTCCCGACGGACGGTGGGAGGGATTCCGAGGACGAGTTGGAAAAAAGTGCCGTGATCGATGGACGTGTATGATGCGTAAACACCTTTCTCTATGATTACTGCTGAATGTGCACATTTCTGCACATTCGGACGCAGTAATGATGCCCATTCCACAAGCCGCGCGAGAATATTATTATCGCTCGGCTGTCGACCAATTACTTTCGTATTAGTTCATTAAACACGAGAGAGGGTTTTTGCAGTAGCCTACAGAGACGCTGGGTGCTCTGCCGCGGCAGGTCGCAACTGTTGTGAGACAGGTGAACCACGAACGCCGTTCTGTATGGTTAAGTCGCCTATTTAGTATTTTTAAAATTCTAATTTCAAAGCCGTGCTCTTCTTTCGTCACACAGCTGTAGAAACTAAGACGATTATATTCGAAAGCTGCAGCTCCATTTCTGCCCTGACCGGGAATCGCATCCGGGATTGCACCACGGAGAGCTAGTACGCTGTCCATGTGACATTAAAGAGGCACGATGAACCTGAATAATACTTAATTTTGTGGATAGTAAATTTTCAAACATAGGGAAGCATTCTAGATGAATCACTTGAGTAGTTAATTTGTGTATTTCCTTCGATACATAAACCATTCTTTTAAAAATAGTACCTACTAATCTTATACCAATCATGATGTATTTTATTTTTCTTGTTATATATTACTTCAAATTTAATTTATACTGTTTTCTGTTGTTTTTTACGATTAATTTTCAAATCGTAAATTTAATGTAAAATCTTTACAAAAACCCTTCATTTGAAAATTCAAAAATTCAGATAATTTCATGTTTTGATTTCACAAATCAATCTGCGATGAACTCCTACAATTTTATCTTTCAAACAACAAAAGTAACTGCGAATCAGTAGCGCAAAATCTGCTAGTTTTGGGCATTTTTGTCGATTTTGGATCACCTCCAAAACTAATGTGAAACAAACGCAATGTTTCGACTCTCCGAAGCAAATTTTACCGCATTTAACATTTTTCGCTGGTAATACTTCCATGTTGTATCGTACCTCTTGAACAGAAACCTTTCCTGCATCATTTTCAGAGGAACACGTTAGAGGATTTTTAAACGATACGAACATAGGAGACAACTTGGAAATGGGGTTCAGTGCTTTACAAAGAGGAATGCTTGGAGGGCTCGTGAACTGTAAGCCTTTCTCAAAGAAGTATTCCTTTTATTTCACAGCACCACAAAAATCATGCATCCTTTTGAGCACAAAGGGTCTGATGCCAAACAACTGCGCCTAGCACAGCTGTTGTACTGTTGACGTCAAGAGGCAAAGAATATTTCTTTTGATGTACAGTTAATGATTTTTATTGCAATATGAACAATACATACCTCAAAGTTTCTTATTATTAGAACGTAGCTCTTGATCTGTAAAATTGCATCAATTTATTAGATTCATCTCATTATTATTCAAATGTATAATGTGTATACATTTAATCCAAATTTTAATATGTATAACTTTTTGTTATACATATTAACTTCCTTGGTACCTATTAATCTACTTGAGAATTAAGAATGAAGAATACAAAATATCCGGGGCTTAATTTAATATTTCTAGTTAGGTTTTCCTCGAGAAATTTGTTTTGAAAAAAACAATGTCACTTAGAAGCAGTGCCTTCTGATAGCTTTGGTTACCAATGTGCCTACAACCATAATGTGACAGAAATACGGAAAAAAGCTTTAAATGATAGAAATTTTTTAATTCAGCGTACAATTTCGTATGAAGATCAACCAATAAAGTTCTTGTGCCGTATAAAATGTGTAATTTTATAGATCAACGTTATTTATAAAGGCTTAAAAATACAAAACCTCTTTTAACATGTGTATTCGTGTGATTTTCTGTGAACTCGTGTGGATACGATCCTTATCGGCCCTTCTCAGCGTGTCACATGAAGATATAAAATCAGTGCCAGTGACGTTATCAACTTACTCCAAATTATGTCGTATTTGCAATTTGTAAATTTGACGAAACCATTCGAAAATGTTCCAGTCGTTTTACAACTGATACGGGTTTCTCTAACAAACTTTTCATTACAGCCTTCTTTACTTTTGGTTCGATTAATGTTTGATATATTAGTAATGCGCAAAATAAGAAAATAACTTAATATCATCATTTCAACTGGGAACATATTATACTAGTAACTACTGTAATGCGAGTATTCAATTAGGCGGTAATGTTCTGTCTAAATACATAATGTTCTTGGGAGATAGACTTGGAAGAAGAAAATCTCGCAAGTCGACGTGTCGTAAGATCTCTGGATGAAATCGCAAGATCTCTGAATGTAACTGGGCAGGAACTCCGCTCCCTGGAGTTAACTAGCCCCATGTACTGACGGAGCTAAAGATTTATTCTCCGATTTAAATCAGTGTCCCTTCAAGGTCACGAGCTAGAAGGAGGGGGACATTGCCACCGAATCAGGAGTTTCGTTACAACTTACATTGAAATTTGACGACTAACATTGAAATTTCCGATTGGATGACAGTGTTTCCCGTTCCCCGTCCTTGAAGCAACACTTCTCACTACAGTCGCCTCTGGCCGGGAGGTCCTACATTCGAGTCCCGACGGTGATTTTCAACAATAGCGAGGACGGTAGTTTTCCGTGTTTTTTTTTTCAGCAGCAGGCGAATGTACCCTACCAAACGGGCCACAGACGATGAGCGATCTTACCTTCCTCCTTATTGTCCTATCGTCATCCCTCACATACACACTTACACAAACAATTCACTACACACATTCCGGGGGACCGGACGGGAACTTACAGCTTGTCCCGATTAGGACGATACCCCGCTGGTGGGAGATACCTGGTTGGGGAAAACCCCATTAGCCGACGGGCAGGTCGGCGCCGGATCTGGCCATCCAGCAGATCACAACCACCTCCCGAGGGAAAACATGCACTTCACTTACGGGACTAACGGTGTTAGTAGGTGATGCGCCCGGAATCACTAATCAATCAGCTGAAGGGTCTCTAGTTTAAATCGTAGTCTGACACGCAAAACACCGTGCTAGATACTTGGATTGATATGAAATTTTACCAGCTTTTTCAGCACCTTTCAAAACCTCTCCACACAAATTTAAATGTTCTATGAAGCATTGCAAGTAGTTTTTGCTACAGTTAGTATTGAGACGTTTCATGACCTTACCGCCTGTGGAAGGGCCGAAATCGTTGGTCTCCGCTGGTTCTGCGGCCGTTACTCACACACCGCGCTGCCACTATCGGCGGCGAGCAGCGATTTCTTCTCTTCCTCAGGCGGTAAGGTCATGAAAGGTCTCAATACTAACTGCAGCAAAATCACTATTTGCAATGCACGTAAAAATTTGTATGGAGAAGTTTTGAAAGGTGATGAGCAAGCTGGTAAAATTGCATGTCAATCCGCTTATCCAGCACGGAGAGTGTTGCGTGTAAGTAGATGACTCGCCATTTCACTCAGTCTGCGAAGATCGCGCGCTGGACAAGGCGTCGCGCGTCGTCAGAAGAGTCCGGCAGCGCGTCGCTGCGCGCCCAGGGAGGTCAATAGGTCAGGAGTTCGTAAGGTCATTCCGGAGAGCCGCGCGCGACGCCGCGCGGCGCGACGGTTCGTTTGCAGTGCGCGGTGCGCTTCACTTTTCACTTTTGCGATTCTGCCGCTCGCCTTGCGCTGCCGCGCCGCGCCGCGTCGCGTCATGGGGCGCGGCGCGCTGCCCGCAGGAGGTCAAAGACAGACGCTGATCTCCCCAGTTTTCGAGTTTGTGTTCCGCGTTGAAGCAAGCCCGGCTTCGGAGTCCGGGCCGCCACTTAAAATGGAGCGCTATTTAAAAAAAGGTCTCTTACGAATATTGAGTTGCTGACTTGATGTGTTTCCTTCGAATCTTTTCTGAACCGCTGTAGTTACTGAGATGCGGTTTTCAGGAAATCGTAAGCAAGGGGCACATGCGAGTAAGATAAAGTATAATTTTTCTTACTTGTTATCTACAGTATTTCGTATTTATTAAAAATAGCGTTTGAGTAATAAACACGTTCACATTTCAATGTAGAGCATTTATTTTACACATAACTTAGGTGCCCCAAAAATCACATCAAGAGCCTTTGTACATAGTCACCATTAAATTAATGTATTTGTTTTAATGATACAAACAAATACAACATCACAGTACAAGCAAAACATACAATCAATTAATATGCAACAAATTCTACTATAAATATATTTCAAAGAGATTTGACACAACTTTGATGTTTTAAATGGAACTCTATAGATTTCTTTATTAATACATGATAACAAACGTAAACAGGCGTGTTCAAACACACGCTCTGTGTTACGTAAATGTATTTTAGAATAACATTGGTTTTTACGACCTCGCCGACTATTCTGCCACTACGGCGAGGAAACGCGCTGTAAAAACCATTCTGTTCGGTTGCGTTGCCCTTGCGTGGTGGAAAAGATTGAAAATGTCAAGTCCGGAGCGGGTAAACCACGAAAACGCGTAACGAGCTCTACGAGACTATTCCTTTGAATCTTCCAGACAATGTTCAGACGTGTATTTGAAGATAAAAAGTGGATTGTATGAGATAATTGAAATACGCAATCCACGCGTCTGAAGCCCTATGCATCTTGATTGAAGACATGTTCTAATGATCATTGGATTTGGATGAGATGCATGGCAAGTTGGAAGACAAAAGCATTCCTAATACATTCTGGAATTTCCGAAAAATATTTGCCTGAGACGATCACAATTATCATCGTCGACCGCCTGAAGAAAAAAGACATTCACGTAGACGCAGAACAAATAAATATTTATGTTGAAATTATGTTAAACCATGTGTTCAACCACGGTGACATCATTAGGTTCAGTAGTACTGACGTAACCTTTCAGGGATTGTCGACAAGCCACTGAGGTCGATAAGACAGATGCGCTTTTGAGCATAGCTATATTATGCGTAGACGGTTTAATTGCACATGCAAAGTCTCTTCTTATGTTTTTCTCGCGCTTTAGCACTCGCCGTGGGCACACATATGTCACGTGAACGCTATATGAAGCCTTCGCTGGTTCTCTGCAGGCTCTTGATGTCATTGACCCGGTAATAATTATTTCCACGAAGGACGGCGCTGGATGCAAATTGGATATGCGAAACGCCGCCTGCCGCCGCCGGGGCCTGACATCGTCATCACACCTCCCGGTCATTGTGAAAAGAGACCGAGAAAGGGCCGGCCGATGATTGAACAACTGGCGCCAGGCCTGTCCTCAATCCGATCAAAAATTTAAAGACAAAATGACCCAATTTTAGATAAAATTAGGAAATTTTCCTACGTGTTTCAAAAAGTACCCCCATACACTAAAATGTTTATTTTTAAGTCAAAGGGAATTATGTTGGGGTGGATCGATCAGGAAATTTCCATGAGGGAATAAAATAATTTTTCTATGAAATCTCTTCTTTTTATACTCATCAAACCGACTTACGTACGGTTTCTTCCTTTGGACGCCGATTTGCAGTAGATATGATAGGTTATTCTTGATGATTAATGAGCGATTTTGGAATATTTTCATTATAATTGAAGTGTTATTGCAAGTCTGCATATGAGGTTGTTTTTTTATTTATTATTTAAGTCGCATCGACAACTGAGGTCATTAGCGACTACTTTAAGTACAACTATACAATATTAACATGGCAACTTTACAACAGATATGAAAATTTACAGATATTACAGTACATGAATATGTAGAGACAGACTTTACATGTACATATAAGGTTATTACCTATTGAGAGGGTGTATATAACCAATCATTATGTTTGGCGGTGTGAAAGATAGTTGATGTTTTTTTTTAAATAATTCGGCAATTTTGTCTAATATGCATGTGCATCACAGCCGAATCAAAAAATCTTACAGTGTGTGAGCCAAGTCTCCAGACGTGTATTTTTATCACGAAACTCGAAACATTCTAATGTATGATAAAAGAATCAGCATTATTTAAAAATAAAAATATTTTATATGATATTAATATGATTAAATTGTTGCAGAAATGGAATTGTTTATTTTCCTCCCAAGCCGTACACTCCGCCCACGCCTTACTCTCCCCCCACGCCTTACTATCCCCCCACGCCTTACTCTCCCCCACGCCTTACTCTCCCCCACGCCTTACTCTCCGCCCACGTCCTTTCCACCTCCGCCGTACTGTCCACCCACGCTTTATTCCCCGCCCTCAACTTACTCTCCGACCACGCCATACTCTCCGCGCACGCCACAATCTCCAGCTACGCCGCTCTCTCCACATACGCCTTACTCTCCGCCCACGTCTTACACTCCGTCCACGCCTTACTCTCCACCCAAGCCTTCCTCTCCGCCCATCCCTTACTCACCCCCACGCCGTTCTCTCCGTTCATGCCGCAGTCTCCGCCTTTTACTGTTCTCTCCACTCTTCGCGAACTCTCTGTCCACACCATCCCTGTTCTCTTCACCTCGACTGCCGCGCCAGGGGCCCTTGCCCCTCGGCGCCCTCTATGCCGCCGCGTCTGACTGTGACGCCAGCGCTTCCGCGACCGTCTCGCGCGCCCACGCGGCGGCGCGCCGTCGATGCTAATGTGGACCACGGCGGCGGCGTCACAATCGATAGCGCAGAGCGCGGCCGAAGAGCAGACGCCCCCGCGGGGCCCACTCGGCACAGATGGGAGGCGAAAAATGAATTGTTCTGGGCAGTGAAGGATAATTCATCCAGGAATTCACTTTAAAATTTCATAAAGGAAGTGCTTCTTGCTTTGTCCTCGTCGCGTTTGTGTTCTTCTGTTTCTTCTTCGTTGGCTTTGTCGCCTTTACCGTCCTCGTCGCGTTTGACGACTTAGGCGTCTTTGTTCCCGTCATCGTTTTCAACTTCGTCGCTTTTCAGTTCATCCTCTTCATTTTCTATAAGCCATAGGCTATGCTAAAAATAATATTAAATAGTAATGTTACAAACACTATTATTGCAGCTCAGATGCTCGTAAACTTAACTAATTCAGCCCTCTTTTCTATCAAATGTGCCATTGACTTTACAGGTGTAAAGGAGTCATTCCATAATCCCCAGTGTGATCGTTCTTCAATTTCCGTACTTTTTCGTATCTTGCCTCAGTTTTTCTCAGCCAACTTTCTCTTCTGTCTTATTTGTCTCCCTTGTCATCTTCTAATTCGCTTCCCTCCGCAGCCTCCGTGCCCTCATTTCCGGATGCCAACGCGTCGATTCCTTCATTGATCCCTTGTCATCACCCACCCCCACGCCACTCGAACTCCCTTCGCGGCCGCCGCGCCTACGCCTTTAAGCCGCGTTTTATTCAGGGGAATCCCCGCGGAGTTTGGCTCAGCTTCCAGCGCGGGGCGGCTTGCGCCAGTTCCGACAACAGCGCGCGAACTGGCTAAGTACACCCCCTCATAATCCTCATTACTCTGCAGGAGTTCGAAGCAACCTCTCTGACGCCCCCTCGTGAGATATCGACTCGTCTTCTGCGCACCCCGCCTCAGTCCTTGCCCCCCACTCCCACGTTTTCACTTCCGCCTTGGCCTTCTCTCCATTCGAATATCCACCCCCTCCTGCTGCCTCATTCAACCCCCAACATTGCCCTATGCCCGTTACGCATCCATCCACTCCCCCCATCATCACACTGTGACTCTGATAGGGAGGTTCTTGGGTTTGAGTTCGTACGGAGGCGCATTTTCCCTTTGTCCACACATACAGCTTTTCGTTGATAAGTGATTCCAGGCGCGTCAACTGCTAAAGTCGTGAGTCCCGTAAATGTAATGCCCGATTTTTCAATGAGGTGGCGGCGATCGTCCTTCGCTGGATGGTGAGAACAGGCGCCGACCTACCGTCGGCTAGCGGGGTTTCCCCAACCAGGAATCTCCCACTTTCGGGGCACCACCTAAGCCGGGACAAGCTCTAAGCTTCCGACTGGTCTTCTGACTTGTGTGATTGTTTAGTGCGTATTTATGTGTGCATAAGTGGTGTGGAGAGGGCAAGGAAGATGTACGAAAGGTCTCGTGCGGCCCGTGGCTCGTTTGTTAGGGCACTGCCCCCGCATTCGCCAGGTGTTGATAAAAGAAACTTTGGAAAACTACCGATCAGAGCAGCTGTCCGCTAGAATGGGACGGCGCCCGGCTGGTGTAGAAATTAGGAGAGACGAAACCCCATACGCGGCGATGTATGTCGGTGTCAAATTTCACGTTCCAATAGAAAAGGAAAACAGCCCCTTCCATTGATTTAGAAACGGAACTAATACCCTGAGTAGTTGACATAATATAAAAAAATAATCATTTCTGTCGCCACCAATTCCCACCGACCTAGCCCTGGTCTACCATTGAACACCACCCTTTCCCCACACCTCATTTCCGCCGCAACAGATAACGACATTTTCTCACCACCCCATCCCCACTGCTTCCCCTCTCCCCGTCGCCGCACCGCCGTTACTACCGCCATGCCTGTGTTATAGCCACTCGCACCCACCATCGTCATTTCCCCCGTTTCCACCCCAGTCACCACCACAGCTGCGCATTCACTCCTTACCGCCACCGCCGTTCCTTTGCTTCTCCCCCGTCTCCGCCCCCGCCCCCCGTCGCCCTTCGAGCTTCATCTTTTCTCCGCGCTAGTAACTGCCTGTCGCCCTTCGCGCGTCTTCATAATGCTGTAGATTTGATTGATTACTGCATTAGTGGGAAGGAAGATGGGCCTTGTAATTAAGAAGGGTTGAGTCTCTCGGCGGAGACCTTGATGTTTCCGGAGTGCTGGGTGTTGTGAAACCTCCCTGAAGAGCGAGTTGCTTCCGGAAACAACTACCCGGATAGTAGTTTTTTAGTGAGATCCAAATCGTTTCATTTATGAGTATTATTGTAAACATTTTTTTTTCGTTTTGGTCTAAATACGTTAAATGTTTTTTTGTACACCGGTATTATAAATTACCTTTTCTATTGCAAGAAATTGTTCATAAAATGGCATCTTATGGCAGCTTTTATGACGTATCTGCCGTATATGACACGAATAATTGCGCACCACACATTAAGCCAATCGCAGCGAGTGAATTTTGTGTATGCGTGTAATTCGACAAACCGACTACAGGTTTTTTGAACGGATCTCAAATACCTGTGACGTTGTAATAAAGTTGTTCCAAAAATTAACCTTGACTCTTTTAAGTTTATAATGCTCTTTTACAAAACATAATGTAGCTAATATGGAAACAGGTGACAGGTGCCCAAGCTAAAGTTTTCCAGGCACTGCAAAAAGCACGATTAAAAGGGTTTCGTTTTTGACCGAAAAACGCAAATAATTTGTTGTATTGTAGGAACAGACTGTCTGACATTGAACGTTTTATATTTAAGTGTTTCATAATTAAACAGCAACTTTTGATATTATTGGTGTATAAAGCGTCTTTATAATGTTCTGAGCCTTCCTAATTGTTGCACTGTGTAATATGGAGTATGCTATAGCAGTATTCGTAATGATAATTTGTTAAAGTATTTATCTTATAGACGTTAATATTAAAACATTTTGTCCGAGAACTGTACTTGTTTCATATGAAATTTGAGACTGACAACAATATGGTTTTGTTTTAATTTATTATGGAAAACTGTGAACTTGGCAAGGTATAGTGTCTACTTAGAGAACGAAACAGTCACGATGCGAAGTTCCAATGCAAATTTATCCATTTTGTTTCGTCTGTCCGTTTCCCTTAATGGCCTTTCCTTTTAGAGAAAGAACTTGGCGAGTAATTTCTGGACTGGATTTTAGGATATTGCGAGAAAGGTTTCTTTATTTATTCGTTCTACCCAAAGTATTGGGACCGCTCGAGAGGCAGTCGAAAAGCCAAGCCGTCAAATTACATTTGCTGCGTCTCTGAGTCCTATGCAAATGAAAAGAATGTACTAGTTTTGAACACAATAAAAATTTTATTTTTCAGGAGTAGATAAAGATTATTATATTACACTTCAAAAGATTTTTGCAGATTTGTGTTCTTTTTTGTGAATAAATTTAAGGGAAAATTATTTCTTATACACAATTTAATGCATTATATTTTCTTTTATTTCTAAAGACTCAATTTCACTTAAAAACCAATTATACAAACGTAATAAAGAAACAGAAGAAGTATATTATTAAATCGAAAACATGATACAGTACATTTCAATTTTATTTTGTGTGAGTAAAGTTAATTATAATTAACGTGACCTGTAACTCTAGAGTTATTTGGAAATATTCTAAACGAATTATACGTTCAATTTAGTTTTAACTATTCTAATATTGGTTAAACTTTTTCGTTTGTGTGTGTATCACATACTTTTATTAACTAGTGGTGCTACAACAGCACATACTTTTCCGCGTTATTGGATACAGCTACGTAGTACTAAAATATTGCACTTTATGCGCTACTAATATCTCAACTATTATTTGAAACGTCCAATTCAACCAAGAAGCGAACAACTCACTGTTTCCATCGCAGTGTTGTCAGAACTATGTGAATTCTACAACTTCACAAAAATAGAATACAAACTTTTTGTAAACCTGTATTGGAAAAAGAAAACCGATACCTTGGACAATATGAACCGATACCTTGGACAAAATGAATTCCATAGGGCCATGATTAGAGAATAGTATTCTAAAACCCTGCAAAAAAACCTCTACTCACTACAAATGGTACAGCATTTGGTGCGAAAACTAAATATTTTCATGCAAATATCAACATAAATTAGACAATTATAACTCCTTTTCATACAGCTCCATCAGGTCACAAAAATGACATGTAATTCACAGATATTCGCGGACACAAAATGAATTCAATGGTTGCAGACCTCGCATGGTCGCAATTCTGAGAGGTACTAATTTCTTTACTTTTTCTTTCAAATATTTCAAAATAAACAATTTCTAAAATATTAATGTGTAAATGTATAAAAAAGGTCGAATGTAAGAAACGAACAAATAAATAATTACAAAATTGCAAATTCTAATTTACGACGCATCCAGCTGTCCGAAGCGAAGTAAATTTACAGCGGGCTATTATGTGTGTCACAAAATTATAGGAAAAATACTCGTAATTTGAAAAAAAATAAGAATGACCTTATGTGAAGATGTAGTTTTGATAAATACGTTTAATTGAGAAAAAATTGTATTTTTAAAGTTGTAGTTGTAAGAAAACGAAGCGCAGTCAATTCCAAGCGGCTTATTATGTTTATCAGGAAATTATAGAAAAAACTACTCATATTTTCAAGAAATTCAACATGACCTTTGAAGATCTGTTTTTGATGAGCATATTTCATTAAGAAAAACAATCGTGTCTTCACAATTGTAGATGTAGAAGTACGCCAATTTTTTTAAACTTTTTTAATCTTTTGCAAAATCAGGCATTTCAACGAACATGAAACCTGCACCATTTTGTTAAGCTTTATTTATACTATCTCAGGTCCCAATTTAACCAAAAAAACGTTGCGCAGTTTTTAAGAAAAAAAATGGTTTAAAGAAAATAAAAAAAATTGTTTATTTTTGACACAATTTTTCGAAAAAAATACTAATGTTTTTGAAAAATTAAACATGACCTTATTTGAAGGCCTATATTTTATGAACGCATTTCATTAAGAAAAAATGTATCTTCATAAGTGTAGTTGTGGGAGCAGAGTTTTTAACGAACATGAGACCTACACCATAATATTAAATGGCCTTCAGACTATACAACAACAACAACATTTAGTCAAAATTGTTGGCGCCATTTTTTTGAAAATTTTGAAAATGTCCCAGAGGCGTCATGTAAAGTACCTTCCAAAATTAAAATATTGGTTTCAAATTCAAGGGACCGCGAGATCATTCAGATCGATCGGAGAATATCAATTTTGGAGAAAATCGGCTGTACGGTTTAGTTGCTAGCGTTGTTCAAAGACGGACGGACGAACAGACGTTTTGCTTTCAATTGGTTTTTGGTATCAAGGACTCACAAAATAGGGTTTCTGGCTGCACCACGTGTTATGAGATTTTTTTCTTAATTTAGCAACTGGATTTATCCACTTTTTCGTTACCAGGGCCCTGTAATAAGATTTTTTCTGCCAAAAATCCACCGTTTTCTCGCGCAGAATTGCATAGCTTCCCCTTATACTGTACGTACGTACGTATAGTATAGGGGAAAGTATTGGATTTCACAATACATAATGTATTAAATTAATATCTTACGTTTTAAAGCACATTATTTTTCGAATAATTAAGATATAGATAAACTAGTCATATTTAGTCACCATTAACAAATACAGTTTTTGGTATACTTATAAAATGATAAAAAATGGTCTGTAGTACCGCAGACATTTCAGTGAACATTTTCAGTGAAATATATTTTACTCTAAGCACTGATACACGCCGAAGGGTACCGTAAGTAAATCGTGAAAAAGAGCCCTTCGTCAAATTCCTCCATCTTTCCCCACTCTACAAGGCCTCCACATCCCCTTTTCGACGGTGGCCCTTACCAGGATCCCATCGGGCGAAGCACAGGTTGTGTCCACCGTGGCCCAGTTGCGTTGGCAGATGCTCTGGGCCAGCGAGAGACTTGGCTGGATTGGAACCGATGACCGCAGTACAAGAGCACTCGCAAACAGGAGCAGTTGACGACACTTGGAATAGAAGTAGCCAAACTTAGTTTACTGATGCAGAAGTTAATATATAAATGAATAAATAAAAATTTAAAATCATAAATAAAAACACAACACATTCAATTGAGTAAAAACGTTGGTCATCTCATTTATTAAGTAATAAATTATAATTAATAAGTACTTACTGTTGCGGTTGTAAACACCTCCTTCAAAAGCGCGCCAAACAGGCAGCGCTCGGCAGCGGGCAAGACGGCTAGTGAGGGCAACAGACCAGGGAGGGACGCTGGCGAATGGGCAGCCAGCAGACGTTCGGCGAGCCGTCACCCCAGGAGCGAGTCTGCGGCGCCGGGGGCTTTATAAGCCGGCACCGCCACCGCCGGGGCAGTTCAAGAGATCGTGGAAGTGCCTGTGCTAAGACTGTGCTATAGTAATTGTGTATACGACCCGGCGAGTAATTTGTTATTCTGTGTACGGTATCTTTGTCGACTGGGCTATTATTAGGGACATCTCGTGGATTAATGGATATTTTGGCTTGCGCAACGGTACTTTCTTTTGGATTACTGGCTAGACCCACTTGTATAAAATGTTGTGACTGTGCAATAAAAACTTGTTTAACGAAGTCGGCCTGTTTTTCTGAACATAACACTTACATTTGTACATTGTGTACATGTGTAGATAAATCAGAGCGAGGGACAAGGTAAATGGGTAAATAGAAGACTAAGTGAATGCTATTTCCATATCTGAATTTGTATTTACGAATATATTCTCTGCATCTCATCCCTTGTTTTAACTCACAGATGTACGTCACGTTACATTCTACTTCCACAAATAAATATACAGGCATTTCTTGATCAAGCACGTGCGCTTGACTGTATTTGTCACCCTGGATTCCTACATAAAGTTAAAATGGCAGTGGCTTTATTGCATATACACACACTAACCCGTCTCTAAATTTCGCAACTGCGATGATAGCAATGACGTCTACGATTACAGCGTGTAGATTATGTCTGGTAGAGGAAGTCTTTAGAACTTCATCATACATAAATTTCACAACAGTGGACCGAATACGGAACCTTATGGAACGCCGGCTATGTCGGTCCTTCATACGTATTTAACACTAGAAACTGCGACTGAGTTATTCAGCCACTATTCTTTTTGAGTACGTTGAGACATTGATTCAGTGGAGTACCTTATAAATGTGGCTTCATTTTGCCGGCTTAAAGGCGTTGTTTGTCAAATGTTACCACGGCACAGTACTTTTTGAGATATGTTCATTCCAATAAGATGTCGAGCTGTCAACAAGCTAAACGTCGGTCACTATATAACTATGCATAAGTTATTATAATTTTCTCAGAGCCCTTCTTTCTTCTTCCTTCTTGGGTTGAGGCTCGAATAATTTACCGTCTATATTGAACATATACAGCGGACAGTAGGAACACGGCTCTCCGGTAGGTTTTCCCCTTTGGAAAAGGTACCAATTGTTGGTTTTTCCCACAGATCTGAAACAAATTTCTCACGCCATTGCATTTAAGAGTGTCTCACAGAATGAGCAATAATCGCAGACATGCGCTCTAATGTTGGTAATAATATTGGTACAGGATCTTCGTTAATACGATTCCTGCTGGTTGAAGCAGTAGCAGGTCAATTCTACTAATGCATACATCTTCAATAACGTCTTGTGTCATCTCTGAAGTGTCTTGTCATGGCTGAAGTTACTTTATGATATTGGTCAGATCGCCGGGGGTGATATCGAAACAAAGTCGACACAATTGTCAAAAGGATTTTTGGGCAGATAGATTAAGTTTGTGACCCACTAAATGTGCGGTCTTGTACAGCCTGTAACATATATTTTTGCATGGTTCGTTTCAGGTTCAGGTAAAGGTATTTACATTCCAGAATTACGATCTTTAGCTAGTTCGATGCAAATTGATATTGTCCATGTTATTGGCCAAAGCTCTTTACCACGAGCTCCCAATACTGGTATATTCGCCTGACTCGACGTTTTTGAGCAGTCCTTATTCCACCTATAAACTAATAAATGTCTGTGATTGGATCCTCTACTGGGCATAGCTTTATCATAAGCTCTGGTTATCCAACTCATAATTTGGTCAGCCTTTGTCTCGGCCATTACTATAGTATAATATTCGGTAAACAAAGACGGAATATTTCCTCGACAAACGATTTTGATTTCCATTCTCTTACCTTACCTAATTATTCTGCCTGCTTGAGCTTTGCGAGTCGCGTAAAATAGTCTAATGGTAGCTGTGCGGGAATGTTTACTGACTCTCCAAGATACTGCCGTTCTCAAGAAGTTTCCTGTTGCAAAAGTTATGAACACATCAGATCCCACACCATCTCTGCGGAAGGTGTATGTATCTTTGTGTTAAAGAGCACTACATCCACAAGAGATAAAATCTTAGCACAGCTGGACTACTCTATTTCGAACTACACCACTCTTCGGCCTACATGCTGAAGTCCCCCGAAAGCCCCCTCTAACGCAATGGGCGTGAGTCTTCTAGCATCAAGGACCTAACGGTCAAGTAATTGCTGAAATTTGTCAACAGCAGCATTTGGTGACTCGTAGTAGCTATAGAGTACCCTTCATCTATTATGACTACAATGAATACGTAATCGCCTCGAGTAATGTTTTGTTCAAGTGGCCGATTTCCCACATGCGCAAATTGCCACTTTTGTTATGAGGGTTGATACCACGATGAATCGTTGTAGTTTTTATCCTCACAGTTTGCAAAGAATCGCGACATTTCTTCCATTTCCTCACAGATTGTGCTAGGATATCCTGAGCAACTTCTTATTGGTTCAGGTTTATTTGAACATTCTCATGATGACTGGATGAAGAATGAATCAACGGGTGGTTAAGTGGGTGTGAAGTGATAAATGACTACAGTGCTACGAGAGCCAGATAAGGCTTCTTTAGGAGATCATACCAAATTATTAGTAAACGCAAGAAGAGGTAGAGTAGTATAAAAACAGGTAGACGCTACTTCAGGGCAACAATATACTTTACCAACCCACTTTGTAATTATTTGTTTTTGTTTATTTTCCACAGGAATAACGCCTGTTCCTTTTTGCCTTTCGGTGACATCTAATAAGGCTGTACAGTGGTACTTAGTTTTTTATGTAGACCGTATTCCTCTCTGAAGAGTGAACCCATCCGTTTCGCTAACGTAGGTACGGATCGTGGATAGTGTAACTACTCAACTTTTTCTCGTACCTAGTGGATGGAAATAAAGTGTAAATAATAAATTTGTAGATTTTGTTTTATTTAGTTTCCTACCTCTAAACAATATCAAAGTAGGTTTTTTTGCTTCAAATATTGTTGAAAGTAATTTAGTCGTTCAGAATTGTGTATGGTAAGTATTTTACTGAAACTGGTTCTAAAGTCTTCTTCTGAAACTCTCTTCTGAAGTCTAGTTGATTTGAATAAAAAAAATATTGTAAACGACTTTTATTCATCTTCGTTCGCGTAACAGTTGATAACTATCATTATATGCTATATCCCCGTCTATATCGCGAAGGGTAGACTTGAAATTCAACGAATTACCCCCCTTAATATATTGGACTTGGCTACGCTTGGATTTATGGATTGATGACACGCCAGGCGGACGTGTAGAGCGGGCCAGCCTACTCATCAGGCGTTCTCTCCGATTCACGGCATCTGTCAGTTTACTTGTGGGATTAGGTGCAGTTGGTGTCATTTCTTCTGAGATTCTGAATATATTGTCTGCAAAGAAGGCCAAAGTGAATAGGATCGGGGATAGAGCGAGGGTTATATGTAACACTAAGATATTTTAACCTCTAAACCCGTTGTTCTTACAAAGTTTGCGTAAAAATTGATTTGCAAAGGAACGTAAGCAAGTTACAGTGCTACGTACACTATCTTTATGCAACTGATACAGCAACAATAAATTAATTTGAAACTGCACTTTCATGAACAGTAGTTTTGATTTTCTAGTTTGAGGTTTTGTCACATTGTTCGTTCATTGATTGATGATTTAGTGTTTTCTGCATTCACTTGATGCTAGCCAACCGATAGACTTCTCCCCCAGACAGCGGCTAAATTTTTCCCAGTAATCTAGCTAGTGTCGAAAATCCTGATACCGGCATGACTCAAACTCTAGAACCTCCAGATCAGAGGTATTGCATTGATGCCTTGATCCACTTTAGCCAGCCACAATGTTCGTGCCGTACAGCAGTTCACTAGCTGTATAGGAAGTACCACATAAGGTACTACTACACGGTTCTTTACCGACAACTTAAAAGTTTGAAAGTGCCATGGCGTTCTACCATTCCGTTCGCGGCAAGCGGCAACACCAGATGCGATCTTAATTGTGCCTTCATTTCCCAGCGCAGCTCAATTAGTTCACCATGGCTCCGCTCGGGGGCGCTGTTTCATTCGAACCAGATGGGACGCGACGCGCTGAGGGGGTGACAGAGAGGGGGAGGGCGTAGGGAGGAGGGGAGCAAGTTCGGGTCTGAAGAGAGACAGAACTGGAACGAGTTCGTCGAAGGTTGGGAGGCAGTCGCCAGTGGAGAGAATTGGAGAGTAGCCTCTATCGGAAGCGTTGAATAATTGAATAACTTTGGAAGGAAGATCTCGAAAGAAGGTGTTTTAGAATGAGAAGGCTTGGAGGTAAGAACATGAAGGAGAAATAGAAGCAATCATTTTGCTAATGTGCGCGTTTGGCAAAGAATGAGAGCTGAATGCAATAAAGGAAATTGTTCTCTGAGATGACACTCCATTGGAAGGAACGACTGCTTCAATACAATTAATGTGCGTATAAATGTAGGTTGATGTGTCCAGATTTTAGGAAAAGGAATATAATTAGATGCATCAATAGTCAGATAAGTTAACAAGCAATTCCATCATATTTTGCAGGAGATACTACGTGAAATAAATGGAATAGAGATTTTTTACGGAATGAACCCTTCACCTTTTGCTAAATAATACAAATGAGACGAGAAACAACACTCCTTTGACACGCATCTTCATAAATTTCCTTCTGACTTAAGGCATTCACGAAACAATTAATATTTATTTCGAATTTCAAGACCAATTCTTCAGCTTAATATTGCAAACCTAGTTCAGTTAATTTTGACGTACCCCGACATACTGTTTGCCGATATTTACAATTGCCTCGCCTCGTTTCTATGATTTCATTCTCTTTGGTTTCATTCTCTTTGATTTCGCATTGTCCTTTTCAGATTGTCTGATTGATTTATATTCTGTATTCATGTGTGTAAATGTTATTGTTTGTTATACATTAAAACCAGCCACCAGAGTACATTTCAGATACTTTTATCTGGGATTCTGAACCCTTGTAAAAGGGTCTGAATATAGCGAGCATTTCCATAAACAAACGTTTGTTGTAAATATGACGGAAATGCCATATATCTGATCTCATAGATAAGAATTATTCAGAGGAAGTGTAAAAAGTAAGAATGCTGTAAAACAAATGCTTAAAATACGTTTCAATTATTAAGTCAACGAGCTGGGCGAATGTAAAAGCATAATGATAAAAATGTCCTAACTTTTTAATGGATTATTGTCTTGACAGGATCATTAAATCTTACAATAGATTTACCAATAAATAAATCAATTGATTGTGTAAATAAAGAAAATGAATGATGAATCATATACATTCAGAAAAAAAACATTAGAATTGAGAGTAGGAAAAAATGTAAAGTAGAATGGAATATCGTTCTCATTAAATGTTTATCTTAAGGAAGATAAGGACCATATTTAGCTTCATATTTGTTCTAAATAGATAAGGGTAGGACGCAAAACATTTATGCATGACATATTTCTAGATCAGACTTAGATCTGTGTGTAACAAAGTGACACGAGACATTTCCATAACGTTCCGTGAAAAAAAATAAAGCAGAATAAATGGTGTGGGTACGAGTAAATGGTGGAGGCGACAACAAATGGAATACAGGCGCGTGAATTTCACTTACGTTTCTCTCAATCTCGCTGTCTGACGAGGCCGTTTGGGGACTGATTAGTGCGCTGAACCTTGTTCCGCCTCGCTTGTTATTCTCAAATGAGTTTAACACGCCATGCTATTGAAGCTCTGGGTATTACGGGCCACGGAAATATTCGTTACGTAGCTCGAAGCAGAAACAGCTGACGGCGGGCTACGCTCTGGCTTGTTATTAGGGAGGCTGTCGTGCACACGGGCAATCAGATACTACTGCTGTGACTTGAAACGGTAATTATCATAATATTACACACATACAGATTACTTGCTTTATTGTGACGATAATGACTACACCAGGAAGCACCGAATGTTTGGATGCCAGCATTCCTATGGGGCACTGAAAATATATATTCTTTTTTTATAGTTCTTCCCTGTGTAAATGTAGATTACTTGTAATAAACGAGGAGTTGTGTAATAGCAATGCTACAAAGCTATTTGTTTTTATTTCCAGTTTTATTGCTTAAAATAGATTCCGGCAAGTTTTAAATCATTCTTAATAAATCATAACTATATATTTCAAATACGAAGATGCTTCCAAAGTTAAGAATAATGGTATTGTGTGGTGCAATAAAATGCTACGTTAGCTGTGCATTTACATGAAAATACCGAAAAATATTTCAAGTAGGAAAACAATGTACATAATCAAAACATTGTCGTAACTGTCACGACAGGGATAATAATAATAATAATAATAATAATAATAATAATAATAATAATAATAATAATAAACTACCTGGTAATTCAAAAGACTGGGAAGTGCAAGAAATAGCTTTATTTGGAACAGCCCACATTCTGCGTAAAGTATTGTAGAGGCACTGATAGTTACCGGATCTGCTCCTTAGGTAGCTGGTTGCAACCTGGAGTAGATTGTATATTCAGCCGACTCATAACATCTTCAGTCGTGATGTAATGGAAAAATAATAATAATGTCTTGCTGCAAATGAGCGCATAGTCAGTGGCAGTTGAGAACAAAAATAAAATATAAACAATAACACCAC
Organism: Acheta domesticus; assembly: GCA_031308135.1. Lineage (NCBI taxonomy): Eukaryota > Metazoa > Arthropoda > Insecta > Orthoptera > Gryllidae > Acheta > Acheta domesticus. Next base: position 80,676,142 of record JAHLJT010008756.1, on the reverse strand, counting down.
ATACAATTATAAAGAAGCAAATAGAATTCAATTGAAGAAATAAAATAAAAACATGTGGAATACCAAACTTGTGTAATACATATTAAGTTATAATGCCCAATGAGTTCATAAAATTGAACATGGAGTTAACTAATCAAGGAAAATAAAAATAACTACTCTAGACTGTCATCTTTTCCTTGAAACCCAGCGTATCACATCTTTTTCTCTTCCTGGAATGACCTGATGTTGTTGCGTCAATCACATTTGCCACTTCCTGGTAACTTCCGAAAACACATCTTTTCGACGATTAGTGTCTTATTTCATCATTTGCGAGCAACATTTATTGTAATGATATTGCCATAACTATCCATTATTTTAGCAGTTCTGTTTGAAATGTAATGTTTTGCCTTACGAAATAAAACGCGGGAAAGAATTGCAACATCAAAACCACAGTCAAGTAGCAGATGAGAGAAATGTTTTATTTGACCTTCCATACTTTTTATAGGATTAATATAACGAAAGTATTTTTTTAATTATTCATCCAAATTGGCTGAGATAAAATAAGGGAAATGGCTTACTAAATTAATAATAAAAGCAGTGGCATCAATAATGTTATGTAAGGTTAGTTCACTTCTTCCACCACATCCTGCACAGGACAATCGTCACAGTGCGAATTCAAGTTTGACTCGCACAGGAACATTAGGTTATTCCGAGAAGATAAACTTAGCGACAATGTATGTCATACAGAAACATTTTTTCTTCCTTTATTGTTACGAGTTATTAGTCAACAACAATACTTTTTCTTAAAAAAGGGGAATATATAATTTAAAGATCTAAAATTGTGGGATATATTACATCGTGAAAGATATTTCTGGATTTAATATTAGAGGTGAAGGATATGTTCGAAAATATGTTAGAACTATTACAGTTTTCAAAATTTCAGAGATTTTAACTGAAATTGAGACTAACATTTTCATAAATGCACTTTCGGGAGACTAATTTAAAGGAAAATAGTTACAATTTTCCAATTAAAATATTTTAATTATCATTAGAAGTACAGAAATTGATCTTTCTCCTGACAAATGCGGAGTTGCGCTGAGCAACGTCGATTTCTCTGATACCCTTCGAATCTGCCTTATTTGTTTTTATTTACTGGGTTTGATTGCTCAGTCGGGAAATTTGTGTGAAGAAGATATAACTCTTCCAATATGAACCTCGAAACTACGTCATAGATTTAATAAAATTCGAAGTTTATTAACTTGAGAAACAAAATTCATTTTCGTTCGGAAACACATTAAAACTTCATGCAATACTTTTCAGTGCCAAGCCACTCTTGAAAATGAACTCAGTATTTTTTTTCGAGTCTGACATAGAGATATTTTTTAGGAGTAAATATTAACACTCACTAGTTTGCATTTCATGAATGTTAGGACCCTTGTTAGGACCGTCAAAGTGTGCCTTTATGGGTTTAGGTAATTTTAATATTAATTACGCAGATTATTCGTGAAAAGTAGCCAGAGTTCATTACTTCACCTTCCTTGACTTCTTTGTGTAATGAAATCTGCTTCTGAATTTAAGTAATGCAAAAAAATGTAAAATTTAATTGACTTCACTGTTTTGATATTAATTATGGTAATCTTGCGTACCAATTATATGCATTAGTTCCTTTGGTATTAAAAATGAAACTTCAAAATAATATTTTTTGTCATCTGTGTTGTTCCAAAATTAGTTGAGATTGTAATTCTTTCAAACAATGTCTATAATATAAAGTTCTAAATCATGTTATTTAATTTTATCTTGAAGTGGAAATATACAGAATAACAGTATGAATAAATCTAGATTGTCTTTCTCATATTAGAGAGAGGTATTTTAGAAAACAAGAAAGTCTCTTTCCAGTGGGTAAGAAAACTTACTTTCAAAAACCGCAGTTTCCCTTATTCTGCCATCACTGATGATAGCATTGCAATTATATTCAAATAAATGAAAAACAGAATTTCTATTAGTATATCGGTGTATTCTAATATTAGCCTTTATTAACAACAGGATTACCAGGGTATTTTTTTTTAAATCTTTAAACAAAAATATAGTCCTACTATCTTTTTGGAATTTTTTCTAAAACAGGATTTCTTAATCTTTCTCCCATCAATGGTTTAAAGATATTGTTCTGTCTATGCCTAAACAAAATAAAGATCATACAAATCCTTCAAATTTCAGAACAATTTCTTTAACATGCCCTATCCGGGTATAGAGAGAAAAAGTGTTTTTATATTTCAAAGTTGGTATGACATACTATTTTATATTCATTACATTTCGGAAAACAATATCCGAAAGTTGGAGACCGTTAAGAGGAATACACTGACGAAGACGTGCTTCCTTATTGTCATGTTCTGACATAACATTCAAGTTGGCACGCAAAAGACAGTGCAGCGCGCACTTTCTTGAGGGCGGTCGTTTTCAGCAGCAGGCCCGGACACGACCCAACGTGCACGACCTGAGAGGCGAGAGTTTTCGGCCCACGGCGCCGGCATACAAGAGGGCTAGCTGGCACCTCGAGGATACTCACAATTTCAGTCTCAGTACGGTATAATTCGTGTCAGCCTGATACACTTCGGTTTTTCTTTCTTAGCGCGTGGGGGGGGGGTCATCAAAATGGAATATCTCACGGTATTTTGCGTCGTTCTCCGTTGTACCGCCAGGAGTCGCATATCGCCAGCACTGTTCGATGTAGTCACGATCATGCAAACCCCAGCGGTACAGGAGAGATGGCTCAGTGCATCAACTGATGTCACTGCAGTCCATCTGACTGGGAGGTCCTAGGTTCGAGTCCGACGGCGGCAGGATTTTCGAAACTAGCTTGTCAGCTAGGTCGAATTCAGTCGCTGTCTGGAGGAGAATTCTAGCGGCCGACTACTATGATCGGTAGTTTTCCGTGGTTTCTCCGTTCAACACCAGGCAAATGCCCGAGCAGTACCCTAACAAACGGACCACGGACCGCGCGCAATCTTTCCTTTCTCTTCCTTGTCCTATCCTCTTCTCTTTCACACACACACTAACATACACTACCACACATTCCGGGAGACCGGTCGTGAGCTTACAGCTTGTACCGGCTGGGGCGGTGCCCTGCTGGTGGGAGATACCTGGTTGAGGGGAAAACCCCACTAGTCGACGGTAGGTCGGCGCCAGATCTCGCCATCCAGCTGGGAAAAGGATCATCGCCACCTCCCGCACTATACTTACGGGACTAATGACCTGAGTAGTTGACGCGCCCGGAAACACGAATCAACCAACCAACCAGCGGCACAAACGAGAACGACGCAAAATACCGTGAGGTATTCCATTTTCATGATACACCCCCACGCGCCAAAAATAAAAAACGAAGTTTAATCAGTCAGCTCGTCAGCAGACAGAAGCCTGCAGCCAGAGATGGGTGGGCCAGCCTCACGGCTACGGGTGGAAGACGTGCTGCCTAGGAGCGTCCGGGTGCAGGGCGCCGGGTGCAGCGCGCGGGAGTTTGATGGTGCGAGATCGCCAACGGCCGACCACGCGTGGCTTGTGGCGACGTAGGGCTCCCCACCATGCACCTCAGAGGCACCGTAGGAACGCGGTTCTGAGCCGGTTCCTGGAGCGTGCACAGATAGTGCTGTGCTCAGCTCCAGCTTAGCGAGAGAGCGGGAAAGAGGCGACTTGCTGTATGGAAAATGCCACTAAAAATTGTAAAAAACATTAAGTATTGTGAAGTTGATGCATCACTTTCATTTACTAAACACATAACATCTGAGGTAGGGTGTGAGGGCGGCGTTAAAAAACCTTTTCCTTCAGATACTCCCAAAGACAGAAGTCACAAATGCTCAAATCTTGTGACCACGCAGGCCACTCCACAACACCCCTCAAAGAGACTAGGCGGAGACATTTCTCTCAAAGCATTAAGTGAATTTCGAGTTGAGTGACCGGAAGAGGTGGCTCAGGGCATGAACTGATGTCGCTGCGGTGCCTCTGACCCGGAGGTCCTATGTTAAGAATCCCGACGGTGGCAGAGTTTTCGACACTAGCTATATACCCAGGTTGCATTTACACTCATGATCATCAGTTATAGTTTCACTCTGATAATTATTACAACATTAAGTACCGAGAATCTTGCTTCAAACTTCTGAAGTTTGCAAAATTTTAATGTTTTACGGAGAGGTTCATTTACCATATTAATACTTAAATCTGATAATCCTTTTCAGAAGCCTCAGATACGGGACTAAATTGTTAACAAAAAACAACACTGTGTTCATTTCGTGTATTATGTGACGATCAATTGCTGAAAATTATTCTCGTTCGTTTTGTAGTAATACTAATGTTTTCAACACATTTATTGAATAACAAGGAATCGAATGTTAACGTACTGAGCAATACATTAAAATGACCATGTGTTTGAAGGCAATTGGAAATAGTATTCAATATTCTTTATGGAAGTACACGCTGAGTATTGACTGAATGTGTTTAGAGCCAATCACCAAAAACCTTTCAAAATTTGTCTCTTTTTATATGGTTCCATATTTCTGCAAAAGGCATTCAGAACATGAATTTAAATAGTAGAAATGTATATCATTATAACTGAAAAAAACCGGATATTATAATACTACGTGGAATACAAAGATCAGAAACAAGCCTGCTATAGTTTTTAACAACATTTGAAGCAAAGTGAATGTGCAAGTGCAAAGTTAATGTGAACAAGTGTTGAAAGTGCATTCATTCAATAAAATATAGTAGCTTATGGATTGTAAGAAGATGAGTAAGAATCGAAATTGGTTTATTACGATGATTCAGGAGGGTGTCTCCTGAAGACATCCAAGCACGATTTCTTCATATATTATTGAATGGCTTGTGTATTGATCTGAAGCCACAAGTTATCCTAGTTTCACAACTTTAAAATAGCGTCACAGGTTCCCAGCCTCCCGGGGGTGCAGTTTGACAACAAGAATATTTTTAATCGGTGTGTAGTTTGTGTAGATTCCTCTCCAAACAATTCTTTGAATATTCTGCCATTCTGCTGCTATTAAAATTGAAGAACTGAAACGTTACATGTATGTTTGTCATGATGTCCTTTTTGTATTGTTTATACTTCAGTTTGGTCCACCGTATTGCTGTAGATGATATGAAGGCGATCACGTATTAATGTTAACGCTCTCACTGTCTGAATAGAATATAGATACTGTTAAAATGTTTCAATAAAGTTTTTGGTGTTTTGTGTTTACCTTACGTAAACTATTAGCTCAAGAATGTAATGTATGATTTAGAGTACAATAATTATTGTACAAAACTGTTTCGCACCTCATCATATATTTAATTATCAGTGTGTTTAAACAATACCGTATACAATACAAAACATTGTCATTCATTCATCTTAAATTATTGAAATGTTAAAATTTATTGCCAACAGTCGTAATTTAACTTTTCTACGTGTTCCCGTTTCTAAGAAATTAGCGTTCAATACAGATTATAGAAATTAAACTTAATTTTGAATTAAGTAATATTTTTTTTCACATAATCTAATGGAAATATTTCTGTATATCTAATCTGGTCGTTATTTCACTCTGAATATAGAATCAAAAGTATGTGATACTGAAATTTGTAAAATGTAATTCTACATCTATACTCTTTCAAGATCGCTTTCTTTGTGTTACTCCAGTACATACTTGGACCTTATTTCTTTCTGAAATGATAAATTATTTCCAATATCTCGACATGATCGGTTTCGTTTCTTCAAAACAACGGAAGATCTTCAACACCTCTTGACACAACCGTGACTGCTGCCGACTCTGCCACTGCACTTTTCTTTTTCTGCCTGCGCTTCGACCGAAAATGCCAATAAATCATCATAACCTCCACACATTCGTACTACAACTACAACTCCACACATAACGGCCACAACTTCCTCCATCTTTACAACGTGTACCTCCGCAACCGTGACTATTAGGATCATCAACACCACCACGATTCTGAGTTTCGCCATCGTTGTCACCACTTCCTCTATTTCACAGCTTCTGTTGTCTGAGCAAAGAGGCAGCGAGAGCAAAGAGGCGGCCAGAGCGAAGAGGCAGCGAGAGCGGTGGGGTGACGCGATCCAAAGGGGAGTGGGATTGGGGGTGGAAAATCGGACGGGGTCAGAAGTAGCGGGTGTGTCGAATAGGGTGGGGAGAAGGTGAGGATGGTGTCGGCCCTGCAGGATCTGCGAGGTCATGTCTTGCACATGAGAGTGTGCGACGGCGGCAGATGCGACGGTGGAGGGCAATAGAAGGAACTGCGAGTAACGCAGGCGCGTTGCGTGATGGAAAAGAGATCTGGCGGCGAACAAAATAAGCCTAACCACCTGTACCTCCTGTAATCTTCTGAATTTGCCACCCGCTATTTAGCGCTAGTAGTAGTGAAGATAACGTTGGCTGTGGTGATGATACAAAGTATGATAGTGGAGTTTCCTTCGACAAAGGCGACTGTTAGATCCTAAACATTCTTCGAAAAATATAAAATAAACAACAGTTATAATAAAAACGATAGGGATAGTACTCCATACTAATTATCCTATGAGAGATTGTGAGTGAGTAGTTTTCGTGTTTTTGGGCACGTAAACCATTCTATTATTAGTTCTGTGGGTGTAGTGCATGACACAGCTGGGACGTAGTGCTGGTCCTCCCCCTTTACAAGTCGAAATTCGTAGCCGGCATCAGTTTGCATAGTTTGGCCCATCCAGATACCTGTCCCAGCCTGAACAAATTCGAGCTCCCGCCGAGTAGTGTTGTGCTTGCAAATGTGTGTGTGTGTGTGTGTGTGTGTGTGTGTGTGCGTGTTTATGTACGCGTGTGTGTGTGTGTGCGCGCGCGTGTGTTGTGGACGGGGTTTAAGGAGAGAGGAAGACACAAACAAGAGGAAGGAGAGATCACGCGCAGTCCATGGCCGCTTGTTAGAGAACTGCTCCGGTATTCGCACCGTATTGAAGGGAGACATCACGAAAACCTGCCGATCGTTGCAAACATCCGGCCGCGAGAATTCTGCTCCAGACGCTGGCTGAATTCGACCTTGCTACATAGCTTATGTCAAAACTCAGTTACTGTCAACACTCGAACGCTAGGAACTCCCCGGCCAGCGACATCGGATGTTGTCACTGGGCCATCTCAGGCTGTTCACTGATCGTGATAATCACTATGACAAATAGAGAGCGGAAGAAGGAAATGGACGAAGAACGAATGGAAGTAACTTTTCGGACAGCGGAAAACGTTTCGGCTGTTTGAGCTCGTAAAAGCGGCGATGACAGCCACTGCGACGATCGGGTGGGTGGCCGCGATTGCTTTGGAGGACGGCCGCTAGAGCGAGCGTGTCGCGCGGTGAAGCGGCAAGCGACTATCGACAAATCTTTAAAGCAAACTCGATCCGTTCGCTTCGTATTGTAACTGGCAACAACCGGGCGTAGAGTCCCAAACGAAGTGACAGCGCCTCTTTCGGCGCTGAGCGAAATGCTAGCTCATGGGTCGACGTCCCATGCCGTGATTGGGCTCTGGAGCAAACGTTAAATTATGATGATCATTGCGAATGGAATAGAATACATTAATTCGATGCATTTAAAATGAGGGTTACCATGCGTATCGATGGAGCTAATGGGTTGAACGAGAATGTCGTTCTGTAATTAATTACTCTGGAATATGGCCCTGTGTCGACGTACTATTAACAATTCGGGAATACGTTAGTGTATGGCATAGCCCCAGCTGTATTCTCTCTTTACAACATCATTTGCAGTACTTATCAATGGCAATTTAAGTACGTCTTTCAATGTTTCTTTTACACTTTTATCGTGACTTTTCTTTAAAAAATATATTATCTGTAATATTCGTGTTCCTTTTAACTACATTCAATAATTTGTAAATATTACTTGAATTACTTTGCATTAAAATATGGAATTAGGAAAATAATTATTTGTGCATTTCAGTGTAAATCGAAACATAATTGTTTTTAAGAAATGTACTGAAGTATGTTTAATGTTAGTAATAGTCAAAGTATTCTTAACTCTATGTATATTTTGTTCAGTCTTCTGCTTAAAATATTATAATATTGGAAGACGGGACTTTTATTTCCGTAATTAGTGAAACTAGAACATAATCCAGACGCTGTTATTTTAAAAATAGTTACTGAATTCATTTTTTTATCAAAGACAAAATAAAAAAACAGTAATTTATTCTTCTAAAACATAAATAATTGTCTACGTTATAATTGAAAGATCTTTTTTAATTTAGGGTTCCTCTCTTGAAAAAAAGCATTGTTATTAAACTAACCCCATCAGTAACTTCAGTGTTACATAATTATACATATAATTAACAATAGCAACTGTCGCCAAAATGACTTCAGAAAAGTATGCTATGTATATCAGTAACAATAAAAATGAAGGGGTAAATTGAGTTGAAATGATAGTATGAAATACGTAATTAGGATGGGCTGCATAAAATGTGTGGATAGTTTGAAGTAAACTCGTAGTATGTAAGTATTATATAATAAATTATTTCTCATAAACTCGTTAAGTGTTTAAATAATACAATTTATTCGACGTTAGAGTAAAGCGAAAATAAATTGTACGAGCTTATTGGCCTTCTATAGCCAAAAGCCATGTCACCTTCTTTCGAGTGATGCTGTTTTGTGAAATAACACAGCTTTGAATACAAAAGTAACATGCTGGCATTCTTAGAAATCTGCTTCTGATCCCGAAGGAAAACGTTTCCTTTCCCAGAAGGCCTTGGCGATCCTCGCACCCACTGACACTGCCGTTCTAAAACGACGGGAATATTTACCGCCGAGCCGGGGCTACCCGGCGAAAGCACAGTCGGTCTCAAAAAGCCCATCGATAGTTTCAATAGAAATCTCTCTTTTTGCCGAACAAAAACCATTTCATTTCGTCGACCTTCACGTGCCTTTTTGGTGGTGCGTGGAGGCGGAGGTGAAGGCAGGAAGATAGGAGGGGTAGCAGGTGGGTGGGTAGGCGGGGGTTAAGGGCTTTGATGGCAGGGAGAGAGGTGGGGAGCGGTGATATTGGGAGGTTGGGATGACGCGAACGACGTAAGAGGAGATGGCAATGGAAGCGGCGTAAGAAGTGACAATGCATACCGAGGTGTTTCTGGATAAACCCTCCGGCGGGCGCGTAGCGGCACTCAGTGCCGCATTCTTACATTTTTGTTGATTTCGTGTAAATAATTGGTGTCGCAATATTGAACTTATAGATATTCATTACATTTTCAACCTGATGACACTCTAATCACGATTTTAGACACTGCCGATCGACCGTTATTCATTAGTAATCCGAACTCCGTAACGGTTACGGCACTCCGTACCGCACGCGCTTTGTCATGTAAGTATAATATTTGCGTATTTTATCCATTAGAATTCTTTCTGCTGTTTTGTTATTACGCTTTATGATACAGATTTACTAACTACTAATTCAAGTTGAAACGCATTGTTTGCAAAGAAACATTAGAAGGCACGTTTGAACCGTATTCATTCTCCGACATGTATCACATGCCAAGACACGGAGGGAACGAGTGATGGATCAGATGCTTCTTAATATTGTTATTTTGTTTGGTATTTAGTTATTATGAAATAAAATGTATAAAAACATAAATAAAGAATATTTTCTTCACATTTCATAACAAAAGTAATAAATATTGAAGCAAAGAGCGAAGATGATAAATGCGGTACGGAGTGCCGGACACGCCTGCTGGTGGGAAATGATGGGACGCGCCCGCCGGAGGGTAAAGCTGCAGAGCGGACGGAGTAAGTTGGGATGGTAAATGGGTAGTGCTCCATTGAGTGAAGGTGGAGGGGTGTAGATTGCTGCAGCTAGATGTGTGTCAGGGATGGGGAGGTAAGGAGGAAGTGCGTAGGTAAGGGGGTGGTTCTCCACTGAGTGGAGGCAGGTGGTGGCAGAGCCGATGTTGCTTCAGCGAGATATATGTCAGGGATGGGGGAGTTAATGTCGTCACAGGCGGCGGTCTCGCCAGTGTGCCTGGCGATTTCAAAGGCTCTGCCAGAGATCTGCGATGCAAAGGCGTTTTCCCTTCTTTCCCTAACCCTCTTCGTCTTTTTCCGCCCAATCAATAGCGAGCCGTCTTCCTACCACCGCACAGACCCGTCACCCGCTACCGTATTCCGCAGTGATTGGAATCTTCAAGTACGGATAATATTCATAGAGGAACCAGTACCGGGACGGTAACAATCTTCTACTTTATCGCCTCATTTATTTGTCTTTTTCTTGAGTTCATGGTGTTTTAGTTGACACTTAGGTTACTATCTGAATTATTCTAGCGTTCCTTCTTCCAGAGCACCTAAGATAACGTTTGCAACATTTATAATAAGAACTAGGGATGCAAATATTTTATTTCAGTCGATCGATTTCTTTTGATTGAATTTGCGAATGTCAGATATAACAGTGGCTGTTTGCAATCATCATTAAGTATAATTTATCAAATTGCTATTACAAAATCATTAAGAATTATTTTTTTAAAATATTTGTGAATGTACTTTTAGAAAGTTCCTTTTATGATTTAATTTGGTATAATGAAAGTAACTCGTTATTTCCTTATATATTATTTCTGACTATATACTGTTCGTAGTCACTTTGTGCATTTCAACCTTTTAGATATGAAGTGTTGCGATTAAGTTAGAATTTAGTTGTTGTGTACGAAACACTTCCTATCCTTAGTAAAAATTCACCCATTCGTTTTATTTCAATACGCTACATTACGTTTGAAGTGACTTGGAACACGTGTAATTTGATCACAGTAGTTGAGATAAATGACGTACATCATTATGACAAAAATCCGATGATTTTCTTCTCCCGTCGCAATCTAACAATAAGATTATGTTTAATAATCAACGTTTATCAAAGAGGATTACACTCTCCGTCCCCTTGCAGAAAGAGACGGGGTTACTTATTTTAGATGCAAAGATGTGCTAATTAGGAAATGAAAAATGCTATGTCCGTCATCTCAAATGTCATTCTTCCCAATTTAAGTTATTTAATGTTTCATGTTTTTGAATACATATTTTCTGTTTCAGGTAAGTGAGACGATGAAATCTCAGATGGATGCCCCTCTTTGTGAGTATATGGCAAAATCTTCTGATTTTATTTCATTTGAATACAAACGCAACGTGTATATTATGTTCAAGACAGTTAAGATCCCTTGGTTTTAATTTGTAGACTTGTTCCTTAGCCCATCCCCAAAGGAAGAAGTCGCAAATGGTTAGATCAGGGCTGCGTGCAGGCCATTACGTCAATCCCCGGCGGCCAATCCATCTGCCTGGGGAATTGTCGCCAAGCCATGCTCTCATTGGAATTGCGATGTGGGGCGGAGCTCCATCTCGCATGAACGGCAATTCCCGTCCATTTTCCCATTCTTGAATCACAGGCCATACGTACGTTCGAAGCATCTCCAAGTATCGTTCACCATTCATGGTGTCGCCAGCACGTATGGACCGATTAATCTGGTAGTCGTCATTCCACACCAGTTTGTTACTTTCGGCTGTAATAGCATTTTTTTCTACCGTTAAGAGTAACGTAATAACCGAATGATACACCCTAACAATGCATTCAATGGCAATAAAACTTTGATTTGTTGTTTACTTTTTGAACTATTCATTGACATAATTAGGTATTGACTTTACAACCACCCGTATATAGCATTTAATTAGCTCTGAAGACTTAAATAAACCATAATTGCATGTGTCAGTTGGCTCTTTCTGTTGGTCTGTTCGAAGAAGTTCGCATTTATTGTACGTAAATTTAACAAAAATATTACTCACTTTCACATTAATTACCTACCTTCAAAAGTATAAAGCTTTTGTTTTGTTGTTATTCATTGCAATACATTATATTCCAGATTTTAAAATTCAAAAACCTCTTTTTACCAGTACACCTACAAAAATTTTCTCAAATTCCACATTATTATGTGAAAAAAATAGTGCAATTTGTACTGTATCTGCTGCAATAATGTTTGTCTATGAAGCTGTTTTCATTTTGTTGACGACCTACGGAAACTTACTTTATGGATACGCCTCGTAAATCTGTCCAAGTTACCAATTCTCCAATTACGAATATGAAGTAAAGTTTTAAAATGCTTGAATCTAAAAGAATCCAGATAATTTTGGGAGATTTAATTAGTTATCATACCTACCTGGAATCGGATGTTCTCGCTTTCAGATAGGAGAAGTATCTAGAAACATAAATTCTATGGGACGGAGAAGTTTTGGGAAGGGAGGGTCAAATGGGCATTAGAAGCATTTCTTACCAAGCAATATGAAACAATATAATTACACTTGCAGTTGAGTAAGTTGACTGACTTAGATGGCGCGGAGCATCAATTGAGGCCACTGCAGTGCCTTTGACTGACATCATAGGGTTCGAGACCCGACGGTAGCAGGCTGTTCGACACCAGCCAGAAAGTCCCCTTGCAACCGCTTTCTGGAGGAGAATTTTAGCGGCCGGCCGCTCTCATCGCTAGATTTCCCGTCGTTCTCCGAATAACACCAGGAGAATGCAGGAGCCGTTCCCTAACAAAAGGACCACGAGTGATCTTTCCTTCCTCTTCCTTTTCATATCCTCACCCCGTATTTACACTCGCACTACGCTACTACACACGTCGGTAGACCAGTCTAGGACTTAGAGCTTGACCTGACTGGAGCGATGTCCCGCTGATGGGAGATACTTGGTTGGGGAAAATCCCCGCATGCCAACGTGTAGGTCTGCGCCAGGTCTTGTCATCCAAAGGCAAAAGATGACCGCTACCTTCCGCGAGTAAAATCATGCACTATACATATGGGACTAATGACTTAAGCAGTTGACGTGTCCTGAAAAATCAAACAATAGGTTCGTACAGAGACATGGTGAAGGTGGGAAAAAATCCTCCTGGCCCAAGACCGTCCTCGATATCTCGTAATGCGTTCGATCGTTCGGAAATGGATGTGGTGAGTGCGTGAGGAGCCCGGGGCAAACGGAGGGGCATTTGCTCGGTGGCTTCTCGGCTCCGAGGAAGAAACTCGCGCCGGAAGCTCATTAGACTCGGCTCATCAGTGAGTCGACTCCGCCAATGGAAGGCCGCTTATCGTCACGGAGCCCGGATGCTCAGCACGCGACTTGCAGCTCTCGACCAGTGGGTCACGCTAAACGAGATAGGGGACAAAATGTACGATCATCGTCATTCTGCTACTCATTTTGAACTTAATGGATTAGGTTGATTGAAAATAGTTATAGTTATTAGTCCTGTTAAGATAGTGAATGCTTTATTGAGGGAAGTAGAGGTTTCCCTCCCCTACCAGATGGTGAGAAGAGCCCTACACGTTGGTTTGTGGGGGAATTCCCTCCCTAGATGTCTCACCCCTGGGGAACATCGCTTCACCCGCGTACTTCAAACTCCAAGCTCCTGACTTCTCTCCCGAGTGTATGGTAGTATAGTATGTGGAATTGTGTGTGGAGAGGAGAGAGGATACGAAAACGAATAGGAAGGACAGATTGCATGCCGACCGTGGTCCGTTTCTTAGGGAACTTCTGACTCCGGCATTTGCCTGATATTGATCCCGGGAAGAATTATGGGAATCTGCCCATCAGGCTGCCGGCCGATAGAATCCTCGTCCAGACAACGGTTGAATTCGCTAGTGTCGAAAATCTGCCAGCGTCGTAACTCGAGTCCTAGGACATTCCCGTCAGAAAAGTTGCAGAGACTCCGGCAATACTGGCTGTGATCTAAACTCATCCGGTGGGTAGATTGGACATTGACCTCTTCAAGTGTCTTCATAGTCCCCAGAATTGTTTTGTAGGCCTTTTGTCTATCAATCTGTATGTACTTCCAGATTCTATAACGCGAGTATCATCAATTTTGTCTATAAGCTCTTGGCGAAAAATATTGTTTTTTCACCTTATTGTATTTTTTTGTTTTGCAGTTTTGCGTTTCTTTACTATTGAAGACTTTTCAGCGGTCTAAGCTCCAAAATTATTTCTTCTTATTTACGTTTCTTTTTCAAATTGTCAGAAGGCGACCCCTGTACAATGAAATTTTTAATAAGAGCCTTCCCTTATTGTATGCACTTATTACTATAGTGTGACCGTTCGTGTAGGTCGGCCGTGGGGAAATTTCGTGGGTAATTTGGCTCTTGTTGAAATTTTGAAAAAAAAACACAAAGTTGAAAGCCACAAACATTAATATAATTGAATCTTCAAAAAAAAAAAAAAGAAACAAAAATTGCAAAATTACCTAACATGCACAGATAAACAAATGAACAAAGAAAAAAATACAACACTGAACAGCGTAAAAAAAAAACTTTTTGAGGAAAAATCAACTGCAGAAATTATGAATTTCAAAGTTGGCACAAACTAGCATCACAGCAACATCTTCTGTGACAAAAATAAATTGAAATCCAACAAATTGAATCAAAGATATCTCTGGGGAGATGAGTACACATAATAGTACATCAGAGGGTAGAGCACAGGCATTTCGGATGACAAAATGCCTCAGCACTTTCTGTTTACAAAAATTGCAATTAACCCTTCCTCAACATACACTGCATTAGCATACATAGTAGTTTCTTGCAAAACAATTCACTTCAATTACAAAGACATATAATGTGTACAATTAAAATGAATAAACATAGTTTTGAAAACACAGAATATTCAAAAGAAATTGCAAAAAAAAAAACTAAACATGTGTGTTTACACCATACATGTGAAACATTTATTACAACCTACACCTTTGGTTGAAATTAAAAATATGTTGTATTTTTACTCAACAGGCATCCAAATTTCAATAAATATTTCAAGATATTTAAGTTCACTTAAATTCAACAGTTCATAGCAAATATACTTTTATAACCTTTTAATTGTTCATAAATAACCCAAATTGTTTCTAACTTGATTTGGATTTTACACTATCATCAAAATGTTCTTTTTGATTTAAAGACAGAAACTGCACTTGTAGTGTATTAACATGACAAGATTCTATCATAAATAAGTGATGTTCTCCCCTTAGAAAGACACACTACTTCAAATATCTTTTAAAAATAGTCCACAATGATTATGGAAATACCAATGGTCGGGTATATCATACATTATGCAAGAGTGTTAATGGCCAAAAAAAATATTAAACAATCTGACAGTGAACTACAGGAACAACACTTCAACCTGCATTCTACAGTCAATTGCTTGCAAATTCTCATTACTTTTTATAGTATCACATACAAAATTGTTTTGTCTTTAACACCGACCTTATTTCGGTGGCCGTGGCGTTCGCCACCAGCGCACAACTCACAGCGAACTAATGCGGCTGCCGACGCTCTGTCTTGGGCCTAAGCACGGGTTCTCTCTGTAACCACGTCTTACTCCAAGACCAGATGCCTCCGTCGAACGCGCATCTGCGGTGTGAATTTAGCCACCACTGGGCCAAAACTCTTCCTCGCTAACTGGAGCTCGCGGCCCCACACCATCAGCTTCCAAATTCACGCTGCTACCTCACGCTGCCGCTTCTCGAAACATTCTGCGCACTTTCGAGACACCGCCGTTACAACCCCTTCTTTTCCGCGTAGGGGAGGGAACAACTGTCTTCCCCCGCCACCCCTCCAGCGATCGCTGATAAGGCGACGGGTTACGTAATCGCGCGGCGAAGCACGCAGACGAGGTCTTTCTTATCGCCAAATAGTGACTGAGCAAGCTCAGGATCGCTACAATAGTTTAGTATTTTATTAATTACAACACAAATATGTTGAATTCAATGAAATTCTCTTTTTGGTCTTCATCAGTTAGGAAAGTAAGCTCGTTGATTACTGTATGAAACAATCCTGAAAAAATCCCAGCATTTTTCGATGATTCGCGAGGTCATTTTTCCGTAGGTTGTTTTTTCAAAATCAGTTCCGGTAATCGGAGCATTAACGTTTGAAATATTCGCTCTGTGAAAATAAGTGTGAATTAAGTAATTGTTTTCCAAGTTTTTAACTCATCTGATAAATGAAATCTAACTCACATATCGCTTTCGCAAATCTTACTTCTGTTGATTCTATTTACTTCATCTTATTACTGGCTAATATGTTGATAAAACGTTAAGATTTTAACTAAATAAAAATAAGTAAATATTTTTCATACTAACTTTGACTCTTGTAGATTTTTTAATTGTATAAAGCCGTGTAAAACGTTAGTTGTAATAAATTAAGACAATGATTTAGATTAAGTGTTTGTTGGGTCTATGTTATAACTATTTCCAAAAAACAAATGCAAAATGGGCACTAAAAAGTTTGCAGTAATACGTTGTAGTAATTCAGAAACACGCTTTAGTAATGGGACACAAAAGTGTGTGTTAACTGAAAGAAAAAATGGGTATTTTGTACCCATGGCTCGGAGCACTGAAAACTGCTTTACGTCTCTCCGCAAGGTTCTAATGATTGTTTGAGGAAGATACGAAACACCACTTTCCAGAAGGAAGGATGCGTAATCACTCTGAGTTACAAGATGTAAATCATATGATTACGTTCAGATGAGAGAGAGATTAGAGAGAGAGAGGGACAGAGTGAAGATTACCATACACATTTGAACAATCAGACTCTCTCACCCAACTTATGCTTTAGATAGAATCACATTCAATTGGCAAATTTATCATTGAAGAGAATCCCTCTGTAGATTCGTAGGCATAGAGCATGAGGGGATGCTAATTCGGACGTGCCACTTCTCTCGATTGCAATACTTAGTAATCAACACGGTAAATATTTGCATCTCATCTACTTTAGGATCTCAGATGCTCGTTTCAAAATCGATAGAGAGTTGCGTTTTTATAGGCACGTCAGAGGTCGGGTGGTCCTTCAGCTAACACTGAGAAGATCGATTCAGAAAACACACTAATGAAAAGAGCTTCATTGAAAATGCTGCTTCTTCTAATTAGGGAATGACGAAACTTTCAAGACAGAAATGTACAGTTGTTTGTTTCTGAGATCAAAGGCTCTGGTATATAGACAGTTTTGTATCTTTTGTACATAACAGATCAACAAAATATATTAGTTCATGGTTCTAGTTAATAACGAATATTTCATATTGAATGAAGAACATTTTACGTGTAAAACATGAGAAGTATGGTCCATTGGCGTTCAAATAATTTTACTGCACATAAACAAGTCAAGATTAAAGTAGCGCATGTATTTAAAACCAAAATTCTTTTGTTTTATTATAGTGGTAATATTATTTTGATTTTTAATAAAGTAGTAAGTAATCAAATTATCAAATTGTGTTATGTATCAAATCGTAGAAGAATAATGTAGCAAAACATTTTTGTTACTGGTGATATTGAATTTAATTATGCCATTGTGACATAAAAAATGTTTATATTAAAATGTGAGTTTTATCTACTTTAGTTTTCCACTCAAATGTTAAATCAAACCTTAGCCTTTTATACTCGGAATAGCTTTGAAGTTTTACCTGATGAAAGATCAGTCAATAGTCCGGCACTAATGTTGCGAGTTGAAACGTACTGGGCTAGGACCCACAATTCGTGACCGTTGTTTAAGATTCAGCTTCGTCGTCCACCTGGAGTTGGTGGGCAGAATCTGCAAAAACTGCTCATAGAAGTCAATCCAGCCTTTTCATGCGGGCAACGTTAATGGGAAAGGGTGGATTGCGCATTGTCCGAAGCCAATTGTTTAAGGTACCGCTCCTCCGACTTTCTGGAAATAAAGAACAAATACTCTAAATCTACCCAAAGCAGTCCACTTCAACCAGGCAGTGCTAATATCCAACCCAGCCGGTGTCGAAAATCAGACATTGTCGAGGCTCGAACCTTACTACCTTCACATATCAAGCAAATGCATAAGCTAGAGCTCCCGTTCTCAAGTGACATTAGCAAATCCAATTAACCCTGTACTATCCTCGAGCAAGCCTCACATTTCCAACGAGGTCGTTGTGAACACGAGTGCTGTAGTCATATGCACAGATTAGCTAGTCGAATTTGCGGTGCGGAGTACCGTGTTTCGTCCCGCAAGAAAACGAGATGCATGAATAATTTATTCGGCAACAAAGGGGTTATCGCTTCCCCTTGCCCGTGACCCGCGCAGAGGTTCTCAGTGAGGGGGTGGAATGGGGGAGGGGGCACCGCCTGGGGAGAGAGTGGAGGAGACCTTCAGCCTTGTGCGCGCGTCGTTAACGAAGCATGGACTTTGATGTCCTGGACAAGAACAGCGTCCCACCCTCCCGTGGCCCCAGCCGCTCCGGCACTCCGCTGCCGATACAGCGACGCCCCGCTTCCCCGTACTAATATCTTCCATCAACTTCCTGTACGTTTCTACTCAGGGGTTACAAACCACCTACCTATCGCAAACCAAATCCAACCAACCACCAACAAAATACCTAAAAACGCTAACCAACCGCAAACTAACCGCTAACAAACGGGCAACAAACTCCCTAAAGCCGCCAACCAACCACCAACCGACTGACAAACAATCCCTAACCAATCGCCAACCAACCTAGCCAGCCGCCAACCAACCGGCAGCCAATCGCCAACCATCCGCCAAGCAACCGCCAACCAGCCGCCAAATTACCGCCAAGCAACCACCAACCAACCACCAAACTACCGCCAACAAACCGCCAACCAACCACTAACCCAAATGGGAAACAAACGGCTTAAAACTGTCTTGCAATCGCCTACCGCTAACAAACCGCAGACGCCTACTACCTCCCCTCCAACTGATCGCCCATTAACCAGCCACCAACCAGCTGGCAAACTGTCTCCTAGCAATCGTTGCCCCTGCCCAACATTCCATCCCTCTCACTCATCCGCAAAATTGTTATGTGCGCAATTGTAGAATTGCCGTTAATCCACCTGTTCGAAAGTTCTCATCAAATCCATGTTCTATTCGACCATCTTGTACCTCTAATAATTTCACTTTTATACCTCGGGTGAAAAATATTCCTGTTTTAGGTCCGATCAGCATCAAAATAACGTTTAAACATTCTTTGTCACTGGATTCTTCTGTTGATTATTCTTTTTTACCTCGGTTTAGTCCACATTCAGTCGCAGTTACTTGCATCTGTGCCTCTGTTTTCATTTTTTGCTCGTCATCTCCTTTTCTATTTTTAAAATCCAACAACTAAGTGCAAGTATCGATTCACGGAATGTTAAACTCTGGACGCTACAAGTTTCAAGTTGTTAATCTCCAGCTGTCCGTGTCAGATCGATTGCATGTGGCAGTTTCCAACCGACTTTCTTCCTTGCGGGATCTTCCTTTTCGGAACGTCTAATGTTCTTGTGATTAGTTTTCTTTCCTGAAATTCGTTAATTGCTTTGTTTCAAATCTCTCACAGATCAGAGGGAAAAGTGCTTTTTGTTTTCACATCAGCAAAAATGCATCCCCCTTTTTCCATTAGAGTAGATCACAAATAAAAATAAAATATTGTTTCGTGACAATATTTTGTGCTTATTAAACATTCGGAAATATTAGTTTATTTCAGAATTCAAAGGAGAATTTCATAACTTTTCGACAGCGAAATTAAGGGGGGATGTAGATGGAATATGGGTAAAAAATTGATTTTCTGTTTTTAATCTCATATTATTCCCATTAGCATTAGTCATGGAGCTGTTTGACAGACATTCGGAAATCTCTTGTTTTAGAACGCTGTGGTTATTGCAAACATGTGTTTACATGTTGTTTTGAAGTGTGCTTTTCATGTGAACCCAGTTTTACGTGTTGACTGTGTTTTCTTTTGAAACAGTGTGTGACGAAGTGGCTAGAGTGATATCAATGTCTAGTTGGCATAATAAAGTGAAGAAAGCCAAATATTTAACATTTCTTTCCAAAGATTAAACAACAAAATTTGAGGTTAATAATTTTGTTGAATATTAACTGGAAACGTCTACCTCTGACGCAGAAACTCCGCTAAGGGCATATTGTCGGTGGAGGTTAATGTAATGAAAATGGAAATGAGAATGTCAGCAATGGTTTTAGAATAATATACTTGCAAATGCTTTCTGAAGCGATTAATACATTTTGTTGCTGTGTAAATTCTGGGAAACAAAGGCTACGTTTAGAGGATAACGGTAAAAGAATATGCTTAGTTTGTAGTTTACATATCATTTGTAAAGGTTCCACAACTACTCTTCAATGTTTGCAAGCAATTTCCCGTTACTTTGATTTTTTGTAATAAATGTACCTTTTTCTCAAAAACTATTTGATGTACAATTTTCAAATTTTATACATAGTTTTAGATAATAAAGACAAGAAATTGTGTGTAATGATTTTTTCAAATATTGTTTATATTCTATATAATGATTTATTAAACTCAATTTTTTGCATTCCTTACACTTGTTTGTTTACTTGTATTTCAGAAGAAGTTCAGCAAAAGTTCAAATTTTTAATGTATTTGATTTTCCAGAAAAGTGCACCTTTGTAAAGTTAAACATTAAAAATTTTTAATGTATTTGGTTTTCAAGAAAAGTGCACCTTTGTAAAGTTAAACATTAGAAATTTTAAATGTTTATATTATATACAATTTTTTTTCAACAAACATTAATGACGAATATTTTTTCACATATATATTTCTTAAGATTACAAAATTGCATTGTTTCACACTAAATTCTGACTGCTTAAGAAATTATAATTCTACGTTGTATAAATCCGCCTACATCCCCCTTAATATTTGAAATGTAATTTTATTTCGAGATTAACTTTTTTATTTTGAAATATTAATTAGATTTAAATTCTCCATATCCTTTAAATCAGTTGTGTGTGGCCAGTGTGGGTATTTCAATATGTGACACGATTGTCGTATGTGCGGCACACATGCATTCGACCACCTCGATCTTGAATGAAGTCAGAAAAAAGGCGAATTCAGTGAAGGGTGAGATACCTAGCTCAAATGTACTCAAATGCAAAAGTTTCTCGAAACAAAAGTCGCCCTATAGTGATCGATATGAAATGCATGTTCATTCAAATTCTCGTACTTCCGAATTTACAAAAGTAACTGCTTCGTCAGTTACCTGGGACATCTTATTGCTGATACTGGCAACAAAAATATATTCCATTAACGAAATTCTCATTTTCCAAATCTGATTGAAATAAGTAAAACTAGTTTGAAAGACGCTTTATAAAAAATAATTAGTTTTATGCGTATTAACGTCTTCTGGCAGGAATTTGACACAGCTGATGCAAATGTTTCTTCAAGAATTCTCAGACATTTTAATAATATTGAAATGAACTTACATTCGAAATTTTTGCTGTATGCATCGATAAAATCTTTAGATTTACTACCCACTAGATTTAATGTCTGGGTTTGTTTTACCTCACTAATGTTCTAACTAATTTTACGCGCGAAGTGCATGTTCATTGCTGTCGGGTTAGTGCGCGAAGTTGCACTATCTGGTTACACCCATTTGCAACTTTTATCGTCAGCATACGCCCTGTCGACTTTGATGTTATCCTTTACTTGACACTTCTTTTTCTCTCCGACTTAAACGCAGGTGTATAGCAGTTAAGCACGGTTATACAAGACACAAGCAAGTACCTTGTGCAGGACAAGATAGTATGCCTTGTCCTGAAATGCTCATTGTTTTGCTTTGCCGGTCTTAAATAAATCAATATCTGGCATCCAGACGTTCCTAAAATTGCTTAATTTTCATTTAGAATGTGTATGTCTATTGAGCTCAGGGCGTCACTTGTTACCACTGCAACGTCCCTGACTGGAAGTTCCTTGGGTTTGAGTCCTGCCAATGGGGGCTATTCAATACTAGCTAAATAGCTGGGCAGAATTCGTTCTCTGCCTGGAGAAGAATTCAAGCAGTTGGATACTCTCATCGGTGTTTTTTCTTGGTTTCTCTGGTCAATAGCAAGCTAATCTCGAAGCAAAGCCCTAACAAACGAGTCACAAATTGGGCACAATATTTCCTTTCTCATTACGGTTCTTTTCTCTATCCTTAAAACCCCTAAAACTTACAAGCACTGCACTACCACACATGTCGACAGACAAGTCTGCATGTTTTATCTTCCCTCGCTGAGACGATGCCCCTGTGGGAGATTCCTCGACGGAGAAAACCCCGCAAGCAGACGTGTAGGTCTGCGCCAGATTTCGTATTCATGTGAGAAAGAAAGATGAGAGAAACACTGCATCTCCCGGGATATAACATACACTGCACCTACGGGACTAATGCTTATAGCAATTGACACACCCAGAAACACAAAATAAACATGTTAAGCAATCAATGTGTATTGGGGATGTACTAATCACAAATTTTCATAATCAAATAAACTTGAATTGACCAGAACTGTGCGTACTCAAATGAGAAAGCTGGACATTAATAGATAAAGTTGGTGACCAGGACCACCCGACCAGTAGTACCAGTCACCGCAGCTTCTGTACCAATGTTATAGAAAAAACCATATGCGAATAACATCATTATTATCCGTGACTTATCACCAGGCCATGCTTAGAAATGAAAACATTTATCATTTAATGTTTATATTGTCGATCTAAAACAGGAATTATTTAGGGCAGTCACAATCATATCATTTCGATTTGACGACCTTCTCAGTTCACATAAATTATTATATTTTTATAGGTGAGGAAACAAATAATTAGAATACTTTACAAACTTTAATTCAGTATTACACAAATTATCATATGTTTCGTACCCCTAGGGTATTTCTTTACTGTCTATTGGGTTTTGGGACTTGTTGAGATCAAAATAAAACTTTAAAATATTCGTACTACAGTAGTGTCACTATTCTTCCCAACTTTTCATTTCAGTTCATTTTTTAAATTATCGGTATTATACGCAATAATAGATATATTACAGATATATCGATTATTGCAGACGCTTCAATTTTAGCGTCTGCATTTTATGCGTTTGCGGAGGTATTCCTAACATTTTTTTCTTATTTTGGCGTTTCAGTTTAGTCTGAAAATAATGTTTAGCATTCCACACTCCTGTTACATATAAGTGTGTATGTATACATGGAAATTATTTAACATTCTGATTATAATAATAGCTTGATTATTACGAGTAAATGTAAATTATTTATCGTGGTTTATTTACACAATGAATTTGATTGTAACTAATAGATTTTGAATTATACTTAACATTATTTTAGGTTACAAAAATGTATCAATTGACACTTCGCTCTGATTAGAAGTTTCCATCTCTCGAGTCTAAATATACAGCGTAAAAGTGGAGAATCAATACGTTTTCGTGTGTAATATGGAGAGAGAGCAGAGGCGAAGAACGGAAAACACGAGTCGGCAGTTGCGATGACAGTGTCTGACACCAATAGGCACCGCGCAATTGCTTCTATCTCGTTGGAAACTCGTGGGACCAGAATGAGGCCCATGGGCCGTGATGAAATATGTCTTTTCTGTCGTCCCTTCGGAGATAAACGTTCATCCGAGGAGCGTCTCGGAGGATGTTGACCGTGCGGCATCTCATCGGGAGTAATCTTCTCGCGTCGTGTCGATGTCCCCAATTCTCATCACAACTTCGCCATGCCAGACACTCCAGAATCCACGAGGCGAAATGAATGGAGTTCGGTTGTTATTAAATCCTTAGTGCAGATGGACTGGCTTGTGAGCGGCTCTTACCAATATTCAGGTTTAAAATAATAGGAAAATGATCTCATAACTTTAATTTCTAGCTCTAGTACACAGAATAAGATAAAAATGAGCTCGCAACTGCAATTTATAACTGTAATATATAAAATAACAAAAATGAGCTCGTTACCGTTTTAATATTAAGAATTTACAGAATAATAATGTATAACTTAAAACCATTGTTTGTAATATGGAGTACGTCTGTACAATTTTAAATGATCTTTTCATACTATTTCTTATGATTAGTATGAAAAACTGTGAAAATAACTTTTCAATGTCTTTTCAGATCACGTTTTATCTTTTTCAAGGCAAGACCGCGCACGGTTCGTGGTCCATTTTCTATAATACTCCAGCAATCGCCGCGAACTGATCGGACGAAGGTTAAATACCGCTGTAGGTTAAATAATTAATACATAATTTATTTTCTTTCAATGCTGTATAAAAATGTATGCATTTTTTAAATCCAATTAGACATTGCAAAAGTCACATGTAGTTATGCCATATTTTAAGGGACCAATTTTTAAACGAATTAAGTATTTTTAAGACATGTTCTCTCCAAGAGGTGCTAATATACACAGGTACACAAACAGAGATAACTTGGTACGCGTTTCAAATTTTGTCAACTCTTTCCTGTGTGAAGAATTGGAACTCCCAAACCCTCCCTCTTCGCAGTATTTTGTTTAGGAAATGTGAAGAGACAGAAAGGGTTGTGTCATTTAAAATTAAATATAATATCAGCAAAATTTATTTTTCGTCTTGAATAAATATAACTGTTTCTTTGCAAACAATAAAAAAATGTTCGCATTTTAAATTTGTTTTACCAGAAAACATTGGAAGAAAAAGTATTATTAACGAGAAGAAATGGAAGAAACAATTTTTTATATACAGTTCTGCATTTCATAACCATTTTCCTTCGAAAAACAAAATGTTTCCTGTTATAATAGAATAATTTTGAAGACTTTTTGGTAGGAGAGATGAAGAGCGAGAAGAAACGGAATACACTATATCATTTAAAGTTAAATATATAAAAATTAAATTAAAATTACTCATTGTATAAACTTATTTTAGATTTTGTATAACAACACATCGTATTATTATTTTCAATTTTCGCAATACATTTTATATCTTGAAGCTTTTATTCACCAACAAGAAAACTGAAGAAACAATACATGACACAAGATTTCGCATTTCTTTCCCCTGGGGGGAGAGGGATTTTATGTAGCGTGAACCTGCAGTAACACGCCATCCTTGAAGTCGTCTCAGAGCGTCGTGAGGGAAGTGTGAAGAGGCAGGGGGTGGGGGAGCCGTAACCCGGTCTCCAGAATAGGATTAACGCGCGCACCCCGCCCGCTCCCACACCAACGCCGCGACGCGTGGCGCAATCTGAAGCCCAGGCGGAGGAGGCCTTGAACCCGCTAGGGTCGGCCTTCGCGTCCTTTAACTGCATCCCTCGCGGCGATTCTCCTAGCAGTTTGCGGGGGCGAACCGACTTCTCCGAAATTACAAAACCTGACAACTGATCTAAGTCACGCCCTTTCGGCTATGGAATTCTTGTAATCCTCGTTCAAAGGCTGCAAAGGAGGAGTAATTTCATTTTGAAAGAACTATCACATGTGCATCTGCATTCAAACTTCCTATTCAATTAACATTCCTTTAAATCTATTATTAACTTAACAACTACAATACGTATTGAGTATTCTATGTTGACCATGTCATTAAAAACAATGCATTCTCTAATACCAAAAGCATTAATTATTACTTGACATGGAACAAAGTTTGCGAAGACGAAGGTGAATGAAAACACGTTATTTAAGAAACTAAGAAGCACAAAACAACATTTAAATTGGTGATAGTACTAAATAACCTTACTCTGACACAAAATTATATCATATATTTTAAAACAGAATATGGCACATATGTTTCGGAGTTTCCGCGTTGTCAGTGGGTTGATAAAAAATATTAGATAAAAGAAAAATTAGATAATTGAAGATTAATTGAATGAAGACAGTTTTTGTTGTCACCACTGAACGCCTAGAAGGTACCAAATCTCCTTGAATCCATTGTTTGCGCCATTTTAGTTATTTCACATATCTCTGTGAATAGGATACGACAACATGTGAACTTTATTTTTGACAATGTATGTTTTCTTACAACTTGGACAACAGAAATTATTTATATTTTTGCAATAAACACACAGAAATTGTTTTTAAAATGTTTAAGTACAATAATTGTTTGGAATAAATTGTAACGCAGGAAAGACGTTCTCCCTCACACACATTAACGACCAACTTCCATTGTATTTTGCAACCTGAAAACGATATATCATGATTCCATATTCACGATGTTGAATAACGGTGAGGACCAGGTCGTAGCAGCGCTGACGGAGTGAGAAGACGGTGGCGGGGCGTAATTTTGTTAGTTCATTATACTTACGGAGATTAGTTACGAAATTTCAAATTCTTTAGGTTTATGTGAATAATTACTCTCATACGACACATGGAAGCAAAATTTTGGCAGAATATTCTCTTAAATTATGTAGGTGTACTCTAGTTTTTCTCATCGGCTTTGGTGGCTCAGAGCATAAAATTTGTATCATAGCAGTGCCTTTGACCGGGACATTCCGGGGTTTGAGTCCCAAAAGTTGAATGTTTTTCTACACTAGCTGCATAACTGCGTCGATTTCAGCCGTCCTCTTGAGAATTCTACCGGCCGAATGCTCGAGTTGAACGTCGGATCTCGTCATCCAGCGATATCACCGCCACCTCTTGCGATAGAAACATGAAATACACTTACGGGACTACCGTAGGAGTCGACATGCCAGGAATCACTATCAGTCAATCAATATTTTTGTTTCTGAAAAAAAATTGGAGTAGATATCCCATAAAGGATTCCTCAAATGCTAAACACGATCAAATATTCTTGCCTGTTATTTCGACATTTCAATTCATTTAGTAATAGATTCGTTGATTGGTAGAAAATAACTAAAATTATAAATTTTAGAAAGAAATTTATTAGACCACGTATTCTACGTTTCGTAGTGAAACAATTCTCTCTTTCACGTGAACAGTAATTTCCAAGACTCGCTTTTTAATATTTATTTTATTAGGTTAAGAAAATTCTTAATCGTTAATATGATGCTTAGTTCCTATTTATCGGTTGCGCATGAATTAGTTTCTTTAACTTATCTCGTATTAGCTCGTTGTAATAGATACGGACGTACCCTAACTAGGTAATTTTAATTCTGATTTTATCAACTTAAAGATGGTTTATCCTGTCGCTAAATGAATTAACATTTCCGACCGTTTCTTTAAAATATTGATCACAGTGATCCTCCCTACCTACTAAAAGTGAAGAAAATTCGAATTAGTGAGGGAGGAGGGAGGGAGGGAGGGCCGTGGGAGCAATTGGAACACTGCATCCAGAGGTCCTCTGGGACTCGTCTGCGGCGTCCCCCAAGGTCTCGTGCGCTGGGACCAGCGCTTGTCGAGAACCGATGGGCAGCCCCGGGGGACACTGCACGTCCTCCGGGAGGAAGGGTCCCGTGGGATGGTGTGATCTTGGCTGGACAAAGATCGAAGATCGATTATTCTAATCTACAACGATCAGGAGATGCACTGCTGGAATGCAACATTGGGTCGTAAAACGTGTACTATATTCGTTTGCCCTATATAACAAGTAGCGACACGCAGTGGTGGTTCAAAATGTACGCTCCAAGAGTCACGAATTTTGTATGTGACGCGGTTGATTTATCTTTCTTTCGTCGACAAGTTCGGTAAAGCTTCAGTTATATGATTCAAAGTCTGTTATTAGAAGAAATCGTTTACGGCTGAAAAACAGCATTCGTAGGCTATAAAATGGATCTGTAAAACATCAGATCGAGTATGACGTAAGTAATAGAATAAACACTACGTAGGGTACAAGCCTACTAGGAAAATACGCGAATCATAAAACAAACATTGAATACTTTTTGTTCATGCTTGGAGATGTAGAATACAAAATATTTAGTGTCAATATTTAAATATTTTATATTAAACGCTACATTTTATTTCCTATTTCTTTTTTCTTTTAATAAACAAATATTTTTAATTGATATTTATAAATATATAACCAAGAACAAAATTCTTAAAACATCGAAAGAAAGAATTTCAATTTCACATATGGACAAGTATTGCAAGGACAAGTATTTACATATTCACGTAAGTATCGCGGAATCATTTGCTATCAGATATTGAGAAATTAAACAATCCCAATAAACAGATGGGCACACAAAAGTAAATTAGAACCCTTAAGGAACCCACTCTCAAGGGCTAAGAGGAGGAGAAGAATATTTCCATCAGGGCAGTCAGTTCCCTGCAAATAGTACGGGCTTTCCCATCTTCTGACCGACCATGCAAGAGTTTTTTGGGGCCGAGTTCGGCGCCCTGTGGAACGCCCAACGTGCACGCTATGCTACTATAAATACAAGACGAACGCTCAGGGACGCCAGAGGTAGAGAAAGCACCGCACACTGTCCCTCAACGGGCGAAAGGCACGCGTGGGTAACAAAATCAATGAGTACAGCTTCTCACTAAGGCTACTTTATTTCACCAGTGAAATAATGGGATAATGCAGAAATAATTGTTTTAAATTAATCTGATATTTTAAGTTAATGTAATTTAAAACTTATAATGATTTAAAGCAAAAATAATTCTCTAAAAGTAAGAAAGTAAAGTTTTCTACGATTCTACTGGTTATGCGATCTAGCAAATGATGACAAAATATTTCAGTGTCATTATACCCTGCGTATATAAAAAATCATTAACGCTGATATGATTCAAACAAACGTGAAAGTAACGAATGCCTCCTAAATGTATTAAAACTATTTTCGACTAATTTTATGTTGAGATATTTATTGAGAATATTATACAGTTTCTAAAATATTAGTAAATACAATGTTAATTTAGAAACACGAAAAAGAATGATATGCACATGCTTGACCGTATTTCGGACCACTGCACGCCGTCGCTCCATAAGTTTGCCTCAAGCCTGGCGTGCGCGCTCTCCGAAGCTTAAGCTAACAAGAGGGATTTATTTCTTTTGATAAGGAAACTCGCAGTCCGAGAAGGAATGTGATGGGTTGATGAAATTTCTAGAAATCAATAAAAGGGATGGCTTTTGAATAATGTTATTGTATAATGGTTTCATTCGTTTTCATTTCTTTCATCCCTATGGTGGGTTGGCTTCCAACCCTCAATGAATCGTGGACATGCAAATAAAATAAATATTTAGAAATACTTCGGATATTTCTGTCAAACATTTAGTGTAGATACTTTTCAATGTTTACTATCCTTTATGTGTTTGAAATATATTTTGTTGTGTGTTTCTGTTTGTTTTTGTTATGAGTTAACGTACAGATTTCATTGCAAATTAAATCTAATGGTAGGCAGAGTTTGATGAAAATATTGTGCACATATAAAAAATGCTTAATTTTAATAACAACTACCATTAAAAATGCATTGACCAACAAAAATGCATAAAACATCACGCAACCAGAGTGAATAATTAATTTAATTATTCAGAGCAAGAAATTATTATTTTACTAATAAGTTTCAAATGTTAAGGGAGATGATGTGTGCAATCTATCCGCATCCTCCATTACAGAATAGTTAAAGTGACAGCATACAGTAACTCTAAGAGAGTAGAGGCAATATACATGTATTCTTCAACGCCTCACAAAGCGCTAATAAAACGAGAAAAAACAAATGTTTCAATTCGCAATTTCATGCCGAACTTGACCGCACGTGCAATCTTTTTGAGGCACGATGGAAAGTCATGGTCGGGCGGCAACGACGCCGTCGCCCGCAGGCAGCGGCGGCGGAGCAAAGCAAGACGGGACGGAACGAGACGGGAGGAGAGCCGAGTTCAGGTCTTACGTGCTGCCTCAGATATTGCTTCCGTTGCAGGGCAAACGGTGCGGAGGCGGCGTGGGGCGCGGGGCGCGGGAGGTGGCCGATATTACGTGCTTGCACCTGCGCAGTGAGGCGCGAGAGACGGCGCCAGTGCAAATATTTGGGTTTTGCTCGGGAGGTGGGGGGTGGACGGGGAGGGAATGAGAGGGAGACGGGGGAGACGGGAGAAAACAGCGCGCGCTCTGATTGGACGTTGAGAGCAGGAGAGCACCCCCCCTTCCCCTCGTCTGGTTCTCCAGCGCAGGAACCCCCCCTCCTTCCATCCCTACCGCGTGCAGTCGTCGCCTCGCTGACTACGATATGTTGACTCGTTGAGGGCGCCATTGAAGGAGCCAACTATTTCTGCCGATGAAGGTTGCGTCCGCTTGCTCGCGACCCGAATCTCCCGCTTTCGCAACGTCACGGTCTCGAGCGTAGGAGGGAACTCTGCATCATTTATCGAGTAGTACGAGCTGTTGATTTTAACCTTCCACAACACCTCCCTCCCTTCCCATGACTGTAACGCAACTACACGCGCGCCAGCTGAGAGTCCGCGTGTCCAAGAAAACGCGCGTTCCGCGAAACCCGCGTTCAAGAAAACTCGACGCCAGGAATCACCTTGGTTTTCAAACAACACTATCTTAAGCGTGATATTTCCAGACCGTTTATTACTTTTCTTCAATATTGATTGGTTGGCTTATGTGGCCTAGGGCATTAATTGATGTCACTTCAGTGCTTCCGACCGGAATTTCCTAGGATTAGAGTCCTGAAGGAGACAGGATTTTTGTCATTAGCTAGTGGAGTTCAACTAGGTGGAGTTCAACCCTTTCTAGCGGAGAATTCTAGCGGCCGGCTGCTCTGATTGGTA
Source organism: Acheta domesticus (assembly GCA_031308135.1). Taxonomy (NCBI): domain Eukaryota; kingdom Metazoa; phylum Arthropoda; class Insecta; order Orthoptera; family Gryllidae; genus Acheta; species Acheta domesticus. The sequence continues at coordinate 80,645,757 of JAHLJT010008756.1, read as the reverse complement.
GTTTTCCGTGGTTTTCTCGATCAAAATCAAGCAAATGTGGGAGCAGTACTCTAACAAACGGGCCACACATTTCATGAAATCATTCCTTCCCTTTCCTTGTTCTGTCTTCGCCCTTACTTATACACACTTACTAATGTGCACCACACTGCCACACATGTCGAGAGACCAGTCGCGCTTACAGGTTGTCCCGACTGGGGATGGTGCCCCCTGGTGGGAGATAATTCGGTTGAGTAAAATCCCGCTAACCGACGTGTAGGTCGGGGCCGGATCTCGCCATCCAGCGAGGGATCAGGGCCAACTTTCGCAGTGAATCATGCACTACACTTACGGAACCAATGCCCTCAGCAATTGATGCGCACAGAAACACCAAAAAATCAATTAAGGAATCAATCAATCGACGACTTTGAGCAATGGAAAATTGCCAATACTTGAAATGGGGATGCCACTGACAGCTGTTAATCCCAGGACTGTTGTCATGGTGTTTGTTTCTCGCTCTATGTTCTCCCACTCACGTCTCCTGAATGAGGCCATCGTGCAGCACCGCATTACTGGTTTGTGACAATGAGTAATATTTGGTGTAATATTTAGATCGTAAAAAAGAACCTGTCGAATAAAGTAAATAGTTTCACCTCAGATTAAACTATAATGCAGAACCATGTTTGGTTTTGATTCCATACTTCGTTGTATGTACCTAAAATACGAAGATGTGTATGTATCATGTGCAAATAAGAGAGCAATTACACATCTTAAAATCACAAAGAAAAGATAATAATTTTGAGTCTTCAAAAACTTCAAAATAGAGAGTAAACACAATGGATAATCTCAATACTGTCTTGGAAAAATAAGCTGATGAGATATTTGCATACTGTGTTCAAAGCTGAAAAGAGAAGAAAGCTGGAAATTAGAACCTAAATTGTCTGGAGAAAACGAATAATATTTTCTAAATTCCCAACATTCAACAACACATCGAGGTAAAAAACAGCTGGACACAAACGGAGGAACTTCGCCCTTGAAATCACGGCTTTTCTGGTGGCTATTATTATTATTATTATTATTATTATTATTATATTATTATTATTTATATACATCATGACTAAATATTTTGTGAGTTGGCGGAATATAAAATCTATTCCAGGTTGCAACCAGTTACCTAAGGAGCAGATCTAGGGACTGTCGCGACATGTCGGTGCCTCTGCAATACCTTGCGCAAAATGTGGGCTCTTCCATATGAATTAATTTCTTGCACTTCCCAGTCTTTTGAATGACCTGGGAGTTTTGCCAAGTTGTTACACAAATTTTGCAGAACAAATCCCAGAGCTCCGATGACTACCGGCACGACCTATGCTTTGACGCCCCACATTCGGCTGATCTCCGTTTTCAAACTCTTGTATTTAAGATGTGTCTCTGCCTCCTTGGTAACGACGTTTCGATCGCAAGGCACAGCCACATCTACAAGTAGACACGATTTTTTCTCCAAATCCCGGATAGCAATATTAAGTTGGTTTGCCGCTATCGTGCGATCCGTTTGAATTTCTTGGTCGTACAGTATTGTATAGAGTTCTACAGACGTCCCTGGTTTTGGTTAGTCTTACCACATGAGACATATTGGAACTCATGCTTCATGTGGTACATATCTGCCGGTGGAGCTCACTACACATCCTGTCGTGGCTTTTCAAGTATTCGGTCTTTGCTAAAATTGGACAAACTTGGGAAATCTTGAGAACCGCTTTATCATAATCTCGTGTTCTCAGTGCCTGATCGTGGGCATCTATTAGAACTATTTCCGATTCTGGCTTCATTCTTCCTCTTTTAAGCCACATAAATGATTGATCTTTATTGTTTTGTCCATTATTTTTAGATACTCTCCATGGAGTGGTTTGTCTCTCCTCGAGTTCTTGAACATTGCATTGATACTCTCACATTTCATGTTTAGTAGCATCAGAAGTTCAGTATCTGTGTTATTCTGCGTGCCTTGCATAGTTTTCTTCACAATGCTTCTTATCCATAACAATGCCTCTGTTTCGCATTCTTCGCTCAGATTTCATGACCTGCTTCGCTCGAGGATCATCTTGATGACTCACTACATACGTGGCAATTATTATTATTATTATTATTATTATTATTATTATTATTATTATTATTATTGGCCTGTTCATATCCCTTAGCAGCGAAAAGGCCTCTTACATTGTAAGGTATTTTAAAAAAGCTAGGTAGCTTGTTAGCCCTCACTGATTGCTCTTTGTTCAGCGTGCTCTCTTTCCATGACGCGACCCCGACCTCGATTTCCGGTCGGGCAAGATTATAGTGTGCGTTTTCCTTGCAATGTTTCAGTAATTGTTGCTGTGTCATGATGATAAAACACACTTCTCGGGTTGAGAAGACCAGAATTGCGGCGTAGACCAGAATGTCTATGAGCTACCCCTTAACCCATGGCCGCTAGGTCGGAACATAGGCCATGGCCCTTAACGGGCTGTCGCGCCAAGTACAAATAGCTTGTTAGATGCTCTATGTAGGCTTATTCTCCTGTTCACTTCTCACTGGACCCTTCTTTTTGTTCATGTCTAATTATCGTTTCGCTATCATTTCACTTACAAGTCGCTTTTCGTTGTGCTCTTTATTTTCTCTGTTCCTTTTTGTGTTATCTTTTTTCTCTAACGACTTCATCGAATGATTTATCTCCATTTTGTGCGATTTCCTGCTGTTCTGGATCACAGTCTTCGCAATATTCTTACTATGTCGTCTGACCTCCTTGTCTGTCTTCCGATATTTCTCTTGACAGTCCTTGGGTCTCATATTGTAATTTTGTTGGTCCATCTGTTTGTGCGCTTCCTCATTACATGTCCTGCCCATTTCCATTTTAGAGGATGAGTGAATTGATCTATGTTGTTTTGACCTTTACTTTGTCTTGTCCGTATTTCTCACATTCTCGTTTATATTTGTGCCTTATATTTTCCTTTCAATCTCTATTTGACATAATTTTATCATATTCTTCTCCTTTTGCGTCAGTGGCCAGTCAGCGAACCGTTTAATAGTAATTGTAGGTCACAGGTGTTCTTAATGGCTCTCTTTATTTTTAGGCTCCAATTGTAGTTCAGTAATATAAATTTTAATGGCCAGAATGTTTTCCAATCTAATATCCTTTTTTTGCTATTATGGATTGGCAGGGATGCTTAAAAGATACGATCTGACCCAAATATTGGTAGATATCAACGTATTATATATTTTCACTATAAGCTGTTATCGGTTTTGGCGGACAGTTGGTCATTATTATTAAGTAATTATTTATAGATACATATAAATATAAGCTTTATACTACAATTATGCAGATGCCCGGTGGCAGAGTGCAAAAACATGAAAATTCAATTACAATTACAGGTACAATTAAATTTTAAAAATAAAAAACAATAAATAAAATAAATCAATATAAAAACAAATTATCATTGCCATTACCTAGCATATGCAGATTGCAAAATAATTTATAATTATTTCAACTGTCACCATTCGAAATCATGAAATGTAAGATTATAACGTAACTTAAACGTAAGAATCTTACGTTGAAACGTAAGATATTTAAATGCACAAACCGGCTGTATTATCTTAATGGCTGAGTGGCTGCTTCATCAAAAGGATAATTCTATATAGGAGGATTCTTCATAATGAGGCCGGCTTCTCCGTTATTATTTCGCGGTTTCTCCGATCACTTGCAGGAGACTTTCAGAATATGGAGCCATTGTTCTTGGTTTCCATCTTCTCCCATTTTTCGCACGTAAACTTGCACATACATGCTCTACGTTATCCCTGGAATGCGTCCATGATGCGTGTTTTGGAGGTGGCTTACGAATGTTTCAATTTATCCACGTTTATACATTATATGTTGTTTTTTTTAATTACTTTATTTTTAGTCGCACCAACGACTAAGGTTATTAACGACTACATTATTTATACAATTATATTTTTATCCATAACTATATTAACAAAAATGTTATAACATATATATATATATATAATTAACATTGTATGGCAACATATAAGTAATACATAACTTAATTATACAATATCATCATATGTCATTAAAGATGTTATAAACTTCAGAAAACGTGATCAGTTGGTTCTGATATTTGGACGAATACAATAAGGTTTCTAAAGGCATATTTAGATTAGCAAATTTTCTTTCATTATTGAATTTAGAGTAGTTTTCGATTATGTGGTATATTGTTAAATTAGTGTTACAAATATCACAAAGTGGAGGGGATGTTTTGGTAATTAAGTAGAGATGAGCTAATTTCGTTTGGCTTGATCTTATTCTGGACAGTGCGACTTATCCTGTTCGGTTGAGCTTTTTAGAAGTTGTAATATGTTATTAATTTGGCTGTGGAGTTGACTTGCTTTCCATTCTTTCCATGTGTTATTCCATTTCTCAGTCATGCATTTTTCTATCGTTCTCAATTTATCGTAAGTAGTATGTATGATATGAAAATTATTCTCCTTCCGTAGGTCTATTAATGTTGCAGAATTTTTCCCTGTTATGTCCTCTGGAATTTTAAGTTGAGGTGGAAGCCAAAGAACAATAATACTTATTCCAGCAGATTTAATGTGGTAGTATTGTTCGTGAATCGTTTTAGCTATTTCAGTATTGGAAATTCAGTACAGGATTGTTGTATGACTTTCAAGGATTTTGTGAAAAGAATGGTTTTAAAGGAGGATAACTTTTCAGTAACTTTCAATGCAGTCCGAAAGGCATAGAATAGTCCTGAATTGGGACCGATGCTTTGGGGTACAAGGTATTTTTGTAGGTAGTGTCACGGGTGTGCACTGCGATTTCAGTTCCTTGTTCCTTTTTCTCGCATTCAATGTAAACTGGGCAGTAATCTTTATATTTGAGGGTTATTTCTTTAAGTTGCTTATTCCATTCTTCTTTGGATGAGTTGGTGTTTATCTGTGCGTTAGTCTGAGGTTACTGTTTTGTAATTCTAAGAGAGACAAATCAGAAATGAGCGGTGGTATAATCCACGGCGGAATTAAGAAATTTCTGTATTTTTCCGTTCTAGTAATATTCGCCTCGAGGTTTGAGAGAAGTTCTCTTGTTCTGTAATGCAGAGCCTTATATCTGGGATTAGTATTCTTGATAATACTTTTTTTTATTTATTCTTGCTTGGCCTGAGGCCCTCAGCAGCCCTGAACGACTGGTACAGTAGTTGATTTTATTTTATACAACAAGTTTACAAGATATTTTCTTTTATAGTGATTACTATATTTTCAGAAGTACTTTATATTATACGGAAAGGCTAATCGCTTCTCGTCTGCTTAAGGAGGGTCAAAAAATTCTCTGGGTAATTTCCTTTTCAATCGTTTACGATGAGGGTTCTGTTTGCCAAGTTTGAAAAGGGTAGCTGAAGGTATTCGAGAAATTTTGTCATAGAATTTTGCAGATAGAAGGGCAAAATGTACAGAGATAGGTGTGATACCGAGTTCTTGATGGATTTGAGAGTTTGGGATGAACCAGGGTGCTTTTGTGATTATTCTGAGGAATTTATTTTGGAATGTTTGGATTTTCTGAATATTTGTTTTGGATGCTGCGGCCCAGATACGAGATGCATAACTTAATATAGGTCGTATCATTGTTTAGTAGAGGTGAATGGATGTGTGTAATTGTAGTGGGGATGATTTTTTAAGTAAGGGATATAACTGATGTGTTCTTCTAGTGGCCAGTGCTATTCTACGCATGATATTGGGTCTCCATGTTAGTCGTCTGTCGAGTAATACTCCAAGGTATTTTGCAGTGGCGTTCGCGGGAATCCATGTTATGTTATGGTTTTGATAGGTGAGTGTGGGTGGGTCAAGTGGTCTTCGAAGAGTGAATATTTTCCCTTTGCTCTTGCTTGCGTTTATCTGAAAATACAGTGAGATGGTTTTGCAGATCCTCTATTTCTGTTTCTATGTCTCGGTTTGTGGAGTAGATTGCTGTGTCATCTGCAAAAGTGGCAACGGATGTTGATGGTGTGGTGGGTACGTCAGCTATGTAGATATTGAATAAGGTTGGAGAGAGGCTCGAACCCTGTGTAACTCTATATTGATGGGGTATGGTGTTGAGAGTGCACCGGGAAGTCTCACTGAAAAAGTGCGTTCACTAAGAAAATCTATTATGCGTGCGAGATATTGGGGAGTGCCAATGCTCCGGAGTTTGAATACCAGACCTGGGTGCCATACTGTATCAAAAGATTTTGCGATGTCAAGGAATACTGCAACTATATGCTTATGATCATGGAAACCTTCGATAATGTCCTCTGTCAATCGCAATATTTGGTGGTATGTTGAAAGATGAGGTTGAAACCCAAACTGATGAGATGGGATTATATTTAATGTGGCGAGATGATTATTTAGTCTGGTGAGGATGCATTTTTCAAGTAATTTTCCCACGGAGGATAGCAGACTGATTGGGCGGTAGCTTCCTGGGTCATCATTTGGTTTTCCTGGTTTGGGGATTGGGATGATATGTGCGTATTTCCATTTGTGGAGTAAGTATGACATTCTCAGGGCTGCATTAAATATTGCTGTGATGTGTACTATGACTTTTAGAGGAAGACGTTTGAGTAAGTACGCTGAGATTTGGTCGAAACCGTTTGATACTTCGGAGGCTGACAGAGAAATATATTTAATAATTTCTAACGGAGAAATGAATTTTGGACATTCTGGTACTGTGATTGTTGGCCTTAAGTTTTCTTCTGAAATGAAATTGTCATGTTCAGGATGTTGGTGGGGTGGGATGTGAATGATGTAGCAAAGTATTTTCCTAACACTTCGCATTTCTCAGATGGTGAAGATGCTGTACCCGATAAAGTGGTGAGGGAAGGTATTTTGATAGGCTTATTCAGGATACGCCGTTTTATGTTCCATAAGGAGTGGTCTGTATATTTTTACGTTTGTGTTTGGAAGTGTAACTTCTGAGCATTAGTGATGGCTAAAAGTTTTCTCGCAATTTTGGTGAGTAAGTTCAGGTACGATTTTAGGAACGGAGATCGGTGTTTCTGCCAGTGATTTTTTGTATATCGTTTGTGATGGATCAATTTTTGTAGTGTGGGTGCGAGTGGATAGTTGGGTCTTGTTGATGGGGCAGTTAAATCTAATGTATCTAATATGTTGTAAGTACATTGATTGCTTGGTCTATTTCTTGTATGGTTTTTAGTGTAGGTAGGAGTTGTGTGACAAGGAGTTGATAATATGGTCAGTTCATCTTTTGGAGATTATAAGTGTGGGTGGGACGGATTTCGCGGTGTGAAGTATCGAGAGTGAATATGAGTGGACGATGATCTGATTGAAGAGCTATGTGAGTTTCAACATGAATATTACAACTGATGTCTCTTGAGACGCCGAAATCAAGAACGTCGGCCTGAACTGTTGGACAATAAGGATAATAAGTTGGAGTTTCTGGTGCATGAATTGTTAAGTTTAGTCTTTGTATATCATTTAGAAGAGATATTCCAGTCGGAGTATTCAATCTGCTGCCCCAAACTATATGTTTCGCGTTCCAGTCACCCACAATGAGGGTGAGTTCGTTGGGAGTAATAATTTCTCAATATCACCTGGCATATATGGGATATTTGATGATTTTTAAATCAATTTTATATTGAGAGTAGAATGTGTGTTCTGGTGTATGACTAATCTTATATTTTCGAAAGTATTGTTTTGGTTTATTGATTGAACGTGGTGTAATATATTATTTTTGACAAATATCGCGACTCTTCCACTGCGTGTTTTTCTTGGGCGGTCATAGCGATGTAAATCATATCCTGGAATGTAAATCCTCATGGAGGGACTCAGGTGTGTTTCTTGGATGCAAGCTACATGAATTTTATTGCTATGTAGAAAGTGAGCTAGTGAGTGGATGTTAGGTCGTAATCCATTTGCATTCCACGATATTATGCGGAGTAGATGGTGGTGGGAACTATTATTAGACATTACTTTGTGGATAGTACGATGTCAAAGATTGAAGAATTGAGCGTGTGAGGGCTGGGAGAATTTCATTTATTAGGTTAGTAAAGAAATGCTGTATTTGTTGACAGATAAATGGCGTGATTTGTGGTGGGTAGGGATAAGTTGGGTGATAAGTAGGTTTAAGAAAATCTGAGTATAATGGGCGTGAACTGGGCTGGTACGGATTTGGTGTAGCTGATCGGTTGGAGTGCACTATACACGGTTTTGGGGTCCGTGAGGAGGGGCCGTGGGGGGAGGTGTGGGTGTGGCGGAGGCTGTTCCAGTGGGAGCGCTGAGATTCATGAAATTATTTGTTGGATATTGTAGGGTCTGATGTTGGGTAGGGTTATGGCTAGGTAGTGCTTTCCTGATTAGCATTTTCTGATATGATTCGCATTTGCGACTGGATGCACGATGAGCCGTTTCGTAATGCACACATCACATCGTTTGTACAATCGGTTGTGGAATGTAGGCCTGAACATTTGCCACAGCGTGGGGGATAAACGCAATTCTTTTTAGTGTGTTCGTAAGCCTGACATTGACGGCACTGTACTGGTCCTGGTCTATGACGTCGTTCTTCTACGGAAATTATTGCATTAAACAGGCTTCTCAGATTGTAGATTTCCATTCCGACACTGGTTATTGAAAGGGTAACTGCGCACAAGGGCCACGGTTTCCGGTTAAAGTCTATCAGCCTTATGACTGTTATTACTGGATAGCTTTTGGCGACGAGTTCGTGTAAGATTTCGTCTTCCGTGTATGAAATTGGTACATTTAGTAATACTACTGAAATTGTTGATCTAGTTGGATCCCTATATGTATGATAAAATAGTCCTTTTGTTCATAAGGTTTTGCGTAGTGTGGTGTAGTCATCAATAGTGTTGACCTTAACTTCTGTATATGGTCCTCTGACTCTTGTGGTGAAATTTGAATGTTTGAGAAGGTCTTTTACTTTTTCTAGTGGTTCTGCATGTACTGGTGGATCGTGAATAAATATTGGTGGGATTTTTGATTCTTTTGAATGGGAGGAATCACTGGAAATTGTATTGGATGCATCGGGATTAGATGTAAGTGGTGAATATCTGTTGCCTGTTAGAATGTTATAGATCGGCAATCTGTCGGGAGAAGGAAGCTGGTTGGTTTCAGATAAGTTGCACTCAGGGGGCATATTTTGGGCTGAATTCTTGGCCTCTTTAGCGAAGGCTCATGCATGCTACTTATCTGCATTGTTGATTGTGAAACTCCCGTTTGTGGTGACATCTGCTGCAAGATATCTTGGTAGACTGGCTGGCTAAATGCATAGAGCTGTTGCTGGTGGGTTCCCGGAAAATGCAGATGATGTGGTGTATATGCATAATAATTATTAAGCGACTCCAAGGCTGATGATACCGCTTCTGGTGACGAAGGGAATTCGGCGTTTCTTGCTGTTTCCATGATCAGGCGTCGAATTAACTGTTTTGCTTGTACGAGTCACTCACTTCCACTGAATATATTTTTGCACTGTTTGACGCCCACGAGGGCACGTCGCCGCAGGTGCGTCGACTGTTCCCCGCGGAAACTGTTTTTGAATGGCGCTGATAAATAAAACTTTCACAGCACTGCACTATGAAAACTACAACTCTAGTCCACTGACCGGTCGGCCTCGCCCCACAAGGGACTTGTCTGATTACTGGACAGCGATAAGCTACAGTAGCTACGGTTCGCACAGGTCGGCAGCTAGGCTAAGAATGATAATACTCTGAGATGGAAAAATGTCGTTGTAGATGATGAAGTTTGGGGAAGAAGCGGCTCTAATGGCATACTTCAGGGTTCTTACTTCTCTGCGATGTGATAATTGAAATTCTTTGGCTTTAACTAAAATGCTGCCTATTGGGCTGGTGAAACAACATCCAGTGCAAATTCGTAGACACATGTGATGGATGGAGTCTAATTTCTTCAGTGCTGTTTTGTAGGCAGTTTGATACGGAATTGATCCGTATTATAATTTGGATCAAAATATAGCCATGTACGTAAGATGCAGTAGGTTTTTATCTGACCCAATTGTTATGGTTTAAATATTTGAGGTTGTTAATTCTCTTTTTGCATTCATCTGTTAAGTTTTGTTTGTGAGGATTCCAGGAGAGTTTGTTGTCAAAAAACATTCCTAGAATTTTATGTTTATAACGTTTAATACTTTCTAATATTTTTAAAGTGTAAATATTCTCAAAGAAAAAATAGAAGAGAAAAAATACAAAGTCAGTTATATTTTATTAATACTAATGCGTAATGTACATACGTATATATTAAGCCTTTTATATCTTTTAATAGATATATTTTCCCAATGTTTCAACAGTAGACGTTCGACATCTGAAATAATGTTTTTGTGTTTCTTTTAGTGCTATAGGTTCCTCAATATTGCTCAACGCATGGTATATGTTGACTATTTCGAATCTGAGAGATTTTCAAGAATCCCATTTCGATAGATATCGGTGTGTGCGAAATGAAATGCATTTTATGGGATCCGATATTCTCGCATAGGCACTTGAAAACATTTTAAATCTCGGTTCTTTCGCATCTTTTTGCTTCTCGAACGGACTTTACGGCAGCACTTACTCCTTTTTTACGATTCCGCGGGCGTCTCCCCGAAAACAAATTATTTTTTCCATTTTTCGAACTTAAAAATCTTTTTATAGGACGCGACGTTTTCCAATTTTAAGGATCGAGATTGTCACAATTCAAGATTTTGTGTCACATGATTTTTATAGAAACATTTTAGCGACAAGTAATCATCATAATTTTAAAGTATGATTGGCGAGTTGTTACGTTTACTTTGATTGACTGACGGGGTTAAGTGAATTCATTTCTCCATCGTCATAAAATGTGAATGTTATTCACGTACGTTTTCTAATTTATCTTGAGAACAAAACTTATGTTTTATTAATGCTGGATATTTTATTTTTATAATCTCTACTCTAAAATGTTTAAATTATTATTCCTATAATTTATCTTTCCTTCGGTGTGAAGTCTAACAAATCTACAACCTACTAATATATGAATTACTTCTTTCTCTTGCTACTATTATGTTAACTGTGTTGTTTATGTGAAAATAGGTTTTATTACACATCATTCAAATCCAGATGAATGTACAGAATTTAGAAAGATCTCTCGCCTCTTTTCTGTGAAGCATTCATTTGCATTTCCTGTTTTTTCGCCATTCCTATCTTGCCTTAAAAGAACCTCATTTACTCAAGTTTTTCTTCCACTTATTTTCGTGTCTTTCAGCTCACGTTTTTTCATCTTCTCCATTTCCAACTTCTTCTCCAACGCCACCAGCTACATCGCTTTAGAAAGAGCCTACTTTGAAACTTAGCTCCAAGGTGTGACGGCGTTATTGGAAAAAAGGTGCCGAGGTATAGATTTCTCATTTTCCTTTTTTCTTGAAATACTTCCACAAAGTCCATCTTTTAAGGCAATTTTCAGCTTTTCGGAGATTCAATAGTTTCTTTCGCCTTCAGTATGACTATTTCAGGGGATTTAACGATCAATAAACGCATTTCATAGTCGTTACCCATTGTTCTGTTTGAAGTGAAGTGAGCAAGAGTTTAATCAGATAAATAAAGCAACACATTCCAATCGTATTGTGCTAAAATTTTGAATTGAATTCCCACATTTTTTTACTCATATAACAAGAGTCAATATTTTCATATCCTTACCTACACTCACTACCTATCAGCAATGACGACTTTTTTCATATACGTTATAGACTAACTGTAGAATAAACACGCTAGATGTAGATAATAAAGGCAGAAATGACAATTTATTTTTCATAATTTACTTCCATGGAATTAAAATTTTTAACTGGAATTTTTGTATTATATACACTCAATAATCAGCTATGACATCGTGGAGAAAGAAGTTTTGAAGAGATTTAAAAAATATCGCAATTGCGTTCAAAATAGAAACGAATTAAAAATTGTATTTATTGAAAATTAACAACTGCGAGTATTAAATACTGCTGCTATTCGATATTTGTGCAACGATGTAGAAAATAATTTGCAATCTATATGAAATTAATTTTTAATTTAAATGGCATCTATTAATAAACTTCTGTTATAATTTTGGAGAATTGTGCATAAATTTGTGATTTAGGAGACGGAAATAATTAATCATTCAAAATAGTTCTGTCTATTGTTGTTTGTTAGTCCTTCAAAGAACTTATCAACTATCAAGGGGCTTGCTTCATGAATCGGAGGCGTATTGATCGATAAGGAATGGTGTGCTTACTTAAGCAGGGGAAGAATAAATTGATAAAGGATGATGTTCTAGATTGCTCCAGCATATTGGGAAGCACAGATTGAAGGGGGCCATGTGCTCGCTTCTGGGCATCGAAGCAGGGTAGAACTGGGCGGAAAAGTTAGGGTGTCCCTGCGCATCCTTCGCCGTGTTTTCAGTCGCCGAGTCAGCCGACCCCCACGTCTCAAAGCAAATTATTCTACTCTGGCGGGTCCTCATCCGTTACGAACTGTTTTTTTTAATTTATTTACGAACATCTAAAATTATTAATACTTTATATCATCACTTGGCCTCTCGCTGGCATGTCTCTCTGAACTGTTATCTCTAGGAACTTCGTTTTGACTTTTATTTTGTCATCACACGTAATACTATTTATATACTTATTTTATTCCAATCTATTAACAATACCGTCAGACTTTAGTCCAGGATATCCACCGCAGTGTAATGTATTTCGTGGGCCAGCGGAGACGTCAGTACGGAGTAGCGGAGACAAACTTTACGTAATGAATACTTACATTAATAAATTTTGAATAATAATAATTATATCTACCTTTATGAACTTAAACATATTCACACTTAAAAACACAAACATTTACAATCTGGCATTTTCTTCTTAGCTACAAAAGAATACACATACAAATCGTTTCATGACAATAAAAAACAACGAAGAAGAACACAAAAATATATTTCTAAATGAGCTTTCAGTTTGTACTCTATTTACATGCGCACCCACACTTCTTGTTTCCCCATACCATATTGGCCATGTTACCTTAATATCCTAGCTTTAAAAAATTAAATTTAAGGACAATACTTGGTTTGCCTACACTTATGTCTATTGTTCACTTTCCTTTTTGTTCCTCTGCCTACTTGTACGTTGTTATCCGGTTGTTCTCCATTTCTCAGCAGCATCCTCAATACATCGTCAACATAGCTCCATCCCCGTTTATATATTTCACTTCGTCATTATTCAAAACTTGTTCGAGAATTAACATTCACGTTTCTTTACAGTTAAATACACATTTATCCCTATTACTTTGTTTTACTACCTTTTACCAACAAAGTTTGATCAATTTTCATAGAATACACGTATCGGATCCTCCGACCGCTACCAGAGTTTCGCTCAATTGTTCATCCCAATGCGCAATATTAGTCCGAATATAATTTCTTGTTCGTACTTCTGCGTCGATTTAAATTTTATTTAATTTCATGAAAATTTCTTACGTGGCCGTAGTAATTTTATTACTAACATTATTCACACTATTTTCTTTGTCTATTGTTCACTACTTAAATGCCCGTTGTTTATATATTTATTATCCGTCTGTTGCTGATCCCCCATTGTTGTCACTGAATATGTATTTTTATAAAAATTATTTTATTTAATTTCATTTGACCCTCGAATGATCCATCACACCAAATTGTTAAATTTTGTCTTTTCTATTCCCTAGTCTATTTTAATATCTTTATTAAACCTGTTAGCAAAACAGAGGAATCATATTTAGATTAGGTTGTGTTATCATTACGTTTATTTGTAAACCGCCATCGCTGTCACTTAATAGCCTATGCACGAAGTGCTTGGAATATTTGAAATGCAAAGAAGCCAACGATACATTTGTCATAGAAAGTATATATGCCTTACTACGACCGCGAAGAACACTGTCGTTTTCACAATGAAGATTGATTATAACTTTAGATGCTGAAGCAAGATTGTTGTAATTTTGAGACCTCTTTAAAGGTATATATTTATTTCATTAATTCACGTCGTATCTATTATACAATTAACAGAAACTACAAGGGGCACACGTGTGGTTCAGTACAGTCTATATCAGTTTCCTCGTACAACATCTCTCATTTCCGATTCCCTCTTAAACGGAAATCTTAACTTCCTCAGAAGCAACGACGCAAGTAAGATAAACATCAACATGTTTAGCATGCTCAGAAATATATTACCACATGATGGACATTTCACGCGAGCGCTCATTAACTGACGATAACATCGCACGAACGTTGGAACAAAAATACTCCGCACTTTCATAATGTGTCACAGACGAAGCCTGTGTCCTTTATTACGCCAACATCACAGCCGCGCTGTTCCTTTTATGCTTCAGGCGGAATATAGTTCCCTTTGAGTCGCTTGAGAGTAGGTAACAGCAGTGTGGGGAGGTAGGTGGAAATAGAGCTGAATAAAAACGTTGGTGTAGAGGTAGGTGGTGAAGGGCGTAAGAGCATGTACGTGGAAGGTCACAGGGGTCACAAGAGCCATAATTGGAAATGGCCACTTTGCATTAAAGTGCGTCGCGTTTTGTTGAAGCTCTCCAGTCTTCTTTTTTGTGTTCAAAGACGTTAACAAGACAGTGAATAGCATAACGTGTGCTACAGAAGCTTAAGCCATATTTCTGTCTCCATCTGCGTTGATGCGATGTTTGTGTGTGTGTATGAGTGTGTGTGTAAGAAAGAGAAGGAGGGAGGAAAGGGGAGGGAAAGCTAAAGGGAGAGAGAGTAAAAATAAGAAATGAGAGTCTGCCTGAAATGGTGACGAAAAAATGTGAACGTTTCTTCCACAACTTGCGAACTATTTATATATATTTCATCGATTAAGTTGAGCCCTGGTCAATAAATGGGTCATCTCAATCAAAGTCGAAGGGGAAAGAGTTATGTGCAATTAATGTGCATACAACTAACAAAGAAATTGTAAAAATGTATTCAATTACGTGAGAATTGGCAATAAGATTATTGTTACAAATAGAATTAAATTTGCATTTCTCTATTACATTTTATTTCTATTCCTTGGTGTCTTGTGGTTTCATGTGAATCGCCACCTCCGCACCCAACATTACACCGGAAATGTTATTTTAATACCTTTCCCCATTGTGTGTCTTTGAGCAAGCTGCACGTCTCCATTACACAGGCTATCCCGCCTACCTCTTTTCGCTTCCAGAAACTGAAAAAGTCTCTGCATAGGAAAAGAGGAAGTGAAGGAGATCATATAACGTCACTAGCAGCCAAATCCTGTCCTCAATCGCGTGACCTACATAAGGGCTCTGCTGTGGACTCGCCTTTTTGTGACAAGAGGATCATAAAAGGAAGATCTGTATTACGGGCGAACGGGAGTTGAGGCTTGCAGAAAAATATGAATGACTCATTAACAAAATAAATTTCTTTATTGACGTTTTATGTCAATTGATGTCTAACGTACTAGTGTTTTTTTCTCTGAGATATTTCGGCTGCGTTCAGATAAAGAATACCTGAAATCTTAGTGTCTATTACAACATGTATTATCAATTAATTCATTTGGCGCTTATTTAATATAATGTGAATTTTCCAGTTATCAAATTACTTATAAATATACACGGAAAGCATAAGCGTACAATGAAATATGAAGTACAGTCACAAATGCAGGAAACGTTCCAAATACTTTCAGACCTCGAAAAAAGTATTATATACACTTTAAACATACTTAAATGAGTTTCAGTGCAGTTGAAACATGTATGAAACAGCTTTACAACAAGAGACACTCAGGGAAGAACTATGGTGCTACACAAATAACACTACAAGAAAATAGAAGAGATACCAACCAAAGTTTATTACTGTTGACTACGAGCATAAACACACGGTGCGGATCTTAGTGTCAAATGTCTAAAACGATAACTACCTAAGGAGGACACTGAATAGCAGAGAAACAAACCTAGAAAGCCGTCCTGGAGCGCCAGTCGTCCCAAACATGTGCCTCTGTACATCAGCCACGCCCTCTTGCCTACTTTCCCTTTCCCCATTCGCCCCTCGGCGGTGGGCGATGGGCGGTGGACGATGGACAGTGGATAGTGGTGGGCAGGGAGCGGAGGGCTATTGCCGGTGGGCGGTGGACCTTGGGTGGTGAGCGGTGAGCGCTGGGCGGTGGGCGGTGGGTGGAGGTCGGTGAATGGTTGACGGTGGGCGGTGGGCAGTGGGCGGTGGACGATGTACGGTAGGCGGCGGGCAGTAGGCGGTAGGCGGTGGACGGTGGGCGGTGGACGGTGGGCCTTCGGCGGTGGGCGGCGGGCAATGGTCGACGAGCAGACGCTCGCATGTGGCGGAAACGGCTGGGATCACCGCCGCCACAGCGGCTGCCCGCCCGTCCGCCCGCTCCCTCGGGCCATGACGTCAGCGGCAGGGATGCCAACGTGAGGGGAAAGCTCGCAAAAGACTTCATCCCGGTCGTGTGTGGAGCTTAAGAGGGATCGTACGTGATTTGCAAGGGTTAAAATCCGATGTGCGGCCTGCAAAATAAAAGGGGAAAACTGTGTGGGGAGGTAAAGAATAAAGGGTATGGAATTTTTTAACACCAGACTTACTGTCGTAACTACGACGTGATGGTTTTGTTTATGATCTTTAGATTTTCTCGTTTTTCGTCTACGTTCATTCACATTATTGGTCAAATTTTTGGCATTGGATTTACTGTAGATATCTACGAGTATGTACCTGTTGGCGCATAACAAATTTGTTGTAACTTACTTTTCTTACCAAGATTCTGATAGTGCTTGAAATTAAATACTGAAGTATTTTAAATCAGTTTCATAAATCAAAACAAAATCGTAAACTCTAATATAATTTTATTGTTCATTCATTTAGAAACTGAATATAATAAATGTGTTCACTACTTCACTGGTTAAATTTTTTGTAATAGTTTGACATTACACGCAGTACAGCTGTATAGCGTGAATTGCATATTTTTCAGACAGTATTTTTGGCTTAGTATTTGAGATGACGAACAGATTTTCTTGTTCCTTGATGCAGAAACAATTACTTTTTGAACAAGATTCAAAATGTAAAAAAAATATTGTGTGATTTATAATGTTATTTAACTTAAACATTAGCATGTAAAATAAATTAAATAAATATTACATTATTTTCGATTTTGAAGAAATGTTAGCAGATTATATTTTTGACTAATGTAACAATGTAAACTTTCACGGCCGGAGTTGTAGTCAACGTTTTCTTTCGGGGTCTATTGGAAGTATGTTTTCCTACAGACCACGGCTCCCTAGCCCGGAAGAAAACGTTGACTATACTTTTGACTCCTCAAAAAACTAGTAATCTTTGCTGTCACAGAAATAAATGTGTACATCTATTAATAGTGCTGCAAATGCCAAAATGTCTTCATACTCTTTGTGATACAAAATAATTATTTATTGAATACTAATTATTGAAACATTATTTACTGGGAACATTCTGATTCTGGATGGAAGAGAGCCGACAAAAACTCATTAATAGGTATTCAAAATTTTTTCTGTTCTATACATTGCAGTAGGAATGTTTCAGTGACTTACAGTAGAGTAGTGACTGGCAAAGCTCAGGGCATCAATTAATGTCACAGCAGTGTCTCTGACCGGAGGTCCTAAGGTTCGAGTCCCGACTCTGGCACTTTTTTCGCCAGTAACTTCTCAACTGGTTTGAATTCAGCTGCTGCCTGGAGGAGAATTCTAGCGGCCGGCTGCTCTGTTAGGTAGTTTTCCGTGCTTTCTTTGTGCAACACCAGGCAAATGCCGGAGCAGTACCCTAATCGAGGACCGCGCCTATCTTTTCTTCATATTCCTTGTCCTTTCCTTTCCCCTTACTTACACACACATCAACATGCACTTCACTATCACACGTGTCGGGAACTTAGAGATTGTCCCGGTTGGGGCGACACCATTCTGGTGAAAGGTACCTGGTTACAAAGTAACTCCGCACGCAGCCACAGGTCAGCGCCAGATCCCGCTATCCTAAGGGGGAAAATCATCCCCACAACCCACGATAAATGCATGCTGGATTATTGACCTTGCTGGACTAATGACCTCAACAATTAACGCGCCCGGATTCACAAATCAATCAATACAAAAGAATGATTAATAAACAATAAAGTTACAAGGAAAATTTGCATTTGGAGTACGTTGCGAAGTAGTGGAATATTCAGAATAGGAGAGATAGTGGAAAAACATTCTTAGGAAGGCTTCTTGGTTCTGTGTACTTTTATCTGCAGAAATTAGAGTTATTTGGATGGTTTCAGAGAAAATATTATAAAATTGCATAAATAGATAATTGAATTAAATCTGAATTAACGATTGTAATTTTATTTGTAACTATTTTAATTTTACTCTATCAATTTTTGACTTTTAATTTTTTGTCAACTAATTGTACCAACTTATGTTTATTTCCGAATTTTGAAATTTGATAGTTGTGTTGAGACGGAGTATGAAATAATTCCAGAAATATATTTAGATATGCATTATAGATCAATATGATATCGTCGGTGAACACGAAAAGTTAAACATATAAAAATGTAATTTGCATGAGAATGGCTTTATTCTCATTGCAGCCTTGCATTTTGTGACCAAACAGGGTGTTTCTTAATGTAAAGCGACTGTCTTGTGAACTATATTGCAATAATTATTTCAATTCTTGAACAACTATTCCTAATTAAACTGGAACCACTATTACTTATTTTGCCCTGCTAGTCCAGTCGAGTGCCCTTCATACGAATAAGTAAAGATGCTGGAAACGATAGCTTCGATTTTACGACATCGGACTGCCCGCAAATAAATAATTGTCTTAGTTCTAATACAATTAATATTTACTGATTTTTTTACTACAAAAATCTCCTGGTCTTTAGTCCTGTTAACTAATTTAAAAAAATGACTTGAAAGTTCTTACATTCTTTTCCGTTGGTCTCCATGTTCATCTCCGCTGCCATTTTACCAATTCAAAGCGCCTCTTCACGTCGATGAACGCCCGCTCTCGAACGTCGCTCCTTACAATTCTTCAATTTTTCCGTGTTACCAGCAATATTCCTTCCATCCCGCATTCAGAACACACCGAGAAAAGTACAAATCGCTTTTCTTGCTGCCAACCAACAAAATCTCCATTAACTGTCCTCGGCCACCACCATATGAAACCTCTTCCTATAACAATAGCCACCACCATCTCACATTTTAACAAATTACAAATTCATATATTTATATAATCACTAATAAACCTGTCAAACAACGGCGCACATTTGCTTCGCCATCCAAACTGTGATAACGAATACTGGAGTGACATTGTCGGTATATCACAATATCTATGGCATTTTCCCTTATAAAAGTATACTTTTTCTATACAGACTTCTTTCTGTACTAAAAAATAGCGATTTTTGAATATGTACGTCATTGATCCTACACAACACAAATTATATGTATTCTTTCAACACAAATTTATATATTTTTGGTCTTTCCAATTTAGGTTATTGATAATCACTCTAAAGTCAATGCAATCTTGCAAATTTAATATAGAAAGCAATTTCAAATCGATTTGAAGGTTGAATGACTAAGATCTAACGGGCCTTCAAAGCGAGAAACGGCCATATTGGACAAGGGTTTCCCATGGTTTCAGACGATTGTGTGTCTGGATAAACTCGCACAATGCCGCGTGCTCTCGGGTTGTTGTTTCCACGCACGTGAACGCGTGGTTTGCGTGCCAAGACGCATGAATGCTCGCCTCGGAAAGCGCTCGCACCCGTCGCACGCAGGAAGTTCTAACGATCCGCACAACTCGATTAGTTTTTTTGTTCAGTCACTTTGATCAATAGCGGTGATCAGCTTCAAAACCACGCAAGTCTGTTGTGAGTAGTTTACAGGAGCGTTTATAACTTATAATTTCCATCTGCTGAAGTGACTCATGGCATTAACTGATGTTATTGTAGTGCCTCTGACGGGAAAGTTCTAGGGTTCGAGTCTCGACGGTCGCAGGATTTTCTACACTAGATAAATAGCTGGGTCAAGCTCAGCTACTGTCTGGAGGAGAATTAACCCCCGGCTGCTCTGATCGGTAGTTTTCCGTGGTTTCTCCGATCAACACCAGGCAAATGCCGGAGCAGTATCATAACAAACGGGCCAAGAACCGCGCGCGAAATTCCCTTCCTCTTCCTTGTCCTATTCTCACTCTCAAGTGCCACCTCCCATGATAAAACCATGCACTACACTTACCGTACAGATAAGAATTGACACGCAATGAAATCCAAATCCAATTCAGTCAATCAACCTTATAACATACAAATATCTCACAGTTCTCTAAAGAGGCTTCAAAAATTGTGCTTTTTTTGAGTGAGACTAGACTTGCTAGCTTTTAACACACGATTGTAGTTGTTTAGTGGACGCATATGTATGTGACTTTTACGGAAATGTGTCATAAGATATTTTAAAATAAGATATTTTAAAATCGGTGGAGCAGATACAGAAGTGGATCTGGCGAATAACTGTTTCCGGCAAATAACTATTAGGAATATTTAGGAATGATATTTAGGAACAAATAATATTTAGGAATGGTAGATTTTAGCTGTCACTAAAAATTCAAAATATTACCAAACGCTGAAAAAATAGTAATTGTATGACGGTCAGTACAGTATATTTTTGAAGGTTTTCAATTTGCTATAAAATGAGAAATCACTTACAAAGTGCAAAATGATCGTGAATCTGCGATATAATTACTAAAATGCACTTTATGGTTTCTTTCGTGTTTGTTCTCATACAAGGGATTACAGGTAGGAATAACACGGGATAGGGACTAGGGACAACACGTCATTGTTTGAAAACATTTAAAATCACTTTTACAATTGCCTCCGCGTTTACAATCACTTTTCTCAAAGAGTCCTCTATTAATAATAATTTTCTCAGCAACAATTTTTAGAGACATGCTTCCGCAGCTAGAGGCAATGGATTCTTCACTATCTGGGAGACGCCGCGTTCTAGGCATGGTCAGGTTCGACCACTGCTAACATTTCGCTCATCAACGCTCTCAGTTCAACGCAATGCTCGCGTTGAACTTAGCAGCGTAAAGGAAAAGAAATTTCGCTCTGAACGAGGTATCATATGACGATCAAACAATTGATAATAATCTTCCAATAGTCATCTGGACAGTCAAGAATCTGGCCGCGGAAGCCTCAGTCAGGAATCGGCGACATCAGTCAAGAATCCAATAAACGTCGTTGGTACCAGATATGAGTTTGCCCGTTTACATAAATACTGAAAGTAATAAGTGAACTACAGCGCGATGTTATAAAAATATTCACATATTTTCTTCAGGGCAGCCAAGAACTCAAAAAGAATCCTTATATCTAACTTTCGGTTTTAGATTACAGTTTTTTCCACGTTTGTGTAAATATTGAAAATAATTACTGAATTACGGTGAGAAATTGCAAAACTTTGCACGTGTTTCTTCATATCAATGTACAGACTGTCATAATGTAGCAATGCTAACCTTCGTCCGCTTGCGTGTTTTAGAGCACCATGTTCGATTACGAGGCAGTATTTTTGCCACTGACGAACTTCCTTTTGTATTCATAATATTACAGATTTCTTTCATCTTGAGGCACGACGAGACTTGTTATATATCACGAGGTACACATTGTATTGAGTAAAAATAGAACATAAAATTTTTGAACTATTTTCGAAAAAATGTTTCATTTCCGTTTGTTTTTCAAATTTTCGTAAGTAATATTGCTATTAACTGTAACTCGTTTCCCCGCATTCACCTAATTTGACTCGACGCCTACGTTCTTACTAAAATTTATCACCACTGGTTGTTCATCTTTCTTATATTTCGTCAAGTGACGCTTTCAACATAAACATGTATATTCCAAAAAGTCCACGTCCGAAATTGAAACTATGTTTCGCTTGTTCTAGGAATCTCCAATGTCCCATATTTATTGTTTATTTCAGCCTCGAACATTTCGAAGTCCTAATATATACAACACAATATTTGGATCTGATACTTCACTGTCCAACATGGCTTAACAACGTCTTCTTTGTATAACATACTACTCCTCATTGCCGGGTACCAATATTTCCAAATGATCAATTTTTTCATAGAATTGTACGCAATATTTCCCTTGCGATATCTGGGTATGTCTTAGTACATATAATCAAATAAATAGATACGATATATAATAATAGTGTGTGGGTAAGCTTGGCAATAAATAAATATGCTGTAGCGAGTATTAGCATGGAAATGGTGCACAGTGCTTCTGCCGACGCCGTGGAGGTCAGAGGCCGTAATGATGCGCCCTCGTGCGTGCGATGGCTGCCTCTCGACTTGCGGCTTTTTAACGAGGCCCCGCGGCCCAGCGCCACTCGCCGTCCAGCGCCCGCCGCCCACGCCCTCTTGGCGGCCGCCAACTTTCCCTTCGCTCGCCCCCTGCCTGCTCCTCATTAGCTGCACTGCACCCTTCGGGGACAGCGGCTTTGTCAGGATTGTTTATTTACACTGTGTTATTCTTAAAATGGTAGTGCTGCAGAATAGCGCGGCCTTTTTTGTATCTCTTAGTTTCGTAATATCTCGAGTCTGGAATGGTTTTTCGATTTTGCCTTACTATTTTTCCAGCTTCTACGTATGGCGCCTAAAACACATTTTTTCACATACTGTTATTTTGTGGTTTTCAACATTGTTCTATTCTTTAATTAGTGGTGCTACAGAATAACGCGAACGTTCTCGTGCTTCTTAGTTTTATATTATCTTCAGCCAGGAATGGCTTTTTTATTTTGACTCACCCTCTCTCAAGCTCCGACTTATGTGCACCTGAAATACTTTTTTCCATATATTCTCTATTTTTTCGTTTCATAATATAGAATGAAAATTACAAATAAAGAATATTCTATAAGAGTCAAACCTGTTTCTATAAGCAAACTTTCATTGAAAATTTGGAGCCTTCTCAGACGGTTTTTGAAACTTTACAGTTTTAAGCTCGTTTTCACAGACAAATTTAGAACTTTCGATAAACTTCGGAAGAAAACATTTAAATCACTTATACTCATAAAATCAAATAATAACGTCTGTAAAATTAACGTTGTGAGTCAGGTTTAAAAAGGATATTTTCATGTGTAATATTTAACACAAACTTCCCAAAATTGTTTTATGTCATATATTTTAGTAAATTTCATGCATTTCAGTTATCCGTGCAAAAAGGTTGAAAGGTAAAAAATTGAGAAAATCCTGTTTTTAAAATTGCCATATTTCGTTCTAAATTACGCAAATACTACTTGTAATTGGGACAGATAGATGGCCGACAATTATCGTGCTGAGTGACTGACGGACTATTGGACTGATATACAGAAGGGACTGAGGGACTGACATACAGAAGGACCAGCGGATAGACAAACAGACGACTCGATGGAGGGACGGACAGACGAACGGATGGAAGGACAGATGGAGAGACTGAAGATGGGATAAATTTCCCTGATCATGTCAGGGTAGTTTTTAAAAATATTAACTAACAATACACAAGTTCCTTCGCCGGTTCGTCTATCCATTTGTCGGTGCGCTCAGACCGTCCTCCGGTCCATCCGTCGGTCCGTCAGTCGGTCCATCTATCGATCAGTCCCTCTGTCCGTCTATCGCTTATCCGTCAGTCCGTCCGTCAGTCCGTCCGTCGGTCCGTCCGTCGGTCCGTCCGTCCGTCCGTCGGTCCGTCTGTCCGTCCGTCGGTCCGTCCGTCCGTCCGTCCGTCGGTCCGTCCGTCCGTCCGTCGGTCCGTCCGTCCGTCCGTCGGTCCGTCCGTCCGTCCGTCGGTCCGTCCGTCCGTCGGTCCGTCCGTCCGTCGGTCCGTCCGTCCGTCGGTCCGTCCGTCCGTCGGTCCGTCCGTCGGTCCGTCCGTCCGTCGGTCCGTCCGTCGGTCCATCCGTCGGTCCATCCGTTGGTCCGTCCGTCATCCGTCTGTCGGTCCGTCCGTCGCTGCGTTCGTTCTTTAAGAATTCTCCTATCTCTCTGTTTGCATGCGTACCTGTCCCACTTTCAGTGAATTTTGTCTGTTCGTTCTGACCTCCATCTGTGAAAAATAAAAGATAAACTCTGACATGTTCTTTTACTATTACTTATTTTACTCTTACTCTGGGTACTTTGCTATTTTCATTTGAGAATGTAGATTAATAAGAATCAATGCAGAGTTGATTAATTTGCCCTTCGTCTAATGTGTCTCAATTACTGAAATTAGTATTTTTTTAAACGTACTTTTTAGAGACTACTTATGTACAAAAGATATACCTAGGCATCGGAAACGGAGGACTATAGTTTCACCAAGCTCCAGTCGATCGCGCTGGGACCACGCTCACCACGCCGGCCCGTGTGTCACCCGAGCAGCGGGGCGCGGAGTGCCGCGGCGGCGTGCTGGGGGTCTGGTTGCAGCTGCAGCGTTAGGTGGACAACAGTGCGCGTCGCGTCTGCGGTCGCCGCGCCATTCGACGCTAGGGGGCGTGGCTGCGTGCCTGTGGCGGCGAGCGACGCGGCGGTGCCAGCCAGTGCCCAGCGCGTCCTCGGACGCACGAGGGTTTTGTACTGCTCCGGCGAGGGAATTGAATTGAATTGATGCCTTATTTTACGTGGCGAGACTCAGGCCATGAGGCCTGCTCTTCCGTCTGACCACGCAAACTTCGCTACACTTCTTTCACCAACTAGCGGAAAGAAGGAATTACAGAGGCGACGAAACAGGCGATTTGAATTGAGCTCAGAGGCGTCATTTAGGCTTGAGGATCTTTTACATGCAAGTAAATCTACTAATATGGGACAGCCGGCTTTACTTCCCCTCCGAAGGAAGGCGTACGAAGGATTTTTTCGCCAAAGGGTGTCTTTTGGAAAGATGCTTCCTTTTGATATGTCTGTCTGTGCGAAAATAGCGTCTGATGTCTGAAAGGTTTTTCTACCGCATTGTCCGCCGAAGCCAGCCATTTCGTTCTCTGCAATTTCTGAGTTTCTAGAGTGGTTTGTCGTTTCTTTTTCTCTTTGTGCCAGTGTTCAAGATGAGTCATTTCAGGTGGAAAAAATACAGGAGCGTGTTTCTTGTAACGTTAGAAATAATAATTCTTTTATCATTTTGGCTTTAGAAGCTTAGATTGCCGTAGAGGTAATTTTTCGATTTCGTTGAAGCTGTATATCATTGCACATTTATGCACTTTTCAAGTACTCCAGACCTGCACAACGCCTGCTCCCGCGGGCATTCTGCACTTGCGAGCCGATCGTCTGCCCGTGGTAGCGCCGAAAGTGCAAGTAGTGGGGAGTAGGAAGCTTTGCGGGGAGGGGAGAAGTCTGACGTAGCACGACGCAGCGCGTAGATTGAATGCCTGGGCGTTTAATAATGATCCATGCTTCAAAATTAAATGCCCATTTGTTTAAATGGATTATATCTAGTATTTCAAGTTACCAGGGTCATAATTCACTATTTACGTTCTGTGCACTACTGTATATTCACCTTTGTATCCACCACTGTATGTATTTTTATTTTCTATTTTTTATAAGAAAATAACCTGCTTATTGTGACTCTTAAGCATTATTTTAAAGCAATACATTTAGAATATATGCTTATATATAAGAAAAAATATTATTTAATTCTAACACAAATATGCAATTTAATAATTGATTGTTCACCGGGAATGTTAATCTCCAAATCATAGAAAAATGAACAAAATCATGAGAGCAATCTTTCACATCAAGATTGATATAAAAATAGAATATGTGGCAATTCCAAGACGGGTAATGTTTAATAGCACATTTGTGACCATTCCCCCCATTATGAAACTGAATAAAAGAGATCAACGAGCAAACTTCTGTGACGATATGTTACGGACAATCATAAGATAATCATGAGTATTGGTTTAATAGGATGCAAAGGGCTTTATATTTTATACGATCTCGTAAAGGACTCTACACCCTTGTCAGAAAATAATCATGATATTTTTAAGAACAATATGTTTTTGCTTTGAGAGAACCGTCTTATTCAATTAAATATAGTTAATAAAGAATAGTTTATTGCTGTCATCATCAAACAAAAACAATTCAGTATCAAAATTTTGTGTTCAGCACAACACTAAATTTGTGATTACATTGTAGCAAAGCGAATAGCATTATAAGCCCTACCAGCAATTATAATACTTGGTGTCGAAATCTAATTGTATAATTCTTTGTAGTTTCATATTTCGGCCTGTCACATATCGAGAACAAACATTTGCAATATAATACAAAAAACAATATTACTTGAACTGTATATGACCGTCATGTTCTTGCCGATTGCTCTTTAAATTTACGCGCCATCTTTCGAATTGCGCATTCTGATTGGTGGCCCCCACTCCTAGATTGGGTCTCATCCCCACCCTTCATCGATTTTCTCATTTGCACCCGAGTTGCCCGCACGCATCTCCTGAGGTCAGTGAAAGTGCAAAATGCTGTGCAGGTCTGAAGTACTCGGAGCGCTGTTTTGAACTTGAGTGGTCATTACGTAGCGTCGTATATGAACAGCGAGTGCGCGGCAATTCTGATGGCCGGCTCGCAAACTCAGGTTTTGTTGACCTAAAATTTGGTGAGTTCGTAAAGCCACGTGAAAAACAACTATCTAAATTTGCACCTCAATTCCGTCACATTACAAATTTATTTTTTCTTCGTTTTTGTCCGAAAACAGATTTTTCTCCGGCAAGACGTAAAATGGTTTCTTAGCGCTTTCATCCACATTAGTCGCAAGCATCTCAACTATAGTTTAAGAGAAATTTTCAAGGAACTGATGAGTAGAAACGAAGTGTTTCTCTACAAATTGACATTAGAAACCTCAGTTCATCTTTTTGAGGAAAAACTATATTTTGAGGAGAAATAGTTTTAGTCCATCTGAAATGACTTATACTAATATTAATTTGAGATAAATAAAATATTATTATTATTATTATTACTATTATTATTTTTATTCCTCTATATCACGACTAAAGATGTTATGTGTCGGCTGAATATAAAATCTACTCCAGGTTGCAACCAGCTACCTGAGCATATCTAGGGACTGTTAGTGCATCAACAATACTTTACGCAAAATATGGACTGTTCCAAACAAAGCGATTTCTTGCACTTCCCAGTTTTGTGAATTACCTGGGAGTTTATACAAGTTCTTACACAAATTCTAGGTCTCCGATAACTATCGGGACGACCTGTGCTTTTACGCCTCATATTCGGCGGATCTCGATTTCCAAACTCTGGTATTTAAAACTCTGCCTCCTTGGTTACGACGTTTTGATCGCAATGTACAGCCACATCGACAAGTAAACACGATTTTTTTCTCTAAATTCCGGATAACTATATGTTTTGTTTGCCGCTATCGTGCGATCAGTTCGAATTGATTGGTCGTACAATATTGTAAACAATCAAACAGACGTCACCGGTTTTGGTGAGTGTTCGTGTCACTTGGAATGTGTTTGGAACTTTGAGGGTGGTACAGATCTGCCAGTGGAGGTAGCTACACATCCTGTCATGTCTTTTCAAGTATTCGGTCTTTGCTAGGAATGGACAAGCTGAAAATAATGATCAATGGTTTCTACGTATTCCTGGCAAATGCGGCATTTATCATCTAGGGGAAATTTTGAGAACCGCTTTATCATAATGTCGTGATCTCAACGCTTGATTTTGGGCAACTATTACAAGTGCTTCCGATTTCGCTTCATTCTTCCCCTTCTAAGCCACATAAATTCAAATATTGTCCGTGGAGATGTTTGTATCTCCACGACTTCTTTAACATTTTTGTGTCTCACATTTCATGTTATGTAGCATCAGAAGTTCAGTGTCTCTGTCATTCTGCGTGTCTTGCATAGTTTTCTTTGCAATGCTTCTTGCTACACTAACAATGCCTTTGTTTCCCATTCATCGGTCGGATTTCATGATCTTCCTCATTAGATGGCCATTTTGATGGCTGGATACAGATTTTCCCTTCCTGACTATTGCGTTATGACAGGACGCCTCTTCCTCATTCCTTACGTGACACAAAGTCTATCTACATCAGCTCGAGGGTGAGCGACAGGATGCATTGTTAGCAGTTTTCTGGATTTTTGATCCAAGATACAAATTTCCTGCTCAGTTCAGTCCACTAGTCCGAAACTGTATTCGGCTACAGGCACCGCCAAACTACCTATTGCTGATATTTTATTTTTGGAATTCAGAGCGGACTTCAGGACCAGTCTCACTCTTCTGTAATACTCCCTGCAAATTCTCTCTTTCATTGTGTCGTTCGAAATGGTCTCACATTCTTCAATTCCCAGATATTCGTTTATATAAGTTTTACCTGGCTCAAGATATTGAATCACAGTGTGCGTCTCAACATCAATGCTCTCTGACGTTGTCAATTTGCCACTTTTTAAATTGATTTTTGCACACTTGTCCAGACCAAGCTTCATGCAGATGTCATAGCAATAGTCATTCACGACAGACAGCATTTGGGAGAGAATCGCTTCATTCTTAGCAAACACTTTAAGATCATCCATGTAAAACAAATGTGACACTGTCCTTTCATCACCATAGAGCTTGTAAGCAAAGTCACCTTGCGACAACTGTGTAGATAGTGGGATCAAACTAATGCAAAAAATATTATTATTATTATTATTATTATTATTATTATTATTATTATTTGGTAGCTAGATGGAATATGTATCTATAACCTCTGCTGCCTTAGTAGCAAAACCAATCTCTGCAATAGTGCATTTTGAAGCTTTAAGAATAATTTAAGATTGCCGCAAGCAAACTGTTGGAGTTTCATTGATATATTTTATTTGTAGCATGACTTTAAGAATAAATAGTGTTTTTGAATCCTGTCACATTCATGCATGCAACCTACGTTTTTTCTCTTAGCTGTTCTCTTTGTCCTCAAGCAATTCGAAGCTATTTCCATATTGTCCAACAACTTCTACAGCTTTCTCCTCTCCCTCCGTCCATCCCAAACCTTTGATTTATATATTAAACACGTTTTTGAATACCGGCGTTATAAATGATATTTTTTGTGTCATGACATTGTTTATAAAATGGAATATAATGGCACACATTGCACAGCCCGTCTTCCCCATCTGTTCTCCCTTCTCGTTCTCTTAGCTTAACATTACTGCCCGTCCTTCCGTCTGTTCTTACTGTCCGTCCTCACCACCCGTTCAAAGGTCGTCCTCCCCGTGGGACGTCATAGTACCAACTGTGTTGCTAACTGTAAATTTGCTTCAAATTTTGTTTACAAAAATCATTTTTCTGCTTTTATAACTGTAAAATACTATTAACAAAAAATAGCATGCGCACCGCATTTATGGTGTTGTTTTATTGCATTCGTACGAATGTGAAAACTCGTCCCTAACGTCGCTCGTTTTCAAAACATCTACTTGTGCAATAAAGCTTAACATTATAATCTAGTTGCACACAATAATAGTTTTTGCTGACAGTGACCTAGGTAGATGTTTGAATGACCTTGAGTATTTTTACCAACAATATCCAAGAAATTCTTTATTTTCTTGATATGAGGTTGTTATTACTGCCCTGTAGGAAAACATTCCGCAATTAGAATTTTATTTTAGAATTTGAAAGAAGCATATCAACGAGTATTAGCAATGCGCTTTATATTTATCTTTGTGTAAAAGTGGATAAGTTAATTATTCTTCTCATAAAAATAATTAGAAAAGACTTTTGTCAAGTGAGTATAATTGTTTTAGTTCATTGTATTATGAACTGTTATTGACACAAAGTCAGTAACGATCGAATGAAACATCTCGCAACCGCTAGGTTGTTGTCAAAGATGACACTAAAACGGTGACTGTTTTTAAGAAGAAAGAAGACTTTTTGTGAAAAGAAAATAGTCAGGCATGTATTTTAGAATTATAATTATGTAATAAGTATAGGAACTAAGTTCAATTATTTGTAAGAGCTAAATTCATACTAAGTATATTAATATACTTATTATATTCAAATTGTTGATCATAATTGTTGCACTATGCCTTTTTTAAAAAAGGACGTGATTGTAAAGATTTGTATCACGGGTGTACATAACGAATTCCTTATTTTTCATGTCTGTATGTGCACCTTGAATGAATCCTACCGTTCTTCAGTTACTCTTAAATAAAAAGAAAGTGTGTGCAATTTGATATAGAGGCTATGTCCCACACAGGATAACTAATATTTGCTCAAATCTATTAGGTAATAATATCGTATTTTTTTAATTTCCTAGCTGATCATTTAGTTCTTGGAGCTTCTTCAGCTGATTTATATCAACATCACACCCTTTATCTTTGACGTGGTCCAGCTTAGAAAAAAGATCTGCTAGAAAACTGTTTCCGTTTCCTCGAAAACGTAAACTCAGTATGATGGTTTATAATTTGCCGCTAAAATTATTCATATCGCTTCATGCATATTCTAGGAAAAGCCGCATTGATTTGAATTTATTCCTCGCTCGCGGCTACACTTTGGCGCACGAAAAAGCGGTGTTCCACAGGGCGGCCGGGCGGGGCCGAGCCCTCGCAGCTGGGCGCGCTCATCCGCGTGTGAAGAGCTCCTCTTCCGCCGTTGAACGCGTCACGTGGTGCATTGTTTCTCGCGCTCGCCGGAGGGAAGCGGCCTGTTAATAAAAGGCGCCAGGCGCGCCGCTCGACCCGACACGTGGGCTTTCACGTGGCAATATTCTCCGCGTTCTGCGCTCACCCCGCGTCGCGCCAGCTTTGCTCCCGTTGCGGACGGGATTCTCGTCGCTTTCTTTCCGATCTCGCCCTCTCGCGTCTTTCTGTCACTCACGATATCTTGTTGCGTTTTTCTTTCTCTAAAACTTGGGTCTTTCTACCTCCCTCACTTTACCTTGTGCTAGCGTCACGTCCGTTACGGGTGGGGTTCTTGTCGCTTTCTCCACACGTGGGCTTTCACGTGGAAATATTCTTCGCGTTCCGCGCTGCAATTGGCTGCAACCATCCTCGGGGCAAAATATGCGCAATTGCAATGTGCACGGGTTTATAAATTATTAGGTCTCTCCAATGCGGCTTTCGGCTGGTTGGCAGGTACCCGCAGGGGGCCCAGACGGTCGCAATACCTGACGCTCTAAGTGGAGGCTGAGACGTCCACCTGATGAGTGAGTCTCTCGGCGTCACTCACGTCGTTAGCATCAAGGTGGAGGCAGTGTGTAGGCGGTTTGCTACTATCCTTTTGGTGGGACTGGGTATGGAGTTTCGTAAGCCGGCATCCTCTGTACAGTACGACGGCATACTTCAAACACTTATAAAAGTCCAGACAGGGAGATTGAACCTTCCTATCAGAGTTGCATAGATTCCTGCGATACACCGGTCGATAGTTTCAAGGTGGAAGCAGTGAGGAGACGAGTTGGGGCCCCGAGCCCCTGGGGCTTCACCCCGGAGGCCCTCAGTTGGGAACTTGGCTTAGTCGTGGCAGTAGCCCGACTCTCTGGACATAGAGGAGGGACTTGTCCCGGTGTATTGTGAATGGCGCTTTTGGCGTATTGTGACGCCGGTACCGGCGTGGAAAGCCAGTAGATCTGAGCTGGCAGGGCTGCCCGACCCAAACATTGTATAGGGAGGTTTCCGAGAGGGATAACTGCGTTCCAGCGAGATCAGGATACCAAGAGCTCAAAGCGTTTGTATCGGCCGCAGAGAGCGAGAATAAAGGCAAAAGGCCTTGGTGATCACTCCGGGAATTAATCCTCCCAGTAAAAATGTTTGCTTAAAATTAATTAGTCATACTGGTAGGCAGATCCACCAATGCAGATAATACATTCAGGCAACCCCTGGCCAGACGTCCAGAAGCAGCGGGAACCGTCACTGACGCAATCGGGCGTCGCGATTAAATGAATGTTTGCTGGCCCTATGGAGTCGTAGAGACTTGTCATTTTTTTACCCTCCTCGATCCCTATTGATAATCCCTGATGAGTTGGGTGTTAATAGAAAGAATGACGTGGCCAGATTTCCATGGGAGGGAGTTATGGCCAATTTACTTATATTATTGTACTTGTAAAATGTGTTCCTGGAGGGGCTCCTAAATGATTCGCCCCGCGATGTAATTGTGGCTGCAGCTGAATGAGATCTCATACATTCCTGATGAAGAAGAGGCGGGACGTGACCTTCAACGCGCACTAACTTTTGCCGAGATTTTAATAAGCCAGGGTTTATCACAAGCCACATGTCTTCGCACATTTTGCCCTGAGAAAGATCTCAGACTGGCTGTTGAAACATTGAAAAGTATGTCTAGAATGCGCTGCCTCTCGGACTCCGGCCACGG
This sequence comes from Acheta domesticus, assembly GCA_031308135.1. Classification (NCBI taxonomy): domain Eukaryota; kingdom Metazoa; phylum Arthropoda; class Insecta; order Orthoptera; family Gryllidae; genus Acheta; species Acheta domesticus. The sequence goes on along the minus strand of JAHLJT010008756.1, from coordinate 80,613,489 downwards.
ACTCCTACTCTTTCTTTGTTTTAGTTATTTCGTATCCTAAGAATAGAGTGAAGTACCCCGTAGAAGCTTTATGAATAATACACTTAAGAGTTCCATATCAATGTCATTCCGGTACCCGGAGAACATCAGTGGAGGAGGATGCAAACGACGAACCCCAGAATAAGTTGAAATACTATTGAATATTGATTCTATATATTTAAGAGACCAGCTGAACCGGTACGATTACATCGCTTTGAAGGAAGAGCTGTAGAAAAGTTAGAAAATACTGTATATCCAGGAATATACGTATGTTTTATATTTACCAAATTATTTGCACCTGTATTCATGGATATTGATTTCACCTATAACCAATCCTGCTCTCAATCCTGCCAATCCTTCTCTCAACCTTACCTTAATGTAATGACTGATTTTTTCATGTCTTCACTGAAATAAAAATTCAAATGTATGACATGAATGACGTCAAAAATATATGAAAAACCATTTCCGCATAACAATCAGAACTTCATCACCTCTTTAATGATTTCCATAGATATCACGAGAATGATATACAAGATAGTACATTGAATACTAACAAATGATAGTCACAAATTACCATTTTAACGATCACACAACAGGATGTTCTCCAACAATAAGCAAGACGAATTGCACTTTTCTTTTCCCGCGAACTTGCCAAGATGCGCCTGACGCCATCTTCCCGTTTCCATTCAAGTCGCGCATTTCAAACAACGCACATTTTGTAGCTTTTTATTAATAAACGAAGACTGTGATCTATTCAATACGTAGTGATCTCCACTCATTTTTATCTCTTTCTCTTTGTACCTAGCTCATCCCGCGTCACCGGCCGAACGATCAATGTGATACCATTCACACTGAGCCGATTAGGAGGTACATCAAAATCGTTCTCTTTAGAGATAATGATACATACAGTTAGCAATATACTACAATAATTTGCTACTAGTTTCTTTTAAAATTAAATTAAAATATTTTTATATTTTGAGGAACAACAAGGTCATTTTGAACATTTGCGATAATAATGGTGCTTACCACGGGCACACACATTGTCACTTTTTTATTGACTTCAAAATTCCCTATGTTGCTCCGAACTGCATCGACAGATACTAATGCAATAGTGCTACTACTTTGAGCTTGCATGGCTGTAAGGAAACACCGGAATTTCTTTGAAGCGATTACGCTTGACGACGGTTTCAAATTGTTTCGAAAACACTCAATAAGCTTTGAAAGACAATACTATCATTTAAGGTTAGGAAAAATTCTAATAAAAAGTCTGACACGATGAAACACTAAATCCTTACCTAAACAAAGACAGGGAACAAAACTATGTTGGGGGTCTGTCGCTGATTCCTCTCTCACCATTTGTATGGTACTGTTAAACACAAACCAAAACGCAAAACGCGCAAAACTTTTACATTCACAGGCATATATTAATTGGGCAACTTACAGAAGACAAACACCACAGTTGTAAGCTTCTTGAATTCTTCAAATATGACAACGTTTCAGTCGTTATGCTGCGACCTTCCTCAGGTCGAAATGCTGAGGAAGTTGCAGCAAGACAGCCGAAACGTTTACATCTGCGCCTGGGTCATTCGAACAGCCAACGAGACACTCACTCCGGATGAGGAAGCCCACGCTTTGAAGACAGTAACTACAACCACACCGCGTTACTGACATACAACACTAATCAAAACCAACTATACTACAATTAGCAATTCGCATTCTTAACGCGACATAATACATACAACTACTAACATCTACACTCCTGCGCGCACACACACACACACTTTCACTACCTACCCTCTTATAATTTTCTTAATAGCTGCTTTGGCTTTATGTCAATATCATCATCTTTGAGCAGAACTTTACGGTACCTTCATATCCAAGTTTACGACTTTCTCTCATTTCACGTGGTTCTTTTGTCACTTCCGTTCTCGTAATTTATTTCATTTTCTTTAAAACCACGTTATCATTCTCCTCTTCATGACAACTATTGTTTTATTTATTTTCCCCACTTTCTTCTTATGTAATAATGCTCGAATCACTCTTACTAACCTCTTTTCTCTCAGTTGTTAACCGCCTTTCCATGTGCTCTATTTTCTTCAAATGCATCCCAACCGTCCAACCGTCCCATTTTGTACCTACATCCTCCCCTCGCACGTATCTCTCCCATCAGATTATGAACCGCCTCTGCTTCACCCTCGCAGCTGCCTTGTTCTGCCTGTTTTTCAGGCCAGTGATGGTTTCTCAAAAGAGGGAAGTAAGAGAGTCCTTCTCGTATATTCTTTCTTTGAATGTTTAAATGTTTCTTGACTTGATCTAGTTATAAACTACGCGCATTATCATTCGCGGGAAAATATTGAAATAGTTTCGCGGACGAATTCTCAGCTTTTACTCCTTTCTTGTGTCAATTGCGAATATCTCATAGTGTTCCTGCAGTCAAAGTAGTAAAAATGTTTAATTGGTCTTTACCAGCCAGAAGGAGAAATTCCACAAAAATGCTATCTAGGGCCGTCCCTGTCAACTATATCAACGCGTATCTGCCGTTTCTCTTGACACCTGCGTCATGCCTCATTTCGGCAAGGGTGAGAGAGAATGTAGGAGCTTGTCAATACGATATGTATCTCCCTTTCGTATCTCATTGCAAATTTTCGCATATAATCTAATTTGTTGTATACTTCATATTCATATTTAAAGCAATTCCCTTATTTTCTCTTCTTAAGAAAATTCCAAGTGTCGTCACTGTCTCACGCATTCGACTGGTTGGCGAGCGCGTCGTTAGGGTTAAACGGCCCTTTGCTAGCGCCACCACCGCCACCACCTCTGCCACTGACACCATCGACACAGTTGCCACCACCACCATCACCACCAAAGCCCCTGTCGCGGTCTCCGCCGCCGTCCCCGCCGCCGTCCCCGCCGCCGTCCCCGCCGCCGTCCCCGCCGCCGTCCCCGCCGCCGTCCCCGCCGCCGTCCCCGCCGCCGTCCCCGCCGCCGTCCCCGCCGCCGTCCCCGCCGCCGTCCCCGCCGCCGTCCCCGCCGCCGTCCCCGCCGCCGTCCCCGCCGCCGTCCCCGCCGCCGTCCCCGCCGCCGTCCCCGCCGCCGTCCCCGCCGCCGTCCCCGCCGCCGTCCCCGCCGCCGTCCCCGCCGCCGTCCCCGCCGCCGTCCCCGCCGCCGCCCCTCGCCATCCTCCTTGCCGTTCCCCTTGCCGTCCTCTTGAAGTCCCCCTTGCCCTCCCCTTTGCCCTCCTCCCGCCGCCTCCCGTCGTCCCCCGCTATTCCTCTCGCCATCCCTCCGCCGTCCCTCCGTCGCCCCTCCGCCGTCCCTCCGCCGTCCCTCCGCCGTCCCTCCACCGCTCCTCCCACTCCCTTGCCGTCCCCCGCCGTCCCCCGCCGTCCCCCCGCCACCCTTCCACCGTCTCGCCGCCGTTCCTCCCGCCGCCCCGCCGTCTCCCTTGTTGTCCCCCCTCCCGTCTCCCTCGCCGTAGCCCCCGCTGTCCCCCCTGCCGTCACCCCTGCTGTCCTTTTCCACCGCCGCCCTCGCCTCCATCCCAACTGTGGCCCCAACCGCCGCCCCAACCTTCGCCTCCACCTCCATCCCTTCCCGTCACCACTGCAGCCAACACCACCGTTACTACCACCACCGAGGCTTCTGCCACCGTGCCCCAACCACGCCGCCAGCCACCGCCGCCATTCCTGGCGCTGCCATCTCCGCACGCGCGTGTCGCTCGCGTACAGAAGGTGCGAGGGAAGAGGTCGCGCACGGCAGTCGCACGCGGGCGGAAACTGAAGGAGATAGCTGCTTCCGGAGCGCCGGTCCTTCTCCTTTAGGGCGACCGGCGCGGCCCGCCCCGGCGCGGCGGGGCTTCAAGGCGACCGAACGCGGGGCGCGGCAACGACAGCGAAGGGGAGCGCAGCGCAAGCTGCCGAAGCTTGTAAGGGTTGCTCGCGGGCGGGTGAGAGGATCGGGAGCAGGGTGTAAATGCACAGAGTAATTAGATGAACAGAGGAGTTGATCACGTTCCGTGATAGATGCGCCAAGAAAATTGTTTCGCTATCCTGGATTAAGACGATGCGGAGTTGTTGATCAAGTTCTCTATCAAAGGAGATACTAGGAATTTTTTTCTCAGCGTGGAGTACAGCAATCGGCACAAATCAGAAGACCTTTAGCGGATGAAATCGAGGAAGAGTTTTCATCAATATTGAGGTTGAAATAGGAAGCAGAATGCTCGCTAAATTCCAAGTGTCGCATCCTCTTGATTCACATTTGTTCGACTAGAGAACCATGGATCTGAATATAGTTGGAAATTCGATTGATTGATTGATTTAGTGATCTCAGGCGCTTCAACTGCTAAGATCGTTAGTCTCGTGAGTGATGCATGATATTTGCTCTGAAGGTGGCGGTGATCTTCCCACTGGATATTGAGATAAGGCGCCAACCTACCAACGGCTAACGGGATTTTCCTCAACCAGGTATCTCCCCGAGCAGGGACCGCCCCACCCCGGACAAGCTGTAAGAGGTACGGTCTCCCGGTATGTGTGGTAGTGTAGAGCATGTTTGTGTAAGTGTGTAGGGTAATAAGGGGTAGGACATGGCAAGGAATGGGAAGGAAGATCGTGCGCAGTTCGCGTTGCCGTTTACTATAGTACTGCTCCAGCATTCTCTTGATGTTGACCTGAGGAACCACGTAAAATGCCGATCAGAGTAGCCGTCCGCTAGAATTCTTCTCCACACAGCGACAGAACTCTACCTAGTTGACAAGTTTCTGAAAATCCTGCCACCGTCAGGACTCGAACCTAGGACATCTCGATCAGAGGCATTGCAGTGACGTTAGTTGATACCCTGAGACACTTCTCCCGATAGACATTTGATATAGCATGACCGAACGATTGATTAGCATACGATATATGTTGACCGCTTAATCCGCTATCTCTGCGGATTCGAGGTGGTTGGCGAGTGAGCGAAGGGTCAAAAGTGATACACACTAGGGTGCGTCACACTGCTGCGCAAAAGATATCTACTGCAAGGCTTCATCAGCCTGTCGTTTACTGGGATATAGCATAAGCACAACCCTAAAGAAGAGTTTTAAGGAGTAATCGGACAATAATCAAGAATCAGATCCGGAAAATCCATCTTTGAGAAGATAGGGAAGAAATTATAAAACCCATTACTTGCAACAAAAGCGAAATATTATAACATAATCGTTCGTGTTATTTGGAAAATTTTCAACCTCTTATCATATGTTAAAGGTGGAAGCAACACATATCTTTCGGTAATATATCAGCAGAAAGTAGTGTTTAAAACATCTTAATTTGTATTCCGATAGTGTTAGTGGAGACTTCGTATAATAACTCTTTTCCCTGCCTCAAAGCGGTATCCTTGAACTCCGCCAAAAACTCCGCAAGTCCAATGAGTGAACACTGAGTACCACAACGCCAGATGTTTTTCAAGATTTTGCCACTACCGTCGTTGATTGGGAGATACTAGTTCGAGTCTCTGGTACATAGCGAATATTCGACACTAGCTACATAACTGGGTTGAATTCAGACATTGTCTGCAGGAGAATTGTAGGAGCTAGGTGATTTGATCAGTAGCTTTTCCTAGATTCTTCGATTAGCTTTCTAGGTGATTTGAGCATGATCTTAAGAACGGACCGCGGACCGCGCGCTATCGTCTCTGCCTCATCCTTGTCCCTTTACCTTCCTTGACACTTACACTGACATGCACTACACTACCACTCATGTGGGGAGCTTAGAGCTTGTTGCGGTTCAGTGATGCCCCTGTTAGAGATACCAAGAGCGGGAAACTAGCAAGAGGGGTGAAGGCCGCCGCTTAATCTCACTGTTTAGTTAGGAGAGAATCATCGTAACTCTCCCTAAACTCTCTGGACCACTTTGCGCATCAATAGTTTTTACGGTCTGATTTAATACTCATGACTGCGTTCACTGTCCTCCTCTCCTGATATGTTCCTCTGCTTTCCAAAATCCTCATCCGTTCATTCTTCCTCATCCTTCATCTCTGTTATTCCTCTTCCTCCATCTCTTCCTCCTGTTCTCTTCTCTTCCTCCTCCTTCACCACCTCCTCCGACCCCTCTTCATGTTTCTCCTCCTCTTCCTTCTCTTCCACCTTCACTTCCTCCTCTTATTTCTCTTCCTCGTCGCTTCCCTTCTCTTCATTCTCTTCCTCCTATGCATAATCCTCCTCCTCGTCCTCATCCTCTCCTTTCTCTTCATCCTCCTCGTCCTCCCCCTCCGCCTTCTCATCTTCATCCTTTTGGACTCGTGTGCAAGCAACCGCGTTGGCAACGCCTGGAAGCGGCATTATGGCAACAGAGGCAGAGGCGGCGGCGGCGGAGTGCCAAGCTGGAGCGACACGTCCGGCGCGAGAGTGACAGGGGATGAAGGGCCCAGGGAGGCGCTCGCACGCGCAACACGGCGGAGGAAATGGGGTGCGATGCTAGGCGCCGCGTGATTTCCGGAGGAAAGGTTCACACGGAGATGTAGCCTAAGAAGGGGCACAGCAATAGCGAGAAAAAGTATGTACGTAGGATTTGGAAAAATGCAGTATCAGTATAGAATCAGAATCTTACGTATGCCATAACAGTATTTGATTCAACTGTTTCACCCACGGAATTGGTTCTTGCTGAAATTGTTATGTCTTATGAAGATATTTTAGTTATGCGATTCATGTTAATTTCTTACGTATGCAGGGAAAATATTTGCGGAGAGACGTTCTCGACAGATGTCTCTATTTCTTTCGTTATAATGTATATAAATGTACACATTTCAGAACCTGTCAGAATTGACGAGAAAAAACTAAGGAAACAGTTTGATAACAATGAGGCTGAAATTGATCAGAAGTCTTGACAAAATATTCTCCCGCAAGACAATATTACACAAATATTTCATATTGCTGAGTGAGAAAAAATATTCGATGATGTGTGTAAGGCATTCAAGTGCACGTTATGCAGCTTGTCATTTCAACCCACATTAGCAGCTAGTGGACATACGGAATGTTTTAATGAAATGTTCTTTACGTAAATCATTTGAGTAGATGCTTCTGCTGTTATTCTTTCATTATATTTTTTGTATCTGTCTCTCCAGATGGAGATAGATATCTCTATCGAAGGGGAGATTTTGAGAAACGAATTTGCGAAGGTAATGGATCATTCGTGTCGGGTGCCATTCTAAAGTAATAAATTATTAATTCGTTCCCGGTACCTCAGTATCGAACGCATGCTTCTGTTATAAAAAATTTCTAGCAAGGAGACCACCCAGCGTTTTTATATTATAAATGAAAAATACTCTGAAGTTTTTGCTATCTTATTTTCGTATTTTAGATGGCTTTTCAGCAACTAAGGCCGAACAGCGACCACATAAAACAATGGTTTTGTAACTTTGGGGTAATGGTAGCGGAACTTGCATACGGACACATACACAACAATCATCCTCCGGACGACATTCAAAACCTCGACTCTTCAGGCACGAGGAAGTTACAGCCCTTCAGTTTTAGCTCCCTCAGCTGTCCAGGCCAGCTGCATTTACTATTAGTTTAAAAAAAATTAAATTACAAAGTAACGCAAAGTAACAAAGTAAAGTAACATAGTTTTATTTCATGTCTTAGATAATGTGTTAGAGAAGATAAATTAGAATCGTTGGTTTCGAAATGTAAAATATTTTCATGATACAGAGGCAAATATTTCAATTAATGACAGCAGTAGTAACAAGCAAGGATGTTTCCAAGGAAATGGTGAATAAAATTTGAAGATATTTGATATATAACTATAGTGAAGGGAAACACTGACCAATATTTTTATTAATAGTTATTTATCCACCAAGGGCGTTATAAGGTTTCAATTGATCGAGCGGGGACAAAATGTTCAAGGGCTTTTTGTCGATCGATATCATTAGAACCAGTTAACGTCCGCGGTACATACAAAATTTTATTTTTTACTTAATTGATTACTTAACTGATTCGGATTTATTGATTTACTAATTAACTAGATGTTAACTTGACTAGATTTGTGTTTTCATTTTCCCTTCCATAATTCCATCTCATAATTCCCTCCATAAGAGATCATGTAGCATCATGCAACAGTTTCAATATTTCCCTCGTAACCACGATCCTTTCTATTATACAGTGCATAACGTATTCGAAATACGTTATGCAGTGTATAACGAGATCCGTATCAAAAGCAATGACAAATTATAACGTATCAATAAAAAATGAAAATAGTTTTCCTCGAAATGATTTTTTGATATGGATTTTTTTTAAATTCTTGATAGTATCTGCCAAATTGTAATGGTTATTCTAAAATCTAAGGAAATAAAAAAACTCCTAAATTTTTCTCCTTATTCTGCATATTTGGGAGAACTGATCAGGTCAAATTGATATAGAATTATTAAGTTACCACTGAATTGATTGTAAAAATGTAATTTAATCTACAGTAATGAAGATTTACGTGTATGAAACTTCATTCGGTTTACGTGATTTTTGTTGAACTGGTTTTAGGGATTGTTTAAGCAACATTGGAAGGAATTCAAGAGTTTAAATGTTATAAATAAAATATTGCTGTTACTTTACACTTGCGAATTATCAAATTACAGATCAGCATGTTCTGTGACAAAGTGGTTTACGGAAAACTGAAATGATACGCTAAAGAGGAAGGGAAAATATTATTCAGTGAACGGCCAAAAATCGAATTTCAGAAGTATATGCATAATAAAATGAAAAAATTACATAAATGTAAAAGTGCTAAAACTGTAATTATTGAAATTATATCATATAAAGAATAAAGAAAATTATTTTGTGAAGAGGGTGTCGTTACAAACAATTACAAAAAGTCTTATATATGTAATACAATTTGAAAATTATATATCAACTTGTTTTATTTCTACCCTTATGTAGCTTCACAAAATTCTAATTCATTATCTAGTAACTTGGTTAAGAATCACTCCAGAGAACACTATATGACTTACTTTTTTCGGTTTTTTAAAAGACCCTCACTGACACGTATCGCTTTCCTTCACCTCGGCGCAAAACAAATATAATGCTTCTTATTATCTCTTACCACCACACTTGAGTGTCCTCTGATGCTTGCGTATACGTTTCTTGTTTACATGAATGCGAAAGTCATTTGTTGTTAGGTAAGATAAAACAATGTTAATTACATAATAGAAAACAGATAAGGAACACGCTTAATACAAAATCGAATATATGTCGATGATTACATTTTATGCAAAGCGGGTTTAGTATCTTGGTGGTTAGATGTGGCTTGTAATGACATGTAAAATCTGGTAGTGCTGGTGATGTTGGTCATAGTGCTGTTGACGTTGGTGGTAGTGCTGTTGAAGGTGGTTACTTTTATACATAATTAGACAGTCATCAGGTTTATTGCATGCTTAAAGAACATTACTTTCAATTTAAACATACCATTTTGAGCCTAAATTGACAATAATTCGATATGGGTAATGCTACATCTTTCTTCCATGAATTAACAATTACTGATCTTTTAAAGAAATTGAACTTTGAAATTCGCTCTTAGAGGTGTGTTAGAGAGAATGGCTGGTATCAGTCGTCTTTTGTTTTCTAATATGCTTCTTCATTCACTGAAATTATTTTATTGATATACTAGGAAGTGCTGTACATTCACATGATGCAGTGTTTATTCATTGGCAAGTTCATCTTACAGTACCGAAGCGTCAGGAAGTTTTTTGGGCGGGTATTGGGTGTAGAGGCGACTGCAGGGGTGTCTTCAAGTCTTGTTGCCGGGACAGCTGGCAAGCAAGTGGCTCAGCGTGAGCTACTGGTACTCCACTACTATTTTATTTGCTTCGGGGAGTATAAGTCTCCGGAGTGGGCACCGAGACATATGTGCCTTTAATGTCACTTCCCGCGGCCTACACGCACGCTTTGGGCTATTGGTATCCGGATCCCGCCCGGAACGCATATCCCTCTCAGAAACCTCCTCATTTAATGCCTGGGTCTCGGCGCCTTGCCAACACAGAATTATTGGCTTTCCAGGCTAGTGCCGGAGTCGAAACAACGCGCCACTCGCAATGCGCCGGGACAAGTCCCACCCCTTTGCCCAAAGTGTCGACCTACCGAGCGCCCCACCACGGGGCCACCCGGGCTAAGGCCCAGGAGGCTCGGGGCCCCCAACCCGTCTTCTCACTGCCTCCACCTCGAAGCTATCGACGTGAATGCCGCCAGAACCTACGCAACATGACAGGGGGTTTCATGCTTCTCATCGTACTTTCACATGTGAGTATGGGATTCGTCGCAGGATGCACAGAGCATGCCGACGAATCCTGCCCAAAGGTCGGTGGCGAACTACTTTCTCACTATCCTTACCTTGAAGCTAACGACGTGAAGTGTCGTCGAGTAACTCGGGTCCGAGTCTTCGTAACCTCCGTCAATAAGAGCCCTAGACCTTACGACCGTCTACCCCCCCCCATGCAAGGTTGGTGGCCTAGCGGTTGGTGAGAGCGACTTGCAGCTAAACAAACGAAGGCAGAGAGAGAGTTACTGGTGCAGAGGGCTTCTGTGCGCAGCTACATTAAGGAGCAAGAGCGCTGGTGGTGGTTGGGGGCCTGCGGTGGAAGCCGTTTCTCCCTTAAGTGCAATGCGGTTGGCGAACATTCCTCCTCCGAGCCCGAAACAAACCGGCCCGGTAATATCTTCGTCTTATGCCCCGGCACGAACGCGCCGTAAAATTTTCTCGTACTTCTCCAACGTAAAAATGATTTATCTGATAAACAAATTAACACTTCTCTAAATATAAAAATTGCGTTCTTATTATTTTGTTATTTTGAAACGATTGAATCAACCAAGCCTTTGTTGATTCAATCGTCCCATTCAAAATTAAAATGTTCTCATTATTGCCACTATTTTATTTTCAAAGGTTCTCATGAATTCGTAATATTATTTACAAGGTAAAACGTTCTCGTCTCTTCCGTATTTGTTTTGAAATTGTATGAAAACTAGGGTTTAATAATAAATAATCTTAAGTTAAATAGGATGGAAAGTGGAATGAGTACATCAAAAGCGCTTCTTAATGTAAATATCTACTAGGTTGATATATTTTAAAATTGAATTTATGTTTAAAGCTTTATAACTTTACTCCCTATGATATATAAAATATTATAAGGAACGCAAAGTACTATAACTGCTTCAAAAATTTGATTTCAAATGTTCGGTCGTAAATACGTATTTAAGGTTCTTTTGAGCCCTGACTTGCGCAAACACTTCAGGACTAAGGTCCATTAGTTCTGTTGTAAATATGTTAAAGACGGGTTCAGGTGACGATGAGATTCAAGAAATTTTGTACCCAAAAATCGGGATGTGTATGAACGCATGGACAGACGCATATGTCAATTGTAACTGTGTCTGCAAGATAAGATTATCAGATCAAACTTGATAAACCTCAGGAGAATGATTTACCGCCATGTTGGTGATACCGTAATTAAGATATTTTAATTTTTGGAGCACTTTACATGAAGCTATTGTGGGGTTTCCAAAATTTTCTGAGAAACGAATGCAATGTTTTCTTTAAATTCTATGCTATAGTAGAAAAAAGTGCTTGTGTAAATATGGTTTAATAACGACTGACATTAAAATGTCAAAATTTTGAAAACTGCATTGTTCAAATATATTTTGAACTCGCCGTACATCTCAAATAGTAAATCCAGAGATTTATTTCTCAAAGCATTGTATTCTTCAATTTTAGATCTTTAACTCATGTTACGCATTTAAAAAGATATGGGTAGTTTTTCCTTAATCACAGTAATAGGATGAAATGTTTCTATATGTAGCGCATTACCACAAGTTTTGTGTTTGTTACGATTTTTCATTCAATATTTGTCAAACGTAACAAATGAATCAAAATTGCATTTAATAAAAATAATAAAAATATTTATTAAAAATAATAAGTATACAATTTTTAATTTTTACGAATGGAGTAAATTGAAATATGTGATTAAGAAAGATTAAAAATTATTTTAATTTAGCTGTCTTGGAATCTTAATTTAAGTGCCTCATAAGCGTCGATAGCTGGTATTACTAATCACATATTCCTCCATGTTGAAAAAAATTGTCAACCAACGTGAGTTATTATGTGACAATCAGATGTTATGGGCCCTATATTCCTTGTTTGTACCACCTGCAAAAGCCATTATAGCCATCAATAGCATTCATTGAATATTTTTACGGGTGGAGCGTTTGCAATGGAAAACTAGTAAATACAAATACTTTCCTTAAATTGCATAAATTACTTTATTTACAATTTTATTATGCGTGTTTTCTTACTTTCTGTATGATAGCCAATTTTTTTCACTGACCTTTCGCACGTTAAGGGATTGAGGTTGTTTAAAGAGAGATAGGGTTTTTTCATACCACTTTCCTTTGTGTATTTCATATACAAACTATTCTGTTCAATGTTCGGTCACAATTGTGTTGAGTAATTTAAAACTAATGCTGCTACAATACTTTCAGCTTATGTTCTCTTGTTGACACTAACTTTTGCAAATCACAAAAATTCAAAGATTTCAATGAAAATGGAAATTGCTCAATTTTAATTAGCAAGTTTTATTCTATTCGAGAAAAGAATAATACAAATTTTGAGCCGTTTCTGAGAAAATTATAAATTGCCTTTAGTTCATCCGAAAAATACGCGAAAACTTTTGGTATTTAAAACAAAATTATACTTGACCACATTTAAGTATCTAATTTTTAGAACAAGTTTCATCACGGAACAAAGGATATATTATTGCAGAACTACAATAGCAATGATAATTTTTGCAAGTTTAGAAATTACAGTGAGTTAACATAAAATGGGACTCGCGCTATTTTTATCTAAGCAAATTTTGCTCTAGTTAGAAAATCGTTCGTGATCAGACATTTCTATTGCTTTTATTTCAAGAAAAAGTAACAGAAATTATTCATATTTTCGAAAAAAGTATATAAACGTATTTAAAATTACGTCTTTGAATAACATGTTTTATTCAGACAACAATCTCTATTTTCAATTGTATGGTTGAAAAACGACAGCTAAAAAAATTGAAGTATATTAATTAAAAAATTTGGAGCCATTTTTGAGAAATTGTCGAAGCTATCCATGCGCTCCTTTGTGGTGGCTAACGTTTCGGCCAACATGTTGTGATGTTCTGGCCTTTATCAAAGCGTACTGCTAGAGTACTGCGTAGAGTTGAGCAGTACGCTCTGAGGAAGACCACATGTTGGCCAAATCGTCAACCACCACGAACATGACGCAGCTTGTCCCGGATAGCTTATGATCCGATTAAAATAAGTTAGTGATTGACAGTTTCTGAAGCTGTAGCTTTCTTACAATACCAGTGTATGATTTGATTATTTTAATAAGTATTATAATCAAGTGTCATTTTCGTGTCCCGGGAACACATGCTCAGTGATACACAATCATCAACTTCTTTTAATTGGACCATAGACAATACAGATAATGGCCACGGAAGCCTACGCAACCATTTTTGAGAAATGTTTGGAAGTGTTGAGGCTTCATTTAAAGTATCGCAAAAATGAAAATTTCAAACTCGTAGGTTGTCGACTTAGGCGAGTTATATCTGGGCCTTCAGTTTTGGGTAAAATAGTCTAAATTGTTTAGGCACTAGTTTTGATGCCCAAAGTATTAGAGGAAGTAATTTTCTACATATATAAATAATATTTATCCAATTTTATAACACTTACATACAATACGAAATATTCAGTCGAAAAATCGCCACTTTCCGCTGCAGCACTAAAATACATTATCTTTGCTACGTAAGTACGTAGTAGGAGAGAGTACAAATCAGTGAATTTTTACATCAGAATTATTGTTCACACTGCGTGCTCCTTGCATCACGTTTTGCTCTGTTAATAAATGTTCACTCCATAATATTAAATCTTATTTAAACCCAAACCCCACCATATGAGTAGTTGCCTTAACGTGCGTATTACTTACGACATGCAGTATTGTTTTCAATATATCTATTATGACTGTTGTCATTTGAAGCCAAAACAAGACACATTTGTTTTCATACAACAAAGAAAGATTTATTTTACTTCTAATATGTATAGATCTCATTGGGTTTGTCATAAATAAATTTTCCCCCAAGCTTTCATTTTTTATACGATATGTCAGATTTTATTGCCGAGCCCTATAGAGAGAAAATAAATATTTATGCATATGGATACTTTTTTAATGCGAACTGAACGGGATCGAAGTTAATTTATTGGGCATTCCAGACGCGTCGCAGTGGATAGCTGTATGTCAATCAGCAGTCAACATTAGCGGAATCTGTACCGCGCAGTGATGTGAGTTTCCCGCCTCTCTGGTTGCCGATATCATGCCATCGGAATTATTGCTCTGCCCGAATTCCACGCGCGCAAAAATTCTCAGAAGCTAATCGCTTCGGATATTTCATCATAGTCGCGTATGGATTTGAATTCCATCTCGTCCGTTGTACAGGTGTATCCCGTTATTGCGGTGTTCATTCATTAAGTGTGAAACGTGTAACGTCTGTGACAAAAAAATGATGTTTTAATTTAAAAGATATTTCAAATGCACGTTTTTCTCATTCTACTGAAAAATTAAATGTTCTTCAAATTACTAAAAATATTGAATTTATTAGGAAGAACTTGTTTTTAATCTAAATGTTCAAATACTCCAGTCACATTATAGTGACCACCGACTATTTTTGACGTAAACGTCCAATAACCCCTCACTGACGGCAGGTGGCAGCACTAATAGGGGAGGGTATAAAAAGCATGCCGAGTAGAAGTAGAAACATTGTAGGAATTGTTCAAATTCAGAAACTGAACGATGCATCAGACGTCCAAAGAGGCATGATCATTGGCTTTCTGGCCAAGGGCGGAAGCGTTTCCAGAACGGCTAAGTTAAAGAAAACAGTGCATGGCGAAATGGCGACGTCCAAATCGGTGCTGAGGAAACCTGGCGTACCGCAGCCGTATATGACAAGGGAGAACGACGTTTGCGGAGATTTGTACAAGTGGATAGACATGAACTTTTTGAGCAACTGACCGCCCAGATGACTCAAGGTGCTACCAACTGGATTTCCTCAACAACCGTTCAGCGAAGTTGCTGAATGATTGGTGAGTACAGCTCTCCGCAGCAGGCGCCTGGTTCATGCACCCATTCCGTTCATCGGCGACGAATGCTGGAATATGCACGCCAAAACTCTACGTTCACTGAGTGGCGTCAGGGGGTACTTTTAGGTTACCTACAATTGAAAAGAATATCTTATGTTAACTGAATTTAAATAAATAGCATGTTATTTAACAAGAAGTGAATTGAAAAGAGGAAATATTTATTTTTATTTTTTTAACTGATGGCTTATTATTTCCTTCGCTACAGATCCACCTACAGTTTGGCTTGCGGAGTTTTCCTTATTCAGATATCTCCCAACAGAAGGGCACAGCTGCAGCTGGGACAAACTCTAAGCTAGTGTCCCGACGTGTGGTGGGGTAGAGCATGTCAGTGTGTGTAGGTCAAGTGTGAAGGATAGCACAAAGAAGAGGAAGAAAAGATCGTGCGCAGTCCGAGGCCCGTTATGATCGGAAAACTACTGATCCGAGCAGAATTCACCGTTGTCATAATTCTCCTCCAGGCAACTAAACACTAACTCAGTAGTTAGTGTCGAAAATACTGCCACCATCGGGATTATAACCCAATGATATCCTGGTCAGAGGTACTGCAATGAGAGTTGATGCACTGAGCTACCCTCGTTTCAGTTTAATCATCGGTGCCCTTCATGGTGTATTACTGGAATCACCCGCAGATAGTTATAATAAGCATTCTTGAGATATGCAGATTATTCTTTAACTTGCAACATGGAAATTCTGAAAAAATGTCATTAAACATGAATTACTAGTAAATGCGTGTAGGCCAAATTTGGTTATCTCTAAGAAACTCGAATCACTACGAAAAAATACATTAATCGCGTGCCTTATTTGCTCTCTTGCATGAGTTAATTGAAATATCCAGTGAACAGAGGAGTGAGTCAGCTGAGGCCCATGTAATCGAGCGGAACCTGCAGTTGCGTCCCAGAGCCATTTCCACACTTCGGAATACTTGGTTGCCATTTGCGCCCCCGCTCAACGACGAGCCCTGCATTCTCGAACGTGTTGCCCCGGCGCATCGTTAACATGGTTGCTGCAATTCCACCAACTATTTCGCGCGATCCACGTAAGTAGTAAGTTACACTGCGACTCTCGACAGTTTGCCGCGTCCTTCAGAAGACATGAGAGTCGGAGAAGTCATTGGTGTCATTGAGATTACCATGTATAATTTGCAGTCATGCGTAATTCGACGTTCAAGTTGTTAGCATGTGATTAATTTAGTGTAAACCAACGGAAATAACCCACAACTATTACAAGAAAAAGAAAACAATTTTTTTCAAAAGCAAAGTTCAGAAATTTGTAAGAAAGTCAAATAAAACTACAATGTAATTGTGTGAAGTTAAATTTACACAAAAAATATAATATCAAAATAGAAAAAAAAAGAATAACAAACGTTGGGAAAATGAAAATTATTTTCTTAACTCCCCAAGATCTGTTTCTGGAACCGTACTTGCACAAGCATAAATAAAAGACAACCAAACATTTCGCGGATTTCGAAATCTCAATCTTGCAACCTTACCTTAACCTTTAGATTATAAAGACGTCGTCTGTCAGATGACGCAACTAGTGTCAAGAGGTTCCCACACTTCCCGTTTCTGAAACACTGTGTACATTTATAGCGTGACAAGGCAGTCAAATATAAGTATCGTTGTGAACGTGACAATTTCAGGTATACGCCATTTTTACTCACGTTGTCCAATACTCTACGCCTTTGTTTTTACGTCAGTGATTTTTTTTGGTGCTATGTTGGCTATTATTGTAAATAATGAAGGCAAAATCCTTGTTTATAGCATTCAAGCTTTGTTCTGAACATTTAACAGTCACAATGGAACGATGGCATGGTAACAAATATCGCGTGACGAGGTACTTCTGCGGATGCTGGCATGATAACAATTATCGCGTGCGAGATACTTCTGTTGTGAAAGTGAAGCCATTTAGGTGTAACTTTAAAACCCTTTAAAGTGTAATTTTTAACTCCATATCATATATGTTCGATCTATTATATTTAGTGTTTTATTGTAAAAAAGGTGTTTTCTTTTTTTACCCAAAATAGTATGCCAGACTACGCCTTTGTAATAATGCAAATTACAAGGCGCCTTTGTAATCTAGGATTAAGTCCGTTGTCATGTATACTCGATGATATTCTTTTCGGTTTCACCTTGAAATGTACCAAGAACGTCTCGTCATAGACTCTTACGAGATCGTTGGCATCATTCATCTAAGATGGTTATAATCGTGACCCGTTCCGAATTTATATTAAAATTTTGGGCGCCAGGAACAGGTTACGTTAATTAAAACCAATACATCCACAGCTAATTTCAACAAATGTATAAATGTCCGGCTAGCTGGGTAAATGGGTCCCGTCATGGATAATCGCTATCGCCTAGGTAGCCGATTACTTGATCTGCCAACTGTACAGTATGGCGAGAAATCTGAAAGGGAATAATTATCTATTTCTAACTATTTAACAATTTTGATTGACTAAATGAAAATCTTTTCATTTCCAAAAGAAAAAAATTCAACAATTTATTTTACACTATTAACAATTGTTTTTGTCCTTAGGTCATGACCTCGTTTTAAAATATATCTTTTGTACTGCAGTACTTATCTAATATCTTGGTCGCCGACGCCCCGCAGTCTCTTCTCACTTGAATGTAGGTGATCCCAAGTCCCGCTTCTCTCTTCTAATCTTGCGACGCTGCCGACGCATCCGGAGTTCCTAGTCTTCCCCAACTAGTGGTAAAATATTAAAGTCCCAAAACCGCAATATAAGAAAAAACTTTTAAAGTCCTAATCGAACTTCCCGTTGCACATCAACTTCCAGATTCCGAAAAACTATTGAGTATCACTCGAAACTTACAAGTCCTACTTCACTAATGTTGATCTCGCGAGCGATCTTTACTAATCGACGACCACTATCAGAATGTCCAGTTCTCCCTGTTCTTTCGCCCTCAACGCTTCGGTATCCGTCCTTCGTTCCTCTTTTTTAAAACAAAAGGACAAAATTAGACAGTCTATTCTCCCTTAGCCAATCCATTCTTCTCTTATCAAACCAAGTAGCCACGCCCTCGACAGTCATTCCTTTTCAGACCAATCACACATTATTTTATCTATCTAGCCAGCGCCCCCACCTCTTCAATGCCTGAATGCAGTTTGTTGACCTTGCCAACCACTGCGCTGGCGTTGCTAAGGCTGTATATCGCCATTTGCATACCCTTTTGTCCAACCCATTTACAGCCAATGTTATTAACAAAATATTATATAGTTTGGTATATCACAACCTACAAATAATTGTCACATTTTAGTAGAAACTGCAGATACATCTGCTATTTACACCGCTGTTTGGGACAGATACATACGTAAAAGGATATAAAGGAGCTGAATTGTGACTGTTTAGGTGGTTGTGACGTTTCTTACACCTTTAGGACGACTATTTAGAGAACGACCCCCATAGGTGTAAATATCAACTAAAAAATGTTAGGTAGGGATATACACAAAGGATCAAACTTGAATATGAATATATCGCTGGCTGGGAACCAGACTTTTTAAAATCCTTTTTAATATTTTTTTTAGGAAAGCCATTTCAGTTTTTGTGTGAGACGAATCAGTATTTGTTTCAGGTTTAAGGAGTGGAACGTTACGATTTTGTTTCATTCACATATTCAAACAAGGATGTAGAACGCAATGAAACAAATCTCATTTTGTTTCAGAATTGGACTTTGAAGAATCCGGTTCTCAGGGTTCCGTCTCTTTTGTTCCGCGGGTTCCGTCTAGGTTGTGTCCGCAGGTCGGCGTCCCGGTGCAAGGGACGTTACCCCAGTGAACATTTGGCTTCATTAGGCCGGGTCGCGTCGACTGCCGGAAGGCCGTTGGGCGAACGGTTATTGGGTCCACAACCCGCGCTCACGGGCTGGTTATGCCTGCTCGCTCCTGCAATGCCCCCTTATCGGCACCAACTCTGGCCCTGCTGTAGCTCCAGTAGTGTACCATACTGTCGTGGCAGTGGGCAGTTTCTGAACGCTGCGTTTTGTTTATTTCTTCCGCAGGGGCATGAAAGGACATACGCATTCGGCTGAGAGACGTCAGGGCAATAATTGTTGCCACAACAGTGTCTTTAGATGCTAGAGTTCGAATTCCAACGGTGATAGATTTTCGACATTACCTAATTTTTGCTAATTAGTTGAACGGCTGGGTCGAATTCAGAATTCTGGGGTTGCCTACTATGAGAGTTATTTTAGTTGTGTTTCTGATCAATACGTGGTGAATATCAGAGCAGTTCCTTAACCAATGGGCTATGGACAGCGCGCGATCTTTTCTTCCTCATTCTTGTTCTCTCCTCTCCATTTACACTTGCACACTGACAATGAAATGCACTACACTACGTCACGTGTCGGGAGACCAGCTTAGAGTCTAGAGCTATCTCTCTTGTGGGACAGTACCCCTCTATCAGAGATCTGGAGGGAGAAACTCTCCGCAAATCGATGTCTAAATCGGTACCAGATATCATCAGCTAGCGGAGAGAAACATCGCTACCTTCTGACTTATAATCTGCACTACACTTTGAGACCAAAGACCATACCAGTTCACACGCCCGGACACAAAATATATCAGTTATGACCATGGTTGGAAGATGATATGTGTTATATTCATTTATGGAAGTACAAGAAAGAGTAGCCATCGTCGTTTTCCTGTCCTTTCCTCACTAGATGATCACCTGATGTTTAACATTTTGCTTCCACTCCCGGACGGCGGAGTGCTTTCGAGGGGTGAATTATGAAGGGAGTCGAGTGGTTCTGAGTAAAGATGGACCGCGGGAGGTCTTCAAGGTATCAACTGATGTCACTGCAATGCCTCTGACCGGGAAATCCAAGGGTTAGAGTCCCGGCGGCGGCAGAGCGACACTAGCTAGATAGCTGTGTCGAATTCAGTCGCTGTGTCGATGAGAATTCTAGCGGCGAAATCGGTATTTTTCAGTGTTTTTTTTTCAATAAACACCTGGCGAATGCCGAAGCAGTACCTTAATAAACGGGCTACGGACCGCGCGCGATCTTTCCTTCCTCTTCATTGTCCTTTCCTCGCCCCTTACGTACGATCACAAACATATGGTGAAAGCACATATACATACATCGTGACTACAAAACATCACATTTGGCTCTGCGTTCTAGGACGTTACTCCAGATCCACCGCTTCGACCCCTGCACCCCCGAGACTGACTATTTAGAAGAAAAGAGAAGCTAATCAGTTTGAGTTTTACTAAAATCTTACTATAAGAGTATTTTACCTACAGGTTATCACACACAATCTTCATCATCTTCAACACCATGAACCATCTTGACTAACACGTCATTCCGGGGAGGGGCTATTTCGGTCGTGTTGAGATTCTCTGCCCTCCTCAGCAACGGCCAGTGCGCGGGCCTGCACAAAAATAATGACGCACAATAAACCAAAAAAGTTGTCCCCGTGAACCTGTACTCTCCCCCGTACAACCTGTCCCCGTGAACATATGTATTTCACCAGGCGATGGTATTGGCCAATTCAGGTAAAAATCTGAAACTCACGATCTGAAATAGTATATGAAATGCTCTTCTTGCTCTGTGATTTTAAGATTTAAGGTAATTCTGAATTATTTCTTTTATTGAATTCGCAAGCCATTTCAAAACTAATTCTGTTGTTTTTCTTGCGTGCCACAAAATGAATGCCCAAGCTCGCTTTCATGTATTACTTCATATTTTCCATCTTAGTTATTTATATCTTAATAATATTTATCTCATTGTATATTTATATTTACTGAATGTCCACTTCATTATGTGCACGCTTTGCTCTTGCCAATACATATTTCTGGGTCTTTCATAATTGTTGTATTATTTTGATTTGTTATTTATATTTATTATTGACTTATTATTGCTCCGTTGTTTTGTATGCGTTCCCCTTTTTTCATTCTTATAACTGTGCTCTAGTAATCGTCTTTCTTGTTAACCGTTCTATGCATTTCTTATCACAATATTTCGTGTTTTTTGTCCCATTCCGTACCTTCATTAGGTTTGCCATTTCTTTCTGAACCATATCCTCCTCTCCACGCGAATTCTTCCTTGCCTTTATTCTGCACGAAGCACGTTTTATCCCCGCCGGTGCTCTTGCTTTAAGGGCTTTAAGGGTCAGTCCTCTTTCACTCGCACTATTCGCTCTTGCGAACGAACGCACTGGTTCACAGAAGCAGACCCTTTCAAAGACCTTTGAGAGAAGACTGCGACTAACGAGTAGCATATTCCCTTTTCCCGCCATGCTTCTCTATTGGATCCGTCTCGTATGGAGTTCTGCTTGTCTCGTATTCATATCAAACTACCTAACGGAACCTAATTATTTATGTTATATTTTACTACACTTCATTGTAGCCATTTCATAGATTCATTTCTGCTGTATGTTTTTCTTAAGGCTTACACCGAAATGAGAACCGAAAAAACGAGACTATCTTTTTTTAAGAGTTGTATCATGTCTGATTAATACATATTCAATTTTGTTGATAAACAAACAAATATACTCAAGAAAGTTTTGAGATTATTTTGAATTTTTTGTGATTCAGTTTTTTTCTTGTAATGTAATACATCTATAATTTTTCAATAACCAATTGGGTTTAAAAAGCTTATGCCACGTCTGTGATACCGGAAAAAAATTAATAGCAAACGTCCAGCGATTGCAAAACCATGTGAGAAATGCATTTGTTAGTTATACCTGGTGAGGGGAACGGTCATCAAGATTTTATATTAGTATAAAATTCCATCAAGAGAATAGTGTAAGCATTAACTTGTTGTCTCTGGATAAATCACCTTAAGAGTTACATTGTAAAAAGGTGCTTAAAAACAACATACGGACCTTACAACGGGTAAGGTCCGTAACTTTACCGTATTTATTTCTTTTCAAAAAATATACCGCATACTACTAGAGAGATATGAAGGTTAGTCACGTCTATCGTAAGATATCGTATCGGTATTTAATATTTCGTATTTGTCCAGAAATTGAGAGAAAAACAAGCAGCATGTGGCCATGAGAGAGTTAGATACGGACACAGAATCTCGGAAAAAATACAAAAGCAATAAAACAGTTTAGGTTTTCACTCAAAAATGCAAAGATCGTAAACTGCATGGCGCTCGTCTCGGCTGAAAAAAAACTAGTAAATACAAGAAATACAAATAAGAACATGCACATTTTGTATAGTATATTTCATTGCACATTGTATATTATTTGAGCGCCAATTTAATTTTGACAATCAATTTAAAAAGTGAGAACTTAACATTATAATCATTGTCTTATATCACGATTGTATCGCATTTTAGATACTGTTCAGTCTTTCGTAAGTGTGTGAGAGTTAATGATTTACGCAAATATGACGATATCATACGACAATGGTCTTTTCGATCAAGAAATATCCTCTCTTATTTATGGTCGTTCTTCTATACAAAGAAATGCAGTGTATTTTTGAAAGAGCATACGACAAGGGTGACTCGTGTTTAGCGTTTTTTCCCCCTTTCGCCACCTCAGCTTTGGGGCTTTGCAGGGCGTTGTGCGGAGGGATTTTTTCGTCACCGGCTTGCGGTCGGGATGGTGGTGGGGGGTGGGGATGGGAGGGGAGCGGGGACTCGACGGCTGGGCGACGGTGGCTATCGGTCTTAGCCCGCACGCTCCACGAAGGACGCACGACTCGCCTGCAAAAACACAACGCCTCGGAAAGCAGCGAAAGCGGAAGGAGGGGAAAGGAAGGGGTTGCCTCCTTTTGAAACCGTGTCACGTGGGGATGTGGGATTGTGTCTAATATTTAAAATAAAATAAAATGAACATTTGACCAAAACACTAAATGTAAACATAATGCAAATTGTGAAAAGAATTGAAGACTTTAATTAAAAAAGGTTGTAATTGCAATTTCTGTTAATTTATTTGTTTTACCAGAATGATTGACCCAAGCCGTGTAACTTTAATAAGAACCAACGTCCAGAAGCATTTCTTGATAGTGTTACGGGGTGATTATAAATGACTATAGTTGTATGTGCCAACAGATTTAACGTATATATAAATTCATTTTTCGCAAAAGTATGAAGATGGCTTTTTTATTCTTCTTTATTTCAAGTCTGTAATTGTAATCCCGACCTAGAATCGAACCGAGGTCTCCTGAGATACGCTCATATTTTCGAAGTAATTTCCTTTCCAGTAGGGTGACAGGGCGGTAGATTGAATATAGACATAACTATTATTTAAAGGAAGTATTATTCACGTCTGTCTATTCAACATTTGATGAAATAATTATCAACTGAGAAGATGTGAAAATTAATTTTTGATATTGAAATAATTTTGAGAAAACCAAAGAGATATAATTGTTACATATGGACTGATTTGGGAACAAATATTACATCATTCACATTAAACACTGCTAATGGTAAAAAATTCAATAGTAAGTTGTCTATAGCAGGAGACATTAACATTGAGTCAATGAAAATTTCAAAATACATGTTAATTTTATGTACATTTTTAGATTTTGTACTTTTCAGACCACCCATGGAATGAAATAGGATTCCCACAACATTTAAAAAAAAAGAAATAGATTGTTCATAATGATATTGTAAATTAATAGCTAACAAATATAACTCCAGTTTATATATGGGGCATAAACCATATTTCACGAGCCTAGAACGTACTGTTTTAGCGATATACATGATGGCAACATATGTTACTGAGTCAGGGTTGGCAACATATGTATGGTCAGGGTTGAATGTGCTCCTTACAATTTATTCGTGGCGTACATCCACGTATTTCTATATATTCACTTGAATAGTACATTACGCAGCTAGTTTATAATGTTAGGCTTTATTGCATAAGTACATGTTTTCAAAATGAGCGAGGTTGGCAGCTAATTTTCGAATGTGTACATATGGAATAAAGTTACATTATAAACGAGTTGCATACGTCATAGTTTTGTATAAAAGCGTACATTTTTGTATACTTTATAAGAGAAACAAATTTAATTTTCGGAAACAACTTCATTGTGGCGTCACGGGCATTGGACATCTGTGCGAAAAAAACGGTTGTCGGCTGTTCGGTTTACCGCCTCCGCCTCACGATTCGACCACAGTGATTCAGTCGGTTGTGCGGTTTACCACTATCCCCACAATTCACTGGCTGTGATTCACTTAATCTGTGATGACGCAATTGTTCATAAATGGCATATACGTCGCAATATGTTCAATATCATCCCATTTTATTAACGATTTCCTGCAACATATCGTTTACAATGCTGGTATACAAGAAAATGTATGTTGTACTTCAAGAGATATTTTTCTGTCATCATAGGCACATTTAAAGGGTTTTGAAGAGACGAAATCGTGGAAACCTCGCCACTCCTAATAGTGGTCCAGTGCATTACATTTAGAGAACGTATTTTATCAGGAAAATTTGTTGCGTGATCCAGAGATTTTTAATTGTAACTTAAATCTAATAGATAACTTCTGGCACTCTGAGTTATCAGATCAAAGTTATGAAGGTGTCAAACTAATGATGACACGTCTATGTCCACACATGGTGACAGATG
Organism: Acheta domesticus; assembly: GCA_031308135.1. Lineage (NCBI taxonomy): Eukaryota > Metazoa > Arthropoda > Insecta > Orthoptera > Gryllidae > Acheta > Acheta domesticus. Next base: position 80,588,755 of record JAHLJT010008756.1, on the reverse strand, counting down.
ACATCATGAATATCAAATTACAATGGCTCAACTACTCATTCCATTTCTTGTTATTTTAATAATGTATTCGTGACCATTACTAGGTTGATAAAGTAATAAAAATAACTTGAAAAGTTTTTTAATGAGTGAATTTAATTCGTGTCGATACTGAAGACATAAGCAAGTCCATTTCCTTCGTAATTATGCAGTAAAGGACACAAATGTGAATTTTAACAAATGACAGGACTAAGAAGTATTGATAATTACTACGAAATTTTTTTTGAATAATTGTTACTAGTATTATAAATAATTAAATGTCTTAAAGATGTAGGGAATGGACACACTTGCGGACTTCCAAGGTACCCGCAAGACTGCGGCCTGCGACTGTTGTTTTACATTAGTCGGAGCATTGACTTATATTTACAATGAATTTTTATACAAAAATTACGAGTGAAAACTGTGAACCCGTGATCCCTTGCACCATTGTGTTGTTCACTCATATTGTTAAAGCTTGCAATGGCAGGGGAAAGACATTTTTTCAGACCAAAAGTATTCAAAATTCTGAAATAGCCTTCCTAGTTATTCTCTATTCACATACTTTTAACCCTTTCACTGCTACGCGTTAGGGCGCCGGCCGCCGCGCTGTGCTGAGCCATCCGGTGGCCGCCGCACGCCGTGTGCTGAATACTTTTTCGTGCGGTCTTCTCTTGCGCGCGCTTTCAGTTATCAAACAACGCACATTTTCACCCTTCTTTTAGATCCGCTCTTTGGACCGGCACCTGATCGTACCAAAAAACAATGCCAAACGTCTAATTTATAAATCGAAATCAAGACACGTACCTTACACCAAGAAAGCAAGATACAAGTGAGAAGCAGTCTCCGGAAATGTGTTGAAGTAAACACGGAGGGTGGATAGACAAAAGGGTTTTCTATTCTGGTACTGCAATAATCTTTTGACCTGCGCGTACTTGTCAAAGAATACAAAAAAAACTTTAACAATTTCACAAAACTCTTGCAATGTTGTGAAAACACATAATTAAAGGCACACACTGACCAAGCGATGCTACCTGATTAACACAGCAAGAAAAACCAAATTAATGTAACATTGCAGAATGTATTGAAGGTTACGAGGCACACATGGCTGGATTTTCCGACCCAGACCACTCTCACAGCACCACAGCTCTTCCAAATTACATAGCTGTCTAGTAGAGGGTCTCAAATGAAGATATCAAGAACATGCCTTTCACCACCGTGGATGCTTCACGCTCAAGGTCCACCGTAGCCCCTTCCGCTTGGCCCACACTCCACCAGCGATCTCTCCCGCTGACCACCGGGCACTGGCCCCGCCCCGGGTTCAGACCCCGGGCAGGGCGCAGGGGGGGGCGGCCAGCGGCTAGCCGGCGGAGGGGCGGACGTAGGCGGGGGAGATACGAGCGGCGACGGCGTGATGGTGGTGGTAGCGGCTGTGACGGTGGTGATGTCGATGTGACGTCATCGGTGTCGGCGCCGAGGGTAGCTGGTTGCAACCTGGCCGGGCGGCGGAAGAACCGCCACATGCATCGAGGCGCGGGGAAACAATGATCAATTAATGTCTTAATTCATTAATTGATTGATTGATTGTTGATTGATTTTTTTAAGTGGGACCCGCGAACTTTGGAGTTGGCGCCCCCATAACACACTGGTGTAGCATGGAACTCCCATAATTTAGCGGGAGTACCACAAAGAGTGCCCAGGTGGGCGGAAGTCGCAGGAACTTGTCCGCGCCGACCAAAAATGTGCTAACAGTACTTGGCCGGAAACCCGCGCGGGCCCCTGACGGCCCGCGGTGCAAGCAGCCCATGCCTTCAACAACACCTGAAAAATATCGCAACAGAAGCATTGAAACGCTATTTGCTAGGCACCAAAATAAACTTCAAAGTGTCCAGAATAGGACCCATGTCGTGGCAATCGCCTAATTTCGAACGCGAGCGAACAACGGACGCAAGAATCCGAAAGAGCATCGCGACGCACCGGTGCGTCGATAGCAGTGATGGCACGGCGAGCTCTGACGCACCGGTGCGTCGTTAGCACTACGGGCACGGCAATGCTTGACGCACCGGTGCGTCGTTAGCAGTGAAAGGGTTAATCGCAGTGGCAGGCTAATCAGTAATCAAAAGTTCATCAAATTTAACTCTTGTCCGTACTTTCAAAACGATACCATTTTTTTCTTCGGAATTTTTCGGGTAAAAAAGCGATCTCTGCATTGTCATAATATACAATAAGAATAAAACAAAGAGTAAGAAATAATTGAAAAATGAGGACAATAGCACGTACTTGTAATTGCACCATGCATGTGGGAAAAAATAGCACTTAATTGTAATTACATCATTAAAAAGGCAATGTGAAAGTAGCAATTAAAATATTATTAACTTCTTCGATTCCAATTATTCCAGAAATCAAAGACAATAGTCTGCTTTTGGTCAATATTGTTTATTCTTTTCCTTTTTCAAATGCGCAAAGTTTCTAGGCTCATGATTTGTCCCGATAATCAGGCGTTTCAAAGAGTATTAAAATTAATTTCTTTATATTGTTTGAAGACACAAACCTTAACAAAAATCGTATTTCAATTTTAAAGTAAACCTAAACTGTTGCTTCATTAAAATAAGAAGTGGTAGTTGTTCAGTATCATGTCATTATTGTTTGGAACGTTAAAACCTTAAAACATTAACTACATCAACGCAATCAAAAATGTATTAAAACTATACTTTATTACTAGTTAGATAAATTAGTACCAAAAAATGAAAAACAGGCATCATTTTAATAGAACAACAATATTTTATTAACATTTATTTGAAAAATCATTGTCGTAGCTCAATGAGAATGGTTTTTCAAATAAATGTTAACCCATTAGTGCCCAGAATAATTTTTTCTTGATTTTCATTGTTTTAGACATTGAATTTGATTATATTTATTTAATGAAATGCTTTAATATGATAAAAATAAATGTCTTACATGTCAGTTAGTAGAAATGCCCCGTACCATAAATGGTACGCTAAGCACTAATGAGAGCAAAATAAATAGAAACTGGTTTACATTATTATTCATGAAAATGAAACATAATACATTTATTTTAGTTAAAAATACTGATATTGATTCAGTTTGACAAGATAATAGATACTATCGTGTATGATACTCAATGAAGCAGTCTACACATAAGCCAACATCACACTTTCTGCACTGTGTTCGAGCTTTAGTGCTGCAGTTGGAACCTGCACATCTCCTTCTCTTCTCATCTGGAATTTTTTGAATCAAATGATCCAGACGGTCAAAACGTATGTCATTACTGTTCATTAATGCAGGTGTTTTGCCTGGTCCTTTTGGTGGCACAGAATACTTTTTGAGATACACCTGCACTAATTCTCTACGAAAATTCAGATGGGTGATTGGCTGCTGTCTTCTAAATAGTTGCCAGGCATTGTGGATGGCTACATCAATCAGCCATGTGAATAATGGCCAATACCACTTCCGGTTACGTATATGTATACGATACTGACCGATATTCTGGTCCATTCTGTCAGTTCCTCCCATAAATTATTGTATTGTGTAAGGAGGAATGGACGAGGTACTTGAATGTGTTTTTTCTCTTTTTGGCTATATCTTCTTACATTAGTAATAGGATTTTCTCCGTAGATATTCGATGCAACACATACTGCAGAATTATCATTCCACTTACAGAGAAAGATTCCGTTGTCCTTATCTATGGCAGAATGAATGCTACCCCTTTCCAGCTTCAATATTTCAGTCTTGCTTAGCAGTGGGCAGTTCTTTGGTATTCGGTTCTCCCTTATCGTGCCTGTACCACCGTAACCATGATCTCTTAAGTGGATTAACAAGTTGAAACTTGTGAACAAGTTGTCGAAGTAGAAATGAAATGGCAGATTTTTCACTTCAGGTGGCATGCTGTTTATCATTTCTACTAGTGGAGCTGTTGATTTGCCAAAAGTTTTGTCTGCCTCAGAATTGGCAGTAATAGACTTTCCCTGATATATTTCGAAGTCTACCAAGTATCCACTAGGAGTATTCAAGGACCAAACCTTGTATCCAAAACGCAAAGGCTTTCCCCGAATGTATTGTTTCAGACTATGCCTGCCAAAATACCTCACCATACTTTCGTCATAGGACAAATTATTTTCTGGTGAGAAATATTTGGAAAATCTGAATTTCATATGTTCTATCAATGGCCTGATTTTCCAAAGTTTGTCTTTATTTGTTGGATTGAAATCATTATTATTTACGCAGTGCATGAAGCGTAAAATAAGTTCAAATCTGTTCCTTCTCATGGAATTATACACAAGCTCATTGTAAGTATCACTCTGAGTTTCCCAGTAATTCCTTTTTGAAGGCAATATATTATAACCACTGAGAATCAGAATACCTATGAAACATCTAATTTCATCTGCCAAAATATTAGGATCTGGATAGTTCTTACTTAGAGCGTACCTATTGGACTCTTCAACAAGTATGCTGATTAGATCATTATCCACAAATAATTCAAAAAAATCAACAACACTTACAGCTTCAAATCTAGGAACTTCTGGAGGAATGAATTCCCGATTATGGTTTTCAAAATCACCCGTTATCCATTCTGTATCTCGTACGTGTTGAGGATAAGTGCTTGGGGTATTCTTTGGAGGCAATTGTGACGCAAAACATCCGTTTTCAGAAATTGAAGGACAATTAGTATTACTCACTTCAGAGGTTCTTTCCTCCCCATTAACTGTTCTTACCTCCGCTTCTGCAAGGAGTTGCCGTTTACTGAGATTGTCGGGAATACCACCATCATCTTCATCCCCGGAATCTTCATCAGATAAAATACTACAATCAGGTGGAGCAATAAAAAGTGCTTCAACATCTGCGTTCTCAAATAAAAGATCGAGGGCTTCTTTTACTGTAAATCCTGGAGCAAGACTCTTAGAAAATTCTCTGAAAGTACAATCATAGTAAAATCAACAAAAACTAATAACTTGTATAGATATCTGTTTTGTAAAACAAATATAAGTTTGGTAATTATTAGAAAAAAAGCATTGCATGTTGTAATGATTCATTATTCCTAGGAATACTTCAAAACAATAGTGGACAAAAGAATAACTATTTAAGATCTATAGTCTATGATGTACACAACGTGTATTAGAATCAATGAACAAGACAAAAGAACAGCGCGCCGCGGAAGGTATATTTCGATCGTTCTGGAGACTTTTATGGGGTCAACAAATGCGGAAAGAAATTTTGAATAACCAGTTAGTTGAAGAAGAATTAAATGAACGCTGTATTTTTTGTTTGAACGAGATCGGACGACGAATTCCCTTAAAATTGTAATTTGAAAATTTAGAATGAAATCCCAGTCGAACAGGTCAAATGGCATAACTTGAATTATCGAGATTTTGCGAAGAAATGCTGATTAAACAACGAGAGGCGGCGGGAATCGTCGTAATAGAAGTAAACAAAATTTATACATGGTTTAGAGAGTTATAAAAACATTGAACATTCTAAATAAATAAATATTGCAAGCTAACAATACTACCAAACAAGCGACGATTTACTGCTGGGGAATGTCGACAGAAAATTAGCATTTTCGACGGGAAATAAATAGAAAACTGCTGTTTCGACAAGAAATCTTTAACATTGGGGAAAAGCTAAAGCGAACGAACACGAACACAAGTTAAAACGGGAAATAATGACCATTTTAGAAAATTTTGTGGAAACAACAATGAAAAAAAAGCGAAATGGATTTCGCCGGCATTTCTCATAAGCGAGTCAACATGTTAAATCGAAATGATTTTGAGCACACTTCGGTCTAGTCAGCGGTCGAGAGAACGTGATCCCCACGTCCGTAGTATTCGTGATTTGTTTAACTTTCGGACTTAGATATTTTTTGAGCGGTGGAGATAAAGTAATTGATGAACTTATAACTGGGCGGACGTTGGCAATGCATTAATACTTGAAGAGAGAAGAAGTATTTTTTGGTAGTGAATTTGTGATGCAAGTGTTTGGACAATTTTTTTTGGAGAAATACTGAAGAGAACCGGCCCGTGCACGAGTGGAGCGTGCGTGGACATCCGATGCGTGCGAGTGGACGCGCATAGGATCATCGGACCGACAACAACGCTGTTTTCGACGAGGCAGAGAAAGGGAAGTGACGCACTCGCGAAATAATTAAAGAAAAAAAATCAGCTTTGAACTTGTGCACATCAAACGTAACAAACATTCATGAGACTTTTGAAATTTACGGAATTTTAAGCGGAATTAGTATGATACCATAATTTGTAAGCTGGTATTTAGTAATTGTTAGGTTTCATTTTTTTTTCTCATTGTTGCATTGAAGTACGTATGTACCTAGTATTGATTGGCAATAATATTGAGTTTTTTAAAAGGAATTCCTAAAGATTCATAAACGATCAAACGACTAACTAATGGCCATTGGAATTGTAATGAATTGTAAATTCATGTAATTGGGTAAGGTTAATGTTAAAGAAACCCATAGCAACATTGCCAAGCGGATGTAAATGCTCATGTGCCGTGTAGTGTTGACGGAAGAATTAGAAAAATGAAAAAGGGGAATTAAAATTCTTGTTTTCTTGTTTGAAATATATATGTTTTTATTTCAGTATTTAGTAGCCATGTGCATGCTGTGCTGTTAAGCGTTGTTTACAGGTAATTCCCGTACGGGGCCGTCCACGACCTACGACCCAAATAAAATTTTATGCAACACCCTCAGATAGTAACATTGACAGATTGAATAGCGGTAAGAAAGGTATGGTTGCATTGGCTCCAAAGTACAGAGCAATTCGGAGAAAGGGGAATAAATAAACAAGGGAGGTATAGAGAGGGGCAAATTGAACGTGAGGGAGAGAAAACCGTTGCAATGTAATGAAATAAACAATACTCGAACCAATACCGATTAGCATGTGAATATTTGAGAATCTCGAAAACTGTTTTTTGGTAGTAGTAATAATAATAATAATAATAATTATTATTATTATAATAATTATAACAACAAATGACAAAAATGCGTAAAAACTGCCAGCATTTCGTCAAAAGATCGAAAATGAAATGTAAAGTGAAATGCTCCCATTAGAACTTAGCGTACCATAAATGGTACAGCGAATTTTCTAAGAATATAAGTTTCTTGCCAACAATGAGAGGGAATTCATTGAATGAAAATACTGATTATTAAGTCTTTTATAACGTTCATACAAAATATGTGTTTTGTTGATGCAACCATTTTCAAGTTATACTCACTCTTCATCCATGTTGTCTCGAACGGAGCGAACAAAAAAATAACTTCTAGAAAAGAAAATTCTTACTAGGCTCTGACGATGAATCGACGCAACTGCTCTAACAAATCTGAACACGTGGACGTTAAGGAAAAGAGACATGCACGAAACAAGTTTAAACTTGTCCATTTCAGCATCTGAGCATGCGCGAATTCAAACCGCAATTCGCGTACCATTTATGTCCCGCTAGGCACTAATGGGTTAATATGTAGAAAGATTGAAATTCTATGTGAATAAATTGTTGTCTGTTTATAATAATTCTTTGGAACCAATTTATCTAACTAATAAGTTAAGAACAGACAGTCATTTTCTACCTATACTTAATAATGTTAAAAATGTGTATATAAAAAATGTCAAAAATTAAAATAACGCAAAGGAGGCAAAGTAAAATTGAATATACTTAATGGAAATCTATTAATATTTTGAAATTTTAAGTCAATTTGCGACGGGGGTGATCTTAGTAGGTCATTGGGATGTAATAGAGATTGGGGCGAAGTTCACGTCCAGGGCGCTGGTGGCGGTACGAGTGGCGCGAGCGACGGTGGGCGGACGGCGGCGCGGGAGTGTTGTCGGAGAAAACAGTGCAGGACGCTGACCAAACACGTCCTCTCTCTGCGCTCTGTGTCCGGCCCACCCCGCCACTAAACCACCACCCCTTCGCTCTCCCTTCCCTTGCCATCTCTGTCGACCTCGCCACCCCGCCGCCTCTGCTGCTCCCGACCCCCCGGCCACTCCTGCCACCCCTGCCGCCCCGGCCGCTCCTGCCGCCCCGGCCGCTCCTGCCGCCCCTCCCACCCCTGCCACCTCTGCCGCCCCTGCCACTCCTGCCACCTATGCAGCCCCTGACGTCCCCGCCGTCCCGCCGTCCACGCCGCCTCCGCCACCACGTCGCCCCGCCGCCATCGCCGCCCCCACCACCCCCGCCGCCACCACCGCATCCGCCCGCCCCCTGCTGCCCCTCCCACCCCTGCCGCCTCTGCCACTCCTGCCGCACCTGCCGCCCCGGCCTCCCCAACCACACCGGCCACCCGCCGCTCCGCGGCCCTCGTCGCTATGTCGCGCCGCCGGTCACAACGTCCCCGCTGCTCCAACCCCCTCACCACCCTTCCCCCTCCCCTTCCGCCCAGTCATCTACCCACCGCTCCTTCGTCCTCGCCACTCCTACTGCTTCCACCACCCCGACATCTTCGTCGACCACTCCGGCCCCGCTTCTCCTCCTCTGCGCCCCGTCCCCACGGGCCTCGCTGCCTCCGCTCTTCCCGCTGCCTCTCATGTTCCTTCGTTCCCCACCGCCCCCGCTGCTCCTGACGCTCCCGCCCCCCCTTGTAGCTCTTGCCTTCCAGGATCCACTCAGCCCCCGCCACCCCGTCGCGGCCATCATTGCCCTCACCGCAGCCACCCTCCCATGTCGTCCTCGCCGCCTTCGCTGATCTCGCTTCATCCGCCGAGTCTGCAGCCCTCCACCTCCACGCCCTGGCCTGCGGGCGCTGCCGGCTGTCGGAGCGGCCGGTGGGCCTGCCTGCCACGACCTCCCGCCTCAGACGCCTGCCCGCGGAGAGCGCCAGACCCCCCCCCCCCCGTGCATCCCTCTGGCTCAGGGGTGGAGAGGCGGCGTCCATTGGCCGCGTGTGGCATTGATGCAACTGCATATTTCAACGGTTATTTGACGTGTCAACAAATATTTCAGTGTCACTGGCCGTGGCCAGTGACACTAAAATATCTTATGGATGACTAAAATATGTGGAAAGGGAAATTCGTTTGAAAGAAGCCCTAGGGTGTTCGGGAAGTTTTTCTACAATTTAGTATTCAACTGTGTTCTTAAAACTGCAACATATTTTAAGTTATAATGTTAAAATGTAATAAAAAACGATGAAGCCATTTGGTGAAAATTTGGAAAATGTTTCAGGGACTTAATGTAAAGTATCCCCAAAATTAAAATATCGTTTTCAAATTCGAAGGGGCGCGAGATCAGCCAGATTCATTGGCGAATATCAGTTTTTGAAGAAAATCGGCTGAAAGCTTTGTTCTCAAACGGACGAACGGACGTTTTGTCGTCATTCGATTTTTCGATATGAAGGACCCACAAAACATGGATTCTGTCAACATCATGTGTTAGAGAATTGTTTTCTAAATTTGGCAACTGATTTATCCACTTTTTCATTACCAGGGCCCTGTAATAACGAGTTTTTCTGCTAAAACTTTGCCGTTTTTTCGCAGAGCATTGCATAACATTGTCGCTACTCTGTAGCGAGAAAGTAAAAATGAACTTGCCTGCCTAGGTGACGCCGCATAAAGGCTGTGATGCCAACATTTCGTCCATTTTATCATGGTATTTCTCAGGACTGAAATGCCACACTTCATCTGTTCACACACCGTGTTACAACATTGAGAAAAACCACGTCGGCATTTTCGCCTTCGATGCAGCGTCATCCGGATTGACAAGATCGTTCACATGGCTGCCTGTGGCCGAGGAACGTTTAACATCACAAATTCTTAATGTTCCTGATCATAATACTTTGTGCATTTAGTACAGGTGTTAGTGAATTTTATCGAATGCAAAGTCTACATGACACAAAACTATTTCCACGTTAAGCTATCATAACCTGCCCCGTTTCACGGGTTTGATTTTATTGCGCACCATTGTTTGTTGCAATGTCACCTATTCACCGTAAAATGGAATTCAAGTTGGAAGGGATGACTTATAGGTTGATTAGTGATTCTGGGCGTGTAAACGGCGAACGTTATAAGTCCCGTAGGTGTACGGAACTTAGAGTGTTGTGAAATTTTTATCATGGGAAGTAGATTTGATCTACCAAGGGGGTAATATCTAAGTAAGGGGAGAGGATAAGACAAGGAAGAGGAAAGAAATATTTCGCGCCATCCGTGGTCCCATGGTTCCATTAGAATACGCCGACATTTGCCAGGAACTGATCGGAGAAACCACAGATCAGAATTCTCCACCAGACAGCGGCGGGAAGCCGGGGCATACAACGAAAGTCAAAGGAATATGATAATTATTAGATTATTAGAGACTGAAATGATTTGTTTCGTTTTTAAGTTATTTCGTTAGAGTAGTTGTAGTTGTAGTTTTGGTTACAGAACGATAACAACGTTTATCTACAAACCATTGGCAAAATATATCATCACAACAAGCGTTTCTCTTAGCCGGAACCCTACAGTGTGCTTCGGCTCGTAGGCTTTTAATTTATAGTAACTGTACGTAATTAGACGCTCTGAAGTGTCTGTGCTGTGTCTCATTAAAGGAACATCAAGAGGCTTCCATTAAGCGGATAAATGTGACTGCTCTGCGAAGTCTGAGAAGAGATGGAATTTGGAACTGAAATTCACGCAGTCGAGTACATGTTGCGTTTGTATGGAACTGAAGGCAGTTTAATCTGTTTTATACAGTGTCAAAATTGCATTCATTAACTAAATTCATGAAAGAAATATCCTTATATTTTGTCAAATATTCAAATACTGTTCAAAACAGATTCGAACTCATAAAAGAAGTGTAGAAATGTTTTGAGTTGATTCGAAAACTTCATTATTATTAAGAAATCAAAAAGTAGAATATTTGAACGGGGAATTTGATATTGTATGAAGTTATGTTGAGATTGCAAGGGGAAATTGTAGATTTTCACGACCGACACTTTGAACACGATTTCGCTTTGCTCTTTGGGCGATGACACGCCGTAGTCTGGTTCCTAACATTTTGGCCATCCTTCCGTAGTTTTGTTAAGGGAATTACTGTGTCAGTCGGACAGCCAATAGCAATGACAAGCAACTGCATTTTTTTTAAATTTCATAAAATTGCCAATCGGTTTAAGAACTTAAAACTTTCTATGGTTTATCTATCAACCTAATTTTGTCATTTATTTGTGCTGCGATTGTTCAAACATGCAAATACGCCAGACAAAATCTCTATGTATAGTAATATTTGTTCACATTTAAAAAGGTCAAACTGCAACAGATGTGATAAATAATTCAAATTTTCCAGGGCATTAGTTCTCCGACCAAGCATCGAACCAGGAAATCAAATTCGGATCCCGTTAATGCTGTCATCAGTTTCAATTACACAGGTCTATAACTAAACATTTTATTTGATAATTTTGGTTAATCGTTATGCTAGATTTCTTTCAAATCCATGAAACATAATTCCTATTTTGTAGCATATGCACATATTTACATTTGTAACCAATATTTTTTCTTAAACGATTTCTAACATTCTAAACACGTATTATATTCTAAAAACACTCTGCCTGAATAGGTGATGTGGTTATGAAGATTCTGTTCAGATAGGAAGGTAATTGTTATCTTTTCTCGGTAGTCCCCTTTTGAAATAAATCAAGATAAAAATGGTCATATATGGAAATTGGAGCCCAATTTGTTGATCATTCTCCCAGTCCAGTAGTGTCAAGTGGAGTGAATACATTCACTTTGGTCGTCTAGTTACGTCAAAGAGATTAAAAACGTTTTCTGGAGTTTGAAAGTGCATTTTGAGAAAATGTCGCATCGGCGTTGGGTTATCAGTCCATACTACTTCTGTTTTATCTGTGGTGAGAACACAATCAAGAAGTACCAAAGAAATGTAACATATTTCATCACAATAAAGAAAGTGAATGTTTCAAATACTTATTATTCTCCATGTTTCTTGGTTTAAGTGACGCTAAGATAAATGCAGGAATCTTTGTAGGCCCAGACATCAGAAAACGTTTCTCAGATCCTTCTTCTCAATCCTATGGAGTGAAGCCTGGAATTCTTTCAAAGAGGTTGTTGACAAGTTCCTTGGTAACGTAAATGATCCTACCTGCAGATGCATCGCGCAACGCATGCTGAAGGCTTTTCAAATACTAGGTTGCCGCATGAGTTTGGTTGCCGCAAGGTTCACTTTCTACACTCGCATGTGGACTATTTTCCGGGGGAACGTCAGTGGGAAACAAGGGGAGAAGTTCCATCAGGACATCAAGGGGATGGCACGTATTATCAGGGTAAGTGGAACGTGAACATGATGGCGGACTATTGCTGGATGTTACATCATGAATATGAAGAGTCATATTCCCGGAAGCGCACACGAAGAAGTTTCCAGGAGAAAAGATCACCTTTTCCCAAAAATTACAATTAAATATGCATCATTGTTTACTCTGGCAAGCTTATATTAGTACGAAATAATGTATTTGGTATTGTCAATAACTTGTAAATAAATAAAAACTGTCAGCCGATTCTGTTTTCTTATGTCGTTATAACTACTATCTTTAGAGATTGAACGTGAGATTGAAAAAAATCTGTACGTGATAGAGAAAACCTGACCTCACTTTCAGTTTCAGCACACCAAAAAACATAAAGCTCAGATGATATTATCAAATCAAATTTCCAAGAGTTTTCTTATGTAGACTTGTGTTATTTATTACACGTCTCTCCATCACACAACATAATTTCAGCATATCTGTGATTTACAAGAATCATAATATACAATCATTGATGTACAAGAATCGTAAAGCTGTAAAGAGAACAATTTTCGTGTATCCCTCTTCGTCGCCTAGTGAACGGTTTCAAACAAGTGAGGTATCAAAATAGAGAACAAAATTAGTAGTAGAGGATACCATTTATTGAATAGATTGCAGCTCTCCATTATTAATAAAAGATTACGAAATTTGCGTTGTCCGAAAAGCTCGGCTAGAATGGAAACGGGAACAAGGAGTCATGCGCAACTTGGCATGTTCGCAAGAAATGGGAGAGCAGTTGATCTTGCTTTGAAAACATCATGTTGTATGGTCGTTAAAATTATTATTTGTCGCTATCAATTTTAGGTATCTAATGTAGTTTCTTATACATCATTTTTGTGATACGAGTATCTACTGAAAACATCAGGGAGGTAAAAAAGTTCTGATTCTTATTTGGAAATTGTATTTTATACATTTTGTTATATATTCAGGTAAGGTTGGTAGTAGGATTTGCTGTTACAGGTCAAAACAATATCCATATATGTATATGTCTAAAGATCTTGGTGAATATAAAACATAATGTATATTCATAGATAAACAGTATTTTCTGTGGTAACGTTTCTACATCACTCTCTTCTATGCGATTTGGTCGCGAGGATTCAGCTATTATTATTTCTGCTGATAGAGAACGTTTGCCATCTACAGTGATGCTTGCCGCCGCCGGGGGTTGTCCACCCCTGTGTGAGTGGCGGGCCTCCGCCGGCCAGCCTCCTGACTGCACTCCACTCAAGTCGCTTGCCCTCCGACACGACGCGACCTCTGTCCTCCTTGGGAGCTCTTCCGCACTGTGCGTTTCACCTGCGTCGGTCGCCGCGCCTCACGCCGCTGCGAACCGAAGCTTCCGGGGAGGGGGGCAACGGACTGCGGACGATGGGGGTAGTGACTGGCGACGACTTCAGGAGGAGGAATTCGGGAGCGGTGGGGGCGGCAGTTGCGAGCGAAGACTGCGGGCGGTGCCTGAGGGCGACGAATGGTTGGTTGGTTGGTTCAATGGTTGATTAGTAAATCCGGGCGCGTCAACTGTTAAGGTCGTTATCCTGTAAGTGTCGTGAATATTTATTGCGGGAGTTAACCGTGATCATCCCCCGCTGGATTCAGAGATCTGTCGCCAACCTATCGGCGGGCTAACGGGGTTTTCCCCAACCAGGTATCTCCCAAAAGCAGGGCAACGCTCCAGACTGGTATTCCGGCATGAGTGGAAGTGTAGTGCATGTAAGTGCAAGTGTGTTGAAGTAGGGGTAGGACAGGACAAGGAATGGGAAGGAAAGATGGCGCACGGTCCGTGGCCCGTTTGTTAGGGCACTGCTCCGGCATTCGCCTGGCGTTCAAAGGACGAACCACGGAAATCTACCGATCAAGATAGCCGGCCGCTAGAATTCTCCTCTAGACAGCAACGCAACTCGGCTCAGCCCTCTAGCGAGTGTCGAGAAGCATGCCAGCGTCGAACCTAGGACCTAGGACCTCCCGGTCAAAGGCATTGCAGTGACATCGGTTGATGTCCTGAGCCACCTCGCCTGGTCTGAGGGCTACAGAGGTCACTGAGGGTTGTGACTGGGCCGGCGGAATGGTGACTGGGGGCGGTAAGAGTAGTGTCTGGGGACATCAGTAGGAGAAGGAGGCTGGGAACGTTGAGGCGGTGACTGGAGGGAGGACGGTCGGAACTGGTGTTGGGCGTCGTTGGGGATAGTTTCTGGGAATGGCGGCTGGGAACGACAGAGGATGGAGGTGCCTGGGAACGGTGGAGGCAGCGATGGGAGTGGTGGCTGAGGGCGTCATCGCGAAAAAGAGGCCGGGGACTGTGGGAAGTGGCTGGTGGCGGCTGTGAGAACAGGGGCGCAAGAAGAGTGGGGGTGGCGGCGGCGGCAGGTGGCAGGGAATGGTGAGATTGGTAGCTAGTCAACGAACTTGGATGCGGATTGAAGCGACGGAAGGGCACGTGGCTGGGTAGAGGTAGCGGTGGCGGCTGGTGGAGGCGGCGACGGTGGCTGGGGACGTTGGTAGGAGGAGGTGGCAGTCGGAGGTAGGCTTTCTGAAGACGACGGAGAAGTCTAGAAGTAACTGGTGATGGTGATGTGGCAGGAAATAAGATAACAATTGACACAAAATTGCGGTATGTGTGCGTAAGAAATGGAAGCAAAGGAAGAATTGAGATTTCGGAAAGCAAAGAGTAAACGGGTAAATAAGAAATACAGGAAAATGTCTAGATAAGGAGGAAAAAAAAAGACTGTGGAAGAGGAAACGACCGAAGAGGAGAAAAATCGTTAAGCCGGTGACGTTGGAGATTCTTGTGGAAAAGAAGGATGCACTTCTGTTAGAAACGATATTGTCGCGTTGTAGCGAAGACAAGGCAGAGAGGAGATGAGATGGAGGGGGGAAAGAAAATAAATAGAATGAAAATAAAGACGTTGGGCAGCTGAAGTGCATGTGACGGTAGCGTCGTACACACCAATGGCAGATGCTTCAAATGCAGAAGGAGATTGCTTTGGTGGTGGCGATGGCACGTATGGTAAAGTGAAAGGGTAAGAAAGAGAAATCCAGAGAAAATGATGGAAACGAATTTAAACAGATGCTGCTGCCAGAAATTACAAAAGTGTAGCAGGGACGTAAAGTGAATATTGAGGTACAATTGACTGACTAGGTGGAAGATGAATACGAAGTAGAGAAAAATTACAATAATTACTTGAAAGTACGGCGTAGCAGTTGCCGATGGCGCAGAGGGTGGAAGGGATGCGTACGTGTGGCGGTACGGCCGGTTCGTATGATGGCGGTACGGGTGATGGATGCCTGTATGCGGAAGCTGATGGCGAGGACGGGTGGCGAATTCGGGTAAAGGAAAAATAATAATAGTGATAGATGTTTAATTGATTGATTATTAGTGATTCAGAGCATGTCAACTAAGTTCATTAGTTCCTTAAATGTAGTGTATGTTTTTTCATCGGAAGGTGGCTGTGATTTTCCCCTGCTGGATGGCGAGATCCGGCTCCGACCTACCGTCCACTAGCGGGGGCAATGAAGAAGAAGGAAAGATCGTGCGCGGTCCGTAGCCCGTTTGTTAGGGTGTAGCTCTGTCATTCGCCTGCGGTGGTGGTGGTGTTGGTGTTGGTGGGAGCAAGGACAAGGACAAGGACCAGGGCGATGGCGTGGTCAGAGAGTGTATGCACTGGATGAAACGGTGCGGTGAACGGGGGTGGGGCCAGGCCGCGGTGAAGAGAGTGGTTAGGGCGGACACCCGGGCGGGAGAAAGGGCCGGGACGGTGACGGGCAGAGGAGTGGCAAGGGGGGGACAGAGGAGGAGCGACAGGAGATGCTGGGGCGGAGACCCAAGCGGGAGCGAGGACAGTGACGGTGACGGGTAGGGGAGTGGCAAGAGGGGAACAGAGAAGGAGATGCTAGGGCGGAGACCCAAGCGGGAGCAAGGACAGTGACGGTGACGAGCAGAGGAGTGGCAAGAAAGGGGCTGAGAACCGACGTTGGTTGCGACCGTCGCAGCAAAGGCGGCGGAAGCAAGAGGCTGCCTTTCTCCTCGCGAAGGGCGGAGTCGCTTCAGGACGAGTGGCTGCTCGGAAATTTCAATATGTGGCCGGAAGCGCTTCTCCTGGCTCGATGTTATTGCGTGATCGCGGCACGTGGAGTATCTCAGGAAGGAGTATTTTCCGAGTCCACAATGGATGATTCTCTCTGTCGCATTTATTTGCTCCTAAATAACTTTTATATTCCCGTAGTCACTGTACGGCTCACTAAGAGAGAATATTTTGTAGTCCTTATCAGAATTGAAATAGTGTTATTTTTGAAGGAAATTTTTTAAGGTTTTTTCATTACGATGTTAATGTTTTATGAAATTAATAAACATTTTTTCATGAATGAGGATTAGTTTCGATAAATCGATTTTTCTGCAGCGCCACTTGTGATTTCTGTGCAAGTGAAAGAAACTATGAAAGTAGCAGGTAGTCAGAGTTTTCAATGTAGATCGAAAAAAAGAAAATGATCCATTAAATAATAAACAATTATTTTTTATCATATAAAATGTTCCTCTCCATTATAACCGTCACTATATTTTATTTCTTATATTATTTTTCTTACAAGCAAAATTCTTAATTTTATGAGTAAAATAATCTAAAATATGTTAACTGCTTCACATTTTTGTATATTCAAGCTAATAACCTCCTGTATTATAGTTATTAATAAGTGTGTCTATGCGTTGGTTACAGAACACAAATCTGGTGATTAAGATGCTTAATTTATAATCTACAGATTATAGATACAAAATACGAATATTCAGAAAAACATTTACGATAATTGTGATATACACCAAACCAATGTGCAATATGAGAGTCTGCTTTCTATGCATTTAGTATTGTCACTATTTCATTGTGTAAAATTACTTGTATAAACTAATTACATGACCCGCATTACGTCGCCAAAGTGATCATTGCAATTAACGTAAAAATTGAATAAATGTGCACCAGTGGTGTTAGAGAATGGCACAGACTTTCCCATCTTAGTTTTCTATTTCCTTTGGTCTCGGCTAGTTATTCAGACTTGCCACATAGTCTTTCCAGCAGCCGCCCAAAGTACATTTTTTTACATTTTATTAATGTTTCAGTTTTCTAACTGTAGAACAGAAATATTAATTTAAGAATATTAAAGAACAGTAAAATCTCGTCCTAAATGGCAATTTTCATTGAAAAGTTTGAGCCGTTTTTAAGAAAATGGCGTTTAAGCGCAACTGTAAATGCGAAATTTGAAGTTCTTTTTCACAGACAAGTTTTGGCTTTTTGAAAAACAACATTTGAAGTACATCAACTCACAAATCCAATAGTGTTTATACATTGCTGGAAATGTGCATATTAAAGGTGAGAGAGATCTTTCAAAAAATACATTTGTGTAATTTTTGAAGAAAGAAATAAACTCCACGTTCCTCTCTCTATGTAATGTAGCGTAACGCTGCCTTAGACCTCCTCCCTCCTCCTTTAGCGATACGTAATTTATGGATGACCCCTAAAGTACCCCCAAATTTTATAGAATCTTTTTCAAAATCTCAAAGCTTCGACTTGAGCCAGATGGACAGGGATTTCTTCAATTTGGGAAAAGTTCTACGCATGGTTTAGGAGATAGTAGTGCTCACAGTCGGACGTTTTGCTTTCAATTGGTTTTTAGATATCAAGGACCCACAAAACAGAGATTCTGGCTACATCACGTGTTAGAGAAATGTTTTTCTGAATTTAGAAACAGGATTTATCCACTTTTCCGTTATAAGGTCTAGGCAATGAATTTTTTCTGCCGAAAATCCGTCGTTTTATCGCGCAGAAGTTCATAACTTTCCCTATATCACGTATATTACTCCGTATATACGTACTTATACGAGAAAGTAAAGAGAATTGTTTCTAAAGGAACACCCCCGTCCACGCTATTTCCCCTTGGCTTCCTCCTTGCAACCACTCACAACCTTTAGAGCACGTCAAGGCGTACAATAGCTGAGGCACTAATTCTCCTCCTACCCTCTTGTGGATCCTTCTCGGAGATTGTCTCCTGATCCAACTAACCAACACCTTCTCAGCCACCACTACCTTCCTCTGCACGCCTGCGGCTCTTCAATTTCACCCTCTGCTTCACCGATTCCTACGCAGCCACGACACTCTCACCCCTGTTGCCCCTACCGCTGCTGTCGCCCCCAACGACTTCGCGCCCCCAGCCCTACTCCTCCGTCACCCACGAAACTTCTTTCGTCCCCGACGTCAGAGACGATTGCGTTGCACCATATGTCCCGTCGGCATTGTCGCGCTATCTTTCCTGTCGCCCCTTGTCGCTCTCTTTACTGTTGCCCCCGTTGTCATTGGTCTCATTCTTGTCACCCTTGACAGCCACCCTGTCAATTCGGTCACCCGGTCAGCCCGGTCACCCGGCCCAAAGCCCGGCCACCCCGAAGCCCGGCCACCCCGACACCCGGCCACCCCAATACCCTGCCACCCCGACACCTGGACACCCCGACACCCGGCCACCCCGACACCCGGCCACCCCGACACCCGGCCACCCTGACGCCCGGCCACCCCGACACCTGGCCACCCCAACACCCGGCCACCCCGACACCCGGCCACCCCGACACCCGGCCATCCCGACACCCGGCCATCCCGACACCCGGCCACCCTGACGCCCGGCCACCCCGACACCTGGCCACCCCAACACCCGGCCACCCCGACACCCGGCCACCCCGACACCCGGCCACCCCGACACCCGGCCACCCTGACGCCCGGCCACCCCGACACCTGGCCACCCCAACACCCGACCACCCCGACACCCGGCCACCCCGACACCCGGCCATCCCGACACCCGGCCACCCTGACGCCCGGCCACCCCGACACCTGGCCACCCCAACACCCGGCCACCCCGACACCCGGCCACCCCGACACCCGGCCACCCCGACGCCCGGCCACCCCGACTCCCGGCCACCCCGACACCCGGCCACCCCGACACCCAGTAACCCCGATACCCGGCCATCCCGACACCCGGCCACCCCGACACCCACCCACTCTGACCCCCGGCACCCGGCCATCCCCTCCCGACACCCGGCCATCCCGACACCCGGTCATCCCGTCACCCCGTTACTCGGTCCCCCCGACATCTAATCACCCAAACAACCGATCACCCAGTCCTCCAATGATCCGATGGCTAGTCGCCGCGTCGGTCACCCAGATCCCTCAATTGCCCCCGTCACTTCCGTCTCCCTTCACGTTGCCGCCGTTTCCCCAGAGGCTTGCGTCGCTCCTGACGTTCCTCCGCTTCTTCCTCCCAAACTGCTTTCGTCACTGTTGTACTCTCATTTCACCCACTCCTCAAGCCCACAAGTTCCTCCGTCAAGTCTGCGCTGACCACATTGCTCCATAACATCCCCGCGTAGCCCCGAAGCCAATCCAGACGTGTCTACTGTTCCGTTTCTCGGCGCCGTTGTTGTCTCAGAAAACTTCCCTCCACCGTGCTGCCGTTACATTTTCCTCCGCCATTACGTGGCTCCTGCCTCCGTAACCTCCACTCCAACCCATACACCCCTCTTCGCTGTGGCGACCGCCCGACCTCGCAACCTTCACCTGCGCCGCCGCTCTTTCCGGCGCTTGTGACACACTACCCCGCCCGCAACTTTAAAGGCTTCCTCCTGAAGCGTGGTAGCGCCGTTTGTTCCATTCCTCGCCGACCCCGTCCTCACTATTTTCCCCTCGGCCTCCTGCCGGAACGCCGGGTCGAGCGGTGCACCAACCCCACCGCGCCGGTCAGAGCGGCTTGTCAGCGCCAACCTCTGGCCCTTTGCGGAAAGCACCACGCCGTCCATCTCCGCCCCGCACTTAACTGCCCCTTCCGCCCCCACGCCGCCTCCGTCGTCCTCGGCCCTCTCACACCGTCACTCCCGCCTCCGCCACCAACCCCGCCTCCGCCGCAAACCCCACCTCCGCCGCCACCAAAATCTCCGCCACCCTCGCCGCTCCCGTCTCTCCGCTTCTCTTGACGCCCGCCGCCTCTGCTGCCACCGCCGATCCCACCGTCCGGCAGCCGACCGCCCTCGCCTCCCGGCGTTCCACCGTTTCCACCAACTCCACCGCACCGCCGCCTCGTCGCCCGCCCGACCCTGTCGCTTCCGCCGCCCCGCCGCCCCGCCGCCCCGCCGCCCCGCCACCCCGCCGCCCCCTGGCCCCGCCGCCCCGCCGCCCTGCCGCCCTGCCGCCCCGCCGCCCCGCCGCCCCACCGCCCCGCCGCCCCGCCGCCCCGCCGCCCCACCGCCCCCCGACCACGCCGCCCTCCGCCCCCCGACCACGCCGCCCAAGCCGCCCGTGCCGCCCACGCCGCACACGCGGTCCCCGCCACCCCCGCCGCCACCACCGCCGCCACCACCGCCGCCACCACTGCCGCCACCGCGCTCATATCCGCCGCCTCCGTCAGGGGTCTTGCTCCCATCTGCTTGCCCATGTTCTGCCCGTCACTGTTCCGACCCCTGCCCATCCCATTCCAATTCCGTGGGTAGTGCCGGCTGCCTATCTCGGTAGATGGTTGCGGCTGTTGCGAACGATGTCTCCTGTCTTCAAGGCACGTTCGAAACAAATGCTTTCCCTGATAATCTTGTCTTCGTCTGCAGCCTTATTGCTTATCTGTCATTTGCCTTCCATGGACTCTTTTCTCCTATCTTCACTAATGTACCACTGTCCACGTATTTTTGTCGTTTTAAATGAGAATAAAATGATTAAAATGAGAGTTGAAATTTGCTCAGCGAAACGTAATCATTGAATATACTCTGCGTCTGATTTAAATGCATGTAAAACTCAAATCATGCTGTTCCATGCATCATCTCTTGCATATTGTAGTTTTGCAGATGCCCAGATATCTGCGACGTTCTTGATTCTGTGTATCTGAAAATCTGCCCGGCTTTGCCGAGCTTTATTCAATAATCTATTCCTTTCTTTTATTTATTGACATTCGGTTTTTTATTTCCATTTACGTGTTAGCAGTGTTGCCTGTTCTAAAAATGTTTTGCGTTTCTTTTTTATCTCAACTTTCTACGTGAGTATTCACATAAACACTCGTGGCTTTTTCTAAAAACGAATTCGTCAATTTTATCTTTCCTATACTCCTGTCTACAAAGACCTGGCCGTTACGCCATTCTTGTAACGTACTCTACAGCGGATGGTGCACCTAGTTTGTTTCAACCCATTACTCTTTTCTTAAGTTTTCTTAATTCGTCACTCTCGTTACTTTCTTTTTTTATCCAGGCAATATTTTCGACTTTCCAATTAGCCGATCTTATACTCCCAACTACCACGTCTTCCGTGAACGATGCCCCTTATATCCATCCTGTGTATCTCATCCGCTGCCCACGCCATCGAACCCCAGCCCCCCAGCCCATCGAATCCTTCACCTGCCCGTCCCCCCCCCTGCCCCACGAATCCTTCGCCCCCCCCCTGGAGGCTCCGCCCGCCCGCCCGACCCCCTCCCTTCTCGGTCGGCCCGCCCCCTCCCCGTCCGTCCGCCCGCCCGCTACGCCCGCCCGCCCGCCCGCTACGCCCGCCCGCCCGCTACGCCCGCCCGCCCGCTACGCCCGCCCGCCCACTTCATCGCCTCGGCTCTCAGGGCGCCCACTAATAGCTGCAGCTCTTGTTACGCCGCGCCTGCCGCCGCGCACCGCCGCCGCCGCCGCCTCCGCAGCCGCTCGTTAGCAGGCGCGAGATAAGGCTCCGCCTCCGCTTCCGCCCCCGCCCCCGCCTCCGCCCTTGGCCAGGCGCGTGACCGGCCCCGCATTCGCGCCGCGTCTCCGCCTCGCCTCGCCCCGCCCCCGCCCCTTCCCTTCGCTCCCGCCCGCGCCTCTGCTTCTGCAGCTGCTGCCGCCTCTTGGAGATTTGCTGCCCCCGCGGGAGGCGGGTGGCGAAATGCCTGAGAAGGACGGCCGGGCTGCGGCCGCGCCGGTGGGGGGCGGCAGAAGATACAGCTTAGGTGATGGCAAGTTATACTCTGTGGGCTGCTAGTGGTTGTAGAGGCGTATGGATGCGGTGTGTGTGTGGAGCGGGGTCTTGCTGAAAGTGAGATACATATCATTGGTGTTTCGTTGTTCAACTTCATTGATTAAGGATTGTGTTGTAAACGTTCTCATGAGCATGAATACATAGTATTGGATTAAATTGATTATTTATATTTATTATTAATTTTGTTACTGCTATTATTAATTCTACATTTTCTGAAAGTCCGTGGCTGAACTTAAATGATACATTATTGTTGCTTATGTCATAATGGTGATGGTACCATATTAATAATAGCAGAATGGTAGTGGAATGAGACGTGGCAAACAGGAGATTCTCCACAATATCTCACGCAAACTCGCTACGCGTTTGTCCACCGTACATTTCTCGCGGATCTAGAGGATTTGAACTCCATCCCAGAGATATGGGAATTCTCTACGTCACAGATTACTCCATGTAATGATGAAGATGCCTTAAGATAGTTCCTCAAAACTTCACTGGATTTAACCGAGACATTTTAGCGATTTCAAATCCGCTGCACCAGAGAGCTGTGAAAAGTGCTGCTTGCAATATAATTAATTTACGGAACTCTATATTCTCTTTGTATGTCATTGCAATATAAAACATAAATTAGCGGTGGAAAAACAGCACGTACTTTCTTTCCGGTATTTTTACGCCACATTATGCGAAAAGTACTCAAATTTTCGAAAAATTGTAAATGCTTTTTATTTTAAAATCTCGAAAATAAGGAAATGCTGGAATAAGGAAATGATTCTAAAGTAAGGGGAAAAAAATCTATGTGTTAGTTGTAGGAACTCTCCAAAAAAGTTTTAACTTTTGCAATTTTCGAAAATCAGGGTTTTTAGCAAACACGATACCTGCATTATTCTCTTAAGCTTCTTTTATGCTATCTAAAGTCCCAATTTAATAAAAAAATTGATTGCCTGAGTTTGCAAAAATTTCGGCCTATTCCTGCAACTATAATTGTGAAGATACCAATTTTTACTTTCTCGTATACATACGTATACACGGAGTGATGTACGTAGTATAGGGAAAGTTATGTAATGCTGCGCGAAAAAATGGGCAACTTTTGGCGGAAAAAATTAATTGCCGGGCCGTGAAAACGAATAAGTGGATAAAACCAGTTGCTAAATTAAGAAAAAAAAATCCCCTAACACGTGGTGTAGCCAGAAACCCTGTTTTCTAGGTCCTTGATACCGAAAACCCAATTGAAAGGAAAACGTCCGTCTGTCCGTCCGTCCGTCCGTCCGTCCGTCCGTCCGTCCGTCCGTCCGTCCGTCCGTCCGTCCGTCTGTGAACACTGCTAGCGCCTAAACCATACGTACGATTTCTTCCAAAATGGATATTCCTCGGTCGATCTGATTCTAGTCAAAGCTTTGAGATGTTGAAAAAGATTCTTCAAAATTTGGGGGTACTTTACATAAAGCCCCCCGGGGATTTTCAAAATTTTCTCAAAAACGGCCCCCAAATTTTTTCTTTAAATTTCTTGTATGAATAGAGTAAAATACACTTCTTAACATGGCATAGGTCCAATTTTCACGTACAGCTCTGAATTTTCGAAAATTGTGAAAGTTTGAATTTTTTTCGGCGTCTTTCTCCAACTACAAAATTGAAGATAGAGATTTTTTCTTCAATTAAAATTTGTTCTGCATATTGAGTTCTTTAATATAGGTCATGTAAATGTTTTTCAAAATTTTGGTTAGTTTCGTGCAATATTGCGTGCAATATGTGCAAATTTAAAAAATTACAAAAACAAGATTTCCTCAGAAACGGCTCCAAATTTTTTCTTTAAACTTTTGGTAGGGATAGTGGTAAATAAACTCTATCAATGACATAAAAGCAATTTTGGTCTATTGGTTGGTTTTTTCAAAAATTACAAAAATTTAAATTTTTTACTTGCCTCTCACGTCGTTAATATTTACATTATCGGCGATTTTTTTACATTATTATATTTACGAGTATATATGCTTTAAATAATGTCAAGTAATGTTTCTCGAAAACGCAACCGTTTTCTGTGAAAAGTAGCTCAAATTTCGGCATTTTCAGAAATGCTCAAACGCCATTTTCTCGTATATGGCTGCAATTTTTTCTTGAAACTTTTGTAACGGATAGTGCTAATTACACTCTTTAGTATAGCGTAAAGTTTATTTTGAGTTATTTTTTTGTTTTTTCAAACATTACATAATTGTAATTTTTTTGAAAGATCTCTCACGTCTTTAATATGCACATTACCAGCAATTTGGAAAGATTATTATATTTGTAAGTGTAAGTGCTGTAAATAACTTCAAATAAAGTATTTTGAAAACTCAAAACTTTGCTGTGAAAATGAGCTTCAAATTTCGCATTTTTAGTAGCGCTAAAACGCCATTTTCTCTTAAACGGCACATCATTTTTGAAAGAAAATTGTCATTTATGACTAGGTTTTTGTGTTCTTTAATATTCTAAAATTAATGTTTCCGTTGTACCAAAAGGAAACCGAAAAATTAAGAAAATGACAAAAAAATGTACTTTTGGAGGCAGCTGGTACTTTTGGATGACAGCTGGCAAAAAAGAGTTTGTGGCAATTCCGAATAGCTAGCGAAGACCCAAGAAAATAGAAAACTAATACGGGAAAGTCTGTGCCATTCTGTAGCACCACTAGTTTCTTAATGAAATATGTTCATCCAAATCAGATCTTCAAATATGGTAATGTTAAACTTTTCGATAATATGAGTATTTGTGGAGTAATTGGGCGTCAAAACGGATCGCCCGCTCTGGAAATTCTTCACTTCTTGATCGTAATTTCAGAGGTGTTTTGTATAAGGTGGTTGATACGTATGTTAGAATGTGTATATTATTTCATATTTCTTTGTTCGTTTCTTACATTGGAACATTTATTATACGTTTACAAATAAATCTTTTGGAAAATATTTAAAACCTATTTGAAATAAATATGAAACAATGATTGCTAATTTTCAGTCGCCCGCTCCCAAATTACGCAGTTGGATGCTACATAAGCTAGAATTTTTTACATTATTTCTTGTTTCATTTGATTATTATTTCTTATATTTTTTGTGTTAAATGTGAAACTGAATAGATGAGCAGTCATTGTCGGTTGTTGTAACTTATTGTTGTAACGGCACACTGATAAACAGAAGGGCACATGACGGCTATGTTTTTTCGCGGTAATATAAACTAAATTTTTATATCTTTGTAGAATATTAGAATTCATTAGTGTTTAATAATAAGTATTACATGTTACTACTATATGTTCATGAATACACTGCATACCTTATTCAATGAATTCAATGCCAAAAATATATTTTTACTTTCTCGCGCTTTTTCATTTATAGTTTTGAATAAAAAAATCTATTGCTTGATACTATTTAATTTTCCCTCCAAATGTTCTACGATTTCAAAGTTGTTTTACAAAAAATGTTGACTGAGATGTGTTAATAGGGAGAGAAATTGTGGTATAAATAATAATACATAAACATTACTTATGGCGATAAAGTACGTGCTGTTCAGCAGTTTTCCTAAATTTAGCAACTACATTTATCCCATTTTTTGTTATCAGTGCCCTGTAATAAAAGGTTTTCTTCCGAAAAATTCACCGCAGTTTCACATAGCATTACTTAACTTTCTCTCTACTCCGTAGCTTGAGTTTAAAAAGACGAGATGAAGGAAGAAGAGGGGGACGAAGAATTCAGGAACCAGGAGGAGGAGAACGGGGAGGGAAGGAAGCTGATGGGAGACGGAAAAATAGGACTAGAAGAACAAAACATTGTGTCTGGTTATGAGTGTGATTATGTGTAAAAGCAGATGATGAACAAAGAGAGAATAGAGAAAAAGGAAAACATGAGATGAAGAAGAAGATAAGGGAGAGAACGACAGCTAGCAGGAGTGGGAGGAGGAGGAAGGGCGGAAGGACCAAGAAGGAGATAAAAGAACAAAGGAGAATGTGATTACGAGTGTGTATGTGTGTGTCTGTGTGTGAACAGGGATGACTGTGGGAAAGACAAGTTCTGGCATAAACATAATAGAGAAAAATAGATAGCGGGAAGAAAAACGGGGAAAACGAAGTAAAACCAAATGATGCACTAGGATAGATTAGAGGAAAAGAAAAAGACGAGATGAAGAAGAAACGTAAGGACAAGAAAATACGGAACCGAGAGGAGGAGGACGAGGTTGTGACGAAGCAAATGGAGATGAGAAGAACAAAGCAGAGTGTGAATGAGTATGTGTGAGTGTTTGCGCGTTCAAAGGATGCAGTAACGTTTGTGAGAAAGAGAGGTTTTGATAGCGGGCACTGGTGCGATGGCGGCATACAAGAAGCCGTGCAGGAGGAGGGAGAGGGCGTGAGCCGAGCTCCTTGCCTTGGGCAGGGCACAAGGGTGTTGTGTCCCCGGAGAGCTTCAGGTCGTGACCTGAAAACTTCAGTTCCGTCCTAGGAGGCCTGTCTACAATGTGTAACTCGAGGAAATTATTGTTTTCAAATAAATGGAAACGCATCGTATGCCATTTTACTTTCTCTTTTACGTTGTGTAGAGAAAGTTATAGAATGCTCCATAAAATCGATGCCGAGATTTTTTCGAAAATACGCGATTTGGGGATTCGTAGTACTGAATAATATTTTGCATAAACTTTCTATTTTCAATCGTCCGACAGCGAAAAATGCCGGCAGCAGAAACCATTGAAAGGATTTTCGTCAAAATATACTATATTCTCCAATCTGAATGAACTGTGAATACTGTGAATACGAAACAAATCTGTAAGTTTTGGAAAGTAGATGAATGTGTTTGAAGCCGGTTTTTAAAATTGTTCTTGAAACTAAATCATTTTTTAAACATTTGTACTCGAGAAGAACAAAACCACCTAATCATATCGCAAAGATCCGCTTTTCACTAAAACCACTGAAATGTTAAAATTGCATGTTTGTTTGTTTGTTTTAAACCGCTCCCACATCTTCAATCTTGGACCTACCGATTGCTTTTTTACTGCAGTAAAATATTAGATTTTGAAATTATTTCAGGTAAACGTTTTTCAAAATATTAGTAGATTTCGTGTTAATTTGAGCCAAATTGTTATAATTTTCCACAAATAGTATAAGGAAATTTTCTCTAAAACAGTTCTAAATTATTTTTTTGATCGTTTTGTAAAAATTACAAAATTTATAAAACAGTACACCGAATTATATTGCACAAGTGACATCTTCATTACTTTTTTTTACCCTTTGCTTTCAGTGCTGCAGGATTATCCTGTTTATGGTTAGAGGAGGTTAAGAATCCACTTTTAGCCATTTTTTCGGTTTATGTCCACTTCCAAGGCATTCTGTTCAGAATCTAACGGGTTTCTCTTAAATGGTCGTGTGTCTGGAAGTGAGGGTGAAGACGGAGTGGCAAGCGTCATACTTCAACCGGACACCTTTTCCATTACAACTTTTGATTTTCCAAATATTCAATATATTAATATTTCGTGTCTGCCTTTTTTGCTGAAAGGGTGCAGGTATTATGATCAGCACTTTGGTTTCAGAAATCAAATTTCTTAACTTGAGATGTTTTGGCAAGATAAAAAACTATCATAAAAATGTGTCAGGTATAATCGGCAATCCATACATGAAGTAAGTGGGCGCGAAACCATTTGAATGGAGTTTAAAAGTTCCATTTTTTATGCAAATTCATCTTGTGTAATACTGTTAACTAACCGTTTCAAATAAAACGCGAGAGCTTGTGTTGTAGCAACATTTGTGTTTCTTTCCAGACAGACAGAAATGTAGTACTATTCGATCTGTTGTCTTTGCTTTCTTTCGAACTTTTTCAATCTACTTAGAGTATGAACACAAATACGCAATTGGCTCACTTTATTATCTACAGTTACTACCTTCAAAAAGTTCTTTTTGAATTTGTAGCTCTCAATTTTTGTCCTGAACAGATTACTATTTTCCTTAACCGACTTCCTTAACAAACTATCTCTCAATGGCAATATAATTATTTTTTTAAATTGCTAGTAACTGATATCTAAACTTTATATTTAAAACACTGTTTTTTATTTACGAAGAAATTTGAAAATTATACTTAATCTAATTTCGTGATTTTTATTTTTAAATGAAAGATAGACCACAGATGAGTTATCACTCACCGTTATTCACTGATTTTATTGTACAGATTGTAAATTTTAATAAAACGGTAGAGTTAATAGAATGAACTTATCTGCCGTCATTTGTTCATTACGTCATATTTAAGATCAACTACAATACAATGACAATATAATATAAGTATATTCTTGCTCCATGAAATTATAGTGAAGCTCCATGAAGCGAAGTGCTTTATGTTAGAAAGGTAACTTTTATTAAATGCAAAGTTCAGTTAGTGTAAAAAAATAAACGCAATATCAGGCCATCATCGGTTGTTTGAAAGTTTATAGTATCACGGGGTCCATAAAAATGTTTATTTGTATTTGCAATAGTTCTGGTGAATTGTGGTTCATTATAAATGCTGAAGTAAATATACTAGTTTAGTGCAGGTCAGTGCAATACTCTTCCCCTTAAATGAACTTTTCTTAAATGTTTAGGGAAGGTTATTAAACAACGTGAGTGCCGGATCGAGAGCAGAATGGCAAACCAGGCAGCGAGAGTGAGTTACGAAAGGCCCTCGCCAACGCATCCTCATGGATCTGGCGGGTAGCAACGGATTTCGCGCGCCGGTCTGTGAATTACATGATGGAATAATGCGTTGGTTGTAAAATCGCGTTGGTTAGAAAATTACGTAGACAGTAAAATTGCGACAGTTATACCATTACGTATGTTATAAAAAATATGTGTATTATACGTACAATTATGTGGGTTATAAAATTGCGTAGGTCATAAAATTGCATGTGTTGTAAAATTCTGTAGGTCATAAAATTACGTTGATTATACAATTGCGTAAGTTATAAAATCGGGTGAGTTATAAAAATGCCTAAGTTACAAACTTGCGTAGATTACAAACTTGCGTAGATTACAAACTTGCGTAGATTACAAACTTGCGTAGATTACAAACTTGCGTAGATTACAAACTTGCGTAGATTACAAACTTGCGTAGATTACAAACTTGCGTAGATTACAAACTTGCGTAGATTACAAACTTGCGTAGATTACAAACTTGCGTAGATTACAACTTGCGTTGATTACAAACTTGCGTAGATTGCAAAATTGCGTAGTTTACAAAATTGCATGGGATATAGAATAGCGTGTGTTTATACAATTGCGTGGGATAAACAATTGCTTGGGTTATTCAATTGCATAAGTTATACAATTGTGTGTGTTATACAATGGCGTGTGTTATAAAATAGAGTGTGTGATAAAATTGCGCATTATAAAATTACGTGTTTTATAAAATTGCGTAGGTTAGAAATGTTGCCTGGTATTTAACTCCAAGTTGCGCAGTGGTTTGAGCAGCAATTATATTCTCAACATCGATCATCTTGGGTTCCTTTAATTTTTAAATAAACCTAAGACACTTGCAATTTTGTATCCCTAATGCTGTTTGAGACTCGAAAAAAAATGAGCGCGAATAACAAACATCGTTTAGACCATTTCAGAAGTAATGCAAAGTTGTATGAGCATCCATCATTTGTTATCCGATTAAACTACGGGAACTAATCACATTATATCTCTACCGACAGTTATGCAAGTTACACCGAAGTTGAAATTACATTACATTCATGCACTAATGGCCTGTAAACACCATCTACGCGAAGGAAGTAGAAAGGAAGTAGGCAAATGCATGTAACAGATATTTAAATGAAAACAGTTCCCTAATAAAAAATAAGTAATCTATGGAAGATATTTTTATTTGGAAGAAGAATGAGAGTAGAATTCGTAAATGGGGACAAATTGCCACTAATGTTTTTTCATTTCTTGAAATTGCGTAGTATTTTCTAGTACTTTCCTTATTTAAATATATTCAGCCTTGACCTTCTGCTTCTCTGCTTCGAGTAGATATGTTTTGGAATAACTATTTGATTAGAGAAGAACAGAGGTAGGTTTCGGTGTTTTTCTAATTTGATTTGGCACAAAAATATTCATGTACTAATTTAAATGTATTACTTATATATTTTCTTTTATATTCTTTGTGAAGTTTCTTACTTTGTGAATCCTGGAATGAGTGAACAAAATAAGGACTCTTCTAAATCAAATTGAAAGATATGACTTGAAATTTTGAACTTGAAACTCAAATAGTCTCTTATTTCATAAGATCGTTTAGACAAAACATCTGTTTACCACGCGATGTTGCACTTGTAAACAAATCTGACTTTTATTGACAAGCAAACGATTGTATTTTATTGGTTGTAAAATACCTACACATAGTTGTAATTATGACGAAGCTTCTGTTTTTCAATTACGAAGTTTCTGAATTGTTTCATTTGCCTCAGAAAAAGAGACTTTGCTTTGTAGTAGTAACAGACATACCACCTTCAAAAGAGAAGTAAACTGAACGACTTATTCAAATCAATTTCGACTTTGTCTTTCGATTTCATAATGCCCTGGTTTTTATTGTTATTCTCAGCTGTAGAACGCCTTGGTGTACATCACACGAACTTAGTATTTAATTCGGGATATATCCTTAATCATATGATGGTGCCACCTCTCCCTAACAGCATATTCTTCGCCTCTCTCTCTCTCTCTCTCTCTCTCTTCGTCGCTACTTCGGTGTGACAAAGAGAGAGGGAGAGAAGTGTGGAACAATAAAAAAACATTTTATATACGTGAGTCGTGGGAATCACACCCATTATGGTGAATATGGGCGTCTGGGAAGGGCAGCTTCTAGAAATGATCTTGAAGGAAAGAGGAAAAGAAGAAGAAAAATTAAGAAGTCCACTCAAGTGGCATGAGACGCAAGAAAATCACAAACATCGAGATCCTTAGGAGTATGAGTACCTCCACTCAACAAACGACACTGCTCTCATACGTTCTCCTTCACCCTTCTCCTCGCACTCCTCCACCCCACTCCACCCTCGCACCCATGCCGGCGATTCCACACATGCAGGGAACACCTCAAAACTGCTCCCACGGAACTCAGCTCCAAGGTCTCTAAAAGTCTCCACTGCCCCTACCACTCCTGCCGGGTCTCACCACCCACACTACCTCCATCTCATCTCCCCTCTCCCACAGCATTCACCACCTTCATTGCATCGTCCCTCTCGAAGATTCTCACCACCTTTACTACACCCCTCTCCATAACCCTCATCACACCTACTCTCCCCCACCACATCATCCGTCCCCTCCACCGCCACCGCATATGCACCGGGAAATGTGGGTCAGGGAATCAACTGGTCACTAGAACTGGCCACTTCTGCCCCCCCGACCGGGAGGTCTCGGTTCGAGTCCCGACGGTGGCAGCATTTCCGACACTTGCTGAATAGCTAGCTCAGATTCAAGCGCTGTCTGGACGAGAATTCTATCGGACGGCCGCTCTGATCGGTAGTTTTCCATGTTCCTTCTATCAGTAGCAGACGAATGCTGAAGAAGTTCCGTAACAAACGGACCAAGAACCGAGAATCTTTCACATCTTCCGTGTCTGATCTTCGCCCCTTAATTACACACACATTTACATATTTACACTATCACACATGCCGGGAGACCGGTCGGGAGCTTATAGCTGGTCCCGGCTGAGGCGGTGCCCCACTGGTGGGAGATACCTGGTTCTGGAAAACCCTGCTAGCCGACGCGCAGGTTAGCGCCGGATCTCACCTCTTGCGAGAAAAGTTCACCGCCAAGTTCTGAGCAAAAATCGTGCATTACACTTACGAAGCTAATGACCTTAGAAGTTGACGCGCCGGGAATCACTAAACAATAAATCAATCAATAAAAACCGGACCTACCCTCCCCATCACCCTCACCCCCTCAACCACACGGGCGTTCTCGCCACCAGCGACCGGTCTCGTCGCCCATGCCACCCTCCAACCCTTCCACCGGCGCTGAAGGGCACGTGGCTCCGAGGAGCACCTTCGCCTTGGTCTCCCCCGCGACGAACGGCCCGTGATAAAGAGGCGGGACCTCTGCCGGAGCCCATAATCCTCACACCCCGCGCCGCCCAGCAGGGAGCCCTTATAAACGGAGAGCGGACGGCCCTTCCGGGAGCCGTCAGCCGCTCCAGCGGCGGGCGGCATGCACAGTGGCCCACGTGCCGAGGCGGGGGCGGAGGCGGTCCGCGGGCGCGCGCACGTCAGCGTCAGACGGTTGCCCCGCTGACGACGGTGCTGCACCGCCGTCGCGTTGCCTCTGTCTCCGGCATTGCCACCTCGCCTGGCCCATCTAGTCCTGCCCCTACCGCACTTTGTTCCAGAAACTGACTGCGCTTCACATCCTCCACGCTCCTTCATTCGCATTCCACCTATTGTTGCAGCGTGCGCGATGTTCCCAACTTCCCCACCACACTCCCCTGAATGACGTCTCATGCTCTGCACTAATTCCTTCGTTCTCCATTTACATTTGTTTAATTTTTTCACACTATACACGTTTCTATTTAAAAACGCGAGAAACCCATGTTTCTGCTCGGATTGAGAACAAATAATTGATTGACTGATTGATTGATTAGTGGTTCCGAACGCGTCAACTACTCAGGTCATTTGTCCCGCAAGTGCAAGTCATGGAGGTGCCGGGTACCTTCTCCAATTGGTTGGCGAGAAGCGACGCGACCCCAACGTACATGCCATCTAGCGAGTTTTCCCCATCTAGGTATCTCTCACCAGCGAGGCACCGTTGCAGTTGGGACAAGCTCTAAGTTCCTGACTGGTCTCACAGAAGGTGTGGTTAGGTTGTGCATGTGAATGTAAGTGTAAGTAAGGGATAGGAGAAGGTTGATGAAGAAAAGAACCCCCGCGATCCATTTCCCATTCATTAGGGTATCGGTATTTACCTTGTGTTGATCGGAGAAACCACAGGACACTACCGTTTAGAGCAGCCGGTAGCTAGAATTCTCCTCCGGACCGCGCAGCGGCTAAATTAGACCGGGTAGTCTAGTTAGAATCAAAAATCCTGCCAGTCGTAACTCGCGCCCTAAGACCTCCCTGTCAGAAGCGAAAGGAAAGTGGTCTTTGCAGCAGCATTTTATATTGTCAGTGACATTAGTCGATACCCTGAGTCACCCTTGCGTCCTTCTGCTCGGATATTGCTGCCGGCCATATGGATACGTTCGATCAATTCTCACTCCTCGCTGAACCCATACCCGTCTCATACTCCATCGCACCTGACATTCCCCGCTCCCGGCGCATTTCCATAGCCTCACCCCTCGCACGTGCCTGTGATATCCGCCTCACCTAGTTGAGGTATCGTTCTCCGCTCTCCGCCATTCCCCCCGCCCCACCCCACCTTATTCCCTCTGGCTCATTTATCTCCCCGTCTTTCCCGAGTTGTGTCCCCATACTCCAGTGGTGTCAAGGTCTGCTACTGGTGGCAGCGGGACGTGTTGTGGCATCGTGCTATGCCATGAGCTTCTCGGCTCAACTAGCGTCGGGAAAGGGAACTATTAGTCACCCCGCCGTTTTACAATAGACGTTGTCTCTGGTGGCGGGGTCGATTTCGTTGTGGCACTCGTGCCACGGACTCCCGCCCGTGGCATCGACCTTGACAACACTGCCACACTCTTTTCCTGGTTCACGTTGGCCTCTCCATGCGCTATACCTTTGTCGCACCGCTCCCTCCACCGGCCTGCGTCCTCTTGCCTTCGCGTGCCGCCACCCGGCCGACCCCAGTTCCTTCCCGCTCCCGGCGCCGGCACCCGTCGTTTGCCTGAGTTACTGCCCTCTAATTAAAGCTGCGCCCGAGGCGGAGGGGCGAAGGAGGACGCCGGAGCAGGGCGGAGGCAGCCGGGAGGGCGGCCGCCGCCGGTGTCTCTTGCCGCTCGACCGACTGCCATAGCTCAGCGGTAGTTTGGTTCCCTCTGCAGCATCGTTGATCTGGAGATTAGAATCCCAATGAAGGCGGATTTTCGAGTCCAGCCATAGTAACGTACGGGAGTCAATGGCATTATGAATTGAAGATAACAATATTTACATTTATTTACAAAGAAACATAACAAGTAAAAAAATTACTATTACTGATTAAACTCCAGCAATCTTTTTATTTCCCTTAAGCGCGAGAACCCCGCGACCGTCCCTATGCCTGCAGCCCAGTGCCACTGCTCGAAAGCAGGTAACAACGCGTGATGCGATGCTATCGGACGTTAAGTCGCCGGTAACGAACGTACCTACACGGCCTGGCGCCAAACCGGTCTCCGTCCCGGAAACAACGTGCTGGAGTGCGCTGGAGATCCCACACAGCCTTTCGACTAACAACAAGCTCTATGAATCTCTCTGAATCTCCGCGAGCGCAGAAAGCGCCCGCCTTATATACACCCCCGTCTCTCCCACACGGCGTCATGCTGTCGGCGCTGATGGCTAGCCAATTCCAGGGGTGTTGCACAATCGTCCCAGACTCTCCACTAACCTTTGTCAACAGTTTGTTTGCGTGGGGTGTTTCCTGGAGCAGCCACATCCTGTCGCCCCTTTATTTTTAGCTCAAATGCGTCCTTTCACTAAGTGCCTCCGGCTTACGCATGGCACCCGCTTGGAAACGTTGCCACGACGTCACACCATGTAATGTCTAATTCAGCCTCTGTCTGAAGGAGAATTCTAGCGGTCCGCAGATCCATTTTGAAGTTTTTTCGTGCATTCGTTGATGAATTGTATGCCATAGCAGTGCTCTAACAAACGGACTACGGACCGCAGGCTATCTTCCCATTCTCTTATTTGAGCTATCTTTTCGCCTAATATTCACACACACGTACACAAACCACACTAAGACATATTTCGTGTGACCAATCTCAATGTTGCAGGATTGTGTCCCGCTGGTGAAGATGCCCGGCGGGGAAAATCCGCACTAGCTGAAAAGTAACTCGGCGCCGTATTTTGCGTTCCAGGCTCAGTATATAGCGAACTTGGGTGTAGTGAGCGTTCTGTTAAAGGTAATTAAGGTAACTGATTGTTACGAAACTTGAATCTTCAATATTCCCACAACAGTATATGCACACGTGAATCGCGATCGTTTGAACTCCAATAAATTCATCTGCAGCTGTGTTGCCACTCACCAAACGTCGTTGCCCGTTGACTCTCTCTTGAGGTAATTTTAATAAAAACACTTCAAGACAAATACGAATAAAATATATAATTCGTGAATTATTGTAACCAGAATCAGTCGGAAATGTTACTTACTCCACTTCGCGGGTATCTTGTTCCTTACTCGAAAACCACCGAGAATATCACATTAATATGCCCGTCCTACATTCAGGCGTCGATTCCTGGGGGAACTCTGGCCAGTATCGCTTCACAAACTCCATGGTAACCGAGCCTACATCCCTCAATTGTCTCTTTTCAAGAGATCATAAAACTCAAACAAATTTTTAATTTTATTTCGTAACACTGACACGCGTAACTAAGTACTAGAAAATCTGCCCATTGTGAACTTTCAACTTCGGTTATAGTGAATATAGTAAATAGAACTTCCAGCAAAACTTTACGCCTCATTTCTGCGAATCCAAATAACACGATAGGTTTGCAGGTAGAGGCTCTCGTGAGTTGTGTTTGTAACATTGATGGAGAATGAAAGAGATGGAGCCACTGAGGGAATTGCTTCAGCTCATATACGACGGTTCTATCGAGCCTGAATATTATATTCTCGAGGAGCGCAAGTTTAAAACTAGTGGCATCCGATGGAGTTAGGGCATTGTGAATGTAGTGAAAGGGTTTTCCAGAACAAAAGAGACGAGTGTGTTGACCGAGAGGTAACCAAAATGAAATGCTCCATCACTGAAAGAGATATTGAAAGAAATTAATACGGCAGATATTTAAAGATTAGATATAGGAGCAAACTTGAATAAATCACGAAGGTGGAGAGGCCATTAGATATTGTCCTCTGCTTCTGAAATAATTTGAATAAATTATATCCTTCAAGTTACCTTCATACCCGGTGATGTGGTAATCCCTTGCAAAACATTAGATTGCTCAATTGTTTTTATAATTGTTCATTGAGAATCTGATAACCTGACTCATGTAAGCAGACAAAATAAGAACATCCAAAAGGACACATCATTTCAATTAGTAATTTTTTGGTTAAAGTAATTAAATATGTATTGATTGTAAGTGTTGACAGGGAAAAGATCGATTTCTGTAATTAACTGTAGTTTTATTTTAGTATTTTTAAGACGAATAGATTATATTTTTCAGTAAATGTTTGTTGAAATGCTCGAATATTATAATCAGTAGACGACAATCAAGTTTAAAATTAAAGTTTATTTTAAACTTCTATAACAATATTAACAGCATATAACTAATAAGATTACTACATGATATGGCTCCCCCCCCCCAAAAAAAATGTATGTGCCAAGTTATGAATATTCGAGATTTACGATACTGCATTGAGATATACTTTCACGATTTGTACGGCTACGGTTACAACCCTCGAAGGTGCCGATGATACTGGTTGTAAAGCAAGTGGAATGCACCATTTTCTTAGAAACCAGAAAACTAAGACTAACGAGGAGTTTGGGAGCAGAGCAATATTGAACCGGGTAGGCAGACGTGCAGACGTATCCTCATGCAAAAATGTGTATACGTATGTAAAGAAAACGGAGGGGAAAATGGGATGTAGAAAATTATGGTAAATCCGTAGGTGGTAGCAAACAAAATCACTA
Source organism: Acheta domesticus (assembly GCA_031308135.1). Classification (NCBI taxonomy): domain Eukaryota; kingdom Metazoa; phylum Arthropoda; class Insecta; order Orthoptera; family Gryllidae; genus Acheta; species Acheta domesticus. The sequence continues at coordinate 80,551,763 of JAHLJT010008756.1, read as the reverse complement.
TTGTAAAAATTCCATAATATGAATTAAGAAGTAATTATGCTGAAACTATAAATGTCTTGTTGCTGTAGTTTAATTATTTATTAATTCATATTATTGCAATAAATGAATTACTAATACAAAAATTCTAGTTAAAGAAGGGCAAATACAGGCACGCTAGGGGACTCCACTTTTCAAACTTAATTACTCAGCTCTGTTACTGCCATGCATTATTCTTTATTCTAAACTGCTTTCCTAGAATTTTAATTTCTACAATCCGAGTTGTTGCATGACTTCGACTTTTATCGCTTTCATTTTAATTCCCAATCAAATTTCCTACTATTTCTTTGAAATACTTGCTCTACATCGTCTGCGATGCTGACGTACTAATGGTTGCCGGAATTCTCTCTTTCACGTCTATTGATTTCGTTGCCTTGACCCTCCCTTTGCTGAAAATGTCGTTGTCGCCTTTGTAAATGTCGATGCCGTTAATGAGGGACGAGACAAATTAAATCTTTTAGTCCAAAAAGCGAGAAAGAGGCGAAGCAGAATAGACTACAAAGCGGTGGTCATAAAACAGTGAATAAGTAATTCACTTTTAAAAGAATTGCCGAAGCTGGTCTCACATTAAATTTATCGCCAAAGGAAGTACTATTCAGAGCTTAGCCTCATTTGCCGGTCCAATTGAGCTATACTGAAACGTAAAGATAAATGATGCTTTTTATAAGTTTCCTGAAAATAATTACGTGGAAATGGGATGATATTTTCTTAAATTGAATTCACACTCTTTATTACATATTTCTTTTGAAGCCTGGAGTATTGCAATAATCGTAGTCTCTGTCTCCTAGTCACCGTAAATTTTCTTAGTTTAATTTTAATATTTGTCCATAAAATATCAAGTCCCATAATTTCAACTTAAAATATTAAACTTCTCTGCAAAGAGTTTCTGCCAGAAATTAAAGAAAATAACCTACAAAGGATACTCGTAGAAATAATTCGATGTTTCAACTTCACGAAAAAATGTAGGACAGTTTTGTTATTTATTTTATTTTGTAAGGTATTTAGGACAAATATGCGCACATGGGATAATAAGAATCCTTGCTACATTTAGTAAAAATTTACTAACTGTACTTTGTTATCCTAATTTTGGTTGTTGCTCTCGTGACGATTTCCCCGAATATTTAGAGATCAGTAAAATATAATGCTTTCTCATGCTGTTTTAGTAAGTTCTAAATTGATTCCTAGACAAGTGACATTGACAATGTCTCTAGCCAGGTAAGAGGCACACGTCACCATGAACTCGATCACTTTCAATAATTGAACATTTTAATTGTTACGTAGTCTTGAAATGTACCCAACGTACAGTACCCTTACAAACGAGCCACGGACCGAGCGCGTTCTTTCTTTCCTCTTCCTTGTCCTATCCTCACCCCTTACACATACACTTACACTAACATGCACTACCCTACCACACATGCCGGAGGACCGGTCGGGAGCTTAGAGCTTGTTCCGGATGGGGTGGTGCCCCGCTGATGGGAGATACCTGCTTGGGGGAAATCCCCGCTAGTCGACGGTAGGTCGGCGCCGGTTCTCACCATCCAGTGGGGAAAGATCACCGTCACCTCCGAGGAAAAACACGCACTATACTTACGGGACTAATGACGGCATTAGTTGACGCACCCGAAATCACGAACAATCAATCAATGAATCAATCGACCTCTGGTAATTGCTCCCAAGAAACCGTCTATAGTACCATAAGAAAGAGACAGAAAGATATGAAAAGAGAAGTACTTCCAAAGCAGAAAAAAGTGCCTTCAAATGGCGAATGCGTTCCAATGTACTTTGTTTTTAAAAAATAAAATAAGGACTTTAGAATAAGAAGATTTAATAAGTGACGGACGTTCCGTGCTACTTCCTTCCAGCCTTCGGACTATGACCCGAAACAAAAGAACGTTGAACACTTGAATCAAAGTTACTTACAAAAATATTTTATATTTACGGCAAGAGGTTCACAACATTGCAAATTAATATTCCAAGTGCCTTCAAAAAGTAATTCAACATTTCATTGGCTAGTCTTTTTGCCGCTCGCGTCCATTTTCCACTACACGACCCTTTTAGATTCGTCACCCATCGAGAGCTTTGCTAGCCATGAATTGGGCGCTTGCCATCATACCCATTAGGCCCCCAATATGTTTGCTGGAAAGCTCCTCCATCTGTATTCTCTTTGTGTTGTATGAACGTGTATCTCCGTCGGCTGATCGGATGAGCGTGGCCATCTTGCATTAATAAACTCCCGTCATACTTCGTACGCTCTCGTCTGTAGGAAGTGCATGCCACATAGTAAAACTCGTGGTGCTACAAAGGCACATACTTTATTGCATTACTTCTAACTGCTCCGCTATATTATACTACTACAAAAATCTGCAGAAGTGTTTTGAATCAGTAATTTTTTTTCTGCTCAGAGGCGCGAACTCAGATCCTTATAGTTAACTCGCCGTCATTCATACCACTGTGCCATAGAAGCGCCGTATGTTACAACTCGGACCGACACTGCTTAAAAACGAAAATTTGTGATTCATGTAAAGTACCATGGAAATTCAAAATATCCGCATCAAAGTAAAAATTACTGAGCATATGAAAATTAATAAGCTTTTGAAAATTTTGAGGAATTGCATGGAGAGACGTAATAGATCAATAGCGAGGTTTATAGAGTAAGGGAGTCAAAAATGTTGATATCAAGATGTTTATAAGGTATTGCGCATTATAATAAATTGCAACATATTGGAGTAAAAATTTGAGATACAAAAGGGATAGAAATATTGATTTTTATTTAAGCAAATCCCTCTTGTAGAAGAGTTTATTTCCAAAAATTGGTATACACTAAATTCCTACTACTATTTCTGTAGAAAATATTTCATAAAATTGGTGTAAAATCTGCATATGTTGTTTATTCTTGAAGCACTTGGAATAATACATTGTGTTATTTAAGTAATATGAATGACACTGAGTTCTTTAATGAAATTGTTGAAGAAAATATTTCATCATTATTGTCAAGCAAACGATATATAATCATTTAAATTTTCATTGATGGATATTTCATTTCAATAGTTCAACATCTCTGTTCAGGAAAAAACAATGAAAAATAGTAGGATTGTTTCATTTAATTCTAATTTCTTTGAAAATAACTTGATATTTCGTTAGTTGAGCTACTTACTATTTAAAAAAAATATATTCAAATGTAATACATAAAATTTCAATCATTATTTAATTTATTTAATAACGTGGTGCTAGCACAGGTGGCCCAAAATAAATATTACATACTTCCATGTGTGTTAGTCAATCAAAGATGATGACAATTTGACCAGTTATGATAAGGAGGACAAATCTCATAAAGCAATGTTAAATGTGTGATAGTTGCTCCTGGTTTGTAGGCACCCAACTATTCATTGGTGATTCGCCAGGACAGATGGAGAGAGAGAGAGACGGAGAGAAAGAGACGGACTCCGTCTCTCTCTCTCCTCCTCTCTCCCCGTCTCTCTCTCTCTGTCTCTCTCTCTGTTTCAGCCTGTCTGACCCTGTCTCTGATTCTCTCTGTCTTTCTCTGTCTCTGCGTCTTTCTGTCCCTCTCATTCACATTTAGTTGCATATTCTGCACATCTCTAAGCAGGTGCGGTAATATCAAAAAGCGCCGGACCAGCAAAAATGTAATAGAATATTAAAAAATATCTCAATCTGTAGATTACTGTATAAGAAACGTTTCTTTAAGACCTTTGACCCAAAAACGTTAGTTTATAATGCCCTACAACGCTTCGTTTTGAAGTTATTTAACAATAAATATTTAAAAAACGCTACCGAGTGTTGCGGGATGCATTTGACATTAATATTTAGTTTTTTTTCTGTGACCCAATCTAGTGAAGTTTCAACAAGCTCATAAACCTTCTGGATGAAAAATCACATAGATGTGCCAACTTTTATGGAGATCTTATACACATACACACACATATGAAATGTTATGTGTGAGTATAATGCCAAAACATTATTATTATATCGGATTAGACCCCTTTGGTGACTAGACTTCCTGACGTTTATTCTGAGGCATTCTGTACTCTCTACCGCATATATTTTTTCATTCCAGCTATCAAATTTAAACTCGAAGTAATAATTACGAGAGTTTTACGAGTGCAGTACGAATGTAGACCTAATAAAATGATAACTCACATCTTCTGAAAAGTGTACTTTTACTTCACGAACAGGGAGTAAACCGCCGCATAACTTTCGAAGCACACGGTAACTGATCCCGCTTCGACGGCATTCTGTTCATTGGCGCCCTCTCATTGTTTCGTGGAACCACCCGTGAGCCCAAAATACGACGGCCGCGTGCCTGTCTGTGGGTGGAGGAGGTTACGCTCTGGACAGGTATGCCGGCCGGCCAGCGAGGGAGTGGGTAGGAGGATGGGGTTGCGGAATGCATTGGATGATGAGGTTCGATGATGTGGAGTGAGGATGTGAGAGAGAGAGAGAGAGAGAGAGAGAGAGAGAGAGAGAGAGAGAGAGATGCAGAATGAGGTAGAACGGGTAATAGAGATGCAGGGAGTTGGTTTGGACGAAGTCGAGCGAGGTGGAATCTATTGATTAATTCCTACAAAGAGTGAAGAAGGACGAAACGAAATGAAAGTGAAACGAAATGAAAGTGAAACGAAATGAGAGTGAAACAAAATGAGAGTGAAACGAAGCGAGGCGAAACGAAGCGAGGCGAAACGAAGGGAGGTGAAACGAAGGGAGGTGAAACGAAGGGAGGTGAAACGAAGGGAGGTGAAACGAAGGATGGTGAAACGAAGGGAGGTGAAACGAACGGAGGTGAAACGAAGGGAGGTGAAACGAAGGGAGGTGAAACGAAGGGAGTTGAAACGAAGCGAGGCGAAACGAAGCGAGGCGAAACGAAGCGAGGCGAAACGAAGCGAGGCGAAACGAAGCGAGGCGAAACGAAGCGAGGCGAAACGAAGCGAGGCGAAACGAAGCGAGGCGAAACGAAGCGAGGCGAAACGAAGCGAGGCGAAACGAAGCGAGGCGAAACGAAGCGAGGCGAAACGAAGCGAGGCGAAACGAAGCGAGGCGAAACGAAGCGAGGCGAAACGAAGCGAGGCGAAACGAAGCGAGGCGAAACGAAGCGAGGCAAAACGAGGCGAGGCGAAACAAAACGAGGCGAAACGAAGCCAGGCGAAACGAAGTGAGGCTAAACGAAGCCAGGCGAAATGAAGAGAGGCAAAAAGAAATGAAGCGAGGACAAGCGAAACGAAATGAGGCGAAGCGAGGCGAAATGAAGAGTGGTAATGTAAAGTAGAATGAAATGGGACGATGCGGAATGAGTTGAACCACGGACGTCGTACGAGGTGCAACAAATTGCCAGGAGAGTAGAGTAAGTGAGTCAAGATGAAATTGGTTGAGATAAATTGTGTGATTGGCCGGTAGTAAGCTAATGTGCGACCCTGAAATGTAGGAAATTGCTAAGACCAACTTGGTTAAGGCACTTGTTGGAGGTGGTTGTTGAGTAACTTGTGCCACTGCCACACGAGGCGGTGAATGGCTGTCTTGTAAAATTCCTGGATCTGCGTTGTGAAACAGTTTTGCACGTACCAGTTTCGTCGTCGTCCGAGGTACATCGTTTGCCCCTCAGAACCTGTTTTAGGGGACCAAAAATGTCGTAATTGCAGATAGAAAGCTCTGAACTGTACGGAGGGTGATATACAACCTCCCACTTTAATTTCTGAAAGCCTGTTGTGATTGTGTTGGACGTATGTGACCTTGCATTGTTGTATTGTAGAATGACCCCACGGCCCTCAAACGGTCAACACAAATCTCGGCGTTCTTGCAGAAATTTAATTGGAAGATTCTCGGTCACCCCCCACAGTCCAGACCTCTCTCCCTGCAGTTACGCCATTGAACGGAGGTTATATCTAATGGAAAGTGGTGCTAATGCATATCATTACTTCATTTGGAAAAGAAAAGAACGCAGCTCATAATATCCTTTTTTAATTTAATAATATTATATAAAGGCAAATTTTGATCATAAATGCAAATTTTTCTTTAAAAAACTGAAGAGAGTTTTGAGAAAACATATTTACATATCCGTTTCTCAAAATGCGTAATTTGGAGCTAATTTTTACAGAAAAAAATTTGAGTTTTTGAGAAACCTTATCATACATTGTTGAATGCAATTTTGTTTCTGATACGTAGTTATGTATAAAAATGCCTGTATTTCAAGACATGGAAGATATTTAAAAAATATAATTAAAAAATCAAAATATTACATCACAATGACGTTGGCGTTATATTATTATATTATTTTGTGCATTTAGCAATATCCGTACAAAACTTTTAAACAAAAATGGAGTTTTTTTGAAAAAATCGTGTTTCTAAAATTGTCCATATTTCACTGAAAATTACACAAAAACTAACAATACTTTCAAACAAAAGTAGTGCATCACACTAACGCAAGAACTAATTGTAAAAAACAAATTCAACTTCAAACGTTCCAAAAACTTCAAACGTTTGCAACTTTTGAAAATTCAGAATTAAAAATTAAAATAGAACTTATACCATCTTTACAAATGAATATCACTCCATGCTTGCCATAAATTTAAAGAAAAAATTTGGAGCCATTTCAGAAAATTTGATAATTTCCCAGAGGCTTCGTGTGAAGTACCTTAAAGATTTAAAGAATTATTTTCAGAATTGCAAGGCTTTCAGTTTAGTCCAGATCAATCGAGGAATATTCATTTAAGAATAAATTCTACAAGTGGTTTAGACGTTGGGTTTTTCACGAACGGTTGGAGAGTCAAGCAATCGCATGGACATTAAAACACCTTTTTTTGCCTTCAGTGGACCTAAAAACGTGTATTTTCTTGAAAATATGGAAATCGACTTTTCGCCGCATTAAATAACTTTATCTATCTTGCATGTATTATTCCGTAAGTAAACAGGAACGTTAAAATAGAACTTCGCATATTATAATACAGAGTACGGAGCAGGCACACATATAACTTGAATCACATGTAACGCTGCAACACCTTGCATTTAATCGCGCATGTCTCGGAAACGATTCGGCTAGATCCTTTCTATAATGTTTTAGTGATCCTAAAGGCACACAAATTACATTTTTTATCCGTATTTTAGCAAAATGAGACCCTTTTGTGTATTATATTATATTTTTGGAAATTTGCCTTTTCTGTCTATAATACGTACTTGAAATTTGTATGTGCTAGTCTTTTTCATAAAACCCATAATTCTTGTAACATAAGCCAAAAAATAATAGTATGAAATGTAAATATATTTTGAGAATTTATCCGCAAAGCCGATGTTTCTCAATGCGGCAAACAAAATGTATATTGTCCCCTTAGGAAGCGTGTAGAATCTGTGAGAAAAAATATCTTCCGAATTTTTTTTGCTGAACTCGGGTCCTTTTGCCTGGAGTATATCCTCTTTAATTTATTTGTAACAAGAATGTAGTTCTTCCCTTCTTTAATTGATTCATGTAATAATTTTATATATGCCAGTTTTTGAGATTATTTTTAAATGACTTGATGATGATCATCATTTCCCAAAAGGTTGTTGAAAAATTATATATAGTTTCCATAATTAATGATTTTAATTTATTCATTTGTTAAAAATTTCCAATAATGCATTAAATATATTGATTACCAGTGTACAACAATGGAAAATTTAAAAATTCTAACACTGTAAACCAACTTTAACAATTTAAAATGCAATTGTAATTTGGTTCATCACTGGGTAAGTAGTAACACTGCCAATAAGTAATACAAGACCACTAAAATGTTGTAAAAAAATTAATGACCGCCGTATACTTAAAAATAACTGTATCATCTGCATTAGTTACGTGCTTGCTTTCTGCTCATACCTATCCGTTCAGCCCTCACCTTCCCCACCACCTCCAGCTTTTCTCTTCGTGCACTTCAACGCTCCCGGTGATTATAATTTCCGGCGCTGTTAAATTTTACTTTCAGAAATCGATATGCCGTGCAGCCTTAACATACTCCTCAACTTTCTTGAGGGAGGACCAAGATCCAAGTTCTCTGACTTTTCGGAGATTTCGAACTCATTAATGTTCTTTACAACGGATATTTCCGAGTCAAGAACTGTTGAACTATTTCATCCATTTATCAATTGAAACATTTCTGACATCAATATTTTGCGTCTGTACCTTACGTTTGGCGTAAGTACAGTTAACATGATATAACCCAAGTGTGAGTATTGAAGATATTTCTGCCAAAATATACCATTGTTTCAAATCACAAATTATGTTAACACATTAATATTCACTCTTCTTTAAAATTAAATTTAAGTAATATGAGAGTTGAAAAACAAAACGGATAAGAAAATGATAACGTGTTTTACTTATTAAGTTTAAAAATTAATAAACAAATTAAATAAGGAACAGTCAGAAAATAAAATCACAAATTTGCGTTGAATAGTACTGATAGCATAATTTATTATTGATTCTACTAAGTAAGTAATACTACTAGTGGTTTTAATTACTATCAAGTAAGTTGTCATTGCAATCCACTGCTGTGCGTAAACATTTAAATCATTAATATCCAGAAATGAACTATTGTTCACGATCGTTTATCACGAACTTCTAGCACCGCGTGTTAATTCCTTGAGACCTGCAGAGCTTTCAGACTTCGAGCCCTATTATTCCCGTCTCTTTAACTTCTTGGCATTCTCCGTAGCCACCACAGTGCGTCGCTTATAATAAAGAGAGTCAAACTCCAGATTTGATCAAAAGCACTTTGAAGTCCCCCCACGAGTCATTTGGGGCATTTGCGCCACTCCCACTCCGTCCCCCACTTCCACCGCCTCCGCAGCCGCCGCCCCACCCCCCGTCGTCCCCCCCTCGCGGTGTCTGGCCGCCATTCATCTCCGCGGAAAATGCCGGATCCATTTCGATAACCCTCTCGGCCGGCTCGTAATTCAAGAGGCGCCGCGGGAGCGGGCGCGGAATGGGCCACCAGAGGTCGCTGGATGAGCCGCGGAGACCGGCGCGAAATGAAGCGGACCGACCGATGCAGCTGGAGATGACGTAGAGAGTAGAGGAGGGAAAGGACCAACTCCAAATTATGTAGCGAGATGTAAATTATAATTTGTCGATTAGCATTCGCCTATTTAGCAGAGAAGACAGCTCAATAAGACACTAATAACCGATTGAAATGATTATTTTTGTGGTCAAGGTTTCTAAACAAAACTTGTTATTTAACAAAATATTATTACATTGAATCAAAGATATTACTTAGACACAACTGAGCGTTTCAAACTGTTTCGAAACCCTTATTTGGCTTATTCGTCCGTCTAGATTATCCTTGTAGTTACCAAATATGATTAAATTGTTCTTTTAGACTTGTGTAAACTTGAATCATTTATACAGCGCTTAGAAATTTCGGTCTATTTTGTCTATTTCAGTCTAGATTTTTCTGTTAACCCACTTAGTAGAATAAAACAAGGGATTATATAAATGCTGTTAGGCATATTTTCTCAAAGATCGCCCTATATACTATTTCTTTAAGATTATTTACGGCGCATTTCTCAAGTAAGTCACAAGTAACAATATACATTGGCTATTTATGTAAACCTCATCTCGCTGTACAAAATGGGAGCGAGTTGCTGCATTGTACTCTGTAGGTCGCGGGGTGAGCCACGGAGATCGGTCGAAATAAAGTGCACCATCCAATTGAGCTGGTGATCATGTAGATCGATTGAGAATTTAAGATTCCTTTGCAAATCAATGGCTTCGGTCAGACAGTTTCGTAAGCGTAGTTTAGGTTACATCCAGGGAGGTCTGTGTGTTCTTCCTTCACAAGGTGCGAGATACGACGCCGACGTTCACGGCTGCTTGCGGAGTTTGCGATAGAGAGGCATCTCTAGGTATTTTCTACAGCGGCGTAGTGTCTGAGCCGGCACAAGCTTTGAGCACACGTCAGTTATTGAATGCAAGTGCAAGGGGAGAGAAGATGCAAATGGAATGACTGGGTGCGGTCGATGACCCCGTTTGTTGAGGTATCGCTTTGCCATTCATCTGGTATTGGCGTGAGAAACCATGATTATATTAACTGTTATTTTTTAATGATTATGTTTTAATAAATAGTCGAATTAGTATTATCGTTAATTTCTTAATTTCTGAATTACATCAGACGTTAACATTAAATTATTAAAATTGAGAGATTCATTAAGGATTCGTTTGGTATCAATTTCAAGTAGGTCGATTGCAACATAGACGTGATAAAGCGAAACTAGGAACTGTGGAAAGAGCAAAAGCCCTCGCAGCAAAGGAGCACAATGCTTCATTTCCAGGCTCCGAAGGGGGCGAGGGGGACAACCCGAAGGGATTGAGAGAGGTGGGGGAAGGCTGGTTCTGGGCGCACAGAGCCCCAGGCTAATGGCTCGTGCATCTACGACTGCCCCTCTTGCGTCGGCGGGACCGTGTGAGAGTCCGTGTGTGTGTGGGAGGTCGGACCAGGAGCGCCGATGAGGTATCGACCTCGCAACCCCCCGACAATATCCGCCGACCCCGCTTGTCCCACCCTTGTCCCCGCACGCGGCTCGGGCTGTCGGTGCGGAGTGGGGGTGGCGATAAGTTCTCTCTTTGCGCCTTTCTCCCCCTGGCCCTCCGGAGGTCTCCCGACCCGGGTCTTCCCTGGAGCCTGTCTCATTTCCCGAATTCACTGCTTGTAAGCGGTCTCCCACTTTACGTTCTTATAGTCCAGGGTGACAGTTTTCTTTTCATTTTTCTTTTGAGCTCTCCCTCTTTCTCATGTTTTCTTTTAGCCTCTTCTAAGTGAATCTTGACTTCTGTACAATTTTATCCACCTTCGTGATTGAAAGTTTCTCCATTTTTATGATTCATTTCGAAACTTTCTTTCTCAATCTTTATCTCAAATTCTTTATTTTTATTTATTACCACCAAACTTTCACTCTTGCGTCTCAAACTCACGTTTTCTCCTTTTTTCAATTTTTTAAGTCATTATATTACAGACTTTTCACTTACCCATTTTGTCTAAGTTTATTTTTATTACTGCTACTGTTTAATATCTTTATAATCAGTCTACTCCTATTTCTTTCCTTCGTGGATTTTCATTCTCGCCTCTTTTTTTTTCATCTCAATTCTAGGTTTTGATATATTTTTGATATCGTTTACTTTTTTTTCCCTTCTCCTTTGAATTTTTTCTCTCTTCATTCAACCGTGAATTATTTTTGACGTACCAGTATTTTTGCCCTATGCCTCTTCATCTCTCTATTAAACCATTCTTGTTATTTTTACCTTTATTACAAGTCGATTGAATCGTTATTTTCTAAGATGATTCCTTTGTAGCCGTACCGAAGAGCGTATCCAAAATATGTGAAGCTGAAAGCGAAATGGGCGGTAAAGCACGAAGCGGGTCCAACTTCTTTGCTTCCGATAGATGGACTGCGTGGACATTGACTAAGTTTCCGATCTGTTTACCCAAATGAGGGTGAGATTTGGTCCAATATCAAAAGTTTGATATATATTTCTTTAAATCGAACTGAAGGAATTCATCCGAGAGCAAGTTGACGGGCACACTTCTCATAACTCTCACCACCTTGGAAGACCTCGTGAGTTAGGCAAGTTAAAGGCGACGACGCCTCGGAATCGAGTTGCAGCATTCAGAAGAGTTACTGTGATGTGAATATGCTTGATATTCGTGATATACGCGACGCACTCGTAATGAATTCCGTATTTCTCTGCTGCCTACTTGCAAGAAAATGTCACTTTTGAAGTACGCCAAAAATCTCTTGAGATAGCATATGTACGAGTGAGTTTGCAAGTAAAGTGTTTCTTTGTTAGTAAGGTATAATTAGCATTCCAAAAGTTGCAATAAAGAACATTGCGCAGTCCAATTTCTAGCTCCGTTTTCTACTAAACTAGCCAAATTTCTGTCTCTTATATCTGAAGATCAAGGTTAAACCGTCAATAGATGTTTATCAAGTAAATCAAATATTCGTAAAAGAAATTCCATTTACTCGATGCATCGCAAGTAAAGTATCGTAGATTGGGATATTCTGGTTTTAACATCCGACGCTGTTTACAATGGATTTAAAACTTTTATCGAGATAGAAACTAAACATGATTCTCATTTCAGTTTATTTTCAATTTTTGTGTCATTAGTAGGATTTCTTACAGAAAATGAGATTACAAGATTAAAGATCATTGAGAGAAATCTATTTTTCTGCATTCAGAGAAAATGAGTGGCTGAAAATGTTATATTAGAATACACTGAGACTAAAGATGTGGAACAATTGAGCGTTAAAATTAAGTTAGAAACCAATGACGATTTAAAGCCTCCCAACGTTTGTACTGTCAGGACAATGGAGAAACAACATGAAAGGATGGTTAATGAGTCATATCAGTAAAGGTATGCAGTGTTTCTCAGAATAAACTTCTAGATCATGTAGTAGGACAAAAGATGGTCAATTTTTGCAAATGAACATGTGGAAAACTTCATACATCGAAATTACTCATGAACTAATGTTGACTTCTCCTTCCTGTTTAGAATAAATCTCAACATGCACGGCACTTGGCAGGAAAACTAACTTTAACAGGACAGCTCCTTTACTGGCAATAGCAATTTCCATTCTTTCGTCCTTATTGTTCAGCTTTAACAACAGAACTTTCTTGACTAGACAGTCATTCTGCTTCATGCATTGGTGTTAACAGAAATGCTCGTTCAGACATAGTCAATCTTGATAACTCCATTGCCATCCAGCGGATCGTCCCCTGAGAGGTGGTTGACCTGCCAAACACCAACCCAGTTTGGGTTGCCTGACAAGCAGCGACGCGTCCATATGAGGTTTCTCACTAAATGTTTATTGTCAAAAATCATCCGAGATCCTCCTTCATACCCCATAAGATTTCAAAAGGATGTAATACATTTCGATCTATAAACATATATGAATGTAAGTACTAAGTATACAACTTTAATGTAATAATGCATCATTTTATTTATTTTCTTTACTCATTATAATCAGAAAGTTTAAGTAGAAGTTTGAAGAAAAAAGAATGAACCACATTAATTTGTATGGGTGAATTTTGAGGAGGTTTTTGCAGTTCGTTGTGAAACTGGTCAGAATGCAATTCTCCTCTTCCAACTTTCCTCGACTTTAAAAATTGCGTCATACGTCTCCCAAAGCCTAGAAACGAGGTGGCATAAAAAGTTTTCTTTCGACCATTGAGAGAAATTGAAACATTCTTCTACTTCTCGTGATACGGGTTTGCTTTTCACGACGCTTCGGGATGCTCTAGAAAGCTCTCGTTTCTCGTGAGTTAAGGATCGTAAAGTACGGCTCATTTGATTGTTTCGAAGTGCCATTTTTAACTAGGAGGATATAATACATCTTTCTACGTACTCTGACATTTTACGACTTCCTGGGATAATATGAACTGTAAAGAAAACTGTAATCATGCAATTACCTGGTTTAGTATTCACATTAATTATTCGTACATTAATATTACACTTATTTATTGGAAAAGAACCATTAACTTTCTATTTCGGATCTCAGACAATTTGATTAGCAAAGTCAAGAGACCGAAATGTTCTTCGTATTGTCATGTTTAAAAGTAAATTTTAATGTAATTGTGTAACTTACGCAGTACGTAAAAAAGTACTTGAAGTAAAATTCATAAAATATATTACATGTACTTTCTCGTGTAGTTATTTAGTCATTTTAGATTTTAATTGTAATAATATTGTAATCACTTTCATTCATCAGAAATAATAAGAGATTATTTTGCATCTTGCAATAAAAAATAAAACAGGATTCAGAAAACGACAACTAATATGAAAGCTATATTTTTGTAGCCTTTTACAAGAATGGACAAAAATTAGAAAATATTTTTAGCATTTGGGAGCTAACTGTAACCTGAGAAACAGAAAGAGACATAGAGAAAATATGAGTACTTGAAAATAAGGAAAAGAGAGAAAGACACAATGATCATTTTTAGACACAAAAAAGAAAATAGGAAAACACGTAAATTGGCAATAAGCAATAAGAAGCAAGAGAATGCGCAGTAAGATGAACGAGATATTTGGAAGACAGTGTTGGAATGAGAAGAAAATGCTGGTCGCTATTGAAAGACAGTGCAATGTTAAAGACAAAAAATGAAAACTCGAAGATGATAAAAGGAAACGATGAGAACATTTTAGTAGATAGAAAAAAATATATAGAAAAATAGGGAAAGAGAATGAGCCAGAAGAATCAAAAGAATGTTCTTTAGGATGAACGATGATGTTAGAAGTAAATGTAAAAGAAAATGTTGAAATGACTTAGTTGAAAAAAAACGTTGTGAAGACTATTGGGCACAGAAAGAATAGATGCCAACTGGAAGAGGACAAAAAGAGAAAAACACTTCTAGGTCTTTTTATATACAGAAACGAAAGGAAATAGGAAAAGACAGAAAGATAAAGAATTTGCAAGAAGGAGCAAGTAATATTTTTAGGAAGAACGAGAAAAATAGTGAGAGCAACGACAATTCCACCCCGACTCGCAATCAGCTCCTGCACCCCCGAACCCCTGCCTCCGCCGCCGCGTCGGTCCGTTCCACTCCAGAAAGCAGGAGCCCCGCGCATTACCAAGTTCCGGGCCCACTAGCGGAGTGCAATGCCGCATCTTGAAGGCCGTCTCATGTATCGTTCCCTCCTCCATCCCTCGTTGGCGGCGGAGGCGGAGGCGGTGGCGATGGGGGCGCGGTCTGGCGGTCAGGTTCCGCTCCAGCACCTGCGCCGAGCCGCAGGCAGGGTGGCACTTAGCCGGCGGCGGCACCACGCCTCCTGCGCACCGGGCATTGATTTGGCTCCCGCCCTCCCCCCCATCCCCGTCCACCCCCCCGCGCGGACCCGCTGCCGGCCTGTCCGACAAACTCTCTCGACCACCGGGTAGTCGCTCGCTAGAGCGGCAGAATGGCCCTCGCAACTGAACATTCAGCTACAGTTCTGTCTAATGTTCATACATTCTCAATAAATTGAGTAATTAACCCTGGAATTCACAGGGGGGTGCTAGAGCCCCAAAGTAGTTTGAATTGACCCTAGTCGCGATGGGATTGAGCTATGAGTTCTTTTTCGTCACACTCGGTGTATTCTCACTTGAGTAGGTTATCGGCGGCGGCGATGGTGTAGCGGTTAGAGTAACGGACTGCTATACCCAAGTTCGCGGGTTCAAATCCGATCGAAGCCGTGGGTTTTTAGGGGCGAAAAAATCCTTCGTACCTTCGTTCCTTCCTTCGGAGGGAAAGTAAAGTCGGCTGTTCCATGTTAGTAGATTTACTTGCATGTAGATCCTCAAGCTCCTAAATGAAGCCTCTGAGCTAAATTGAAATCGCCAGTTTCGTCGCCTCAGTAATACCTTCTTTCCGCTCTATTCGGGGAAAGGAGTGTAGCGAAATTTGTGTGGTCAGACGGAAGAGCAGGTCTCATGGCCTGAGTCTCGCCACGTAAAATTTGGCAATTCAATTCAATCTTTGCGCCAATCAATCTGTGCACGTGTTGTACGTGTCCTTTTACTACTTTGTGTTTTTCATTGTTTGGGGCACTAAAGAATCCCATCTGTGCATTAGGAAGTGTGCAATTTGGAATTGAAACATCGCCTGAAATCCCTTCAGATCTAAGAGAAGGACTGCCAAAAAAAACTAGGTGCGGTGTTTGTCCGAAAATACAGGATAGAAAAACAAAATCTTTTTCTGGCAAATGTAAATTTGCCGCAAGACCTGTTTGTGCGTCATAACGTCTTTTGTACTTGTCGAGTATTGAGTAAACCTTTCGTTTTTCTTCATTAATTTCCAGCTGAAATTGAGTAAGCCAATAAAACTGATGTAATTATTTTCCTGTTCTTATTTCAACGACTAAATATTTAAATGAACACTTTTTAATTGGGGTGCTGTGTTACCCCACCTGTGTATTTACGTACGTTGTTTTTGCTTGTGTATTCCAGGGTTAATGTAGTAAAAGGAAAAACTAGTGGAGCTACACTAGAATATACTTCCTGCTTTTATTTGTAACATTTTGGAATTATTACTATATATTTTGAATTCACAAAAGTGTTTCCAACAGCCAAAAAATCTTTACTTGCTTTGGGATGAGAAGAGGGTTCAGGATGCTTTGGGATGGCTTGCTTTGGGATGAGAAGTGGGTGCATTAAACCATTAAACTGACATCTGTGAAGCCGAAGTCAAAGAAGTAGCGTAAATAGATTGCTTGAACCTAACATTGCATTTAAGTGACACCAGGCGCAGTAACTAAAATAACAAATGTGTTACAAATTGATTGTTTTTTAATATAAATTTTACTCAGACAAACCTTCCACGTTCGTTAGAAATATTGTATCTACTAGCTTATCTTGACGTCTTCAGCAGGTATGTTTACGTTAAAAAAATATTTGTATTTTGGAAGATCATAATAAAATAAATTTTAAACATGTTTCAATTGTTCAGTTTGCCCATTTTGGAGTATAAAAGTTACATGAAATATAATCGATTAAAATTACTTGCATAAGTTTGCGTTTCATTACATAATTCGGTTTCACTATCGTCAATCTGATCAATAAAATCATAACGATGATGAAAGTAATCGTCGTTGATTATGTAAGTGCCAGAAAGAGAGTAAAAAATTCATGTATCTCACCAGTGTACTCCCAAGTGCATTGAAATTATCCGTGCTTGATTTCTGGACCTCCTTGATTTATTGTGTGGACTTTTCTTGAATTTCGGTCAGTTAGAAAACATGTAAATTGCCAACTTTCAGCTTTTATTATGGCTTGATGAAGGCTTAATAAAAACCAAAATGTCGGCAATTTAATGGATTGGCAAAGGTTGGCAATAGAAGTGGATTTTCAAAAAATGATCAGTTACCAAAGAGGAGACCGAGAAAGACCGAGTGATACTTCATTCATTAGTCTCGATTGGTGAACGGAAAGGGTTCTAACCGTAAGTGACGGACGGACGGTCGACAAGTCGGACAGATGTATGGTAACAGTATCCTGCTTCCGTCTAAGGATATGTCTATTACAATAATGATATCGATGTTTGGATCAACTTGTGTTTGTGATTGATTTCTTTTCTGATAAAAGTAAAATCAGACTTCAGGTGAGGTCTCTTATCATTATTTGAAATGTTACCTACTCAGTTCTGGCACTGATGTGAGTTAACTCATAATGAAAAATATGTCGTAAATCAATTTTTGTGCTTTTGATAAATATTCATTGAGAATTCATTAATACTTGGTTTAATAAGTGTTTTTTTTAATATTGAGTATTTTTTTCTAAATAAATGTGTATTCTAAACTTAAACTATGCTGTTTATTAATTAAACCATTTTGGAATAAAAGTTCTAATGTAATCATTCTTCGGTCTCTTGTTCGCTTCAAAATACTATTGATATGTTCGCTCCCAACTTAATTTGCTTGTGCATTGAGCTCACATTATGTCAGATATTAAGCTGATAAGTAGGGATCGTAATTATAAGCACTAATGATCTATAAAATATACTATTAATTATAATTATTTATAATATTATATTTAATAATATTGACGTGGATTAAATATAATATTTGAGAATTCATGCACTAAAGTAAGCCCTATAAAGTACAGGATTATTGAAAATGATTCATGAATTTTAAAAGTGTATATTTCAGAAACAATTTTACATAACGTAATGAAAATATATTGATTGAGCTTCAATTTCTCCAAAATTTTGTCATGAATTAATGCATCTGCGAGCCAAAAACACAAGTCAGAAGCTTACCTTTCATAAATTTTATATATATATTGATGTTAAATATTTGAGATACGGCAACCTGAAATTTTGAAATTATTCATAATAATAAGCAACTCGCAGAAATATGATTCTTATTAACAAAACAAGAAAATATGCATAATGAATTGATATTTCAATTATTAGAAATCGGGTGTATCATGCGCATGCCATTTGTTGTTTACTAAAAGGACAATTTACATTTACATTGAAATTTGGTTCCTAAAAACAATAAGAAAAGATATTTAACTTTGACAAATATTAAATTGGATCCTAACTTGACTGGTGTACTGCTAGTTTGCAGTCGGACTGTGCATATGCGTAATTAATGCCACCTAGGACTCCTAGAGTCTATCCGCATAATCTTGCATGCTAGCTGCCTCGTAACGATTTAATGTAATGATTTGACTAATTTAGTTATCATTGGTCGTAGAAAACGTACTATTTGAAAATAGATGAAATGGGTATTAGTACACTTGTGAGACGCTCATTCCCTGAGAGTATATTTCATACTCGTTTGTTAATATCCATAATGTACTCATCGGTTCAAGATATACTATTATTCTCTTTGATTATCAAAGTAGATGAATTACTATTACAAAAGATGAATAGGTTGGCCAGAAATCTCTTATCAACCACTTTTTGAACTGCGATAGTTCAGCTGATCATGTCTTTGAGATATCAGTTGTTCAGGTCAGTCTCTGCACTCCTTGTACAATTTCATGGCATGGTTATGGATCCATATGTAATCTGAAATCCTCATTCTCGTCCAAACAGAATATTTTATACCGATCGAAAACTCCATCGCTTTTACTCCAAAAATACTCCCTATCCAGCACAACCCTCCCTCACTTTCAGTCGCTTGCCGCCACCCCTGGCCCACGTAAAACTGCTATCGTCATGAGCTACCGGATCTCACTATGTTAGTCACGTTTCAACCCCGACACGGGCGAACTAGTGGCGCCCCCCCACTCCACCTGCACGTCGCCCTCTTCACTCTATCCCCTTGCGCTTCTCCATTCACACACACACACACACACACGCACGTGCGCGCGCGCTTTGCCCGCTCCGCCCACACGAGTGAGCACCCTTTTCCGGCCCTTTCGCCGCCCCCGCCCGCCCACGCCCCTCGCCCGACCGTCGGCCGCCTGTGAACCACCGCCGCCGCCGCCGCCCCAGCGGACACCGACGGTATTTTTACCAGCGTGTGTCAAAGCGAAGCGCGCGCATCGGGGCTGCTGTAGCTTGTGTCGGCCTGCAGCTGGCGCCGCCGCCGCTTCCCCGGCCGTTCCCGCCCCCCGCCCTGTCTTTGCCACGCCCACCGCCGTCGCCATCTTCGTGGTGTGCTGCTCGCTGTAGCCGACGTGGATAAATTTTACTCCCACCCTACATTCATTCATACAATCAATGAATCATTCTATTTGAAAATATGGATTTTAGATTCATTCGTCATGATTAGGAAGCGGATTTCTATAATTTTGCATGTTTTTCTCCATTGCCTCAAGGCATAGCTAAGAGTAATTTGTTGGCATTTGGTTATAATAGGATGCTTTGTAAATTAACTTGTTGGCGCATATTTGATCGACTTTTCCTGTTGGGGCATATTTGTGTAATTATGGGTGCATATTTTGTTAAAATAAATGAAAAGTTTCGTGTTTTCATATAATCTATTTTTGAAGATTCATTGTTAGCAAAGCTTGTCACAATTTTTTTTATTTTATTTTCCAGAGATGATAAAATACAAAATACTTGTACAAATGTAATATTTTTCTTGATATATTTTTTAAACTAGGCAGAAAAAAGTGAAGGAAAGCCTACAATGTAGGTACATTACTCAAGTGCACATTTACTTCAACGATTTCTCCCGAGAAGTAAGTTAGGTTATATTATGTTTGCACAAAAATATATTTTTCATTCCAAGTATGCTTCTCCTGAATTTTATCAAGAAGGATTTATACAGAAAATGAAATATTATTAATTTTAATTGCATATCAAAATGCATATTTAAGAATTTTAGGTCATACATGCATATTAAAGTGCATATTTGAGAATTTTTGTCATAAATGCATATTTTAAAAAGCATATTTCAACATTTTTTTAGGGCATACAAATCCGCTCTCTAGTCATGATCTATGTTCTAAATTACAATCTACCTCTGCAATCACCATTAATATATCCTTTTACTTCTATCTTGACTACTCTAGCTACTGCCATGATCATTATTACAGCTGATACCATCGCCAATACCAACGCAAATAGCATCACTACTACCATCTTTGATAAAGCTTCCGTATATTTGCCAATAGAGTACTCATCAATATTATTACATTTAATACCACTCTCTCTGCAATCATCACTACGGTGATCACTACGATCATCACTACTATCAACATCATCACTTCATGCCCCTCTACCACCATTTGTTGCTAATATCATAACAGTTGAGATTGTTAACATCACTTTTCCGAATATAACACTACCTCATTCCTACAAACCGTTATTGCATTCATACTATGACTGACGTCACCACCACATAAGTAATTGAAACAACACATTCCACTACACGATTCTCTGTCTCATTTCGGGAGTCATCGTCGCTGTTTCCCTCGCTTTCCTGGTAATACCGGTTTCTGATCATCATTAACGTCTTGAGGCCGATTATAGAGCAAATTACAGACGTCAAAGTTCGTAACAAAAGTCAATGGACGAAGTATATAACAACCAAGTCCATTATTTTTCAAATTGGACGTGTGTCATTTAATATTCTTTCTCCTGCCACCTTATACGAAAAATGTAAAAAAAAATTATTACATTCTGCCGATCCCGGTGGCCGAGATCGCTAAAGCGGTAGTGTCATAGCGATCTCGGACCGAAGGATCGCGGGTTCGAGTTCCGCCTCGGGCATGGTTATATTTTTGTTCGTCCTTTACCCCCTATCATCACCATATCATGTCATCTTCATATTACCATAAAGTTAAAACCCATTAGTGGTCACTAATGACCTTGATGTTGATGCTACCTTAAATTTTAAAAAAATTACATTCTCTTGAGTGTGAGCATTCACATGTAGTTTTTAGGTGCAACTCAATTGTTTCGATTGTTTTTATCAAACAGATAGCTAAAAATCCTTAATGGACGCTGCTTGGTCCTCTTTAGTTTTGTTATCGACATAACGGTACAGTATTAAAAAATAGTTCAGGTCGCATGAAATGCTGTCTTTACAACATTGTCCGCCCACTACAACGATACAATTTAGTAATTCCCCGGTAGTGTTTTGTATAATACAGCAGCGGTGGAGAATATTTATTATTAACACCGTGAAGAGTTATAAATTCTGCTAAAAGCCAATCATCTTAACATTCTCATCAAGCTGGTCTCAGCATTACATATTGATCTCGTCGAGCGAGATCTCAACATTTCACGTTGATTTGCTCATGATTGTAGATTGTATTGAGTGAAAACGATGTGGATTGTGGAGAACGCGCTCGATGAGGTTGTTACAAAATGTATTACTATTATATGCTATAATTTATAATAGGCATTTAATTATCATCATACCGGTTATTTGTATGCAGTAACCGTTTATTAATCACTTTTTGAAAACTTAACGTAACATTTATAGAAGCATCCCCTCTAACGCCGTACACACAACTACCGTTGCCAAATTGTGATATTCGCAATGCTGCATCGACTCCTGGCACTGTCACCATAACAGTTAACATCTTCGTTGCTGTCTATACGACTCTACACAATTATCTATGTGACATCACTTTTAAAGTGGTTTATCATCCATCATGTTTACATTTCTCCTTTTCGAATGCATTCAACACGTCTGCTATTCTGCTAAAACATCTGTTATCCTAACACGATCACCATCATCGCAAACTCCTCCTCAAACTGCAACCAGAAGCAACGCTTTCACTTTCTACTCAGCTACCCTTCACCACTATGACCACCACCACCACAATCACAACCACCACTGTCACCACCACCACCACCATCATCCCCTCCACCACCACTACCACCACCAGCTACCCTTCACCCCCACTACTAACCCCTCCACTACCACCACCACCACCACCACCACCCTCTCCACTACCACTATCACCGCCCTTTACTATCACTTCCACTCCATCTCCAACACCCACCACAATTGTCACCTCTTCCACTTGACACTTCTACCTCCACCATCGTCACTCCCTCCACCCTCACCACCGCAATCACCACCACCTCTCCTATCAATACTCTTTCCACCACCTTTACCACTCCCTTCACCACCATTACCACTGTCAGCATCCCCTTCATTACCATCGGCACCACCGCCATCAAGTCCTATGTCGATTTTCGTGCACCATCGACATCAAGCACATAGCGAACGCCTCCCCCAAACATCACCTGCGCATCCCCAAAGCCACAACCACCAGCCCCACAGCCATACTCACCTCCCTCTCCGCGCGCTCCGCTCGCGCCCCGCCCCCGCCACCATCCCAGTCACGCCCCCTCTTCTGGCCGGGGCGCAAATTGAAAGCTAATTTCCGGGCCAGTAAAAGGCTTGAAAGGAGGCGGTAACTGGGTTTGTGCCCGCCACCTCTGCGCGGCGGCTGGATTTAGCGGCGCCTGTAGCGGCGGGGGAACGGGCGGGGCGGCGGGGCTGCGCGGCGGGGCGGGGCGGCGGGGTGGCGGGGCGGCGGGGCGGCGGGGCGGCGGGGCGGGGATTGGGGCTGCGTTTTGAGCGGGGAGAGCGGGTGGAGCGTAGCCACTGGCATCCTGCTGGCGCTCTTCGCAAAGTAAGGGCACGGTCACGCTGAGGTCGCTTGTGAAGATTTGACGTAAAGGAAGTCTACAAGAGAACGAGAACCTTTATTCTTTACACACACGTTGGTCAATTTGCTTAATAAAAATGTTATCTTCGTGGCTCAAAGAAGTGCTTGTATTGCAATCGCATGTAAAGAAGCTACAGTAAGGGACATGTTTTTGTGTGTGAATTTCCCATCTGTCCTAATTATCCAGTTTCTCATAAGCTGTAGTTTAATTATAATTCTTCCCCTTGAAGCCTGAGATCGGCAGAAATGCGCGCTTTCAAGAAGTACGATCTTCGGGTCTCCTCCAGACAACTTAAGATGTTGTCCTAAAGAATGAATCTAAAATATTTTGAAAGAGATAGTTAATGTTTTCCTATTGATTATTCTGTAAAAATGATGTTGAATTAGAAGTGCTGAAAATATATCGAATGAACCTACTTGGGAAATGACGCAATATTATATGTTGTCTTATTATAAATCTATAATATTATAAATTAATATTAATTAATAGATTAATATTAATATAAATCTAAATAAAATAAAAGTAATGAGAATTTTTTTTCTGAAATGATTTTATTGAGAGAGGTATTTACAATTTATACACATTTAATATAATCGCCTCCATTATTAATGACCTTTTCCTAAATGTTAGGAAGGCGCCGTACACCTACCCTGCTGCACGTCGTTTTCTGTTAATGTCCCATATTGAACGCCCTTTAGAACAAATAATTTCTTCTTTGATATTGTACCGGGTTCTTCGCAGAGTTTCTTTCATTTTTTCTGAAGAGACTATAATCACAGGTGCTCATATCGGGTGTGTAAGGTAGATGTTCAAAATCTTCCATTGCCAGCAGCGTAAGACGTCTCCACCCGGGGGCGTCCTGTACATCATCTCTGCCTAATCTGAACGCTCTACCCATCTTGTGGATGTGGAGTATGGCAAATTTGCATCGCCACACGCTTCACTTCGTCCCTAAAAACAGTCTTGCTTACTCCGACCTCGTGCTATATCACCGGGAGAGATGGCTCAGTGCATCAACCTGATGTCATTGCAGTCCCTCTTACCGGAGGTCCTAGGTTCGAGTCCCGACGGCGGCAAGATTTTCGACACTGGTCGAATTCAGTCTGTGTGGAAGAGAATTCTAGCGTCCGGTTGCTCTGATAGGTAGGTTTCCGTTTTTCTCCGAGCAACACAAGGCGAATGCCGGAGCAGTACCCAAACAAAACAGGCCACAGACCGCGCGCGATTATTCCTTCCTCTTCCTTGTTCTATCCTCTCCTCTTACACACACTTACATTAACATACACCATACTACCACAAATCCAGGGGACCGGTCGGGAGCTTACAGCTTGTCCCGGCTGGGGCGGTGCCCCACTGGTGGGAGTAACCTGGTTGAGGGAAAACCCCGCTAGTCGACGGCAGGTCAGCGCCAGATCTCGCCTTCCAGCGGGGAAAAGATCATCGACACCTCCGAGAAAAAAACACGCACTATTCTTACGAGATTAATGACCTAAGTAGTTGACGCGTCCGGAAACACGAATCAATCAATCAATCGTGCATTTTCAATTTTGAGCCATGAATATTGCTCTACCTTGAAAGCTTGACGTTATGGCGCTTACACCATTGCTATGGGTTCAACGATTTACCCCACTGCATTAGACTGACAGGGAACAGTTTCCGCTCGCTGTACTCACTCGTCTAACCGTCCTTCCTTTTTTTCACGAAAGATAACATCACCACGACTTACTGGCTTAAGGTACAGCAATATTCTCATTACTTTGTATCCAACCTAAGTATATCCGTAGCCCTGGATTTAAACTTTGGTGCATCGGAACTTATAGGCATTGCATTGAATATCCCTTTCAATTCTGGCTCAAATCCAAAGATATGAAGTTTCTGTAATGACTGATATTTTATAAATTTTGTCGTAATATTTATTAACAAAACTTCATTAAATATTTTTAGAAATACTTATTCCCCAATCAGTGTCTGCATTTCAGCCAGCAGCGAAAACTTCAAACAGGTTTCCCTCAACATCGTTTTCGACTTGGGCTAGTATTGCACCCCATTATCAATGTTTTCTTTCAACATTAAATTAACAACGAATTCGAAATATTTATATTCCTTTAGAACACACTTTATTGGTAAACGTTGACATAAT